>CM040750.1:9411689-10150754 GCA_022829145.1 Albula goreensis
CGACTGCTTACAGGCCGCTTTTTTTATACCTTCTGCTTTTTTTTTTCTTTTACTACCTCCAAAAGGGTTATTACCGCCAGTGTGGATCAAGTACATGATTTGAGCTTGTTTTGTTTAACAAGCATCACTTTAGCGTTCATCGTGACTCCGCCTATGCTAAAGTGGGGCGTCGGCGACTCGTTCCTTCAGCGCCGTGCCAACGGAGCAGATCGAGTGTCGACGCGCCGTGGACGGTTCATGGGAGAGGGCTAATTACGGCAATGACAGGACTTACATCCGACCCCGCCTCCTTCAGGAGCCGACTGTACGTCTCCCACACTGGCACAGCCAGGCCGCTCTCCTTATCGCTCTCCACCAGGTCCATGACAGCGGCCTGCCACACCAGAAACAGCCCAGTGACTGACTTTCAATTTCTACCTGCCTGACTACATGTGACCAAACAACAGCTTGACATTCTGAGGAGGGGCTGGATTATTAGGGCGCTTTTTGTGAGTAGGGTGAACCTTGCGTTTGACTTAGGGAGTAAAATGGCAGAGAAAACGAGTTGTGTGACCACACAAAACTTTAAAGAATGTGTGTTTCCTCCTCGTCAACATTACAGTCCTGTTAAACATAGACCATGTGCGGAAACTTCAATTTTGTTTTGTTTTTCAGACCACATGAATCTGTGCTTACAGAATTTCACAATTACACGAGTAACATAATTTGTCATATATATATGGCCAGCATAATCATGTGAGGCTGCATTGGGGTCTATATTTCATTTCATTTCATTTCATTTCAGTAAAAGATGCTTCAGCACTTATCCAGAGTTTTAAACACTATAAAGCAGTTTGTTGCTGTATAAACATTTGGGGTTGAGATCTAGCTTTATGGGACAACAGCAGGAGCCTCCTGGGAAATGAACCTAAGGGTTACAAAACTGTATGCTACACCGCTAACCATTGAGACCTACCGGCTTATCAACATAGGTGTCAAGGGAAACAGCTTTAGTATGGCTTGCAGAAGTTCAGGGATGCATTGGCCTAGTAAACAATAACCAACAGGATATCACAGTCAACAGCCATACTGACAGGTTGCAAAAAAAAAAAAAAAAACAGCAGATGTTGATTTGAGCATCACAGATATGGAGATCAAAATTCTGCCTGATGTGAAAAACATGATTAAACGCACACTTAAAACAGAAAATATTGTATTTTTCTACATATTATTTGATATGCTATATTCAGAATGTCATTACATATCATACCATCTGCTCTTACTTCAGTTGGACCGCATCTGCAAACTGATGCGGCTGGAAAGTTTGCATCAGCAAGAACTAAAAGGGACAAAAAGAAAACTACATTAAGTATAATTAATTCAGAATCAACGACCTCTTTCAGATTTTCTCACCAAAGCATGAAAACACCTTAAAAATCAAAGTGGATTTACAGTGCATAAACACGTTTTCAATAATTGAGTGAAGAGATTTATTTGAAGAGAGGTGACTTAATATTAAAGGTAATAAATAACAAGCTACAAAGATATATAACCGTTAGTGACACGTTAAGTTTTGATACAGTTCCACAACGTCGAACAGTTTATGACAGCAACTAAAACTAGTTAATGATAAACTTTAAATGAAGCAACCCTCTCTTACGTGGGTCCAATGCAAACACAGTAGTTCTCAACACTGTGCGCTTATGATCTCCAGTGCCTCCTTACCTTCTCTTGTATGTAATCAACAAACTACGATACTAACTACTAAATCAATACAAATGGGTTCACTTCCGTCAAATTTATTTTACTTTAAATCTTTATATTGATGTCTACACGATGCCACAGCTGTAGGATACTATAAATCGCGCTACATATCCATAACCAGGAATTGGTTGAAATATTACGTTCAACAAAGGCAAAATTAGCTGGCCCATGCAAGCTAACCACCTGACTGAGCTGTTGATAGAGACGGACCGGTTTTAGCCAGCTAGACAATGTATGCATGCTTCAGTCCTTACCCAGTTCATCGCCGTGGCCCATTTTTGCTAACATGTACAACAACTCTGGCGAAATAATAGACGGTATTCCTTTTAATGTCACCATTATCCCTGATATATCTGCCTGCAACACTGTCTGAATGTACTATAGCAAGTCATGTGACCAAATAGTGCTTATTGATTGGTAAGCCGATTGCGGAAGTGTTGTGCTTGGATCCATTCAAAACCATTCAGTGCCTGAAGACAAATCAGGCAGTCCAACAGGTTTTTTTTAATCGATTCTAAAAAAAAAAAAAAAAGTATGTTATTAGTGAGTAATTTGTCTTAACCTTTTCACCTAACACGTGAATGCGAGCTGGAAATGTTCTACAAAAACAGTTCAGCGCTGTGCCCTGAGTATGAATCATGTTTGTCAAATAGTAATTTCTTCAAGGATAACAGTCTTAGTGACATTAGATGACGTTTGACGAACGATTAGCAATTTGTGCTGTAAGGCTGCTTAAGCTAACCACACTGATATAAGCGATTGTCACATGTGTTTTGAAGTGAGTGCTCAGTCGAGTGTGTTTCTTTACTCCTACAGAGAAAAGGGCATGCTCCTCTGTAGGAGTCTGTTATAGACATGTGAGTTACTGAGCCATCTAGTGGCGAGAGCTCGTATTGCGTTCCATGTAGTCATCCCTTGCACACTTTATTATAAGTTGCATACATTTTTTTGCTGAAGTTGAGCCACTTAAGCAGTGTTTGTGGTTATCTGCTCGTTGATTTTGAAAATATCATGCGCATTTAAATAAATATGCACTTGAAATAAATGTTTAGGCTAATTTGCTTTCGCATTTTACAGTCCAAAATAAAAGGTTACATTGTTGCAGTTAGTTGTTTGTATTTTTGACCCACTATGCAATGATAAAAACAGCAATGAAGTTGATAATGGTAATGGTGAAAATGGTATATATAGCTATTACATTTAGGTTCGCTTTTGGTGTGAGACCCTATGTTTTCCTGACATGTCAAGTACAGAGTACAGACTTGCATTACGGTGAGAAAGTGGTGAAGTCCACCGGAACAGGGAAACATTTAACGCTTTGAAAATTGATTTGCGGCCGCTAGAGACAGGGCAACGCTTTTATAGGCTATAATCCGAATTATCCGAATAAATATACAAACTATTTTCAGAAGCTGTCTTAACTGCTTAAGTTGCTCAGTTTAAAGTTGCATCCCCTGAGTTTGCATGTCCTAACCTAAGGGTGGCAGGGACGTCTCAGTATATTTTTTCTAACCCATTATTTGTTTTCTCATGTTCCATGTGATTCATGTATTATTGACCGTCTACATTGGAGATGTCAGGAGTTCCTTTTTTTTTTTTTTTTAAGAAAATATTTGCCGTGGCTTCGCCTGTCTTTTGGAGTACTGTTAATGAATTTAGCATTTTAATTGTCTTTTAAGTTCAGTTTTTTTATCGCACATATTAGTTATCTCCTTCAAAGATAATCATTAAAAAACGGTTGAACGCAGCTGCAGCTCGTATAAAAGAAGAAATAAAAAGGCAATTTTCTTTTTTTACATTATTAAGGGGGCTAAACATGTGTCTAAAACAACCGCCGTTCATTTGTGAAATAAATAATGTTCATATGATCGTATGTAAGTTTATTTTATCCTAGCATGAGTACATCTCAAAGTGTGTAAGTGGATTGTATATCTTGAAATTGTGTGCTTGTGTTATTTTTGACACTCATAGGTGGGCGCTGAGTTGAAATGAAAGACTTCTGACATTGTTATTCGGACGCATCGTCCAATGCCAAGAATCTGAGATTATGAAAATATTTGTCTGATCAAAACCATTCCACCCCAACTGTTTTGTCTGGAACCGGGACAAATTTTAAGGATGGAAAAAAGAGAGAAAGGAACGTACCGTGGGCAATCGAGTGAATTTTAATTCTGTATAAGCATTGGATCTGCATAAAAAAGGGGTTCGGAAACCAAGTCAAGATGCGTAAATAGAGCTCGCGCCGTGGTAAAGAATAACACCCAGAACGTGCAGCTGCTGCTAATGAAAGGTGACTTTTTCTCCACTTGATGAGGTTGTAATTTAAAGGAAATTTCTATTTTGCCGCCCTGAATGAAAGTGTGGAGGCGCTGCAGCTGCAATATGCGGAGGAGAGGGAAAGATAGACTGATGGGGGAAGAAAAGAGGAACAGAGGAGCCAAGACTGTCTGATCAGTTGAAAGCTCTTTTCTTTCTGCGGAGACCCTTGCTGCTCCCCCGTCGATTTTGCTTTTTGAAACGAGTTTATCACGCTATGAGGGGCTGCCGATGCCAAAATGTAACGTTTTGCCCCCTTTGTCTCTCTTGAACGCTTCAATTGGGTCTACATTTATTATTTTGACCTTTCGTTAGCAGGGGATAGACTTCAAAGTGGAACCTCTGTTTTTTTCTTTTAAGGGAACTTTTGTGCCTTCTCCTCGGTGTGAGAGGACTCTTTTTTTCCTCCCTTTTAGAAGTTTCGTTCCAGGAGCCGAGAAGAAAGACAACTCTGGGGGAATATTGAATGAAAATAAAAATCAATTAGGCTATGGGCTTGTGAAGATATAAGGAGGCCCTTAGTGAAGAAACTCTGAGATCACAGAAAAGTGCCTTCAGAGATTGCCTGGAAATAAAAGGCTCTTTCTATAATCAGATCTTCTATGGATTTTTGCGCTGCTGAATTGATAAAGTCTACTTTGAGAAAAGCTAGCCCGTTTGTTCTTGCATGTTTTGTTGGCTATTGTTTTGGCTTGGTGGTGCTTTCAACTTTAATATTTCTTATCTTTATAGTATATATTGGCGTCATTTCAAAGATCAAAAGTTGAAACCAAACACGGAAACGTATCAATCTGCTGTCGAAAGACGTTATTTTGTAAAAGCATTTGCTAAAATCTCAGTCAGCTCAAAACATTTTAATTCCCCGTCGACTCCGTAAGTGAGTTGATCATATGAAAAAAAAGCATACGAAACACGAGGTCTCAAGATTACAAAAAATATTCCAAAATAATTTGGACAAAGTCCAACAAACAAAATGCACAATAGAACACAGCTGGCTGAATCAACTGTTTAAGCGTGTTTGGTTACTAACAGGGCCCATTTTAACTGCAATATAACAATACTAAATTAATTGTCATTTACACTTTCCTATAAATAATCACAAAAAACTGAATATAAAAACCAAAATAAGCGGTGATGCAGGTAAGTTTATTTGATGCAAATCTAAGGCCATATTCTTTCATTTTACCCAAAATGAATGTATCTATATATTGCCTACGCTTCCATCAAAATCATCTGTTCTTTTTTTATCAGTCTTTGTCTGTTTTTAAAACTTTTTCAAAAACGACTGAAAACTAAAGAATATACGTTTAATATTACTTTTATAAATTTTCATGACTCCATATAACACACGTGTATTGATTTTAGATCAGTCAAAGGGTTCAATAACAAATTGTGTCCAGCGAATTGATTGTTTTGAAATAAGACATTCTTGGAAACAGCAAAAAAGGAACTCGTTAAAATTATGGGCTGACACAAATATGGTACTTCACCAGAGTCATAAAATTAATCCCAGGTCAATGAACCAGGATAGTCGCTTTAGAAAGCCAACATGATAGACAACAGAATCTATAGGCTACCATGTTAAGTCGTTTAGTCTAGGATAAAGAATAAATTCGGCCGATTTTGATTCACAATTATCGTTTGGAATAAGCAACCATATTTTAATAGGCTACAGCAGTGCTTGAGCCTAGTTTGATGTTTCCGTTTGAATTTAAGAAATATAATACGAATAGAAATTCATATGAATATATTAACTAATTTTTTGGAGCCGAAGCATTCGATTTCCAATATTTAACGTGACCTAACCTACAGTTCACACATCAAAATACATCATCTTCTTTTAGATGATATTAATTTTATATTTATTCATTTTTGTCAAAAATTAAGCCTGAAAGTGGACAAGAAACTCTCTTGAACAAAGACAGTAAGACTCAAAAAAGTTTGAACAAAATACATGGATATATTCGGCACAATACTGCCATCTCGCGCTTGTTTTAAAACCATGTTAAAGGTGAAGTACAATCATTCACAATGGTTTTACTTTCAACGTACTGTCATTTGTGAGATGGTGAGAGCCTATATAAAATTGCTCTATGTATTTATGTCAGAGGGTAATATATATTCTATGGGTACGTCATATATATCCTGTAGAACTATGAGATAACAAATCATACTATACATACATATGAAGCGATTATGTAAAATACACTGATTACGCAAAGCACGTAATATTCGCAATTTTTTAAAAATACGTCATTTGCAAATTATAATGCAATTATATAGGGAATTTACTAACAAGGGGTTGACTCATCATTGCTCTTCAGAACAGCCTCAGTTCGTTTTGGAATAATGTCATGCAAATTCTGAATGGTGTATAGTGGTATACTGGACCATTCCTAACATGGAAAACCTCCAGATGTTTGAGGGATGGGGGTTCTTGAATTTTCCTTAGTGTGTATGGGGGCATAGTTATTTTGGAATACTGGAATATCATGACGGAACAGTGCCTGCATCATAGGTTGCATTTGGTCTTGCGAAATAGCTTCATGTTCTTTTGGGTTTACATTGTCTTACAGAGCAATCATTAAACCCAATGACTTTCCCATGAGGTGGATATCCATTCTATTACAGACTCACCATGCTTAACAGTTGACGACCAACGTTGTGGGTTAAAAGCTTCCTTTGGCTTTCTCCAAATGTAAATCCAGACCATATTACTACCATATTGTCAAAATTTTGTGCTCTTTTTGCATTTTTGTGTATAACTTTTGGATACAAGCTGTTTCTGAATGGCGGCCCTGCCATAAGCTTCGTGAAGCTCACAAAAGACAGTTTTGTTGAGACTGGGCCACAGAGGAGTGATTAATAGGCTTAAGGCATTAGGATTAATGACCTGTGGTCATTTCTGGGCCCTGTTCCACTTCGACACACTGAATTATCTTATTTTTTGTGATGAACGTACCTGTTATTCAGGTACTGACTGCAACACCTCTTCTTTTCCTTGTTGCTTTGGAAACTTGCACATCAGAGTGTTGCTTGTCAGACCTCTGAGAAAAAACTTCAAAACACTGTTCCGCATGTATGCACATTAATTTAGATTCTAAAGATTTCATGTCAGAATTATTGTCACTTTGATAAGAAAAGGTGGTAGCGCAAAAATGAGTACTGTTAAAACATTTGACTTTGGCTTCATGAATTGTCATATTTCATTCATTCACTTGCATTACGTAAAAATATTTTATCACTGCATGGGTTTATGTCTGTCAGCGATAGAAGAATTATGGTTCAAAAATGAGTATAAATTTAATTGTGTAAAAAAAGTACATTTACAATGTGCTCAATTGGGTTTAGAGGGACAAAACATAAAACATGTTCAGTCTAGGACCATAATATTTTCAATGGTTTTATCCCATATGACAGCAGTAACTATGACCAAAAAACTGTAAAAATGAGAGTTAGGTGGGTACATCAGCTGACTGATGGTATGGCTCACATGTGATACATCGACAGCGCTCAGATTAGCAATACCTTAAAACGGTCACAGTTCTTTGCCTTGTCCCCTTGAAATTTGAGCCCCAGTGATCACTAACAAATTGAGGGTTATTTTACTGTGCACGCTTAAATATTCATTATTTCACAAGGTGTGCAGCAGTGACAAGCTTGACTGGGTTTCAAAGTGGTTTCTAACAAGTCCCTGTCATCTCTGTATACGGCACAGTACAAAGGAAAGTCAATTAAGAAAAATTACCTGTCTGTAGAAACAATAGGTTGCGGTATTGTAAGCAATTACACGTATGGAAGATACTATTCTCTAATTGCTCTGTAACGTGAACTTGACGTTGTCACCAACTGTATCGTTTGCCTTGTAAATGACTAAGAAATTACTTTTTCAGGTCGATTCAATGTAGCTAAGAGAAAGCAGGTATAGGGACATAACTTCTTATTGGCTGTTGTCCTTAAGAGTGTCTAGATACCATTATAGAACCTTTCAATGGACAACACCTATTTACATCCTGTTACTTGCGTGCGATACACAAGTAAACAAGTGCAATTAAAATGGCAGCGGTATGAAGGCTGTCCAATGAAAGCAAAGAGGATGACGATCAGGGATTCTCATTCGTTAACCATGAAATAATCAGCTCCAGTAGAGTTAAAATCAGATGGACAAGCTACCATACTATTCCTTACTGTTTTGCACACGGCACTACAATGCAAGAACCTAGCCATCGTTTTATTGTTTTCTATCGATGTAATGTTTAGCACTTATATGGACAGCATGTAGATTGAAGTCTGGCTGAGTCCTTCAACCAGCACCAGTCGTTCATTTGTGCGCTGTACTTCCAATTAAAAACAAACTGCGGTGTATTCAAAAAGCTTGGCCTCAAAGTAATTGAACCTACATTCGTCGATTCTCAGCTCTTAAAAAAAAGTTTGTCCATTTTGAGTTCAAGTAATCTATTCAAAGGGGAAAAGGAAGAACACACAGTATATTAGCTTGATGATTGTGAATATTCATTACAATAACGACAACAAATGTGAAGAAATGCAAACGATCTCTTTTATTCCAAAGATGTATTCAGGGCAGTTTGTTGAAAATGTTGATTTTAGTCTATGAACTGAAACTAAAACAAAACAAAAATCAGCAAATATGACATTTTTCTGTTCATCCTTTAATATTTAACATACCTTGAGTAGTGTTTGGGGGTGAAGATGGAAAACATCCCATTTAACCTAAAAGCTCAAAGTGTTGTGAAACCGTAAGGCATATCGCAGGTTAGATATTTGACAGTAGTCTTTCAGAAGTCACTTGGCTACGAATTTGTTTCGTTCTTTTACTTGTCCTGGAAGTCAGCTTTCCTCTTCTCAACAAATGCTGTCATTCCCTCCTTTCGGTCATCCTGAGCGACAGAAAGAGATACCATTATTATCTTATGGTGGAGGGGAACCTCTCTGAACTTTGCCCTGAAAAAGGTTTACTCACAGTGGCGAAGGTCGCGTGGAATAGTCTCTTCTCCAAGCGGTTTCCCTCAGCCAAAGTCAACTCAAAGGCTAAAATCATAAAATACATCATAAAGAACTGGTTACACAGTCATTTTTTGGATGGCGCAATATACATATGGCTTTAAACGGCTGTGTTGACAATCCAACAGTTACATCACAGTCCTCTTATATACATTTATGAGGAAATATAAAATGTAGATAATAACTTTTTACTAAGATCTGAAATATCTGAACTGACTCATATATTAATTAAATGAGCACAACTGGTCTATAATTTACAATTTATTCACATTAACACGCTATCATCCACAAGTTTAATATGATGACGTCACAACGAATGGTTGTAGGACATTTTCCAACATGATTAATGATGGTCTGGATGTCATCATATACTATTACACAGTAACTGAGAGCTAGGTATCTAAGAGACTTTAACCTGCTTTAGTTTACACACCTGCGTTGACGGCCTCTTTGGCCATTGCGGAGACCAGCTTAGAGTTGCCTGCAATTTTCTCCCCACATTTGATTGCTTCTTGTACCAGCTGATCAACAGGATATATTTTACTAACAAGACCTGCGAAAAAATCACAGCAAACATCCTAAGAAAAGAACATTAGAACATTATATTTCCCTGACTGATATGTAATGCACAGTAATTCACACTCATTCAACAGAGAAATCCAAAACTACATGCTTTTCATAAATTTTCCTTGCATAATGTCAGTAACTCCAGACTTTGATCGGTCTCAGCTATGAATGTCAGCAGTTCGTCCATTTGGCGAGTCATGGAAGTAAACGTGTGTAAACAATTAAATACGAAAGTCTAGGCTGAGTCTAGCGATTGTTGTTCATCGATATCTGCTTATTGCAGTGGTCCACATTAAGAATCGATGGTGTCAAAGCAGAAACACTATCCAGCTGGTCTAAGGCCATCTCTTACACTTTGCCACTTTGGAATCTGTTGTGCAATATGTACTGAAAGTCACAGCCTACTTTTTTTTTTTTGTATTTTCTTTTATCTTTCCTTTTTTATCACCTTTTTCCGGTTTAACCCCAATGAACTCTGCACTGTCTTGAAATATTGAAATTATGCTCAACAAAGAGCCGCTAACAAAGGAACTGCAAATCTAGGTTATCAGTTTTGGTTCCGTTTTTTCATCCATCTTCAGTATTTTGCATCTGTACGGACCACTTCATGGAGTACCTGACTGTTTGGCATCCTGGGCGGTTATTCTGTCTCCTGTGAGGACCATCTCCATAGCGAGGGATTTTCCGACCGCCCTGGTCAGTCTCTGAGTGCCTCCAGCACCTAAAGACAATGACCTGTCAGTCCCAACACAGTGAATACAGTTCATACTCATTTACGCTAATACAAACTCAATTACATTCATTGCAGTATATCAACTACACTGCATAAAACAGTCATACTGTTAACATAAATGCTGCTTATATTTTTTTTAATATAGTTACCATTATGCATTTATTTGGATACACAGTTGCATCTTTGGAGATAATGCAATTAGCATAGCATTACATTAAATTAATTTAGCTGATGCTTTTATCCAAAGTGACTTGCAGTTGTTTATGCTGGCCAAGGGCCAATCCCTCCTGGGGGCGGTGTGAGGTTGCGGGCCATGCTCTAGGGCCCAACAATGGCCCAAGACTGGGGCTTGAACCACCAGCCCCAGTGTACCTTAGCCACTTGACTACAGGCTGCCCCCAGCATTGTCCAACAGTAAGACCACAACCCTCATTTCAAACGCTTATACGAAATGAGCGGAATTCGCACCAGGTATAGTTCCCAGCAGGATCTCCGGCTGTCCAAACTGAGCCTTCTCCCCCGCGTAGATGATGTCACACATCATGGCCAATTCACAGCCGCCTCCGAGCTGTCGAGAAAAACATGAAATCGATCTACCCGCTGAAGCTTTCACGAAATTCGAAACAATGGCTTGACAGAGTAAGCAAAGCTACTCAACGGTTACACTTGGGATGACTCAACTTCCTGCATTCCAGCAAGCTGGTTTACAATAGGATCCAAACACTCAATGGTTCCATTTACATGGTGCCTGTACAGTCTTACAGTAGGTGAGGGTCACTATGGGACCAAAGCTACAGCCATGCTGTTACATCCCATTAAGTTTAGCCATTTCAAAGATGGCCGGGCATAGCTATGCTGTCATTGTCACCATTAAACCAATTCATCTTTGGGCCCCAGCTTTGAGGTTTTGAGGGCCCTTATAACTCAGAGAGAACTTGGAATTTAGATGGAATGTGACCTTCCAGGAAGTTGAACGGAGCTGTAAACTACTAGAATTGTGTACTCATGCAAAAAAATTCACCAGCATAATTTCCTTATTGCGCTCGGTTAAAATGAGAGTGCAACAAAAAGGAGGTTGCAAAACACCTACAGCAAATCCATTTACGGCAGCAATGACTGGTTTCTTCACTGTTGAAACCCGATTCCAGTGAGCCAGAAAGTTTCCGCCGTAGCACTCCTGAAAAGTTCTGTTCTGCATCTCTTTTATATCTGCCCCAGCTGAAAGAAAGAGAATCGTCAATTTAGTTAGTTAGTCGTAGCAGGCAAGTATGCATGTTCACCACACATTTGACATAATAAGGTCAGGATATGAGAGTAGTTTATTTCAATAATCAGAAGGTTGTTCAGTCAATACTACCAAGTGTCTCAATTTACTTGTAATATCTCCAACATTACTAAAAATTATGTCATGATTTTCACATTTTTGCCTCTACGTAATAGCTACACCTTTTTAAAGGCATATTTTCATTACCCATCATACATTTTCCTTTATAATTTTTGTTTTCTCATTAGCCGCAGCGGTTATATTTGCAAGACCAGAAAAAAACCTTGTTCGTCATCAAGTAAAATCAAGGGGTATGCATGGACACTCTCCTGAAATACATCATCATTTCACAGAAAGACTCAATTGGATGTTATCTGACATGTTTGACGGCCTAAAATCCAGAATAGCCTCACCTGCAAAGGCTCTCTCGCTGCCAGTGATGACTATTGCTCCGATCTCACCATCGGCTTCAAACGCATCCAAAGCCTGTCCAACTTCGATCATCAATGCGTCGCATAGCGCATTCAGGGCCTTGGGTCGGTTGAGCTGAATAAATCCCACGTTGTGTTTTTCACCTTTCTTTTCCACCAGGATGTGCTGAAACTGTGCGCCTGAAACGTTACAGTTGCATTTAATGTACGACATGAAAGGGTCATGAATATAGCTGACCTGTATTCACAACTGCATTAACGTTTCCTGCTTTAAGCTCAGGTAATACCTCAGCAAACAGGTGGCCGCAAACATAGTGAAACAATATTAGTCCGATTCTGAAAACAAGTGCATCACTTCATTGGCTGCTGTGCCAAATGTTTGTTCTCAGACGACCAAATCACATAGCTGGTCGACAATTTTCAGTAAGATGGTCAAGAAAAAGTCTTAAAAGTAAACAATTGCAGGACAAGGATTTCTGCTTCCATATAGAGCAAGAAGTCAAGGAGAAAGTCAAGAAAATGCCCGTATTTTATTACCACCTAGAGAGCAATGTATTCGAGGCGATACATCACAGAGAATTCAGTTCTCTTACAGGTACAAACCATAGTCTTAGTTATATCCACAGCATGACAGCGAAACCAAAAAGCCCCACAACAACTCGTAAAAGAGGAATCTTCCTAACTTTATGGTACGACCGTGAAAACTTCACGTTGTTGCACTGCGGCGCACAGTGCATGACGCTTGTCATTGTGGGGACACCACAATGTCTGCTAAACTAGACACAGAAAGATACACATACCTGCACTATATTGTCGTGCAGCTGCAAATGTATATGGTAATGTCCTCGTTGACTTCAGGAGGGCTGCAGACCTGCAAAACATTGCCATTATTGCAGTCTACAAAATAGTGTGCAATGGATTGCTGGCGATCTTGGCTGCGAAAGCAACTGTTCGCGAAAGGATATTCACGCGATATTTTCAACAGCCAATGAAATGCTCTACAGAGGTAGGAGTCAACAACGTTCACTTCCGCAAGTCAAAGCGTCTAAAAATCACGTGTACGTGAATGTTTTTATCTTGGAGCTGTCCATGTGAGTGGCATAAAAGGGAATGGCAACGATGAGAGAAATGATTATTAATATATAAAGTATCTCTCTGGACTCGAGGGATTGTGTACAGCACTGTATGTTGCCCCGTCCTTGTTTCTTGCACTGCGCTGGATGGTCAAGTCAAATGATGATTCTAAATTCTTTATAATCATCATTATAAACTTGCATCTCAATCACTTCATCCAACCCCACATCCAAATTCACAAAGTTCTGGAATTCTAATTGACTGGATACTGCCTTTTGTCTAGAGAGGGCAATAACGTTACACTGTAAAGTGTAGGATGGAATAAGCATAGCTGTGTTAGAAAGCAGCGTTTTTGCAGTTATCCAGTTCAAACGGTTAATTTGCCAATATTGAAATGCCCTGAAAAGGTTAAACCATACAAATTTTTAATTGTCAAATACGTCCAACTATTACCTGCTAACAGAGCTAAGTGGATGTAACCAAATATATCAACGCTAGCTATTCAAAATAAGAAATAAAAATGAATATGTCGTCTAATTTATAACCTCTAATGATAGCCAACAGGCGAACACGAACAATTTATTTAAATAATGGAAGTATGTTTAAGATTGGTTTGACTTGGGACGGTGATGTGGTGGGAGAACAGGAGTTAGTGGCCTGGTTTTGCTGTTTATTGGAAAAGTAAAAATCAGTATGTAAAATTACTAGAAAAAAAGAAACAGATAATTGTAAATATTAGATCTGATTTGAAAATAATAATAATAATAATAATAAAAACAAAAAAACGATATCTAACTATCGCAGCCTACATTCCACACCCAACTCAACTCAAGACCTTAAAGGTAGTCCACCTAGTGGAACGTCATACACAGAACCCGAACACATTCTTTCAAACGTTATGTTATGACGGAGAGTTTCAGAAACACGCGTCACAGTGGCGAAAAGCCCATAAATATCTTAAACAAGAATGTCAAGGTAGTTAATTGTTCACAGTAATTTGAAGAGTATTTATCACATTCCAAGAGCTTAACTTTGAATCTGTTGTCATGGGTCAGTGTTGTCGCAAAAAACTTAAAGATCAGAATAGCCAGGTTAATGTCAGACCTCCCACCAAAGGTAAGAATAAGATGTCATTAATTAAACTACCAGAGCTGTCGCACTCTATTTGCTGGCATATGTTTCTTTTACATTTTAAAATTCATTGCTTATAGACTGACGTGTACGAAAGCGGAGTGAGTGCTTGATAAATTAGCTTAATTAGCCATTTGGCTAATTGGCTAATTTAGTTTGCTTTTCCATCCAGGTTTATTAATTCATGCAAACCTTTCATTATTATTTCATTGTTCTTTAGCTAAAATAAGCCAGTGAAATGCATGCTAGCAAGACACTGTTGAAATACCTTATTATCCTTAAAGTCTAGACAGAAAATCCTGCCTAAAATGCTATCTCAATGTAGGATACTCATTTTAACCACATCGTTGCTGTTGGGTAAAGTTGGCCATCTAGGCTACAATAATATGTTAATAATTATACAATGATACAATGCCCATAGGCAATGTAAATTACACAATTTCACAACTAAAAGTGAAAAAAAATTGTTCATTTTTGTCTTTTGATATGGCCTTACTAATCGGTCTAACTCAGGTATTTATTTAAACCAGTAATTTGATTAATATACTTTTTGTGTGACTTGATATATGGTTTTCTTAAAAAGGTTAACACTAAGTGAGAAGGACTACGATGCACTGTATTCACCCCTGCCTGGTCATTTAAAATTTGTATTTGACTGTAGGTTTGCCCTCCATCTATCTCGATGCTCCCATTCTGCGTAAAGTAAGGAGGGAACTAGACTCAGAGCAGCCTGGACCTTCAGGGCTAGCACCAAAGAAGCAGGGGAAAAAAGGCCGAAAGTCTGCAAAAGTCTCTCCGAAGGAGGAGCAGCCCCGCGCCGTGCAGATAAACGAGACCCCGGCCTCTTTTCACGATGTTGACTCACAGGCCGTGTCCCAGATTATGAGACCCGTCGGTAGCGCGAATCAGCTGGTGTGGCTGAGCTCCGTCTCCTCCGCTGAGAACATCCCAGCGGCCAGTAAAATCTTCATCGTCAGAAAGATGAACCTGCCTGGTGATAAGGTCAAATCCCTCATTGATAACGTTCCAGCGCCCAAGAAAATCTACATCCTCGAGAAGGCGAGCCGGTCAAGCGCAGTCGCTAGCCATGCCCTGACATTCAAGGAGGTTGATAGACAGAAAAAACTGCCACAAGAAAGCAGAAATTCATCCACTAAGGTGGGTGGTCATGACAAACGTTAGCTTTCCATGTTGAGCATTTGGATATATGACAAATAAATTGACGTGACAATAAGCTTCCATGTTCTTTATGATGTGAAAGCGAGTATTTTTTTCCTGGCAGGAATTGTGCGAAAGTTCCCAAAAGCCTACCCCAGAAAGCGCTCAGAGTACCCTCCCAGAGCAGACAGTAAGGCAAGCCTCGCCCCTTCAATGTATATCGCAGCACCAGGCTTCGACCAGGAGGCATGGGCCCAAAATGGCGGGCCGGACTACATACATCAAGCAGATGCAGGCTCAGATGGAGTCTAAAGATTTCCAGGAGCGCATCGCAGCTATCGGCAAACTGAAGGATGACTGCGACGTCTGTCCTGACTTGGTCAAGTCATTCATATTCCCGGTAAGCAACGGCGGAGTGGTGTAGCTCACGCTCTGAATTCAGGACGTGGGTTTGAGTGAGTTTAGCAGCTAGCGTTGTCCACATACTGAAGCCAAACAGAGGCCGTTGGAAGCGCCTTGATCGAAATGTCATGACTTAGGTTTTGAACGGAAATGGTTGTTATATGGTAGCATGAGGTAATTCTTTTCCCTCACTCTTGCGCTTGGCAAGGTTTTTGATGCCGTCAGGGCCAGGCTCACGGAGTCGAACAGGAATGTTAATTTACACATGCTGGAAGCCCTCGAGTCAATGATTCCCCAGCTGAAAGAGAGTTTGCCAAAGGTGGCCTTCATCCTGGTCCCTGGTATAGTGGACATTCACCTCAACTCGAAGAACGCTGCCATCTACAGCGCTGCTTTGGGTGCCATGCACGCCCTTATCCAAAACCTAGGTGAGATTTCCTGAGTTCCTTCCGACCTCCCGGTGATTGTAACAGAATCCCTCAAAGCCGTACTTATATTTGAGCTAGTTTTTCTGCTTTTGCAGATAATGCCTTGCTGCTGGAAATCTTTGTTGCCAAGGCCCAGGTGCTTGCAGGGCAGGCCAAGGCAGACGTCACCGAAACAGTGGCAGGTACCAATCCTCATTGTTCGCTGCATGCTTAATGTTTCAGTGATAAAACAATAACGATAAAAGCTATTAGTAACAAAAATACTTAAAAGAACACCTTGACGAAAATTTTAGGCTGTAAATCAGCCAGACATAGTTAGTCTCTGTGAGGGCATGTACCGTTCAAATGAGAACGAGGAAAGTATTCAATCTGGTCACCGGCCCAATGAGAAAAGTGGAATCATGAAGATGTGGTCCAATGAAACAGTGAGGTCAGAGGGATATTTAACTAGCACGTTGGTATGACCTCTTGCCCTGTCTTTCAGACATAGTGATGGAGCTGTACCCTCACAAACCCAAGATGGTGGAACAGGAAGTGCTTCCCCTGCTGTGGCACCTGCTTATCCAGTCTAGTCACCGTGAGGCCACCGCCACCCTGTGCAGGGCCCTCTACATCCATATGGGGCCCAAACTGAGGGTCTGTGCCGCCTCACAACCCGTTAGCATCGTCCGGAGCCTCGACCACCTGCTCAACACTGTGGTCGAATCCTAAAAACGACTCAGAATTCCTCCTACCGAACCTATACAGATAGCCTCACGAGGCGTGGCGAATGTGACGTCTGTGTCGCCATGGAGACATAGCAATTTTGTCACGATGATGCAGCCCTCGCATGCCCTTGGATACAGAATAGTGCTTTTGTATGGTGCTCTTGAGTGGTGTTGGAGATTTAGCCACAGAAACCAATAAGTTGACAATGTCTTTTTCTGCTGATGTGTAGCTGTTTTAAAGATGGACTCTAAGTTATGAGAGAAACTGTGTATACATGTGAATTTTAATTATATTTAGGACAAGGAATTATTTGAAAAACAACGTAAGAGAGAGGGAAGTTGAGAGTATCCAGAAAGGGTACTAGTTAGTAACCTTAGAGTAACCTATAGTTGCAGTCACCAACAGTTTCAGCCTGATTTTGCGAAATTTATCACCTAAAAATATATATTAATAAGTACATGTAACATCCTTGAATAGGACACTTGAAGTGCTTGTAAGAAGTAGCTGGAATCAGAATTTTAGATGAATTTCTCATTAACATGCCAGTAAAGAATAATTTAACAAGATTTAACAGTACCGAGTGATTAAAATGGCTGTAGTTTGATGTTTTGGTGAAAGATAAAAATCTGTGTAGAGATGAGATGATTTACTTCAAAATCTGCTCGGAGATGATAACTTAATACTGTGCTTTAATTAAATCAGAATACAGGGATGGTAAGACTAAGTAGCATTACGTCAGTATATGGAGATGATAAGACTGATTGTAGTTGTTAGTATCATAACTGAAAATAGGATTATCAGCTGTGTAAATGTGTGATTGTGATTTGCAATAGTGTAATATATGAAAATAAACAAATTATATGAACTGTGATCCTTTGACGTCCTTTGTGGCACAGGCTTAGTGCTGCTGAGAGTATCTTACATTAAACATTTATACTAGTAAGCGGAAACAAAAGAACACTTTGTATGTACATACAAAACTCAGCAGTGTTAAATACAGGTTAATGAACACATACGTGACCCAGCTTACGATCGCAATACACACTGAGTGTCATTTCAGTTAACACAGAGTTCATAAATATTATTTTGCTTCTGTATCGGTAATGAAGGCCCCATGAAATGACTGTGTGAAGCCCCTGTGAAGTATTTCTATTCGACCTTTCACAAGACGTGTTGCTGTTACAGCTGGAAGTCCCAGAAAGAAGCTTTTAAATTCCCTCAGCTCGAAACAGCAACAATTAAGGGATAGTTCATTCTCTCTGATTTGACAGTTACAGGCGTCAAGTAAATGAAATTTGAATCTACTACCAGGAGAACTCCAACATTAGCTGCACAAGGCCTCATGTTAATATAGTAGAAGTCAATAGATGAGTTGCAACCAGTTGTACTTGTACCCATAATGCAGCAGTGGATTCACTATTTCCGCACATTTTTGATGCACCAATCACTATCAGAGGTCCCAAGTATAGGAATCGCTGACCCAGCAAGTTGTAAACATACATTGTTTGTAAACAAACATGGAAACCTCATCAAAAGATATCATCACATCAGCATCACTGTGTTTCACAACTGTTTCTCCCTTTACATATGACAAATATCATATTTGTACAGGAGGAAACATTTTCCATCTAAAATGCACTGAATGTGAATCCTTCACTTGTAGGGAAGTTTATTTTGCAGCTCTGCAATGCGAATTCTCAAATAGACGTCCACACCTTTTAACCGAACGTCTGTGTTACCCTTGCTGCATGCATTTTGAATTATAGTAAAACGTGCACTTACTATTTACGGGACAAAAAGTCACCAGGAATGATTCCATGTGAAGTAAATTTGAAAAGTGTATTGCACTAAAAATCAAGAAAAGACATAAGACTATACTCTTATGTCCAGAAGCTGAAAAAAACACTTATATTTTCTATTTTTTGTCTTAAAACAATAGTAAAACATGTGCACTTACTATTTATGGGTCAAAAAGTCATGAGAAATGTTTCCAGGTGAAGTAAATTGGAAAAGTGTATTGGGGGTGGCAACTTCACAGAAGATGAACTTGATTACATGAATTCTCTGAGTAGTGTGGGCTTACAAAATCACTGTGTGAGTGTGTCTAAGTGTATTGTTTCTCATTTTAAGATGTATTTACATGAAGTTTTTATGTTGAATAAATCATGGAGAAATTGATTATTATGGATGTATATAATAATAATCTAAAGTATCTTGTTGCAAATTGAATTTGAATGCTTTCAGCCCTGTCAAATACAAATGACAAAATACTCAGAAGTAATTGAAATATTTCAAATACAGGTAACAGAAGCACGATCCATCTCTGCCCATGCGCCTACTGAATGAAGCTGCATGATAAACTGATCAAAATGTGGGTTTGATGATTTCATTTTCAAGGAAACGACAGTCATCCAGAATCACACTTATGCAATAAACGGTCATGGATGAAATTCAGGGGGGTGGCTTCATGTTGTTGTAGCTTTGAGGGGTTACGCCGACGCAAGTGTTTGTGCGGATTACTATAGGCTTGGCATACTGGGCGTTCACAAGGCTGTGCATTTCGGGCGCATCCTCGAGGAGCTGCAGTTTTAAACGGTTCCATTCAGACGAGAGAAGTATTGACCCGATACAAATTACAAACTGAAGTAAACACGTCGCGTTCGGCAAAGGCATTGGCTACATTATTAAGGTGAGTACGATGTTTTTAAGCTTGATTCATTAACATGCAACATGAATCGTCAGTTATTTCCCCCCTGTATCATAAGTACAAATATAAGAAAGACAACAGTGAACCAGAGCGACGGTGCTTTGCACGGAAGAATTTGTACATGGATTCATAATGTAGAAATGGCGATACGGACGACTGTTCGAACGCCTCGTCCTTTCATACAGTGTTTTTGTGAAACGCAGGGAAATGGAAAATAATGTGTTTATTTACAGAGAGCATAGAGTCGCGATTGCCCCTAATGTCATAAATAGGCTTTAATTACTGTGGTTGCATAATATTAACAAAAAGGTAGTGAATGCAAATCCCAAGGGGACGTTCTTTGAATTTTACTTAATTGATTGCTGCGTAAATGAACAGGTTGGCTACTTTGGATGTTATTTCATTTGTACACGCAGCTCCTGAATAAATGATACTAGTGATGGATTCCATTTTAGAATTATAGAGCTGACTGTCATATCGGTGTCATCTTATTCTTTTAGATTTCCCATGTATGCATAATAATGACTTTGCGAATAGCGGTTTCTTAAGACAGTTGACACAATCTGAGGTTTATCCTTTACAGCTATAAAATGATTCACCAGTGGGGCTTTTATCTAATCACACTGGCAGATCTGTGATCATAATCAGTGTCGTTATAGATTTTTTTTAGAGTAATTGGAAACATCAAAATAAACAGCAAATTTTAGGCATATGAAACGTGCAGTAGTTTCAAATTATGCAATGCTGAATAATGAATGAGAGCTGTGCCCAAGAAGTGTGGTTGTATTTTTTAATTTTTTTTTTTGGCAGTCACACAGCTTGTTCTTTTTCTCGCCCTGACCTATTTTTGGGGATGCTTTTTGCCCAGATACCCGGATCTTTTGAATCTATGCCCCTATAGTCTGCCTTAAAATTTGCAGATCACAACACAATACAATATAATCAATTGATTTCATTTCATAATTCATTCCCATAGTCATATGGTACATAATATCCTATCACCACATTCTAAGTTGTGACTGCAAAGAAGATTATGCAGAGAAATGCTGCCAAGCCCAACTAGAACTCAAACAACGCCAAAATCACCAGCAGATTTAATAGGTTTGCCCTGGAATCTTGATGAAACTGAATGGAAAACTCCAATATTAATAGAACCAGTTAAAATACCTGTTTCATGTGACATGTTTCCTTTATTTTGCTTGACGCACTTGAATTTGTGGTCGTAACATACACACATGCATTGTGTGTGTCAGGTCCCTGTATGAATGTTCAGTGAAATGGCCTGAGGTCCAGTGTTAGCAAGTGTACCAGCTGATCTTGGCAGTGGAGCACCTGAACATTTCAGACTAAGTTCCTGATCAAGGCATTTGTCTTCAGTTGAAATTCACTGTAGATAAGAGCACAAAGGAAAAATGTCTGTGATGTTGGCCTAATGTAACTCATTTTCAGATGTGTTTTCTAAGAACTTTATTTGAAACTAAATTGTAAATGTACAAGAAATATTGATCCATTTTTCTACATTTAATAAATGTTTCAAGCATTTGTTCCCAGTATTTTAAGTGCTGATAGAAAAAAAAAATATTTGAATGATTTTATGAAGCAGTTAAGATACATGAAATAACCTATGACATAGACAGGCTTGTGGAAAAATCCACGTTTTGACCTGATGCATTGGCTTGATGATGTACTAAGGTATAGGTTAAAAGAGTTATTTCAGAGATACATGTAAGTGAAAGCAGGAAATGAAAGGGTTAAAAAAAACCTAATTTATTTCTCCCTGCCAGAATGAACAGAGCTATAGCTGCCTGCTGGATGTTTATACTGCTCTCGGCCTTCTTCTGTGAAACGGTCATCTCGAAGGGTGGGCGAGGGGGCGCGAGAGGGGCGGCCCGCGGAAGCGCCCGTGGAGCTCGCGCCCGCTTCAAGGCCCCGCGGCGCTACGGCTCCTCCCCCGTGAGGGTCGCCGCTGCAGCTGCTGCCGGGGCCGCAGCCGGAATGGCCGCCGGCGGGTGGTACGCATCGTCGCGGTACCGCTCGGACGACAGTTCGGAGAGGTTCGTCGGTGACAGCCGGGGCGGCAACGGGACGGACGGGGACTTCTACAGCGCCAGGACGTCGGCCTCTTCGAAGCACGAGGCCTCCCTCGTGCCAGTCGTTTTAACAGTCGGTTCAGTAAACATCCTAAAATACTTCTGCCTCTGAGGTTAGCTTTGCAGTCTCTGTTTCACATTTTGACTTGGAACAAATAGTGTACCCTTTACTTCAAGGAACTAACGTATACATTCTTCGTAACTTAAAGAAGTATGACCTAAGGACACATTGTGGTAGTCAACCATTCGGTATTATTCAACACTCCAAGTTATCATTCATGAACATTCATAACCACTTTGGAATAACTGAATTAAATAGTCCTCGGGCACATCAGAATACAGTACATGCTCGAACTTGTTTTTAATAGAATGGTTATGAGTGGTTATGAATCAGGCTTAGGGCTTAGGTAATCTGATAGTGATGAATGGGTAAAAAGTCAATGAAGTATACGTTTTTTAAAATGCATGACATGTATGCACAAGGACCCTTGAAGTAAAGTATTTTTGAAAAATTAGTATATTTCTGAAGAACACAGTCCTCATTGATTTCATTTAGCTGAGAGCAGTAATAAATAAATTCCTTAATTTCAAATATTTGTCATCACAACCACGAAATTATGTCCAGATTATTTCAACGAAAAGCATATATCATTTTTAAACACTGTATTAGAAATTATTTATTTTCATACTACACAAATCACATGCTAGTTTAAAACAGGGTACCCTACATTAGCTAAAAAAACAATATTAATGTCTATTTGTAAATATATATTTCGTTTTAAATTACATGTCACTGCCTATTTGTAATTCATGCCACGGTCAAAATGCTGAATATATTCATTGTACAGGGAATAATCTTTTACTCAAACTAGAATGCCAATAATATTTTCCGTCACCAGTTAAATGTCTTAAAAGATAACAGTACCAATTATGTATGTAGGCCTCGGATCTAGTCTTAGTTTTTCCAAATGAATTTCTGACCTTATAGCTTCAGTTCTACCTCATTGTTGATGCCATGGGCTTGTAATGTAGGAATACAAAACGGAATATGAGTGGGTGCAGGTTTTCTGTACGCTTAAAACATAAACTGTATATACAAACCCACCAAAGGCCAGAGTAACATTAATTGTATTTAAACATTTATAAATAAGAATCAAAAATGTCTATTATCTATATCATATGGTATCTGAAAGTCTGTTTTTGACAATCGTCTCTTCATCAGTGATGGGCCTGGAGGTAGAGTCATGTTGCAGTAAATTTTTTAAGTACCTTTTAAGTAACATTTAAGTATGGAAGTATAGGTCTAGTATCTTTTTCAAATCTATTGTAAATGGCATTCTCGATTCATAAATTGGCTGGGCATGCTACAAAGAAGTATTGATTTCTTTTCTGGATGGTGGGTATGAGTTCTCTCATGCACAAGAAATATTTGGAAAACTGTTCCAAGTTATGATGTGTTCAGTGGGAAAATACGAAAGCCTTATTCCCTTCCATGGCGATAGTTTCTGGACTGTTTCTGGATCCTTAAGTCATTTCCAGCTCATTAGCAGTATGGCTAAGGGTCTAGGCCCCTGACCAGTGTGCCAGTCTGTCGTTGCAGTGTTTTCCGGTCGAGGCCCACACGTATATTTTCAATCCAACTGATTTTTTTAAACTTTCTATTTGGATGGAGTGTTTGGGAATCTGGGTCAGTAAGATTTTAATAGTGGAGCGTTTGTAAAGACCTGTGTTCTCTTCAAGACTATGGTTCGTTTTGGGGAACATGGTTCTCTTCAGAGCTGTGGCTATCTTCAGGACTGAGGTTCCTTCAAAGACGGTGGTTTTCTTCCGGACTTCTTTGGAAAAGAATGGATGCCAGTGACATACTATGACATCACACCGGGAATGCCAAAATGGGATTTCCCATTGAGGACCTTGATTGGCATACACAGGAAGCTTTTCAAAAGTTTTTCAATGTCTAAAATTGCTGATTATAATTACATGTGCCATAGGAGAAATATCATTAATAATTACTATAAACAGCCAATATTAGTTCATTTCAAACCAACAGGACCTTATACAAATAAAACCCAGAGCAATTTCCTTATCTATGAATGATTTGTTCAAGATATGGTTCTCCCAAATTGTGCATCTGGCTAACGTACTTAAGGATGGTTCAGTGTTCCTATAACCCATATTAAATCTTAAAGGGGGTCCTGAAGACTGAGGCACAACTTGTCACCTGGGCCACCATCTCATTTGCATATTAATGACTCCTCTGGTCAGCTGACTGCCAGCTATCAGCCAATGGGAGATGCCTCAGCACCACAGTTGTTTGACTTGGACTGGAAAAGATGTAATTGGTTGGCTAACGTAAGCTTTAGTCGACACTAACAAGTCATCACCTTCCAGGTGGGATGGGTCTACAGGGTGGGATTGAGAATTCCAACATCGGATCGGTAAATACTACATGTAAAATGTAGTATAGTTTCCAAATGTGTACAAGATCATGAGTTCAATGTTTGTTTAAGGACAGAGTGCACTGCTGTGCCAAAAAAATTAATTGTACATTTATACAATGCTCAAGCAAAACTGAAATCCAAAATTCCCAAAATTAACCTTTTTGAAGTATAGAATTTACATGAATTTTTCTTATGAGGGTAAATTTAAACATGTACTGTAATGTTTGCATATTTATTACACATCGAATATATTTTGTAAGGTTTACATGCAATGTATTTAAATAAATTATATAAAACTTTTACTAATATTTGCAAGTTTCAAGTTATCACCACATTGTACAATGATAATCTTGTATGGTAGATTGAGTAATTTTGACTGACAAATGTGTTATTGAAATACTTTGATTACACTGTTACCCTTGCCCCCCAATCCCTTTCCATATTTCATTAAAATGTCTATAATTTAGTATTTTATTGCTTTTACAAATGTACTCTAATTGCCAATTTATTTATTAGTGTTCTACTGTTGATACAAGTGTCAAAGAGTCACATATAAAAGCGTTTGAAGTCCCATTAAAACACTTTCACGTGAACGTTTGTCGTCCTGTGGTCTAAAAACACTGTAAAATACATACTAAAGCTGTACTATGTGTTTACCTTTTTCAGCACTTGCATGTATCATACGCGAGACTTCTCAGCCTCATCATTTTTATTGAGACAAGCATTCAAAATACCCTAATTGACTGGAACTAATATGTCATATTAGTCATATTTGAGCATTACTTTGATCATTTATATTTATTTCATAAAGGCATAATGGTTCCTTAACCATTGTCGTTAATGGTTCTGTGCTCTACACTATTCATAATTAGACAATGGATAAATGAATAACACTGTAATTGACCGAGGGGGTTATGTGTAAACAATTGCACACGAATTGGAAAATACCTTGAGGCTGGACTGTGTAAAGGCTAGGTATCGTTAATCATTCTGTTTGAGTACTCTATAGCCAGAAGACTGCACCGTGGTTATAACCTCAGCTTCAGTTATAACCGTACCATTGCAAATACATTTAAGTTAAACAATGGAAGATCCCCCAACTTCTTACATTTACTTGTGACCTGCTTGAGAATACATTAAACTCGGTGCATGGCTGGTTACGTCCAATAATAGTTTGGATATTTTGGCATACACATTTACAGTGAGAATCTAATCTACAGTGAGAATGGGGGTGAGAAAACAATTAGCTTTTTGATGCCTTGTTCTTTGGCAAGCTTCTGCCTCAAGGCAAAAAAATAAAATAAATAAATAAATAATTTGAAACCATCTGGAGTGTCCCTATGTAGTACTACCAAAACACAATCTAATGGTGACATGCAAAAAATTATTTATTTATGCTGTATTAAAATAAGACCATTTTAATTTCTTTAAAACTGACTAGTTGAATAGCTGCCAGCAGTTGAAAAAAAAATCTGGGTTGGGCTACTACTTAATGGCAGATGGGGTATCCAAATCACCAAAGCAGGGTGTTTTTAAGGCACTTCCAGAAGCCAGACAAAGTTTTGGTTTAAGACTTATGTCAAAATATAAGGGTAATTTACCGCATAAAAAAATAACAGAGTTTGATTTACCTTTTTCCCAAAAAAATCCAGGAAAACAGTGCACATATTTAATGTAGGCTATCCCCAAAAATGAGCTTGGTCATGTTATTTGAATTTGTATAGCATTTAGTTGTAAGTGAAGGTCTATACGTAAATGTTTGCACAAGACTGAAAATACACTTAAAACACAATGTTTTGCCATTTACAGTATATTGGGAACAATCTGGGTAAAGTTACACTGAGAATCTGTTAACTTCGGGCACCGGTGAAAGACAGTCATAAAGGTGGGTAGATTCAGGAATGTCACACTCTGTGACTCTTAGGTTTCAGATAATATCTGGCTTGAGAAGGCCTTATAACATCGCGGGACATTCAGACAGCTTGACTTGACGGGATAAAAAAAGATTAATCTCTTGTTTCACAATATGAAACGACTTTCCGCTTAAAGGGGGAAATCTGATTATCAGGAGTAGCTTACAATGCATTCCAACCAATCAGGAGGCGATTGCGATTGTGTGGGAAAATTCATTCATGAATTAGGCATATCAGTCTTCGGAGAGAGAGATGAACTCTCAGACTATTTTACGGCAGATATTGAAGAATATTTTTTCCCATCAACTCTTATCAGAGCCTCCACAGAAGGGGGGTCCCACAGGGCTGAGATTAATGGAATACTTAAATACTGTCTGCCGCATACTGGGATATGGTATAAAGTGAACAACAGAGCTAGTATGTTAGTATATTAAGAGGCAAAGCCAATAAAGCCACAGTATAGGTCAATACTGTAATTAAAACTGACATGACGATCATTCTTAGGAATAAAATTTTTTTTTTTTTTTTTTTTCTGGTCAGAGCCAGGCGCACCTGTATGGATGACGCATGCCTTCCGATGAGATCTCGGCCGCAGATGTCAAAACCCTCCATGACTCACTGTTATGTGACTAACCCTCCTCTTGTGTCCCACACACAATGACTTGAAAAGCCCATTTTATAAAAATAACTCATTTTATTATAGTCGTATGCCTTAGCGTGAATGTGTTTGAGCGCTATGTACAGACCGTTTTAATGTTACTGAAAGAGAACCGCAGATCGGTCGTGACCACGCCGTACTTCGGCCGGCGGCCGTGCTCGGATCAGTCCAGCGTCACCCTGCCGAGATCTCCTTTCCTGAACGCTCTGATGAAGTCATATGCGGCGGCGGAGTAGTTCGGCATCGTGATGGTGATGTCACCTGCCAATGGAGGTAGGGATTTTCTGTGTGAACTGACTAACTGAGGGGATAATGCGTAGGGTATTACATTGTATTGTGCTCTGGTTGTTTGTATTAAAAACAAAGGGCTAGATTTAATCAAATACACTTAGTCCCTTCAAGGACAAAAGCTATTTAAACAAAACAGACTTTACATAAGAGCATATTCAGTTTACGTTTTCTTTTGAGTATGTTTTATTTTGTTGGAGATAAGCAATTTTGCCATTTCTATTTCTTTAAGTGCTGAGTAATAAAAACTACAAAAACCAGCAGCCACTGCGGTTCTCCAGGGCCACAGCCCAGGAAGCCCTGCTGTAGAGAATGCTGAGGGAAAGACAAACTAAAGCAACTTCAAAGCTAAACAACAAGGGGGAAATACTGCACACAAAATGCAAAGCCACAATAAATGAAATTAAACATTCAAAACAGAGCGATGTAGAGGTGTAAGGTTTCAGGCCTTTACGATGTGGAGGTCCAGTTGAACCAAGTATAAAAGCTGGGTAGTGCAGGCTTACCTACTCCCGTGATGGCTTTCACCCTCTGGGTTTTGCCCAGCTTCACGGCAATGCGTTTCAGTACATGCTGAATGTCGTCGGAGGGTTCCCCAAGGTCGTAGCGATCCACGTAGCTGCAGACAAAGACAGAATTTACCCCTTCTGGTACCGTGACCCAGAGACAACATGGTGCCATCTGCCAACAAATACTTCAGAATTTAATGCTATTTGTGAAACCAAGGAAACATTACCTGAATTTTTCAAGTCTGTTTAGGGAATACAGCAGGTAATCAGCAATTACGTCCTCACCAACTAAATGGTCCAATATTGTTCCTAATAAATGAATGGAGACATGAGTCAAAGGGCACTATCTTATACAATGTGTTAGCTTAGCAATTGTTTCTAATGCAGTTTTATATTGATACAATTATCATTTTCTGTCTGTGCTGAGCATTTGTCTGCTTGGGTGTTTTGGTCTTAAGACGAGGTGCTTTGCTGGCGTATTGTTATTTTGACACAGCGCAAACTAGCGAAGTTATGCCGACCAGAGCTAGGTTCCTTATGACAGGGAGAAGATTAGGCCCAATGAATCTGTGTTTGAAATGCAGTCTTTAATAAAGTTTAAATATTACGTTGATCTGATATGCAAAAGTAGAAGGAGAGTTTTCACACACAATACCACACTTCTGGTAAGGTATTGTGTGTAAAAATGTATATCCAGTACGAATTCTCTAATATTTATGTTCCTGAAGAAAACTATGCCAAATACAGTTAAACGTAAACTGGAGTAACAAAAACCTACCAAACACTTACCGCACAAGGCTAACTTCATACCAGTTTCTACGTTTTCTATTGCAGGTGGAAACACTCCAGGGGTGTCAACTAAAAACATCGGAGGCCTCTCACAGACCTGCAGATACAATGTTATTTCGGTGGGCGAATATCGAAATAATCATGTTTTTCCATTCAGGGATAGCACATATTCAAAACGTTCAAGACTGGAGTCCTCACCTGGATTTTGGTCAAGACGGCCTTGGTTATACCTGGCTCACCACCAACCTTGGAAGCTTTACCTTGAATGTAAATTCACGATAAATACAAAAACTGGTTACTTACATTCAAGTAAATATATAGCGAGGAATGAACATACAATATGAAAATATTATTTTACTTTTACATCTGCAGACCCTGATACATAGAAAAAAGACTTTCAAAAGGAGGACTTCCAATAAATTAAGAACTTTTGTACCTTTTTTGAGATTTGTTCTTCTTAGTGCATTAATTAGTGACGATTTCCCCACATTTGGTACTCCAATTACCATCAAGCAGTAACTCATTTCCTGTAAATTACATGAAGAAAATAAAACTACATGCTCAAGTTATAAATACACAACAGACTTAGACATACTATGCAGCATTCCTATGAAAAGAAATGACTAAATAGCCATACTCAATCATTACTAGTTGGCAGTCTGTATCAGTGGACATATACGCCGATATACTGCACTTCTGACTGTACTAGTGATTCGGACATGTTCAGGACAAGCTAGCTAATTAACGTTTGTACACTACCATTGGCAGGCATGTACTAGTGATTCGGACATGTTCAGGACAAGCTAGCTAATTAACGTTTGTACACTACCATTGGCAGGCATCACAAATATCTCAGATTTCTGATACACATAGTTATGAGACTTCTAAACCATTTTTTCTGTCATAATTCCATGACACCAACCAATAGCCGTTCAAAAAGGGGTAACATTACTTGTGTCATGCAGAGATCGTTACGTAGAGTTCACCTGAGCGGTTGTTTTACCATCGTGCTAACTGCATGCCCACTCAAGATGGCCTCACCTCTTCTCTGTGATACCGAGGTCTGCTGTCAATCAACTCTGCTACCAGGGGAACTATCTATAGATGGAAAACAGGTGACAAAACATCCTAAACATTAGAAAATACACATTAAAACATACAGAATCCATGACATATGCTGCCTGGTTTAACAAGATATTTCTCAGAGAATGACATGGCGTGTAATGCCTTTTTGTCCGCCTACCCAACCACACCTGTGAAGCTAAAGAAAGTACCCAGCCCTGATGCACTCACCTATGGACCAGTGCCTATTACGAGCGACACATGACAGAGCAGGAAACTAGCATTGGAAGTGGCATGTACCTGTCACTAATGAGAACTAGTAACCTGCAGGTGTAACCTGGTCGGTATCTTAGAGGCAAATGTAGCAGTAACTACAGCAACTGTGGCTAACGTAGTCACAGTTCCATAGTGGCATAGTTCCATGGCTCCATAGTCATAGCTCACTTATGACACAGCCTAGACTCTAGCTAGAGGTGGTTTAGCCATCTGTTTCATCTTGTGATTATGACAAGAGGACTCATTCAAGCACTGCGGTCTCACCTTCTTCACGTTTTCATCTGTTTGTCTCAGGCAATCTGTGAAAAGCACATTCCTCACACCACTTTCTCTCAATTGTTTGAGAACTCTCTGTAAAGAAAAATAAAATATGGACTCTGTTGAGATGTGTCTGGTATACTATATTACAAACTGTGATTAAAAGAAAAACAGTTGTCCCCAAGAAATTACCATCTGTACAGAAGCTTTCCATACCTGCTTGCAAGATGGATCAGCCAAGTCCATTTTATTCAACACGAGCAAATGTGGTCGAATGGCCAAGCTTTGCTGAAAGAGCGGATTCCTCCCAGAAAATGGTATGTGGTTCAGTTAAGAAATCAGCGTAACATTCTCAGCTCTCTTTCTGTACGTTACATACAAGGACAGACAAAGTAAAGAAAACACTCAACCATATACGAGTAACAATGACAACAAAAAAGTTGTGTTGCATTCAGACCCACTCAGGTCCTTGTTACAGTACTGTTATACGAGGTCTACCTATACAATTTATCATGGTAAACTAGGCCATTCTTCAACAAGAAAAGGAGTCCCATTACAATGTTGATATACTGCTCAATAAAGGATATTCGGGCATCGTGAATTTCTAATATGCAGTCCACTTTCTTCAGATTAGCTTTCATCTGTTTCATTCCTACAGTAAAAAAAAAAAAAAAAAAAAAAAAAAAAAACAACAACAACAGATATACATTGGACGATTAAATTATTCTGAAACCCTAGCAAAGTGATAATAAATAACTGGTTTTTTTATTGAAAATGTAAAAATAAAACGACAAAATGAGTTGCCATTAGTCCGACTGTCTCTAACCTAGCAGAAAAAGTCAGCCATTAGTTGCTTGCTGGAGATGAGTCCAAAGCGTGTACACTTTACACAATAATACAACCCAGATCGTATTCTGGAAGGTCAAAAGGACCATACAGCTGACATTAGCTAGCTCTTACACATCAAAGATCAGTTTTAAAATGAACTGCGCTTCCCAAGTTCACTCGCAAGGCGGCTTTGTAAGACTACATGTAATGCAAGAACTGACGTTTTTTACAGTGACATAACCGACCTTTTGCCATATGACCTGGGAACCAATGTGTAACTTGTCGCTCTCCAAAATCGAAGACGTCTCTGAATTTTGAAGCATTGCGGAGTATATTCTGTAGTCTCATTTTTAGTGACACTTGCAAGCGACTGAAAACTCACGTTTCCATTCTAGATTTACAGTCCTTGCGACATGATAACATTTCCGTGCAACAACACGTACCGAAAACATGCGTTCCCTTTGCATTGCCATTTCAACCTGTACAATTACATTTAGTATATCACTATTTTGATTTCAGGTTGGAATGAGAAATAAAAATCGCTTTATTCATCTCACATATAGTTATAGAAACTTTCTCATACACTGCTTCTTTATATAATCTCATGTCAATCACTAAGTGAGCCGCTTGCATGCAGGGTTACCAGGTCCTGCTCAAATTTCCAGCCCAAAAGGTCACAAACCCCCCAATGTGCTGAAAAGGTGTAAATATTAGGATATCTATTTTGGCCAATAATTTACCTTTTGTGGTCTTTGGTGTAATTATTATTCATGTTTTGTTTGACTAAAGTTGAAAGTGTTTTGGAATGCTTCAAAGGCATCTTCAAAAAAATGAATTTGGCCTGTATTTTAATATTTTTGTTTGATTGACTCTTGGGGGGGGGTGAACTGAAAGTGTTACATTTCGCTAACCTTGCTGCTCTCATCTCACTTTCATCAATCAGCAACGTCTTGCCACTCTGCCTGACATCTTCATGCATTAACAGGAGTCTAAACCTTTTGAGAGTAGCGCAGTCCTGGAAGGAACGCTTGATTCAGCCCGACACTTTTTAAGATACACATTACATCCGGTAACCTGACAATTGTGTTGTGGAATGACACAGATCAGAAAGTTCACATCAGCGAAAGTGTTGGAATTAATGACTCCACATGTGCGTTTTTGTAGTTTTTATTGTATTTGTAATGAAAAGTGATTAAAGTGCGATTCATTTGGTTTACAAAAGACACTGTAGCATGGCATTCAAAATGTTCCCCATACAGAAGAGTATGAAATCAAATAACAATATTTGCAGCATTGAAGATCAAGTATCACTTATCACCATTAAGTACAGCAAAATACAATCTTGTTTACAACAAAAATAATTTTAATATTGACAAAATGCATTCGACGTTTCACAAATCCAGCATTTCCTTCAGATCAACCTTTTAAATCAATCATGAAAGTCTTAATACGTCAAGAGACACAAATCCCTGGAATTTCTTTGACTGTGCAGGAAATGATTTCTAAATTTAAAAAAAAAGCCAGCGAGAGTTTACCCTGAAATATGATCAGTACTTTACCTTACACTTGCATCTTAGCAAGTGTCTTTTTTTAAAACTGAATGATTACAACAAATAAGAATCAAGGAAAGCGTTAAGGTGAAAACGTGTAGTGCATGCCAAGTCAATTACCCTCATGTACACTGTTACATGAAAGCCGGAGCCAGAACGTGCCCATTGCTAAGAATTTGCATACAAAGACACTATATGTAATTTACAGATATTCACTTACCTCTCTCTCACCAGACAACCACTAACCGCCACAAACTCCATTCTGAGGCAAAGTAGACCGTATACAGTGTCGCACACAGATGTTTGGAGGGGCAGAGGCTCAACCAAAAAGGGGTAACTTCAGCAATGATGAACTAGTGCTGCTAATGGCTAATTTAAGGGGCAACTTGGCCAAAACAGGGAAAATGGACAGTTTCCCGAACAACAATATGACAAAGGTCCCTGACTACATAGGTCAGAGCTGGACCTACTATAAAAAAAGTTGGAAACTGAGGATCCAAAACCAAAAAATTGGCTTTCATTTTCTCAAATAGACCACTGGAAGGCACCTTTTTAAAACCGCGACCACCTTTTCCCTTACAGCTTGGAGCTAACAGACACTGATGAGGAGGAGGAGGAGGGGCTGTAGTGGGAGATTAGCCTGTCTCCTTCCCTCCAGCCTGACATCAGGGCCCCATGGACGGTGGAGAAAAAGGAGTGGTTCGTGGCCTCCCCAGCAAACAGGACCTGCAGGGACTGAAACGGAGCACTCACGTTAAATACACACAGTCGTCATGTGCTTTTAGTTATTCACACGACTCTGTATTGTCAGCTGTGTATGTGTGTGGACAGGGGAGGGGGAGGGGCAGTGGCGGAAAGGGGGAGGAGCATACCTTCGTGCCCGATCCTTTCATTGGCAGGGGCTCGGCTAAGATGTCGATGTCATACCCCGAGCACCCCTTTGCGATGTATGAGTACGATCCGCAGGTGAAGGGTTCATGGAACCACTGGGATCGCACTATCCTTGTGGGGGTGATGGTTGGATTTCCTACCAAAAAAGGAGGACCACAACGGAAATTAGCCTTATAGGCTTTATCGCGTTTAAATCCTCGATGATTTTAGATGTATGTGATGGCTGCTTCAGAGCGGGATTACATGTATTTTTGCTCATCAAATAAATCATGAAAAGATTAAAAAAATGAAGGTGAAGGTCACTAATTGTGACTTGCACTCAAGCAATTTGTTCTTGAAAAAAATTACCAAAAGAATGGTTTGTTTATACTGCCATTTTTGCAGGTACTATTAGGGTATGCTAATTGATTTACTTTTTTAAAAATAAATGATGTTTTTTAAAACAAAAAAACAAAAATAAGATGTTTTTGAAAAAGGTAATAAGTGTTCATATTGACCCCTATACAAACAAAAACAGATAACACGAAATGGAAAAAACATAATATAGTAAACTTAAACATTTCAAGAAACCAAATATCGCACTCAAAACCGCTGGCATACAGGCACAATTTGATATTTAACATACAGACATAAAGACAGATCAACACACATAAATATGACTGCTCCTGTTCACCGTGGATTATGGTAATGGTAACCAGGGCTGTGTCCAGCACATTAAAGATATCTTAGAAACCCCCGGAGGGACGGCCTGGTCTGTATTTGCGCAGTACCTGTGAACCTGCGGATGAGCTGGGTGATCTCGTGCTTCACTTCGGCCTCAGAAAGAGCCTCCATGTGCTCGGACTCATGGCCAGCGATCCAGCCACACAGCGTATGGCCATACAGCGGGTAAGATGGGCACCAGTGTTACCTAGTCAAACAGAGAGTGGGAATGAAGACTGGGGCGCACATTTTACTGGTAAGATGGCATGACCGCTCACCTACACACTGAAATGTTCTCCTAGTCTATCAGAGTTCATATAAGCCCATCCCCCTTGTTAGCAGAATGACCAAAATGCATCCTCCTTGTTAATCTGCCACCCCCTCTCCATAATGTGAGTGTTGGTTGGTGGTGTGGGGGCAGGGGCGTGCTCCCATTGGGCCATCCCCCACTGTCAAAAATGAACAAATCACCTACTGTTGCCAGGCATTACTGTAACGAACAGTCTAGTATGTAGGTGAAGACGAACACATTTCCCGACCACATTTCCCCTTCTCCCCTCTCACCTTTCAGTGGGTTTGAGCACGGTAAACCCGAACAGCTTCTTTATCCAGGACGTCTGCAGGTCGGGCACCACGTCCACGAGGTCGGCCTCGTCCTCCCACACGAAGTAGATGGACTCACAGTCCGGGTCCCAGAAAGGCTGCTCGAACTCCACGAAGATCTTGTTGTTGGTTCCGAAACCCATCCTCTGGATGGAGTGCACTTTGGGGAGGGGCAGTGGAGGGCTCAGGAGTGTCGCTTGGTGCCTCTTCAGGTAGCCTTGAGGGAACAGAAACCAGTTACCGATCGAGCTTCAGCGCTCACCCTGCACGCCATTACCTTTGCTACGGTGTGACGGGACAACGTCGCGGGACTCAGTTTCCCATGAGCGCGTGATCGACAGGAACGGACTGCCCACGTCTCTCGGGACGGAAGGCCCGGGGCTTCGCATGGACATACCCAGAGGGACCGTGAGGATGACGTGGTCCGCCGGGAAAGACTCGCCATTCTCGCACTCCACCAGGACCGGGAACGTTCTCCCGGAGGAGTCCGCTCCCTGGACGGAGTTGTTCCAGTGGATGCATTTGACCGGCCTGTTGAAGGACACAACGTCCTTTGGGAGTTCGTTCATCATGCAGCTTATTAAGCCTTCATAACCCCTGAAATACCAAGACAAAAAAACAGAACAGACAAGAACAATATTAAAATATTACGATCAATTTATCTCACACTGGACTTCCCACTTATCCACTGACAACATCTAATTATCATCCTAAATTACATTATTTCACGAGCTCAACAATACCATTTGTGCAAACTTATGTTAGAAATAAGCATAACGTCTCAAATCAATAAGGATTTGATATCTTAATATTTAATTACTTCTAGTGCTGGCCCTATGTGCTGGCCTTTGAACAGTATGACGTAAAACAGGGGTGTCAAACTCCAGTTCTGGAGGGCCACAGTGGTAGCTGGCTTTTGGTGTGTTTTAGCCTTAATTGATTAATTAAAATCACTGTTGGCTAAAGAGTCCACACACCGGGTTTGAAGGCTAAAATGGCTGCCAATCGAAAGGAAAAAACAAAAACCCGCAGACACTGCGGCCCTCCAGGACTGGAGTTTGACACCCCTGACGTAAAATGTACGCACGGTTTTGAACAAAGTCTGGTGAGGTGATGGTTTATGAAATGAATCCTTTTGATTTTTGATGGCTGGAACAACAACTAATAGCAGGAAGTACTGTACCAAGTGTTACACCAGAGATTGATATTTTTTTCCTTCATATTTCATTCATTTAACAATAACCCATGCCATAAATGAGACTGCAGCCTAGAGCTAGGATCCAGTCAAATTCACTCTTTGCCATTTTTTTTTCTACCTTTTTCCCCCACCCACACTCAGCCAAACTTGTTCGTCCACTGCAGCCAGCAAAAGAAATATGGATATTTGAATGTGCTCTTTTCATTCTAAAACAAAAAGAATACACCATTGAAATGGCCGAAGTCCTTTTAGATTGAATTGCACGTGTCTTTAAAAAGCGGCTCAGTGAGTTCGATTAAATCCCGGCCTAAGATAGCGCGACTGTCTTCCAGCCTGCATGTGGCTGGGTTAGCAGCTTAGCGGTTGCCTCCGGTGCGCTCTCACCCAGGGAAAGTGCAGTCCAGGCCCGGCAGGGTTTTGTACATGCCGAAGGCCCCCAGACCAACGTCGTCCATGGTGTGAGTCCCACTGATACAACACTCGAGTTTCAGGAGCATGCTCATGGTGGCCAGCCTGAGGTCCCTGGTGGCGGCGTCGTCCCACAGCTCCGCGGCTCTGCGTCGGGCCTCCCGCTTTATGTACTGGCCCACGCTGGGTACAGGCTCTCGTCCGCTGGCGTGGAAGTCCTGGCACTCCTCCGTGAGGCTAACGAACAGCGAGGTGGCCGGAAGCATCAGCTCCGGGCCCAGCCGTTTGCCTGAGCTGGAGAACCAGTTGGGCACGAAAGGAGGGTGGCCTCCGATGTCCATGGCCTGGTTCTCCTCACTCATGGACTCCGGATCCAGCAAATTGTACTGACAGGCCAGGCGGAAAACGGGGTTCTCCTGGGAGGGGCCATGGATCCAGTTGGCACCGATCTCCACAATTTTCTTACCTTAAAGTCAATGAAAAAAAATCGTGAGGACTATTTGACAAGAAACAGACTCCTTCCGACAAACAGTACCCAACAAACATTTCATGACTGAAACTGCAAGGTTAAGACATACAAATCTTTGTAACACCCTACTGTAATCACTAAGTAAGGAGTTTAGTTTCCTGGGTATAGGTTGAAGGGGGGGAAAACCTCAATGGTTCACCTGAAATGAACTGGCAAAATTATCCCTTATCAAAGCCTGGATCATAATATGCGATTAATAATCGGTGAAGTGGGTGAACCTTGATCAAAACGTGTATGGAAGGAGTCACATGACCAATCCATGTTACTGATTACATTAAAAAATTGTTGCGATTGCGTAAAACACACGGATTTATTTCTATGGGGAATAGAGACATCTGTCCATCTTTGCAGGTTTTATACGTATAAGCAGACTTAAGATGACAGAAAGTCTCACTGCGTGTATGTTGCGGTCTACAGCTGCCTGAGGACGTGCGTTTTAGTCCAGTTTTAATAGCGTCCATGAACTGTCGGAAGTACAACAGGAAGTGGAATTTGCCGTTAAATACAAATGTTAGCTATAATAAGCACTCAATAATCTGTCGTGCCTGTATAAAACACATCTGAAGCGGCATATTTCTCAACAGGCAGTTGAATAATACTGTATCGCTAGATAAACTCCAACGAATGTGGCCACATATTAACTTCATCAGTTACCTATTGCTATGTGAAAATCTGCTTCCAGCATCCGAACAGTATAGCCTAGGCCATACCCGAATAGTAATTTGCACACAAATAACTGTGATTTTTTACAATATAGCAAAATAAAGACTTTAGTAAATGTTTAGTCTCTATTCAAATTTTTTACTGCAATTCAAACGACTTGGTTTACCATATTTTCATTAATTTGAAATCTCGTTCACTTACCTAACCTGCCGGTTCGTATTCTTCCACCACATCTTCCAGTAGCTTCAAGAATACGGACATTATGGAACCCGTGATTCAGTAGTTTTTGAGCAGCTCCGATCCCTGAAATACCACAGCCAACTATAATGATGTGCGAGTCCAAACCCTGAAGAAATGCCATGACTGATGTTCACATACAGAAAACAGTTTCCAGGCTACGTAGTTCGCAAATTAGAAAACCCAACAGCTCACATATAGCGTTGCTTGACACGAAATAAATGTTGCGTTTATGTACAGTTTGGACCTACTGTATACTGTGTGCATAGAAAAGCATTAGCGATTTTTTTCTTTAAACCCTGACATACGGTCTCTCACTAAAGGCTATCTGCTCAGCTAGGGCTACATTTCGCAACAGCACTATTTTGCAGGAAAGGAGTCCGTATCACGTGATAATACGCATGCTTTTTGTAGTCCTGCACGTACTCAACCCCGAACTTAATGAGGTATTACTGTTTTATGGCTTACAGTAATATTGCAACAGTCTGCATTTTTTATACGGTGATTGAAATATAGGATCAAACTTCTGCACAATTCATCGTGCAGATTCACTTGGCAGTGGATGTTAGAGGGAAGGAGTTCAATACAACCATTGTGTTTACCCGATTTCAGTGTCAAGTCCAACTGGAAAAAGTGTCTGAAGAGGAGAAAACATCATCATTCACCGAACCAGAAGATACTTTCTTTGACTGTTTCAAGTTCGGTTAAACATGTTTAGGTTAAACAGTTTTTGCATTTTCCGGCAATCAAACAAATAGCACCATACATGTCTATCTTAAATGTTCACTTATCATTTTTATTAGAATGATCAATTATAATTTATAAATTAAAATATAAAAAGCCAATTGCTTCATGAGATGCATCTTAAGTTTTCCGTTAATAAGCAAGTGCAGGTCAGTATTCGAAGGCTTCTATTTATTTTTGGCCAGAGGAGGGCGATAGTTACTTACTGAGGGCTTCCAGCTGACTAGACTTAAATCCAAAAGCTATGTAAACAAGGCCTGAAACCCACTGTAAAAGAGGGAAGTGAAAATTAAACTCGAGAGGACAAGAGAAGTACATCTCCGGTACGAAAGAGAGAGACATGGTATGATTATTCACGGTGGAACATGACACATTTGTTTCACAAATGGTTAGCAGGGTAAGCAGATCTGTTCAATAACAAGCACTATATCACTCCTCGGGTAAAACTGTGAAAAAAGAATATATCTGGTTGAATGTGGACGTGTCCAATTACAAATTTTTGGCTCCAACCGTTTTGTTTTTTTGAGACACTGAGAAGGTGAAGGGATGACACCAGAATGTGTGGTGCCCAAGTTGTTGGGGGGTTGGTGGTGGTGTAATGGTATGGGGGTGTTTTGCTGGTCATGCTGTCAGAGATTTATATAAAATTGAAGGCAAAGTGAACCAGCATGGCTACCACAGCATTTGTCAGCGACACTGGTCAGCGCCTAGCTGGACTGCCATTTGTTTTTCAACGAGATAATGACCCTAAGCACTCCTCAAGGTTTCGTTCAAATTATCTTGTAAACGAGGGAAGCGACGGAATGCTGTGACAGATGTCCTGGCCCCCGCAAGCCCCCAACCCCAACCCTATAGAGCTGGTTTAGGATGAGCTGGCCTGAAGAGAAAGATTAATGTTGCCAACTTATGCCTCAAACTCGTGGGAACTCCCTCAGGACTACCCAGGTGGCTAACTCTGTAAGCTGGTTGAAAGAATGCCAGGAGTCTGCAACACTGTCACCAAAGCAAAAGGGGGCCATTTTGAAGAGTCTAAAATTTAAGATCATTTTGACTTTTAAACACTTCCCTTGGTCCTCACAGTATTTGATTCGCATTACTTCATTGCTTTGAGGCATTCTTGTAACTCTAAGACAAAAACAGCTGAAATAGAGAAACAAATTAGAAAATAGGTGAGTTGAAATTTTGACTGGAACTGTATATATATGGAAACATGTAGAAATGTATGTGTGGAAGATCAAGGTCTAATTGAATGAAGTTGATGTAAGCACTTTTGGATGCTGCAGGTTTCCTATTCTGAGTGCTATGCTAGGATAGCGGGTTTGATAAACACAGCTATTCTTGGCCGAAGCTGAACTCACAACAGGTGTTTATCTAGCACTTGTGGCATGGGGCTTTGTGTACAGGCTTTAACTGGGCACAGGCTATCGCCCGCTGGTGTAGAAGTCCTGGCACTTCTCCATAACGTTAACAAACAGTGGTGGCCGGTTCCATCAGCTCCAAGTCTAGCCTTTTGCCTCAGCTGGAGAACCAGGTGGTAACAAAGGGAGGGCAGCCTCCAGTGTTGATGTCCTGGTTTTAGTTTGGGAAGTCACATTTTTAGTGAGTGAAATGAAGAATGTGTAGATTTTCCATGTAAAGATAAACTGAATATCTATTGAATGATTTTTCTTTGTCTCTGACCTATCCTATCTTTAAATATCAAATTTAAATGATTCAAATTAAATGTAAAACTGTCAATACATTTTATTAAAAATTAAATCAAAATATTTGATTTTTTAAAAAACAATATAATAAAGTTATCTGTATTTAAAAGGTTTTAGTAGGTGTAGTACATGTAAGCATTGCTCTATGGTCCAGGTGTTGTGAGTTCAGGCGTCCTATTTTTGTACGTCGCCTCTATGCTGGGATAGCACGTTTGCTAACACACGGCTATTCTTAGCTGAACCTGAACTTACAACACCGGCTTAGCTGGCGCCCATGTTATTCAACAATGAATCGCATTAGCCGCACTTCCACTTCCCTTTTGTCTTATGCAAATGAGCTAGCTCGCCTAATGCAAACTCCAGCACTCTTGAATTGGAGTGGTGAAAAGCAAGCACTTTCAAGTAAACAGAAGTATAGACTAGAAACTCATCTGTTTAATATGTTTGCACAATATGTGACACATCATACAGTTCAACAGTCATTCAGTGTTCAGAGTATACATATAGGTTAATATCATTCTTATTTTTCCTCCAACAAGTGCTTAAAAATGCTCACATTTGCACAAAATGGCAAACTTCACACAAAAAACTTTCTCTGTGCTCTGATAGAGTATCTTTCAGTCACATTTGGACTCATATAAACTCTACTAAGTTTACTGAATTGAATTTAAGCTTTTATAAGGCGAGACGATATATCAAGGTACTGTACCAGAGTACAAAGTCTGTGGTTTGTCCAAAGGGAGAAGATATGAGAGCTGGCAATATGAACCTGTTTCAGGTTTATATGGCACAAACCTATATCACCTAATTTTCATTTAATTAGCAAAGTGACAGAGAAATATATTTTACATGTTGCCAAATGATTTCAGAGCAGTGATTTAAAATTGCTAAGAAAAACATCCACCATATATCAAAAAAATACATGTGCTTGTCTGTAAAAAAATTCTTTAAGATCGATTCTAAAGTCACAGGCAACCCATTTATTGACTTGAGTACTGGCATAATGTATACTCATTGTTTAGTACTAGTTAACGTTTTGCTGCTGCATTCTTGGTCATTTGCAGGAGAGTTCTTATGGGGAGACCAGAAAATAAGGCTACTGCCATTGACATCAAGTCAGCTCCTAACAAAATCATGAATCAATCTCTCTGCATGAACAGACTCCAGCAATGCTACAAAGTGGTTTTAATTATGTTCCTAATATCAAACATGGAATCAAAGATCAGCATCTAGAATAACATTAGAATCCTGTATTTTGTATTTCTGTTTTTGAATACTTTGGTTAATGCAAAAGCCCATTTTTAAACACAATAATAAGTAGTTTATAATAGTTAGTAATATGTATATTAATAACTATATCCTATTATTGTTAATTATTACACATGATTTGCTGATGCGTGAGCAATAGCAGATAACACTGTCTACGGCTTGAGGGAAGTTTGACATTGTAACCGCTATTGATCGTTGATCCAGCACTCGAATCGGTCTTCCAGATTAACTATGACCCGGCACAGGATTCAGGAAGTCAGGCAATAGTGGTTACCAAGGTAAACTCGCCTCAACCACAGACAGTGTAATTTACTGATGTTTAAAACACATTGGCAAACCATATATAATGATTAATAAACATATTCCTGATGTTTATAAACTTGTCAATGTGTGTATATTTGTTTTGCATTATCCAATGTAAAGTGTTATCCAGTTTTATTATTTACTATTTTATTTATTGTTTTGGACCTTAGGTCCAATAACCTTTGTCTTGTCTTGAGTAAGACTGCAACCATGCTTCGCCCTGTGTTTCGGAGAACTGTGATCCTGTGTGAACTTATCTTGGTTCTTCATTTCCAGAAAAGTTGATACTGCAGTAGTGGAGTGACTTTCCCTTTTCTCAGGTTCCCAGGGAAAGAAAGTGCCTTCTAGTAATATATTCTGCTTCTCAGGCCACCTCCCCATTGTCTTACACTAAAGGGCAGGGTAGCAAGCGATGATTTCACCGCTTACTTACAAAGCAAGTCCTGGAATAGCTCATGGGAACTTCTTACAAGTGTCCCCAGCTCAACAAAAAACATTGTTATGAACTCATTGTGGAAGTAAAGGAAATAATAAATGGTAATGTTTTGTGCTGGCATGACAAAGAACAATGTGGGTTGAAATGTTGACACACAATCCATGGATGATAAGGAGAAGCCATTGGCTCACTGTTTCAATAATAGAATAGTACTTGTTGTGTGTGAGTTATGCATTTGAGTTGATCCCAGTGAAAACTGCTGTGTATTAAAAATGTCTTGCTTCATTGACATGCACATATGCAAATGAGATTGGCTAAAATATATTTTTTTATAAGTTAAATAAGCCTTCAGATACATGCCAAGTGAGTCTCCAGATACACTCTACATTTTGTAATCACTTCTATCACAAAATTCAACCTGGATGCATTTTCTGTTCCTTAACTTTGAACTAAACAAATTTTAGTTCACACGGTAAATTGAACATGTATTTTCTTTTGTCTGGTTTTTGGTAATTATTTCTCATTTTTGACAATGAAAGTTATTGGATTTTCAACCAAATCCTAGCAATAGCTCATAGGGAACCAGAGTAAGCAAATAATTTTAAAATTGATAACGTTATGTAACCCCCAATGCTGTGTGTACAAATGTAATCTCTCCATGAGACTAAATAGCTCGCTAACTTTAGCAGCAATGGATGCAGCTAAACACTTCCTGTTTAGACTCTTACAGCACCATAGAGGAATTTTGGCCCACTTCTATGTAGAACTTCTTCCAAGGCAACCTCTCAGTGATGTTTAGGTCTGGGCTTTGACTAGACCATTCCAAAATGTTTGGATAATTTTCATGCTACGTGACCTGCGTGCTGCAGCTTTGGCTCATAGCTGGATGGCCTGACGTTCTCTTGGAGAAATATCTGGTACAGAGCAGAATTCATGGCTGTTTGAGCGATATTAAATCATTCAGGATGAAACCACTGCCAAACTGTAGCACTCATAAGTCCACACTTGAGGGTTCTTTCTGTGGAATGAAGCGTTTAAAAATAACGAGGCCCATGTCAACCAAAAATACCCACTTTTGACTCCTCATGTCATAAATAGAACATTATTCCAGACCTCTTTAAAATCAACAGATGCATAATATCAAATGTACATTAATAAATCTTTATTTTCTTAAAAAGATATATTTACATCCACATATTATGACATATCTTAACCTAAACTATACATATATATATATATAAAATCCAAAGCATGGCTACAATGGTATATCCTAAAAGTGATTGTTTTATTTTCAGATATGAAAAGCAAGAGAGAATACACAATCAAAAGCAGAAAACAGTCGTCTGTTCTGGGCTATTGAATAAGAAGTTCGCTCACGGTTTTGTACACATCCACTAACTGAAGGCGAATTTGTAAGATCAAAATGTAACCAGTACGTAGTGTTTATGTTCTGTCTTTTAAAGGATATTACATGTTCATATGTTCATACAGTGAAGTTAACTAATGAGGCTCTTCAGTAGGCTTTACAGCATCAAGGCAAAGTGACACACTTCATACTCTGATATACTGATGTATAAACAGTCTGTTTAATGTAATGCTTAACGGCTTTGCTAATCCCAGCTGTGATTCTGGAGATGTTAGAGGCCATTTTAATGACAGTGGTGAAACAGTGCAACATTGTGTTGCAAAGAGGTGTACAGCATGTCAGGAACATATTACACTTATTACAGCCTATTCCACTCCTTTACAGCGGAAATGTTTCTTTACACAAGGTAACTGATCTATGCTCCATGTTTTTGTTTTGTCCTCAACTTTGACCAGCCAATTTTAGCAAGAGTGACGGTTTACGTACGACTCTGTTATGGCATAAATTTGGTGGTTATAAATGCCTAGGAAAATAAAGGAGGCAATTGCCCCTTAATTTCACTAGATGAACTGCAGTGTGAATGTTAAGGGCTAAATAGCCCCCTTACATAATTCCAGTGTGTGCCGTCACTTTGTTGACCATTTGCGTTTGGTGGTTTTGAGCTTGTCTCCATGAATGACCGTCTTCTCACACACCGTCTGAGCCCTCAGAGGTGAAAGAGAGCCGCTGCATGATCATGGACTTCAGCGCACAGTATCTGTTACAGGAAGCAAACTATTAGTATTTTTTAATTTCGTTGTACCTAATTTGTTTCCCTCTTTTTCCCTGACCCCGACCAAACTGTTTGATTCACTGCAGCAAAAATCCTGCTGGTTCTCCGATTAGCACGACGACAGTCTCGCTTCGTTCGACACTACAGCCGCACCACCGATCACATGCTGCCTTCGTTATCGGAGAATGAAGTTAGCATGCGCTCGGGCCTGACCATGAGTGGCTGACCATGAGAGGGTGATGATGTCAACAAACTTCACCGGCTTCATCCCCCATGATTCCCGGCAAGGCTGGGCCAACTGTTGTGGCGAAATGCAGACCTGTGGCCATAGCCGGTAATAGTGTGGCTGGGATTTGAATTCCCAGTCGCAAGGGTAGCAGGCAAATGTCTTATCCCTTGAGGCCATGAACAATTTAATATTTTTTTTCGCATCAATTTGGAATCATGAATGGGATCCTGGGTTAAGCAACAGCTGCGGCATCTGCAACCCCGCATACACCGCAGCTGAAGCAGGTGCAGTCCCCTCAGACCAACTTGCCTTTTAGCCAGCGTCTATTTCACTCCCTATAGTCCACACAGTACTACAGGAGAAAGCTAGAAGACCAGCAGGGCAGTGTATCAAGACAAAGTGAAACAAAATGTTGTTTACACTCTGAGACATTCAATTATACAAAAAAAAAAAACCAATTACAAAATATTTTTTTGCTCTGACTTACTTTCTGGTCAGTTTTGAAATTTCTCTTTCTTCTTCCTCCTTTAGCTTCTCTACAAAGCTGTCTAACACAGGCATCTCAAACTTTATATACTGCGCAACCTGAAACAACACACAGCACGTGCAACCGTTACCGGCTTTGTATTCTAGCAAGCACAACCTCAACAGCAGCAAAGGAAAAAGTAGGGCAGTTTCTACTCAACAACAATATTCTGTTTTAGGAACACAGCAGGACTTATTCTGTCTTAGAAAAAAAAAAAGCCATTGTAAAAATATTACTCAAACAAAAAAGAATCAATAGGATTCTAAAATTAGACGATATGTCTACCATTGTGGAGGAGAAAAAATGCGGACACTACAGTGTAAGCAGTTAGTTGTAACCCTCTCGTTTCGCTTCTCCTCTGATTATACTCACATCGTAGGTCACTTCTTCACCCAGGTCTGTTTCCATTAAAATATCTTTGCTATTTTTTCACAAGGGCCGTGCAGAATGCGAGCTATCAAGGGGTATTCTGTATCCCTCAGTTTTGTCCGTTCTGAAAAAAAAATATGATTTTAAGAGCATGGATACAAGCAGTGGTTTCAAACAAAAGTATGGTCCTAAATATTAATTTTTGATAAATTTAATGATTTCCAAACACAAATTTATTGCAGGAATTGAAAGGTTATTGGAAAAGCATGTTAAGATATTTAATTAACATGATGCTTATAACACATTACAAAGAACTCAAGGAAAAAAAGCAAACACTATGAAAGTGAAAGTGATGAAAATATATTAAGGAATAAAAAACAACAACACAGTGTTAATTAACCAAAAACATATATGCTTCTGATAGCCTCCTGGATTAGATGAACCACACCAAAAACCAGAATTGACTACAGTAATGAGGGTCTATCCTTCTTATGGTATAATAAAGGGGTTGTAATCTGGAAAGTAAAACCATAATATACAATATAATATGGATTCACAAATCATTAAATTTGCATCACAAATGGTTTTAAGTTTGGCAATTATTTAATCCATAGTATTACTGTAATTTGTTTGGCACAGTTAAGCGGATGTCAAAGAATGACAATCATCAAAAAATAATCATGCATTTCTGCCATCCAGAAAACACGAAAAAAAAACCAACAGATAATCTCCTGGTTCTCTCCTGCCCTGTTCATCCATGCTCAAATATGCAATAACAAGCACTAGAACCAAAATCTATATTACACACACCCACAGTTATGTCAGTCTGAAATTACGTTTTCTTTTGTCATGTTGTTTGTGATCAGTAATCTGCCTAACACAGAATACATATGAACAGACCCAACTGTAACCCTGCTGATAAATATCAATCATCAGTTTTAAATGCGTAACACGTCTAGAGATGCGTTCTGCCCTGAATTAATTACAGTAACTAATTACTAAGTTCTCATCTGGATTCTACATCCCTTGATAGTTAATAATCAGATGGATTCTAATTAATTAATTAATTATGAGCATGGATGTAACTAAAACCAGCACACAATGGGACCTCGGGCGAGAGATGAGAAACAGAAACTGAAAACGAACCATATGGATATCAGACTTACCCCCCGACTCGTGAACCACATACAGACCGAACTCCTCCGATTTATTCTCAACCTACACGTATGGAAACAGAGACATATAGGTCAGTCAAACACAAATCAGAACTAGAGGTTAAATGGATGAAAGGCTCAAAATGTGACATTTTAGTAATCGTGTTGTAGCACAGCTTCAGGTCAATTTGGGCCAGATTTTGTGTGTGTTTGTTGGCAGATCTACAATCATGATAAATTTCACAATAACTTGAAAGAAATGAGAGCGGAAACATTATAAAAAGGTATGACAGCAGGGGGCTCTGGACCGTTTTTTTCTTTTTCGGAGTCGCTGTAATGTAAAATGGTTGGGTTGTACTCACACGGAATTTGTTGAGAAGCAGGTTGAGGACTTGAATGGTGGTCATGGTGCTGTTCACACGGACATTTGTGACCGAGCCGTAGGCCGGGGTGAACACAGATGTCTGCAATGGAAACATGTGAAAGCGTTTCAATGGTCCTAATAAGCTTAATTTATTATTCAAATGTTTATGTTTCCATGGAAGGTAATGCCGCCTCACAAACTGTGGGCTAATGGACCAACCACTAAGATGCCTTGTCCTTTCCTGAGAGATAAATATTTGAGCGAATATCATTTTTAAAAAAAAAAAAATCAGTAAGTGCAGAGCCAGTGTAAGCCTAGAAATGTCTTTTTTAAGCCACTTAGCTTAAATGTGAAAAGTAGATGACAAACTGCTTGAGAACTTACACCAATTGTCCTGTCATGCCAAAAGCCAAGCATTAAATAAAGCAACCGTGAAGGACTGGTACGGTCATATCATATTAAGATAAACCTGTGATTATCCTGAATAAGATTAAACACACATGGGGCTTCTCCTTCTCAAGGTTATGGTTTTAAATCCGTAAGATTTGTTTCATATTTAATCATGGAGTCAACTAGTAAACGAAACTTAGCAAAGCTTTATTGCTCAATTCTCGATTCTACAAAACACAGGAAATTCCAAACTAATTCTTCAGGCTTTTTTTTCCTCATCGAAGAATGCCATTTCAAACATACAATGGACGTCGTTCCAAGTGAAATTAATCAGTCTGTTTATGGAAACTGTATCAGTTGTTTGGAATTACTGTGCTGGGTCATTTTCGCCTGCCCATTTTTGAAGCACCTATTGTGAACGTTGGAATGATTACACTTCCTCTAACCGATGGTTTTATTGTTTATATTTGTGCGATCAACTACAACTTGCTCGTAATTAGAGGCAAAATAAAAGCATGAACGTGTCCTTACATCACGTTTAATCCAAGAAATGTCCTGTGACTGACATTGCTGTTTAAAAAAAAATGCACGTGAGCGCTATACTATAAATCTTCACCATCCATTTTTTTTCTTCACGCCGAATGAGAATATCTGCTTCCTTTCCAACCTCTCGGCAAGTGTTGAAGGACCTTTTTACGCCCCGAGTGGCCTCGCAACCTCCGCGGCCGTTAATGGGAGATTCAGGTGACAGGAGCTATTGTGCTGCGCTAAGTACCACCAGGGAACGCCTGTTCAGGAAAGAGAAACATCTTCTCCGACTCGGTTTCAGCGCTTTAAGGCCTTCCAGATAAACACCCTTCCCCTGTTGAAACGCTGCATCGGCTGTTTGCCGGCTCGTTCTGGGGTTCAGAGAAGCATTCGCATTCTTTGGTTTATTTGACGAGGTTAAACACAAACAAATCACAAGAACTGGGCGTGAATTAACTGCAAAAGATAACATGCTAAAGTCCTGGGCTTTGCTTTTGTGGTCGTTGATTTTCCATCACCATATCAAAATGATGCTAGGCATGACCTAAACTAAGGCAACACACAAAATTATTACCACCCAAATCTAAAATACATAATCACCCTGTTAATTGTATTTATGTTATCTCAGACCTCTACCACAATTTTATACATGTTGCTATACAATAACAGAATTATAACAAATGACAAGCCAACTTCTTATAGGGTGATATTCTGTAATCCTTTCTTGAAACCGAAGGGCCCAGAGCTGCGTCTCTGCCATAGCCTGTACCTTGTGGTTGTAGAAATGGCCGTTTATGGAGAAGCGGTGCCGTTTTATCCTCTGCAGGTCCGACGAGCTGCGGAGCCTGGACCTCCTCTGGACGTTCATGAAGCTGGCGTCGCTCTGCGTCCTCATCAGCTGCGGCGTCTCCTCCTCCAAGCCGCCAACGTCCAAGTCTGCCGTGCGACAATGATCGCGTCAACGAATCGCACCATCCGCTCCCTTCACAAATGACCATTTGAAACGCTACCTGCCTTCATTTTTAATCTCATCCATTCACGCAGAAGACCGTTCATACAGGCAAGACAGGTTAAATTCGTGGCTCAAAGGGCACGAGACTAGTGTCATGACCGTGGTTCAATTCTACAACCTGCTGTTTCCGCACTGTACCCCCAGCCTCTAACCTCACACTGAAGACATGGTGTTAAAAACATTTCGCCTCTTGTTTTCTATCAAATATTTGGACCACCTGATCAGAGGCCCTTCAAAATTCTGCTTCATTCCCCAACAATCTAGCATGGGGCGAATTCACTGAATAAACGGCTGCTGCTTTAGAAATGGACGCACTACCCATTAGCACAAACTACACCAATGCAGAGGGTCACTACAACACCAGAAATAATATCACCATCTTCATACTAAATATGAAAAACGCTGCTCGTATATTTCAAAAACCTACAACGTCTCATTCAAGGCCAAATTATTCATACCTGTATATCAAGGGTAAAATAAAGGTAATCTTGAATATGCTTTTTTTATGGTATGGTCAGTGACAGGCACAGTGCACAGGGACAACGGTGGGGGAAAGCTGTGGAGCACGAGGCGAGGCCGTTTTTTTTCCGCTGCAGGAAGTGGAACGCACGAGGCAGCACATCCTCGTAATTCCTCTAATCCTCACGGGCCTAATGAGCTCGACTGCAAAGCATCGGGCCCCACGTGTGGCGCAGCGAGAGAGAGAGAGCGACAAACTCAGGTGACACCTGTGCCTGGCCACGGGAGTCGTTCTCATGACGGTCGTCTCCAAATCTCCAGACCCATCTAAACTGTCTGGAACGCTTGGCCAAGGCAAACCCAATGAACGCAAACAGTTTTTGTTTTGGTTTGTTCTACCATATTGGTTAACATGTCGTGGACATCCCCGAAACCAAGTCATTTCAGTTATTTTTAAAAGATAATTAGAATGACTCTGTGGAAAAAAAACATTTTTACATGTTTATTAACTTGCGTCGGGCCAGGTCTGGAAAGTCAATTGCCCAAAAAAATCGCCCGCCCCACACCCAAGGAAAAGATAAACTTTTTAATACATTGTCTTCCTTACTAATATCAAATATAAAATAGACATACAAGCATTAGGTTATAATTGTTGGGTAAATTTCTGGGTCCAGATTATTAATTCAGATTTCATGCAAAAGAGCTTTTTCTCTCCAGAGAAAGTTATCAGTACCCACTTGTAATGCACGATTATCGGCACATTTGTATACTTACACGCCTGAGTTGGTGTGGAGATTTTTTCACAGAAGTTGTTGTTGGCTTCCAAAGACGTCTGCTTTTGGAAAGCCTTCTGAGACTTTTCATTCCTGTAAACGCCACAAGAAAGTCAGGAGGTAAATATTACAGTTTCTTTATGTGCTCATGTGTGATAAGAGATCGAAGTATTGTACGAAATATGTACATGGCAAATACCAGGATATGCAGAGAGACAATAGCATTTGTTCAAGCTACGGTTGCATGTAAACTTTTAGCCCCTTTAGGTTTGCCTAAGAATGACCTCATTGTTCTGTAATTAATAAGACCCCTTAAAAACAACTTTCACATGAAATACTTTGCAGTTTATGTCTTCCGTTTGACCCAAGTATACAAACAGCTTCTTCTACAGAGAACTATACCAACTCACTCAAAACTAGGATTTTGATGAAAAGTAATGCTTCAGTTTGACAATTACTGCAAGAGCCAAATTAATTGCTCATGTATTCTCCTGTGTATTCAGAATGGGGTAAAGTTTAAGGTAACTTAATCATCACTACCTGTAAGTATACCAGTGAACAATTTTGACCAGATTTTTTTTTTCATTTACATTTTGCACTTGTCATATTTATTTTAGTCATTTTGACCGCAGTCAGATCGCCATAAAATCAGAACAAATCACAAATATTCTACGCTATTTCGGCGTGTAAATCTCTGATAGATGCCTCACACGGTGATTCACCAACACCACCATCCCAAAGTAGCCTCTGCCATCAGTGCAAAGGCCGTTTGAGCTTTTTAATCCGGCAGTCGTCTTATCGCAGATTAAATATTTTCCATGAATCATGAGGAGCACGTACACGTGCGCGGGAAGGCAGACAGACAATGCAGCTGCTCGGATAATATTAAGTGGATTTTCTGCATGGCGGAACGGGCAGCTGCGAGCATAACCAAACCGCTATTTATCGCTATTCCAAGGAAACCCAAGTGATAATTTGTGTGCCCAACGACGGGTTCCCAGAAACAAGTGAGACAGAATGGAAATTTTTGGGTTGTGGATTTAACCATGACAGGAGGTCAAGATGACTGTGCTGGCGCTGGGAGAGCTCTGTGAAGGTTCCCTCGGAACCGGAGCAGGGCAAATAACCATAAAACACGAACAGCTGGGTACAGAATATAGAAAACCAGAGAGAACTATTATTGCTATCCATGATAAATACCTTAGACACTGCGACAGAACCACCTGACACGACAGTTTATTTCAATAACGACATTCTGTTCTGTTCAATTTAAGGTTGTTTACATGACAAAGTATGTAATTTTTGTTATTGTGTTACTTACATCAGGGTTCTGATGTGTTTTTGTCATATTGGAGCATTAATTTATATTAGAGCAAATAGAAGTATGATTTGCTCTCGTTTAAAAGAGCTTCAAATATCTAATGGCCATATCTAACATTGCAGTGCTTAGCCTTGGTTGAAGCAAACTTCTAAAGTCACTTGGTGGAAGAATCAACACCAAGAAGTAGAGAACAGAACAAAGGACCCTTTGGAAATGGAATGTTGGGGAGTTTATTTGCCTCTATGCATCACTTTCACAGATTATACCCCCTGATATCTCACAAGGTTTGTATTTTTCCTACCCAAGGCCTGTTGGAAAATTACAGGCCACACTGGTTATTTCAATCCCATGACTCATCACTGCTTCAGCCAGCTTCCCAACACAGGAGAGCGATAACCATTTTAACAAATGATCAAACCTGCCTCGCTCTCTCTGTATGGTCATGTCTACAGCATATATGGAAGTTGCTGTTAGGCAAGACATGTACAAACATCGCTTTGTGTTTCTCGTTTGAATTTGTAAATACAGACTGGCTGAAGACAGATCATTGTTTGATCGAGTCATTGCTTTTATTAATGTCTAAATTCCTACACATAAGTGAAGACTTACAAAAAGTGAATGATGGCCACGATCTAGTTCACCTTCTGTTCATAGGGCAGACCTGATCCTAGATGGTCATTCTTGTGAGGCGGCGACTGAAATACGTCATGATGAAACCACACCAAAGAACGATGAAGAGGTGATTGACTTGTGCATTTAAATCACAAATTCATTAGATTGCTGACATTAATGAAACTTGCCTTTTTTTAAAGATAATTTTTTGTGGATTTTTCCACTTTATTTGACAGTTACAGGAGACAGACAGACAGGAAATGCAGGGGGGACGGGGGGGAGGACATGCAGTGGGGGGCCCAGGCTGGATCCGAGCCTTGGCCGCTGCGGTACGGCCTTGGCCTTACGAGGCATGCACTCTACTAGATGAGCGACCGGGGCATGTTGAAACTTGCATTTTTTTATCAGTGCCAACCAATAGACCCCATAGTCTCATTATACAGAGAATTACCGATGTCACCCTATAAGGTAAAAACTCGAATACCGAAGTCATTGCAGAGAAATGAATCCTGTTCCACCTAATCGAGTCATGGGGGTCAGTCCACCTAGATGGTTATCCCACCCTTCGCACCCCACCCCACCCCTCTTCTCATTTCCATCCTGCCCAACGCTTGCACAATGTACAAGGGAAATGGTCGTTCATGGTTCAATACCTGCAGACGGGCGAATAAGCTCTTGAGAAGAGATAACGAGATAAACAGATTATGGTAGAAGCAGCAGAGGGGCAGGGAGTGAGAAAGGGCGAGGCACCACGCCTTAAGGTTTCAAAGGCCCACCTGTTGACCCCGGGGGGGTCGGGCCTCCTCAGCGCGCCGCTGGAATAATGGAAGCGCTCGTTGTCGTCCTGCATCTGAAGCCTGATTGGCCGCCGCAGGCCCCAGGAGATGTTGAGCAAACCCTCGATGATTAATCCCCCCTCTTCCTGCAACGAGAGAAAAAAAAACATAATAATAATCATTAATTCTTGTATCTGAGGGAGGAAATCCTGCTGGCCGGCAGCCATTTCGGCTCCGTTGCAGGTCTACGTGCTCCTAGGCAGTTGCAAGGGCCACGCTCGGGCCTTGGAGACGGCGATGTGTTGGAAAAATTCAGGTGGGGTCCGTTCTAATCAACCTGAAGCACAAACCTTGGGTCACATCTTAGCTACTGTCGACTATGATGAGTCACAAGCGGCAAAGGCTGTGGAATGTCACGTACACAGATAAAACGCACATGGAATTCCTCCCAAAACCAGACATAATTTTGCATTTGTAGCGCCAATTTTTCCATTCCACCATTTTACAAAAACACTACGAATCTCAGTCAATTAAAAAACACAGAGGAATGTGGAAAGAACCATGAAAATAAAAATGTTGCCAATTGACACAAGATGGCCGCCCAATTGGAATTATCATGACATTAGCTCTTTTCTACCACACTCAGTCATGAATTTCCCTTCATCATAATATCAAATTTTATAAACAGCAAAGTGACAATAATGTGGTAACCATAGTGAATTTTAACGCAAAGGAACTTTTAATATGGCCTTGAAATAATTGGGTATATGTTTTACATAACAGGGAAAACAAGCCAATAACAATTATGTTAATGATCAGCAAAGCATAACCTTACAAATCTCACAATCCATTACTCCTTGAATGTAAAATAAAAATTCAATTACTCATTTTAAAACAATAATTGGGCACTTAAAATGCTTAATTTCAAACTCCTAATGCTCAGTTATATCACACGTATAGCCTTCTGTATTGACTGGATTGAATCCCTTATGAAACCTTGTTGTTGACGACCTCATCACAGCTTCATTTCCTTTCCTAACATTAATTTTAATTATACCTTCTGTAATAATAAACAGTCCTTTTACTAGCCTATACTTTAATGTTGCTGGCAAGGTTTTCTTTTTGACTTTAATGTTTATTCACCTCTTAATTGCCTTCGATTGGCATGTGGCCATTGAACCTCGGCCCAATCCAAGCAAGTGCCATTGATTTAAAAGGATTACAGAAGGGTTGAACGAGGTGAGCGTCAAATGATTTTGAAGTTGAGTTCAATCTGTAGAACAAGGGGGCATGGATGGAAATTAATTAATAGTCAATTATGCTCTGATATCAGGTGGTTTTTATTTAATACAATGAGTTGCCAGTACAGGGGGTCCTCGACTTACGAATGAGTTCCGTTCCTACGACTTGTCGTAAATCGATTTTCGACGTAAGTCGGAATTTATACCTAAATTATACCTAAGTTAACACCTTAAGTCACTCACACTGTACACATAACACATAAAGGATATATAAAATACAGTAATTAAATGAAACAGTAATAAAAAAAAGAGAGAACAATTTCTTATCTTTATTTCTGTGGTTGGATTTACGAACCAAAACGCATAGGGCGAACCTAGGTTTTTTAAATAATTTATGGGAGTGCGCCGTAACCATGAAACGACGTAACTCGAGACCGTCGTGACCCGAGGACCCCCTGTCGTTGGAAGAGGTTGCCAGGACATAAAATAGAGGCTGAGAGCCTTGGTGTGTTCAAGTCCAGGCTTGACAAAGTACTGGATGCTCTGTTGATTGAAGATAAATGGTGAGCCTCCCTGTGCTAAATACCCGGTTCTCGTCATAGTATTTTCGTATCTTCCATTGTTCTTATTTAAGGGCACTTTTAAGTAGGTCTACTCATGGACCTCAGCCTACATGTTTCTGCTTGCCTGGTTTGAATCTTATGGCGTGGACATAAAAATTGGTTTACTTTTCATCAAGGAAAAGTTATCCATATTTGTTTTGCTAATTTTTCCTGAGTTATTGAGATGACGACTTCCCCAATGCGCCACCGTCTCACAAATCACACAGTAAGACCGATTCATGATATCTTTGAGCCATGATATCACTGGCCGGACTACGTGTCCGCGATCTCGCCGCTAATCCAGTCAGGAACTCGCTCGACAGACTGGATAGGTTTTCTTCCGTTCCCAGGACAAAGCTGTCTGGCTACTTCAGGCTTCAGATAAAAATATGTACGCGCACATCAGATAAAGAGCGCACCAAGCACAAAAGGGGCCAAAAATAGCTGGTCGCAGATGATCATGCAGCTTTTTAATCCCATCCAGTGATTATTACGCTCTAAAAATAAATCCTCTGTAGACGAACTCCGACCATGAAACAAATGATGGCCCCTATAAATCCTGGTAGCATTGCACAGGTCTTATATCGCTAAGTTCACTTATTTTCAGTGCGACTGTTACTCTGTTTCTGTGTATCACAAGTACTAAAACTTAATATTGCAATACTGCCTCACTAACCCTTCAATCCATCACTCATTTAGCCTGCATTAAAGTAAAGTCCATCCAATATCCCTGACTCTGTTTTTATGGTAACATCAAATACATTAAATCGTTTTAAATTGCCAAGGGCAACAGCTTTCTCGTACATATTAAAGTCAAACATGCCTATTTGCTGCTTTGTTCACATATTTCTGGGATCTCATATACTGTACAGTGCGACTCGCTGAAGCTTTAAGAAACTCTCGTCCCATAGAGTTAACCCTGTCACTAAACAAACAATGTTTGTTGCTCGTTGCTTCTCAGTTCAGTGATGTGCAATAACCTGCAGGCAAACATGGACGAGGATTCCAGGAACTGCAATTTCATGTTGCAAATTTACGTTTATAACATATTATATTACTTTCATCCTGATGTATCAAATAAAGCTATACCAATAAGTTCATTAAACAAAACTGACCATAAAATATTACAAGACCTCCATATGGAGGTACGAGGTCCGATCCTCTGAGAACATGAAACTACATTGTCTGACAAATGTAAACATTCAGGCAGCTGCTTGGATGAACCTTGGCCAGCTACCACACCAGCGTTTCCTGGACACGCCGGGCCGTGCACACACACACTTCCTGCGGAGAGGAGCGAGGTCAGCGCTGCGCTAAATTTAGAGCGTTGGCTTACTCTCCCCTAATGCCACCACAGTATAAAAGGCTTCACCTCTCGCTCTTGAAGTCTTAATTCGTTGCACCAGCCTCAAGCAGGTACCAGCTCTCCTACACTCACAGGGTTACCGTAGAAACACCAAGCCGACTGTTCGTCTTATCAAGGGAGGCATACAAAAACAAAGGTACGCACTTTCATGTCATTTGATGGACTTGTTTTTACAATAGTGAAAATGTAAGAAAATGTCCATTTTTGTTGGCTTAAGCCATTTTTTAAAAATTTGTACATGGCTACATTTTTGTGCTTTTTGTCCGCAATTTTTGATGAAAATCTTGATCAAAATTTTAATGAATCAAAATCATTTGGGGACTCACAGTTCCCTCATGATAGTAATCATGATAGCATTTACCTTGACATGGGTTTATATAAACATGTGTTTATATTATTCAAAATGTGGTGAAATGTCAAAATAGTGAAAACCATACGAGCAGCTAAAACTCCAGTTTAACTTGAGAATTGCACAGTTTATTGGATAACGTGACCAGGAAATTAACGTTATTCGTGTTGGTCTCTCTCCAGAATGAAGCCCAGAAGACTACTCTTATCTGTGGATCTGTTACCCACAATCAGAGAGACACAAGAGGAGGTTACTCCGGTGTCTGGGTCCAACCATGGCTCTCAGTCCATGGAGGACTACGTCGACTCCATCAAGGAGCTTGCGCAGCCGTCTTTGTTTGCGGGATGCGGCCCCGTCAGGGTCCAGCGGACTCAGAGGCCCCGCCTCTTCGCTAAACACACAGCGGCTGCCCCCACACCTCGTCGCGCTGTCAGGGTCCGCCGGCCCAGAGCCGCGGCCTGCCTGGACGACGTGACGCTGAAGTTCGGGAGCACCGCCGACCCGGTGGACTGGTTGTTCGCGCAGACGCAGAGCGAGGCTCCAACGCAGAGGGAAAACGTCTCAGCGGTATTGTGTCTTTTGTGATCTTAAAGTCCCCCCTGCCCCCGTGTGACCTGGAGTACGCTACAGGGAGCGCTAAAATGGAGGAACTCATCAATTTATAACCAAGGGAAGGTGGCACAGTCGCAGTGTCTTTGGTGGACTACGGAGTGAAGACACTGTGCTGGAGTTCACCTATCAGCTAGACGCTCTTTCGTTTGTTGTTTGCACAAGAGGCCAGGAGCACAAGTGGCCGTGTGTCAGATGAACTGCTGAACTTTTCATTTGAAGAACTCAAAGCTGGATTTGTATAATTTATTATTTATACAGAGACTGTGGTCTTGCGCAAATGTTTACATTTTGTTAAGTATTTTATTCCGTGATTTCGCAAATTTTATAATAAAACACTGAAAATTGAACTTGTTTCTTGGTTTTTTTGATCATTGAGGTGAGAGGGTCAATGGGTATAAAAAATATTTACATTTCACTTCATGTTTTCTGTCAACATTTTGAAAGTCATTTTAAATAAACTGAGCACGGTTAAGATTACCGTTACACCAGTCAGATAGCCATAGACCAGGGTAACGAAAGTTTACAGATACTAAAGCTTACATTCACTTACACCAGTTTAAAAAGGGGTGACATTTTATCCTTAACTTTGACTAAAAACGTCAGCAAACTGTTATGTCATCCATTATTCCCAGTTTCCTATTACTCACACGGAACTCATAGTTACAGGTGTAATGACAAAGTTGCAATTAGTTGGTGAAACCATTGCTGCAATGAAGGAGGACTGAATGGTCCTCATCGTACCTGTCCTTATTCTGTGAACCTTTTCCTCTACACCTGTGCATACCCTTAAAGTCCACACATTGGCTACGTTTAATCGGATCCTTTCCCATATTTGACTTGTACCTGATATTTCACCTGAGGTTTAAACAGAGAATTTTCACATCTTATATGATACGGGCCAAGTTCATATGTTTGAAATCAGATACCTGTCCATGTGACTTGCGGCTGATTGGTCAGATCGTATCGCTTACCGTGTGATTTCCCCCAGTGTTCCCCATGTGACACAGCACTGCCACATATTGTCACTACATACCAAAAAACATAAAACTAAAAACAACTACAACAACAACAACAAGAACCAGCAGTTTCAGCAAAAAAATCACTAACCAGGAGCTTGTCTGAAAACTCAAATTCATTCTGGTCATTTGCAGGGACTTGCATTAACAGACTCAGATTTGATAAAATTAATTAATTTATTCAACTCTGATTTCGGCTCTAACAGCGATGGGCTAAACTCAAGCATTTACTCACTACTGAGAGTGCATTCACCACTACCTAACCAGTGGCTTTCAACCACAACCTTTGAATATGCTGGTTTATGTTCAAACCATGGTGGCACCCTGAACTGCTAACAGGCTGCTAATTTTTTAAACTCTTTTTCTGCACATTCTGACAGTCATAGCTTTTCACATCTGATCAAATAAGTCCTATTTTATGGGATTTAAGGGCCTATCAAAAGCTTGGACCACTCTTTCCAAAAGTTGATCCAAACTTCTGGTAGGCCAAAATTGGCAAAAGTACAACATGTCTGAGCCTCATTTCATCCGGATCGTCTGAGATCAGCACATAGAATTAGACGACCTATCCACACAGCTTAAGGATCTGACGATTCACAGCTTGGTCTCCAGGCAGCATAAACATTCTGAAAGACTTCTTATGTTCTGAAATCACTGGGAGTGAAAACATGGAAGCAAGCAGGAAAATGGTGTTAAAGGTAAAGTCATAAGTAACGTATGTGTCAAATTTGAAGGCGTATGGCAAAACCTGGGCAGACGTGAAAATGCTGACACGCTCACTATCCCGTCGTATGGACTGAGGCCTGTCCTGCAGATTTGTCCAGCTGCTTTACCTCTGCAACAAACTTTGTCATGTCAGCATGGCAATAAAACACCAATTAGACTGCAGCGATATACTTCAGGCAAGCTCAGTTGACAGCAGCATTAAGCTGCATTCAACACTGCTCAATCATTTTACAGTGTTTTCACAGTTGCGTACGCAGCTGTTAATGTCAAGAGATGAACATGAGACAAACAGACATGTACCCACACTCTGGCATTGTTCCAACGGTTGTTCCAAAAGCAAAAATGAAGCCTAAAAATATATTTAATATGGAAAGAGTGTTTTGAGGAAGCAGCATGTTCACCTTTGTGTGTGTGTGGAGCCTCATTACTGCCCTCACCAAACCCACCCCCCCACCCTCCCCCCACACAGCAGGCACTCCAGCAGCTGCAAGGACATTGTTCTCGAACAGGATATCCTGACCTCCCCCCATCGCAGCTAACGTGCTAATTCTCACTAACTCCCCTCTGCGCAGCCATCGTTTCTTCAGCTGCACAGTGACCTATAGACCAGTGGAGTCTTTGGCGCCCTCTGCAGGCAATGGCTAAAGTGCTTGAGACTTTTTCCTGACCACAATGTACGGAGCAGTGCCTGCATGAAAGGAAGTGTAGTAACGCTGTCTAACCACTAGATGGCGAAAGGGCCCCGATAATGGCAACCTTCCATTTGAAGGCCAGTAGGCCAGGAAAGTGTCTGCTCTTGCTCTTTAGTTTATTGTATTTATTAAAATCAGCTTTAAAAAACCCCACTTTTTAAAACAATCTCAGTTGGGAATTCCCATTTATATTTTTAAGCCACTCCCATCACTGCAAAGCCCTTGACATTTGGTGATGTACAGAATGATGTACATTCAACCAGACAAGGTTTACATAGCTATTGCTTATCAACCTCAGACAACCAATGTAAACAACGTCAACTGTCACAACAATTCCAACTAACGACAATCCATAAGTTTCCAGCCTACACCTGAGAACAACGCTGTGTCCCAAAAGTGCATTAGGCCCTATTTCAAGCCATTTTTTGAGTACATTGTGTTGTTAATTTTTGTCACACACTATGCACCAGATAGTATACGCACAAACAATGGCGGTGATCCGAAGTATGGTTTGTATGGACACTGTTGTTCCAGAGTGCAACGCGAAACGGAAAGAGAGGCGCCTCCTGCAATTGAAAATTTCAAACAAAATGGCAGACTCAAATGCATCACAATCAACACCATGTCCGGATAATAAAATCCGATCAAGTGCGTTCACTCTCATATGCTAACTAGTGAAAACTTTAGAATAGTACACAGTGTATACACAAGTGTGGAGTACGTAGTGTGCTTTCGGGACACGGGAAAACTGCCTGCTACCTGAAACCTTCTTTCTTGTGGCAGTATTGTGAAATACTTTCCCTTTCCCAGCTGCAAATCACCAACTCCAACACCCAGCCAATCACCACTCATTCAGTCAGGATTCCATTTTGGGCCTTGTCGTCAAACCATTGCACAAAAGACTAGTCCTTCAGCTCAATGGATGCATCACAAATTTTCCTTGAAGTCAATTTCATACAAAGGGTGGCTGTGGGGATTTCATTTAGCACATGGTCAGGGATTAATTCTTACACATAAATGTTACCGTAGAAGATGAACGTAATTGTTACTTTCGCGTCGATCCTTTCAGAGCGGAATTAAAGCCGACAGTGACTCACCGCTTATCGCTCTTACATACCCGCAGGCGAAACAAATCAGAATTTACTCACCTGTCACTAAATGCTCGTGTGAATCCAGGCTTCAACTGCGCCCAGCCCGCTGTCGTTAAGCCTTATAATCAGTATACATACGGGTTTTGAAATCCTTTTGTAGCATTCATAGCGTAATTACTCCCTGTTACCCCCATAGCAATAATAGTGGTTAATCCTCACAATGCATAGTTACCAGTTAAACTGGAAAAACTAGAGTTAATGCTGTATTGTGTTGGCCAAGGATATTGTTCTATGGTCTTCAGGGAAACTCCATGTTAACACATGCAAGTCATGCAAGTTTTTATCTTTAACAGAGAAAGTGTTCTGATTGGTTTAATACAAACCCTAATAAGGCAAGCAAACACAAAAATATGATTCGAGGACCAATTTTGGCTTGTTTATCTGAAACGAGGTTTGTTTAAATGGAAAAGCCAAGTCCCTTTGATTTGATAAAGATGGCCAGAGAACGACCTTGTTCAAACCCAGCCACTATGTTTTGACTGCTATGTACCTTTATTTGGTAACTAACTTGGGGATTTACGACTGAGTTTCCATATTTCAGATGCAGATCAAGATCAAAGACCAAACTGCCCTGATTACAGAAAGCTGATTGGCCTCTTCAGGGCCTGTACAGGAAGTATAAAAAAAGATTTTTTTTTTTTCAGTGATGTCTTGGCGTATGACTGAAACTGACCCAGTGCGGTCCTTAAACGTCCAGCACTGCTGTCCATCAAAAAGTTAACCCGATTTGAACTTTTGAATGAACACATGAGGATGTAGCAGCATATTAACCAATAGGACACACCCTGTCCTACTGTTGTCATCTTCACCAACTTCCTCTCAAAAGTTAAGTGTATTCATACTTTCATACATTTTTTTAACAAAATCTAAATTTTTATTTTTTTCGTCTAATTTTTAATTAGAGAGGTTACATTTAATTATCAATGTTTTCTGTATCACAAAGTGCTACCCCTGCTAACTGAGGAGAACACCATTCTGTCATTTGTGTGCATTTGTTTCTGCTATTTTCTGTGTGTATGAGCCAATAGTCCGCTCTACGATTGTTCATTTTCGTTATGAAAAGAAGACACAGAAAAGAACCGCATACTTTTCTATGTATCCAAAGTTATTCCTGGTTAAAATCTCGATGAAATGTATTAAGGTATTGAAGTCGCAATTTTGGAACTACATAATAGTTATATGTAATAATTCTCAGTGACTGATTTTATTTAGGAAAGAATGAGTTTATGAACCGTTTGTTCTAAAAGCAAGGCATGAGCCCTGCGAAGGAAGGTTCGAATAATGGTCGTGCTGTTGGCGCGTACAACCGGTGGTCCACATGATGCCAATTTGGGAACAATTCAACTAGCTTCACCAGTGAATGATAGAGGGGGAAAAGATGGCTGGTTCCATTATTCCTGTTGCTCTCTAGTGGCCACATCTGGTCAAAACATGCACCTGCAGATACACAAACTGAGTGCCTGCCCCACAATACCCCGACAACATGGTCAGCATGCGATGGGCGTTGTGTCTGCAGTGTGTAAAAAAGAGGCAAGGCTTGGTTGTCATGTGAATCGGAGGAGTCACATGCTCATGGCTTCCGCCTGAAGTTGGCCGGAGGAAAAATCCAGATGAAGGAGGAATCCAAAAGAACTGGTTACAGGCAACATTTTCTCAATGAATATGCTGCCTGCATGTATAAATGTTGAGTGGCCACTTTATGACATAAATGTACCAAATACCTACCAAACAGTGAATTGGTCCTCTGCTTGTACTAAGAAGAGTCTAAACGTGTTGCGGCATGGACTCAGCCAGATGTTTTAAGTGCAGTACAGGGATGCTGGCTCATGTCGACTCCAGTGCTTCCTACATCTGTTGCAAATTACCTGAAGTGAGCTTAATTCACAGTCTGGCCTTCATTCTTAATAATTTGAATCCCTGATTTTTCCCCTTTTTTCCCAACCTGAATATTCAACCGAACTGATTGATCACACCGCAGCACCCGCCCCTGACAGCTCTGGGAGGAGAGGTTGTGCACGTCACTCCTCCAAATCACGTGTTGACACAATCTTTTCGCATTGCGGCTGTACCACCAGTCGCACACTGCCTATGATGTTGGAAGTGTACGATCGGTTTGTGCCGCCACAAGCATCCAATTCTATTCGCTATTGTGATGGACCAATCTGAGATTTTAGCCCGACCTACCCCATATCGAACCCCCGGCGAGGCTGGCCAGTTGTTGCCTTGCCAATGGAGCCTCTGGCCATGGTCGGGAATGGCAGGGCCGGAAATCGAACCCCTGACCTCAGGACCCGTAGACAGCGATTTATCCCACAAGCTACTCAGAGCCCCTCTGGCCTTCATTCTTAATCCTCAATACGGACCCAGTCAGCATGCACCAATACCGTTTTTGGCCTATTATGGCCCAAAGGGCCATGTGAAACAGCAGGAAAATGGCATTCAGAATTAGCCATGTTTTTCCAATCCTCTATTACCCAGTTTGTGTGTGTTCCTTAGCCATACCCAAGCTGTGACAAGGCATGTTGAGTCATGCATTCTCATGCGGCTTTTGTTTTTGGCTCCGCTGCTTGTCCGTTCCTGGAATCATAGCATGGTAGCTGATTCTGATAAACGCATATCTGTGAATCTGGGCTCCCATTGCTATGCCACGCTCAGGCACACATTTTGGGTCTCCCCCATCCGAATTTAGCGCCCACCCGCACACAGCCACGCAAATGCACACACACCAAAGGTACCGCTCTACCTGCTTTATATAGCACAGTCTGATCATGTGATCCCGTCACTGACCAATCCATTCGATGGAAATGGCCTGATGCGCCAAACGAAATGGTCACGAAGCGTATGTGTGTGTATACTGTGCATGTATGTATGTATGAAGGTATATGTATTATGGCTGCCACAAGTAACGCATGAAGATTTTGAGATTATTTAAAAATGAATGAATGAAGTGTAAATAAAACAATGGCACACTATGATAATGTAAGCTCATGCATACACAAAACTGTGTATTATATATATGTATTTATATGTACCCTTATTCATGGGTGTACGCATGTGCGCATGTAACACACACACACACACACAAAAGCCAACTACTAAAGATAAGGACAATTACTACAATTCAAATAAAAAAAACATCCAGTAGCTGACCTCGATCCAGATCAGAATGATAACATCAGTGTTATATCCCACATTCCATCTGTGCCTGTACGACTCATATCCTGTGAGGACAGGCAGATGTCAGACACATGACTGTCACTGGCGATTAGCTGAGGAACCTTCCCATGACATCACTACATTATTCCCACACACACACACACACACACAATGCCACTCAATGCGGCAGGCCCAAACAAGCCAAACGGAGCACCAATGGAACATGTCTGAAAAGGAAAGGTATTGCGAAATAAGATGTACACAGCACCAAGTTTTCAATTCTACCCCGTGTTATATTTCCAACATGTGCTTTTTTAGCGGGGAAGAAAGGAAGAGCTAACAATCGTCACACCAGCGACCTTTTAATAGGTTATCATTTCAACAGGACATTGGCCTGGAAGGCCTGTTTTCCTTGTAGATAGGCATTCAGGACCAAATATAAGCAACGGACCAATCAGGATGTTTTTTTGTTGATGTAACACTTGTGGGAATCCCCAGAATCCCGTGCGACTGTGCTGCGACTCCCAGCATTCTTTTCATAATCCCAGACCAACAGCTGGCAATAATTATGGGAATAACCGGGTACAAACAAACTATCTGAATGACTTCTCAACTTGAATTAATGATCTTTCTATTGTATAAAATAGCAAGAGTAGATGAGTATTTTATTGCAAACAGTGAAATGTAGACCTGTCACAATATCCCTTGAGTTGCTGAGGAAATCAAATAAAAATGTTGTCAGATTAATGACCTCATTAAAGGGTTTTATTAGTACACACACACATAGACACAGACACACACACACAATTGACGGCAAACATCTAAAGCGGATCTCGAGAACATTAACAGGTAATTGCCCTCATGTAAATACGTCTGACCGCCTCGGCCAATCGCCAAAGAGCAAAGTCCCCCGCCCCACCCCCAAAGAATCAATACGTTATGAAACTTTCAGCTCTCCACTGATGAAAACGTACCTCTCGACTGCGCAGCTGAAAGTTCTTCCCTTCGTGGTAGCAGTTGTATGTTTTCAGCAACGACAGTATGTCTGATCTGAAAAGGCCAAACCCATAACATGACTTTGATTGGTTGACAGAGAGAGAACACCATACAGATAATGAAAGTGTGCATGAAGGGGAGATACGGTATCCCATAAACCTCTCACCTGGCGATGGCTCTCTCCTCGCTGACCTTAATAAAAGATGTCTGACACCCGCCCGTCTCCATCTTTCCTGTGCGCTCTATTGTGTGTCGCTTTCAGACAGCTGAAAAAGGAGGGGGAAGAAAACATAAGACAGACGGACCTTGGAAGTCCCATTAAAAATCCATTAATTTGTTCATAGTAGATATTAACTTATAAAAATATGATATAAGGAATACATGGTGATGGTAGCTCAATTTGTATAGTCATGTCTGCGATAAACATACAGTAATGGTACACATACAGTAATGCTTGCATGTACATATTTGTACACACACATGGGTACACACTCTCTCTCTCTCTCTCTCACACACACACACACACAAATACAGTTACACATAAATGTGTGCCTGTGTGAACGCAGAAGGCAAGAAGGAAAACCTGTAGATCACTGCCATTAGTGGAAATCACATGGACTGTCTTGAACGTTTGCCAAAAACTACAAAGGCATGTTGCAACAAGTCTTGCATTCGGGGGAGAAAAGGAAAGTGACTCGGTCTCATGACTCCAACACAGTTAGTCACTAACGTCTTCTTTACCTACTTAGAGGGAACTGATAAACAAGTGCTGCCTGCATGCTTTCCAGTGTTTATATTGGATAGAGAGCTCCTTTATATCTAGAAAAAAATCTGTTCACTTTCCAGAAGTGTGGTATGTCTAATTTGGCAGATCATATACAGTACTGGATGAATTAAAACTGAGCAGGGTTCAAGAATCTAAATAAGGAGACAACTCAGCTTGAGAAAAACATCTATGTCTTAGCTATGTCATGATTGACACTACAAAGTGTGGGTCAACGGTTTGAGTCCATTCTAAGAAATCCATATGAGCATAGGGGGATTTTGGGATGATCCAGTAGCTTGGAAGGTCAATTTGGAAGACAATATATCTGGGAACTGGTTTTTTCCAATGGCTTTTGTCATCTATAAATAAATGCTTTCGCTTCTTGGGACTTGGGAGTGATTTCAAGGTCTTAAACACAAAGACAAAGCACTTCCACATTTCAAAATCCAAGAGCTTTTCCTGTGGTCGTTTTGGGTAACTTCCTTTTCTCTTTTGCCACACACTTGTGCCAACTTAATGCAACTAAGTCCCTTTATTTTCCTCATTTGGAAAATTACAACATTTACGTTTTTTTTTGGAAGATTTGTAATCTCTTGTACTTTTGAACTCTTGTACCTAAAAACAAAATGTAAAATTGCGTATGCAGAATAATTTTGCTAAAATTTGAGAAACTGTACACAGCCAGTCAGTTTTGGTGAAATTTCACATAACCTCCAAAGTGTCTTGTTAATTATACAAATTTTACTGCATTTAAGATAACATTTAAGAAAAGAACCATCAAGGACTTTCACACACTTTCACAGCAGCATTTCATTGCAATGCTGTGCACTCAAACTGTTATTCCAGGACGAGAAAGTTAAAAGTTTACCACGTTGTTTCGCTTTATGTTGCCAGGCTCATTTTAAAGATGCACCTGAAAAGTATTATTAGTGGACTACCAACCGCCCCCCCCCCCGGAAGGCATTTCCACACAACAGCCCAGGGGAATTCCACAGAGTCATGTGATAGCGAATACAGAGAGGGAAAGAGGGAGGGAGAAAAAACGACAGGAAGTGATGTCGTGGCCTCAGCACAGGGAAATCCCAGCTCGCAGCTATAAAAGCGGTCTTGTCTCTAACGATTTTCAGCCTCACAATGAAGTTCTCACTTCACACTCCCTGCCTCTTTGTGGCTTTGTCTATCTGCGCCCTGCTGTACACAGGTAAGACTCAAACTACATACAGCACAACATTACATACAGATGCTGTTCCATGTGACAGTAAGCAGTTTCAACAAAGTAAACATCTGGCAATCAGTAACCCAGTGTTTCATAAGACTGTTTGCATTTTTACTTCGGTTCTAACTCTTTGCATGCAAATCGTCCCATTCGGACAATCTGAAATGTTTGTGACTAATCCACATTTCTTTAGCAATGATTACACCTTCGTTTGTAACCAATTTACCAGAAAGAGTTCTTACGCTACCTGTGACTCAGTGCTTAAAAGGTATAATCCTGCAGCAAAGAAAAGAAGATTATTGTAGTAAACTAGCTTTACGGGAAAGTTAAACATGCTGGAACAGATTTTGAACGAGTTGAGATTGAGGCCGTCTTTCTTTGCTTTCTCATCACAGCTCGGGTAGGAGAAAGCACCTTTGTTCCGACCCGATGCCTCTGCACGCAGACTTACAGAGTGGTCAGAGGTCCCTTCGTGGATTTCTCAGTAACCAGTAAGGGGCCACACTGCAGCACAGATGAAATCATGTAAGTATTCGACTGCTTGTCTTGATTGTTTAGAACCGTAGTGAAAACAAGCTGAGAAGTTTAAAAGTCCAAAATGTTTTGCTTTAATCTGTGAAAGACTTACAATTTTAGATACTCATTTCTTTATATTACCGCATTTACTGACAGTGTCTGGATTCTTTCTGTTGTTCCAGTGTCAAGCTGCAAAGGAACAATAAGGAGGTGTGTTTGTCTCCAGACGGCCCTCAGGCGAAAAGACTGAAAAAGTGCTGGAACAGGTGAGAAACTTCACCTTACTAAAAGCTACAGTCATGATCCACTGCTATTCAAGACCACTGCACAGCTTCAACTATGTTACTGAATTAAAATGAACAACACATACACATCAATAAGTCTGAATGGAAAAGACGTGGTCGCAATTCATTTTGAAGCCTCTACGCTCTTGAAAATGCGACATGAATTCTGAAAATGTCAAGTTCAGAGGCTCTCTGATGTCATCGTTGTCATTCAGTTCTCAACTTTTGTGGAAATACACCACGAAAATAAAAAAGTACATATTTAGGATATCACAAGCATACTAACGATTCTTCCTTCTTTAAAGGAAAAGCAAAAATGGTGGGAATAAGAAGAAATGCCTGCGAAAGAGGGGCAACAAAAAACAGGGGCAGAAGAGAGGGTCAAAGCAGTCCAAAGGGGCAACGTCCTGAACTCCCAGCATGCCAGTTATGTGACTGAAGCCAGAGAAAGGAATTCTGGGAGCACATTCTGCTCTACACCCGAGAGAGAGCTGGCACCGGACTCGACAGAAGGACGCGTGCTCATTCTTGTGTTAATGTCTCTTTAAGTCACTGAGACCAGAGGACATGTTCTACAAAGCGACGGGGAGTTTGGTGTGGTCATACAGGAGTCAGACTATGTTCCCAGAATGCTGTGTGTACAATGGATTCCGTAGAATACAGCTGGATCCCTGGACAAAATGCCTAATCTGAACCACTTTGTTTAACTGGTGTATTGTACTTACAGTCTGTTTTGCTGTTACTTTTCAGAAATATGAATCAGCATATACATTACAAATGAGATCTTTCCTTGAGAAGCGAAGGCTTTTTAACCCAATGTAGTTTCTTTTACGTTTAATAGGCCAGTATTTATAGTACTGATGGACATTCGAGAATAATCAATTTTTTATACTTGCCATATGTGCAACTCAAATGACTGATTTGTTGTGTTTGAAAAACTGTTCTATTTATAATAATAATAATAATAAACTCAAATTCTGTGCATGTGTATTTGTTTTCACTGGGTGGTGCTCAATCACTGACGTCCGTCAACCCAACAAGTTTCTTTTCTATTCATTTTATAATACATATCAATTTCAAAATCTTTCCTCCATAAGGAAACTATTGATATATCCTTATATATCGGAAATAAGCAAGCATTCATAAACCCAACCTAGCTAGGGCCGTTTATAAAGACTTTTCTTTATGCATCCAGCCTCAAACATTTGCGGGATGCTCCCTTTGAATCCATTCTTATTCAGGTTCAGGGAATATAAACTTCATTGAAAACTTTTATTGGATAAACAAATAATGATACATGCAAACTCATTGGAGCTCATTTCACGAATAGGGAATGGCAAATCAACATACTACAGAAAAAGGCGGCAAAATGTTTAGCTTAGAGGTGGAATACGCTTTGCTTGAGATGCAATTGCCACAAACTACAGATAACTGCAATCTCTTGATAAAAAGCTATCTTAAGGATGTTGACTGAATCTGCCATAAATCCCCAACTAAATAATCCAGTCTTTCCTTCCAAATTAAATACAGACATTACAGTCTGGTTGCTAGTGGAAAGAGGTATACAGTACTTGTTTTTACATACAAAAGAGTACAATTCACGAGATAAGAGAAGAAAACGGACTTGTGTGTTAGCAATCCATTTTTCAAATGTTGTATTGGTATCAGACATCACGGATATAGATCAACCGATTATAAGTATCCAATGCATTCAGTGTTAAAATTGACAGTACTTGTATAATTTCGTCTCCATTATTCCCCAAGTTCTGGTATTTGCTTTTCAAAACCTCAAATGAAAGCCGCGTGTAAATTGTGTCCTGCAAGGAGCCTGTAGACAACCGATAAAACCACACACTCAATGACGCAGGTAGACTTATTGGTCATACATGCACAATAAACTTCAACAATAAACAATGGCTTGTTAAGTTATATAAATTGACTTGTAACTTGATATTGGTAAAGGTAACAGAGGTGGTAAAAAGACCTGTCTGTCTGCTGCGGGCAAATCAAAACGCCTCACAGATAATAATTTAGAGCGCACACGTGTACTGTGTCCGTTACCGATTTCTTGTAAATCATGTGATGGTGATCCTTCTGAATATGGGCATCCAGGAAGTAAGTCTCTATCTTGAAGACATTGGACCATCGCTACATTCTTCGATCTCCGTGTGCAGGGTTTGACATGTCGCTCCGCAAATGCTCCGCAGTTTCCAGCGTGCTGATTTTCCTCTGGCTTGCGCTGTCAGAGGAAGGTAAGGTAACTTCTGCGTTCTGCAAACACGCAAATGCCGCACCGTTATATCTATTTATGTATATTATCATCTTATATCTATAATTTGTTTGTTTCCAGGTGACATTGTGATGGCTACCACCATTCGTGGTAGATGCGAATGTGTTCAAAAGGTCGATTATCTGTCTCCGAGACTGATCATTGATATTGCAGTGACACCGAAGAACTCACTTTGCAGCAGGATAGAGATCATGTAAGTTGGACATGGGTTACAGATGCTCTTGCATGATGTTTAAGCCTACGGGAGGCGCTCAGAAATTAAACTTAAAAAAAAAAAAAAAAAAAAAACAATGTCAACGGTATACAAGGGTTCAGGTTGAATATAAAACTGCAGTTGCACGCGATGATAGTACTAAAATTGCAAGTAGTTGCTGCACCCACTCGGCACGGTTACTTTTCTGAGCACGAATTATCATCATTTGTTTATAAAATTCGATTTTCAAAAATGTCCTATCTGTAATAAAATAAGAAATATGACAACTGGCCTCGTTGACACTAAAAACAAACGGTAATGAATGCAACGGTCATCATTGTCTGTCAACATTCACTTCAGCGATTGATCTGCTGCAATCATGTCCAAACATGCAAAACTTTCTTGAATAGGACAGACAGTCAAGTCAAACGGAGAACGGGTCAAGTTAAAGAAAGCAACGTATGTTGACTTACACCTGCTTCTCATCACGGTCTGAAATTGAAATGGTGGTACTGCAGCTTTAAGCCCACACCTCATTTTGCGTAAATGTTCCCAAGAAATTGCCCAATGGATAAACAAAGACGTTTTGCATCGTTTATGAAATGAGAGATGCCTGTGTGCGTGGCATTCTGGAGTCTTAACAAGAATCCTCACTTGTTGACCTTTGCTGTAAGAACCTAACCTTTACTTTAACACATGCAACGCCTTGCAAAAATATTCAGACCATGAGCCAATTCTCAAATTTTACAAGAAAACAGATGAGACATAGGTATTTCTATCTAAAACATGTCATGCATTTTTTTACAAAAAATTAAAAATGTAAATATGCTACTTGGCTAAGAATTTAGACCCCCCGTATTAATGTTACAGCTTCCCACACATTTGATGGGGAAACTTTTCACAGCCATTGCATGACATATTCTATTGTGTCAGCTTCTACATTTTTTAATTAACAATATCAAATTAAAATATGAATGAAAATATTGTACGGAAGACATGTCAGTACATCATCTGTAATCCAGGAAAGAAGTGAGCCGTGGTTACAGGTCTGAATGCTTTTCCAAGTCACTGTATATCCGATGAAAAATCTCACAAAGATACTGCTGGCCACTTCATCTTCACAAGCGAGAGTCTGCACCGTTTGGGAAAACATGCTCTCTGCATGACGCGACATTGGCAATGTCCTCGAAAAGGAACAGGTGCAGACAGAGTTCCTTGTTTGTCCTCAAATTCAACGCTGCCTTCATACGCAGAGCCAAATACTCTAATCGGTAACGAGAGACGTTACACCCATGAAGCAATTCCCAGAGGATATCAATTTCAGTTCAGCTGCTTATCTTTTCTGATAGTTCAATGTTTACGATAGCAATGCTAATGCTATACATTTAATTATAACAAAGCTCAATATTTGTTCTAACTGAGGAGTCACTGAAAGCCTTTTGTTGCTCAATCATAATGTAGCCTGTCTGGATACTGTTAGGACATGCAACTTCTGAAATGTGCATTTCTGTTAAGTTTCTAAAAATGCTTCAAACCATGACAGTGGTAGTAGAGAGCAAGCTTTTCCTCTAAGGTTTTGCGCATGTGATCATGTTGACCATAAGTGCTGTGATGGTGTACTGAATAACCCCTCAGAAAGCACTGTCTTGCAGTGCTTATCACTGAAGCAAGTCTGTTTTAACAGCTCAATACGCTATAAATCTTGAACGGTCAGGAGATTTGCAAAGTATATCCGATGTTTGAGCCTGCAGGATATTTACATAGTGACAAGGAACAGATCATGGACAGTCTGTAGTTTGTGCATTCATGCAAACGTTTTCAAATAACATTTCAAGTTTCATGACTTGTGCTTGCAGATTTTCGAGTAAGATAAAAATCTATGGATTCAAGATAAAATCTTTGCATGAGAAAATTCAATAAATGAGGGCCCACGTTTTGAATTATACGAGAGGCTCCAAAGTCTTCACGGAATATGCTTGAGCATGTTTTGTGGCAGTCTGGTTCTGTCTCAGAACGCAATTCTGAAACACATCCAAAATATATATCGCTTTTCAAAAGTAAGTAGTTATACACATGAAACAAAGAATCTCATGACACAACGCAAACTCAACTACCGTTCCCACTGGTGACAGTTATTGCCTCATGTGATTTTGCCAGTGTAAAACTTGATTATTTTTCCATTCAGAAGTGGGATTTCCAGATTATCAAAACAAACCAAATATCCTTCTCTTCAATAAACAAGATTCACGGCGTCAGCTCTTGAATGTCTACATATCCGCAAAAACCACAGGTGGCTTCCCAGAAACCACAGCTGCGTCTGTGTCAGGGAAAGCAGCCCGTTGTGAAACGATTTGGCTGCCACCAGAAAACACTCATTCTGAAACCCAAAGTGGCAGCTTCTTAGAGATAGTATGCAGAGTGCTAAAACATTTTGGAAGGTATCCAAACAATTAACTGGGAAGTATTGCTTTCCCCCCTTCCAACACTCCCAGCCTCGAACGTTTAAAACATGTTCATTTTGATGACTTCTTTCTAAACTATGTTTGAAATGACAAAACCGAATTCTTGTATTGAGTCGGGGGTCAGACTGACAGAGAGAAGGAAAACTCCCTCACAAATTTCACCACAATGTGGGAGTTTTCCCTCTTCTTTATGCCAAATAATTACGCTACAGCAGCTGGACTGGTCGTGCTAACATTCAGTTGCCGACCAGGTCAAAATCAAGAAAACATTTTTAATTGAATGCTGACGATCTGTGCCTGACTTGTACCGTTTGCGTTTTCCTCCTCAGACTTACTCTGCAGCCGAACCAGCTTGTGTGTCTGAATCCCGAGTCAGAACAGGGTCAAAAGTTACAGGAATGCTGGAAGAGGTGAGCAGACGACTACAGCCCGAATGAATATAACTAGATTCACTTGTTCAAATAGATATTTACATTTAACGGTGAACATTTAAGAGATTTTTCATGATTTGGACTACTGCAATCGCCATACATAGCACTGGGGATTGGTGGTCTATATTTTAATGACTGTACTATCTTTTGATAATAATTAAACAAAGCAACAATTTTGTATGAGCCATGAGCATGTGTATAGATTTGATATTAAAGACATTTTGAATGATTTAATAACATATTAGTTCTTGCAAATATTTGGATGATATTTTACTTTTAAAACCATGTTCAACATGGTACAGCGTCTCCTCATGTCGTTTTTATAATACCCATTTTTGGTTTTCAGTAGTGAACACTACCATCTAGTGGACAAAAGCCATTAATAGAAACCGAATTACGTTGCTGAACAATGTCTGACCAATGAGCATCCAGTTATAAAATGTGTGGCATATGGTCTTTGTCAGTGTCACACATTGGCCACCAGATGGGGTTAGTGCACAGATTAATGATAGAAAATTGAATTGGGGTGGGTAATGTTTGACTGCATTTCTTTATATTGATTTTACCTTGTGCTATAACATTTTGAAATTGCATTGTAATACTGAATTGATACAACTGCTAAAAAAGCTCTGAAGAACTAATGTCAAATAGCAGTGTTTGTGCTATCAAAACTACTTAAAAAAATAGGCAGTCTTTATCAACATCTCTTGACTTTGGAATCTTTCATTTTCAGACATGACAAAACCACTGCAAAAACAAAGCTGTGCTTGAGATCAAAGAAGAAGACATAAGATGACACAAGATGCAAGCTGTTACTTCAGAATCAATACCCAGTTCAAAATGCCAAGTATGTTACTGCTGCTTTTTTTAGTACCACCTGAGCTAAAATTACATGTCCAGACGTGAATATTTTTTGTATTTCAATTTTTTTACATTAAAAACAACCAAAGAAAAAAAAACAACCCACAGCACAGTTTCCTGGTTTGTCTTTTGGTATTTACTTCACATTATATTACAGATTGTATAAATATATTGTAAAAGCTTTCTTTTAAACATTTCTATCTCAAACACATCCACTCCTGTAGTTGAAGGCAGAATCCTCCCACTCGAAATGACTACATTTCAATGTAGGCATTTTGCAGACACTTTTGTACAGGGCAGCTCACACAGTTAGCATACCTAACCACCATCCATCTTAACAGGTGGAGACTGAAGCAATTAACGTCAAGTATCTTACTCAAGCAAACAGCAAAGAACTACGGGAGAATTGAACTTAAAACCTCGGGGTTACAAGTCCAGCTCAGTAACTGTTTGCATAAACTGGCAGAAACACACATATATGTGTATATACTACTGTCATAGTAATGCTGTAATAACACACATAGATACTGTTTTAATAGAAAAACACAATTGACAGTCACAACAGAACTTCCAATTAGTTTATTCAGAAACACAGAATGTTTTAGGTCAATGAAAGTGGTCACTCACTATTATATTGTTTTATTTTCCAGAAACTGTACCATTTAAGATTTTTGTAAAATCAAAGAAATGATTGCACTCCATGCCAGTATATTTCCAAATCATTCTTTCTTCAGCCCTCTTAATCTATGCATTTTAAACTCAGTTCCACCGCCATAACAATAAATTATTAAGATCATGGAATTGCCGGGGTGAGAGCAGACAAGCGCATTTAATATAAAAGCCGGCAACGCTGAATGATGAATTATGAGCTGATCCTTTCTTTAGCCCCTGAAGAATGTGAAAAAATGTACAGCCAACCCCCTCAGTCTACACAAAGGGCAGCCTCCACCTGTTTAATGAAATCTCGCTGTGACTCACGACCAATTACAAGACACTAGCAGCTGCGACCATCGACTGAAGGGACGTTCAAATCTACCGGGCCGTCATGTTTTCCGAAACCACTGCTTTGTTAATATCCTATAGATACAAAATACATTTTGAACACTTTTTTGACGCTGGAGCTTCCATGCAGTTTCAAATTTAGCATTGCACATGGACGTGTGGTCCACGAAGAAACCTTTAGGATGCAGTACGCATTACATGTCTTTCTTTCTGAACCATACCATTACTAAGATTAGCCTTACTTATAATGATTGGTTGTGGTACTCAGGATGTTCAGTGGTTTATAGGTCAATGGCCCTCATTCCATTTAGTCCAAATAAATAAAGAGGAAATGGATGGGACATGCCGTACTTCAAGGGGCGGAAAATATTTCCCAGCTTCTAGTCAATTGTCTTCAGTTGTAAACGAAGTACAAAGATCTTGTTATTTTCATATTCTGGTATCTTAATTTTGAAAACAGAGAAAATTTGTTTTTTTTTTTTTTTACAAGTGGTAGCTATTTATTTTTGCAGACGGTAAGTATAGTTAGCACCACTGCAAGTACTCCAGTGCTTAAACTGTCGGGTTTCTTTTTTCTTTTCTTCCCATTTACGAAGTCCAGACGCCTACTTGCCTAAATGCGGAAGACAAAGGCAAAGAAATTAAATGAGACCAACTAAGCACCTTGTGCCACAAGAGATATTATAAAATCATCCAGAGGAGACTGCCCCATATAACGGTTTTTTGTGCAAATTCTACCCAGTTCTCAAGGTGTGTTCACCGCCGCAGGGACGAGCACATCTTTCTCCACTTAAGCTCATTTAAGACGGTAACCCTACGACAGACTACTACTATCTTTGAAATCCAGGTAATCCCGTGTATCGTTTTACGGATTCACAGAAGTTATCCCGACTCCTACTGTATCACATAGCTACCATTTGACTACGCACAGGCTCACTATATCGCTGAATACCAATGCGCATTTTCTTACCATGCCCAGATGCGAAAAACCTGCACCTCTCTGTCTCCTCGTCCAATACAACTTCCACTTTCTGCCGCTTCGCATCAGTTTTCTTGTGTGTTCTGCATACCATTTACTTGACCCTGCTTGTCCTGGAAGACACTGCTTCTATAACACCATCCTGGTAGTAGGAAAACTGACAGCGGAATTGAGCAATCAGATTTTTGTAGGATGAAGGAAAACCAATCCACGTCCGCTGGGGCGGGAGCAATTTTCCCCAAGGAAACGGTAGAAGCGTAGAGGTAGTTGCCAAGGTGTTCTTAGTTACCAATTACACATTCATTGTGTATGCCCTCATGTCCCTGTAGATATTTAATTTAATAGATCTTTTGAACGTATAAATAGCCATATTATCTGAATACAATCTAGTAACTTTAAAAATTGAAACGCAGATTTTTCATTTATTGAATGTATAACACGTGCACGTACGCCCGCTCGCACGCGCTAAACGGGAAGCAGGTTTGAATATTTTCTGAATATCTTCAAGAATGTAAACATAGCAATATGATCCGTGATATCTGAATCTGTGCAACATTTTGGGGAATGGACATAGTGTAGTTCCTTCACCTTGCAGCCTGTAAAATCACGAAGCCTGTCTGTATCCTGTTTTGTGACCTGAAACTCTGGAAATACCATCTAGGAACATGTCTGTGGACAAGTGTTGTAACATTTTCTGAGGAAGTCGATTCTTCCAGAAGCCAAGACACTTCCTCCACAGGAAACTTCGCTTTGCTTAAAAGGATGCGATTGTGACAGAGTCAATTCCAAAAAAGGAAAATTCCCAGGATGTGGAAGTAGGCAAACAGGCAAGAAAACATGTTGACAAACCACAGTGTGAACAATTAAGATTCACATACAGGTTTATACTGCCATTGTATAAACCTGCTGATACTTAAATGAAAATAGAGTGTGCATTTTCCCTTTTGCAATAATTGCTTTGAAACGTTCATCTGAAACGAGAGAATGTAAAAATCCATAATTGCGGAACATGTTCCCACTGATTTTCTTTCACTCCATTTCCTTCATACAGAGAGATTTGTCTGGTGCTGTCTATTCAGGCCCAGCTATTCATGCCTGTACAATACCAGGGCATCTGTGTCCTGGTGAGCTATCTTCTCATCAGTTCTTCCAAAACAAAGAGCTCTTTGGCCCCTAAGCACGAAATATGCACTGGACTTCCATCACCTCTTATTCTTGGTCTATTTCATTAAAAATGTATCTGCACCGGACAACATTAAGGAAATATGGAAATATATTCATGAAAAAATGTAGATACATTTTTGTGGAGACCCCTCTTTTGTGTCTGTCTCCCCTCATGAGAGGGTTAGAGCAACGGAGTCTGTCAATCAAGGTCAGACCGAACAAGAGACGAGGCCCTCAGGGAATTGTGGGAGCCGGGTCTGAAGGTACGAGATCAACTGTCTAGGCTTCATCGCAGTTAGATACTGACTGATGAATGGCTGTTTGTTCTATTATTGATTTTTTGCCTTTGTTGTGGACAACCCAAGGCAGGCTAGAGCTGCACCTTAAAGTGTGGCGAACAAATCTGGAAATATTGGTCCCGTATTTGTCCTGCATGAATGCTGTATTAAAAAAATATCAGGTGTTCATACGAGGAGAAATTTATTGAACACTTTTTTTGTAGTTATGCAAATTAATTTAATTACATGGACTACAATTAGATACCTGCTTATCTGGTTCTTTCAGGTTAATGGCAAAGAATGTTGCTTCTTCTGAATGATGATTGCAGTGTTCCATTCCAGTATCTTCTGCCATCAACGCCTGGAGAGTTTCTAGAAGCAATAGATAAAGCTGATGGTGGAAATGTTCGGCTGATGCTCACTCAGCGTGTCTGTAATCATCCAGATGAGCTGTTCTTTGTTCTTCAGTCTAGAAATCCCAGTTACGTTACAGTCTCTGTCCCACCTATATTTGCCAAACCTCCAAGATTCAGGTTTTTCCCAAGGAGGGACCTAGTTTCGTAATCTGCTGGATGTAGTATTTTTATATAGCGTCAATGATGAAAGTGCATTTAAAATATATTTATATTCAAACGTATGTCCGCGTATGTGCAAAATCCCAGTCATGTCTGCATGTTGCAAGATTAGAGGCATCCATGTGTTGTGGAAATTACCCATAAACCCTGGTTCACGGACAGCTTATAATGTTCAGGTTTCCATGTCATTCTAACGGTAAAATCAGAGGGGAGAAGAGAGCAATTGAAAAATTATCATAAATGACCTGTGACCCCTTATTTCCGCTATCTTAAAGAGAAAATCTCCCTCACTTTGGGTCTCAAGGTTGGTAAGTATGGCCCCAACACTGTAATTTCCGCCATTTATTTAGGAGACCACCACCAAGCATTCAAGGTCCTCTGAAACACATCTAGCATGCTCCTACTTTTTTTCCCAGCATTCTTAGCTGAATTTTCACTGCACTAGAAGACTGCTGTGCTAGCGTGTGCAATGAAAGGATACCATTCCAAGAGAAGCTTGGATAATACTAAGCCCAGGTCACAGATGGTACTTTTAAGAGTCAGGACCCTATTCTGGTCCATTGGACAGAGGTCCTATTGCATGAAGGGCCAGTGTTTTAGCTTTGTATGCTACCTGAAAGCAAATTCTAATAGCCAAGAGAGTGGCTTTTAGAGGGCAAAAAATTTGTTTGGCAGTGACTGGGGAGCTTCTTATACACAAAGGAGGTTTACTTCCAGGTCTTTCTCTGCTTCAAGACTCACTTGTAGCCTTACGAAAAAAAAACACATCGGTTAAATATTTTATTCTAGTGGGCATCCACTTAGATTTTCATTTCACTCAGATTCACAGTTGTTAATAATGAATGAATGTATTCGTTCATCCAGTCATTTGCTTTTGTGCTTCGCTCACCAGGGGATCTGCACCACCTCAGTCTAGCTGTACTTCCTCTGGGAGGGTGTGTCTGGGTATTTCATGACAAAACATAGCAACGGTAAACTCCAACATATCTGAAATTTCCTAAGATTTACGGATACACTCCATTCCTGTGAACAAGGTTAAAAAAATAAAGTTCCAATAAGAATGAACTACCAGTTGGTAATGCTTACAAAATGGTGGCCAGGAGAAGATGGTTGATGCCGCAATCCCTGGTTGTATTACATATATAATAGTCCCAGTTGCAGCTATATTGGTCTAAGTGCTATATTGGTCTTTTCTGGTGTTGTAACACATAGACATTGCTTATTTAGCACAGTTATTTCTTAGGTACAATGGATTTATAATTTTCACTTGAATGGACTTACAACATTAGTTTGACACTTTTAGGTGGAACAGCTCAGCCATTTTATTTTCTCCCAAATACAAACACATAAACATACACCAAGTTTCATATTTCATCACCCTTTTTGGAAGTTGTTTGTTTAAATTAGCACTTCCAGGATATTCAGACTGTAGCACATGGTATGTATACAGTGTATATACCTTGCGTAAGGATAGACTGATAACAGTACATGCATCAGCTTGCAGAAATAACATTGTGGGGAAACATCAGAGCAACATGGTGGTTCATTGTTACTTGATTAAAAAAGAAATGTTCACACTAATTTTAAACCATTCCCTCATAACTGCTTCACATGAATTTATAAAGGCATGATTTGAGATTACACCGTTTCGAATGAATACAAAAGTTAAAAAATCTAATTAAGGTTCATATTGTGTTTCACAACAAACTACACAAAAGGTAGCATGTGGGCCTTCGGTGTGCTCATCTACGATGATTTTAACAATTACACCCTAATTGAGAATCAACATAATTGTGTGCGCTGTTTTTCTGTCTGCACACAAGATGCATTCACTGACCTCTGACCAATCGGATGAAAGTGAGCACTGTGCGAAGATAAAAGCAACACTCCTTCAAGAAAAATAACATTTCATGATGTTTAATGTGGTCACCAGTAGTGAACGGCAATGTTCCTGATAGTTGCCTTGCTGTTGCCAACTGGTTGTTCATACCGTTATGGCCTGATCATTGGTGCTTTGTCAGAAGTCGTCTCTTCTTGGTCCATATATTGGTACTCTTCCATTTCAGTCCCCTCCTCCATATCTTTTAAAGCCTTGTCCTTAAAATGCACGCTTCTTTTCTCCCGTTTCCTGGATGACGTATTTGCAGTGCCTTGTTTTCCACATTCATCTAACATGGCCTGAGTGCTGTCTTTTGAGGCCTGAACGTCCCCCACTCTTGAGAAGTGTGATGGCGCCATAGTCCTCATACCGGTAACAACATGTAAGAAAGAGTACGTCGCTATCCGCTCATCATCATCACTCGCAGAATTGACTGCTGTGGGCGTGTCCTCATAAACATCAGCTGGCTCTTTAGGCGGCATCGGCTTCTGCTTTTTGCTTAGAATGAAGTAGGCAAAGCCGGTGACCAGAAGCATGGTTCCTGCAATCAGTGTTTGAGTTTTATTCACTACTTTGTTAAAAAATGGCAACTTAGTATGAAAGTCAAAATTCATATTTTAGTTCAAAACAATGCAATACAAACTACACTTGATGGTTAATGCTAACTGGTCATTAAGTCATTGTGTAAAGTCATTAAAGATAATAATAATGTATGAACTCCTTGTGCTTCGTCTGTTATACTTGAGCAAAAATCTTAAATCTTAAACTCCTTTCATGAAATACATGGATTAGTTTAATCTACAGTCAGTCAAGTTAATCTACAGTTAGTGTTTACTGAGTACCTGGGATAACCGCATGCCAAACAAGAACCGGGTGAAGGAAGCACACTACTGACATCAGAGTGTAATAGAGAAACTTCTGGAAGCCTCCCAGTTTTGCCATCTTCTTCCACAAAATGAAGACCTTCCACTTTGGAGGGCAACTGGAGTGAAGCCAGAGAATGAAAGTGAAGAAAGGTGCTAGCCACAGTGCCTCAAAATACTGATTCACATCTTGTAAACATAGTTAGATATGATCTTGTTTTGGTCATCATTTTGTGAAGTACTGCCCCCTGCTGTATATGAATGGGACCTTCTAGTCTTCAAAGTAAGTTTTCCTTGTCTTCAAGTAGGACCACCTAACATTTTAACTCAAGGGATTTAGGCCCAATGAGCCAATACCCTAGAATAGGATCGAGAATAGGAACCTATCAATGAAACTGGGCTTTGGGTTGCTTTAACTACCTGATCCCAGATAAGCACTTGGGCATCACCATGACACACAATTTAGATGTTAAAGCAGAATCAGTGCTGAAATCTGTTTATCATTATTGATTACTTTGTTGTGCGCTAAAAGGCTGGTCAAGAATTTTCTAATGGGTAAATCTGGCTTATAGTCCATAGTTTTCAGACCCTAGGTCTGTAATTTAGAGCTGTTCAATGGCAATGACCATGTGTTTATTTATTGCACCAGTTTAGTTTTCTGTGCATCTGAACAAGAGCGCACGACAAGCATAAGGCTCATCTGCATGTACTTAACACACATGATTATGTCCCTGCCGAGGTAAACATCCTGCGTCCTCAGAGGGCAATACAGAACAAACCAGAGCGTTTGCAAACAAAGGTCGTGCTGATGCTTCCGTTTTAGATAACCAGCGGCCGTTTTCCTGTTGCCTACTACACCACCCCTTAACTGCGGTGCTTGAAATAGCAGCTGGTGCTTGCTTCCGGTTACAAATTTCAGGTTTAGCGTTTTGGAAGGTGATGGAGCAAGAAATTGACTTTGCGTAGCCAGAAGCATCTGCTCTCATGTACTTAAAGGAGGTGTGGTTTCAGCCCAGACTTTATCTGAAAGTGGTAATAGTACATACTGAAGATTGAGGGGATTCATATTCTTCAAAAATATGAGAGAACAACAATTATTTACAGATATGCCCATGAACAAAGAGCACCCATACTCTTTGAAATTCTGAGAAATCCGTAGATACCCCTCAACCAGAAACACGATGATACCTGTTAAGACTAATTCACTCCTTGATTAAGCTCCGGCATTAACTCTCCAAATCTGTGGATCGAGGCATTAGTTATGAGATATCCAGATCAAATAATGCGAAGTGCAAAGAGATGAGAAAAGAAATGGAAGAAGCATGAGCAGAATGGACGTCTTCATGGGATGTACTCACGGTAGACACCACATCAGCATGATGTCGGTGAAGAAGGACAACTCAAACACCAGCATCCCGCCTGAGGAAACACTGTAGGGAGTGTATACAGTCAGAAAGAGTCCATAGGCACAGCGGGCACAGGTCAGACTAATGACAATTTAAATGGCTACCTGGAAACTCCTCATACCATGGTTTATGCAAGTCTTTTATCAACCTTTAATCCGTATATCCACTTTAACATCTGGAATATATAGGATCATCTATATGGTGATATGCCATAGCTGCGACTAACATAGCTGTTAGATTGGGGAAATGCAGAACAGGAAGCCTGGTCCTCATATTTGTGTGCTAACAATTGACGCTTACTTTCCTATTCATTCCATTGGCTGTGTTGTGTTGCTATTTGCCAGACAACTGGACATCTCTGGATGTCAAGCCAGACCGTGGGTGTCTGGTGGACCAGATGAGCTGTGACTATGTAAGCAGGCAGGGGGTACACCACCTATTTAACACTCTCCCCTTCAAAGGGGTAAGCGAGGGCTAATTGTGCGTCACGCTGCGGGACGCTTGGCCGCAGTCACCATTAACGCGGCCAGGATTTGAGTTTGGGTACTTTAGCTGTGCACGCTAAATAGGAGTCATCCTTCCCCTGCATAGATATGGCCCATTTTAGAGGGGGATCTAAATTTACGGGAAATTTAACCCCATGGAATGATCTTGGCTGAACGTACCGAGTTTACATCAAGTCAACAAGGCCTTACAAAGTTGGGCCAGTTTCAAATATTTGTCGAATGTGTTTTCAGGAGGGTTTTTCCCAGCCTTCAGCCAGGTGAAGTGATGCAGGTAAGAAAGTTTTTGTTTTTGCATAACCAGCTCTAGAAGCTTTCAAAGAGGTTGAACCAAAAGCAATGTTCGAAGTTTTACATTGTTTATAACTACACTGGTACTCCCTTGAGTGATATAAACGATTATGAGAATATTCAAATGTACCCTTTGTAATGTTCCTCAGTTTGCAACCTTTCAGTTTGGAGTATAAATACTTTGCCGTAAAGATTACCCATGGGGCCCTGAGACAGTTTAAAATCTCAGTTCACTCCACATTCTGCGACGAAGGACAGTTTTTAAATTCAAGTTTCTATAATTAACCACTCCGATGAACCGCGCTTCTCACATGTCATCTTTAATACTTTGGACGAGTTTTCAACTCTTAACTTTTTTTTCCACAATAATATAGGAAATCTATTTATAAGGTTCCCCTGTTGAAATAAACAATATTTATTTCCTCTGTTCCTTACGGACATGTTTTCCTGTTCATTTCTGGTGCTTCAACAAGCCTTTTTGTCCTGTGTTTGGCTTCCATCCCAGGATGGGAACATAAACTTGGCCTCTCGGCTCTACATGGCATTAAAATAAACTGGCATCTCTCTGTTTTCTGAAGCAGTGAAACGTGGGAGAAACTTGATGTCCCTCAGATTCTGTCATTGCTTCCATATATCATAACAGCTCTCTCCCCACTTAGATATGCAATTATGACCCCCTTCTGGGCTTCAGGACAACTCCATCCCATAAAATCTCTTACATATATTGACCTCAGATACAGTGTAAAATATACTCAGAGATACGGTCCATGAAAATTATGGATGAGCAGCCAAACATGGTGTTGTTTCAACAACATATTCTCAATCCCAAGTGTTCCTGGAAAAGGGAATCATATTTATGACATTAGTGTTCACCACAAATCAAGAAATCTGATTGGTTCCACAGGTCAATGGTTGAGTCAGACTAAATCATTGCCTGTAGCTGGATCCATATAGTGACATGATTATGATTCATGAGAAGCAGAGACTGATAATTGGTTGATTAGCAGAGCAAGTTCCTGCTGCTGGATGGACTTGCCTAATATCATGATGGTTAAGGACCTGGTTAAGCTCGCTGTGCTGTGATGTTCTTAGCCTGAAGAGCGAGGCCTTATGCCTGCGATGAGCATTCTAACCTGATTCGCCTATCAGCCCTGCACACATTTTTAGGCCAATCACAGAAGAGTTGAGCAGGAAGAGAAAAAACTAAAAACTGAAAATATAGTTGACATTTGTGCTGCAGTCTGTTCAATGTCTAGGCACCAAGGAGTTGTAAAAACTTGGAAAAGGGTTTCAGGTCACATGGTGGAGGAAACTGGTTTCCTGTTGGCATGTTCAAGTCTAGGCTTGATGCTGGATACTCAGTAGGGTGTAGCTAAACACCTAGCCTAGCTGGGTTGAAAGACCTGTTCTCGTCCTTATGTGTTTTTATGTTCTCTTACTTGCTTTTGAGGGTGCTCAAATGTCTGTAGCAGTGGCGGCTGGTGAACTCAAAACAGGTGAGGAACAAACTTTCCCTTTAAACCTATCACTATGTTTTCCCATTTATTCCCCTGATTAACAATAAAACAAGTAATTCACAGAGTAATCAACACCAGTTTATGTGAATGGATTAAAAACATTCATGGATATAACAAACGTAAACGTAAGTTGTTTGCACAACAATTATATTACAAAATGAAATTGGTAACCATCGACTCTATTTACGTCAACTGGTGTTAATTACTCTGAGTAATTTGTTTTGTTGTTAATCAAGGGGAATAAATGGGAACAGGTTGAAAGTAATGATAGGTTTAAAGGTAAAGTTTATTCCTCCCGATTTGAGTTCACCAGCTGCCACTGGTCTGTCGTATATTTTATAGAAAAGTATGCTTGTTTACAGATGGTTTGGCTACATCCCTAGCGTGGAAAAGTGCTATGGAATACTCACAGGAGGTAAACAGCCAGACTGTGGAACTCGCCCTGCCGCAGCGTCTCCACCCCCACCGCACACAACACTGCGGTCAAATGGAAAGTGTTGAAAAAGAGAGACACTGGTTACAGGCAATACATGTGTATTCACGACCTTAATGTTATCTGAAGGAACTCATGTAACTCTGTCTCCATCTATTAATCCAGGCCATTGGTGGATGAATTCATGCACACCTGCCATTTAACTGCTGTATGTAGATCTGTGTAGTGCCCGATGCAAACTGAAGCTGTTGGACACGTTGGTTTTCTCTTTGTACAAAATGTATGTGCGGTATTGTATGTTCACTCACGAGCAGCTGCCAACATCAGCTGCAGGTCATTAATAAGGAGAGGTATTCCAAATTGAAATGTAGTACTGTGTGTATTTTCTCAACTCAAATAGACGCCTGGACTTTTTGTTTACCTTTCTGGTCTGGTTTATGAGAATGTGGGAATTATTTAATGCAGCAAAATACTGCAATAACAAATATTTGTTTGGGTTATCGCTGCTCTATCAAATGGGTGATAGCATAGTCGATTCAACAGCAATAGTGATACATCAAACGGTGACGAACTTATTCTGAAACTCAAACAAATCAATGCGAACTCCAACCACTAGGTGTCAGAGTTTACACACGTAACAGCTGAAGCTCTGTATTAGGACCCATGTTCTTCATTAAATTGACGACGTTATCAAGAAAAAAAAACTTAAATAAAATGACACTATAGCCAATTCAAATCAATGGATTTCCATTTATAGTTAACTTAAACAATATTAGAAATATTTGAGGTCCGATTTAAATAATTATCAATATTAGTACTGTCTGCCGGGAAAAGAAAATAACAAAGTTATGTTTTATATCGCTCTGTAAATAAACGTTTCAGTTGTTTTCATCACATTTAAGCTTGCCAATTTAATAACATTTTTGGTGGTGTTTATGCAATATACATATATAATTTTAATATTATTGTTTACCATGGGACATAAAAAGCACCAATAAAAATCCAGGTAGGCTAACTGCCATACCATTATAAATTTCATTTGCTCATATAAGAGACCACATTAAATACGTTATAAATATGTTTCGCAGGGTTAATATAGTGTAGTCAAATCAAGAGCCTAAACAGTTTGAAGTGAATTATCGCGAGGTGTAAAGTCCTAATGAGGAAAGTGTTTTCCACATGAAACCACTCCAAAAACATGTGCAACCTATTTATGAAGTTTATTTTTCCAGTGAACAGAAAAGGAATTTAAAATGGGCGAGGTTGATATCGTTTATGGTTTCAGGACGATCACTCGATTTAACTTTTTTCCAGAGAGAACAAACAGGTAGGGGTGGCAATTTCTTTTAAAGGCGGAAAACATCTTCCCTTTTTCGACCCTCAAAGCACATTTCAACTAGAATGACGTTGTGGGGCCAGTTTTAAGACAAGCAAAGCATGCCACAACACATCCGTTGTGGATATTTAGCAATTAATTAATCATGAATTCCTTACACAAAAATCATTTAATGAGCTATGCACATTATTTTCTAATTAATATTTCAAGACCACTGCATGAAATCTTAATGTATAACTCACTCAATTACATACCACGTATGAGCACACGGAAGACTGTTTCAGATGACCGTCTTTTATACCATATTAAATTGTTCCTCCTAATGGTGTCTTGACAGATAGCCAGCACTTTATAAATTCTACACAGACACAAACTTTCGGGGGGGATGGGAAACAGCACCCCTTCAAGGAATTGTCCGGACGGAAGAGAAGCAGCAGGGAGCAAACTGCTGGAGAAAGGGGGAAAACCGTGGAACAGTTTCCCCGCGTGATTGATGGCACCATCTCCTCGGCTTGCCTTGAAACAGCACTGTGGCGACAAACTACATGTGGGATTGCCATGGAATTGGGGGTACACTAAAATCGGCCGGTTGTATACTGGAGTAAAGCTATGAGTCCCACATGACTCAGAAATAACAATTTTTATGCACTGCCTCTGCGGTTTTATGACCTCTATACTCAGTATACTGAGCACAGTGTACATATTTATGTATATTGTTATTCCTTGTGTTCTCATAGGAGATAACGTGAAAATAAATAACCTGAAATCTCCATGAATAATTTTGGATTGACGCACATGTTACTTTATAGCTAAATGCTGGATCCTTACATTTCACGACTAACAAAAACCCATAAATTAGATTCTCCAAATACATTACAGCGCGACTGAATCTTCTTAGACGCTAACTGTGAAAGTGGATGGATACCCTACCTGCCGCGGTCGAAACACCCAGTATCCTGCAAGCACACTCCACCACAATCCACACGGCCGCAGTCCCCATCCTCCAATTAAAACCTTCTTCCCTTTAATAATAGCTTTCGCTTTTGTAAGACCCTTACTTGCTATCGCAACATAATCCCATTATAAAGCAAAAGGAAAAAAAAAATAAAATGGCTTTCCGACGCCGGGCCTTCGCGTTTCAGAATAGCAGTACCAACTTGATCCCACAGCCAGCGTGGGAAGGTCCCTCTTGGGCTGAAGTTTTGGGCAACCTGGCTAGCTGACCCCAGTTAATCTGTTTAGTACAGGTGGTGAAACACACTTAACCGCACCACCCTCAACCGGTTAATGTCGCATTCCAAGTCTTGCTCATGGAGAGAGGAGCAAAACAACAGAAAAATGTAAAAAGATAATTTTTGTTGGGGCCGTTTAGAAATATGGGTTAATGATTACAACACAAGGCAGCAATTAAGTGGCTATTGAGGCAGCTCTGAAATGACCTTGCTCTGGGGCTTTTGAAAATACCATCCTCTGAAAATCGCATAGGATTGTGACCCTCACATATTTCTACAGTTTAACTGCTCAATACCCTTGAAGATCAAAATTTTATGTGAAACCTAAAATGACACAGTATGAGATAATTGGCATTCACTTCTTTAATTAGCTATGGCCAACCACCACAGACTGGCGTCAGAATGTTTCCGGCATATTGTGGTTGTGTGATAATTTCACAGCAATTCACTCATCTCAAGGTCAAATGTGTTGTGGATTCATTACACACGGAGAGACTACTTATTTTCATGTAATCCAGCCCTAATGAGATGATTAATGGTAGTCTGCACTGGTGTACACCACGTGGTTTTAATAAAGACCGACCTTCACAATTGACAGATGTTTACCATTGTGCCAGCTAAACGCGATACCAGAGGCTAATGTCTACTAGCCTATTTGTATTGGTGTCAGAGGTCGTACATTTAGGTTCGTTCTTAGTCAGAATGTATTAGGATGGATTAACACCATGCACTTCATAAGACTCCATTAGCTGCCTCAGATTACCAGCATGAAAGAAAGCAGTGACATTACTTACCATGCTATTCATGTAGTTTCACATTGCTGCTAAAAAACAACAACATAAAAGTATTTATTTATGATTGTTCGTTAAGAACGTGAATCCCACATAACTTGTTTGGCTGGACATAAAATAGTACATATTTATAACAAAATCACCATCATGGACCATTGACTCAGTGTACTATTGGAACGTCCAACTTCAGGTCAATTTTAAAATACTTTCTTCCAGTAAATGTTACATTCATTCCAAGCCCAAATTCACCTGCCAAACTGCAGTTGAAGGTTAGTTTCAAGTCATTTCTACAGGTATAAAACCTGGACACCCTTAAAATCTTTTGTTGGTGGAGAAAGTTCATGAGTTTACAATGAGCTCACTGTGTCCTCACCAAGAGTCCAGTTTGTGGGATGGCTGTACTCTGATCACATGATAAATATACAACCACAAAAAGGCACATGGGATCCATAATATCCTTCACTTGGAAATAAATACATCTTTTATGTCTCCTGATGCATATAACACACTTGAAATGACTTGAGTCAGGAGGCATAGTTCAGAGCACTCAAAATCAAGTTGGCTCCTGCTTATCTACAAGCCTTCACATCCTATATGTTTTCCCCATTCATCTTCATGTTTCATTACTACATAAAAGTTGAGTTCCATGCGTTTCCTGTGCTATCTCCTACTTCACTTTGATTAAGTACACTGGACTTTCCCATGTCATATAACAACAGAAGTGAAGGTAAGGTGTTATGTACTTTTGTGTGTGGCTGTGGCCAAAAATATAGGCAAAAGGGGTAGACGTCTAAATTTGGCTCTTGGAAATTTGGTCTGGATCAGTGGTTTTAAGCACTTTAAGCACTAATGGTGGTTCCTAAAACCGGATGCAATGTTTGTAATTGAGATAAGAAGCTAAGCCTGGAAATGCATTCCAGCCCCACTTGTTTTAGACCTGTGGAGGCTAAATTTGAACACATGACATTTTTTGCACGTGTATGGCTGAAAAAAAAATTTGTGAATGACATCAGGATTTAACACAGCTCTGTAAAACCGGACCTAAATATATTCCCCTGACCCTCATCAAGGACTCATCCTCTGCTGCGAAATCCCATTTGGACCAGCGCTCGATCCAGTTAGCTCAAACGTCCTCTGGTGAATATGCATCCTGAATACCCATAAATCTATATGAAATAAGGGAAAGGAGGGAATATACGGGAAATTAGATCGTTGGGGTGTAAATTCCGAGAGTGAGCGACCACGATCGGGAGGAATTTGGAAACTAGTCGCATGAGGGAGAGTGTATGACTTACACAAAGGGCCGTTGACCAATGGAAAATGCGGCGCTCCAAAGCCGCTGGACTTCCGCAGAGAGGTATGAAGGTGAACGGTAAGTTAAGCCTGTTTTACCCTGCACTGCTGGCGAAAACACAGAGAAATGTGCTAATTTACAGCTTTGATATACAGGTTGACTCTTGTTGAGAAAATGCAAATCCCCACGCTGGAGACAAAGACCCCTTTGTTTCCCCCTGGACTCATTTCCAGATTAGTTGCCTTGTTATTCGTGGTATGTATCTGTGTTTCACATTGGGATGTAGCCATTAGCAATAAAAACAACTGTGCTCATTTAATTCAACTGTTGAAACGCAGTGGAAGCCCATGGAAAAGAATTACAGTCAGTGGTTTCAAACTGTATTTGTGGTTGCACAGCAGGTGGTTTTATACAAGCTTTAGTTATACTACATTTAATGTAACATTATTTTATTCAGGTTAAGAATCTTACTCAAGGGTACAGTAACAGAGTCTAATGTGGGAATTGAACTGGCAACCTCTGAGTGGCAAGTCCACTTGTCTTCATCGTCATACAAATGTTACACTTCCATCAAACAATGAAACAATTGAACAGTTGATATGTGCCTTGGGAATCCCATGCTGAGGGATTTGAACCTGCAAGCCTCACTTTACAAGGCACAGTTGGTGCAGAGTTGACTGCCGTCCTGTTTATTTCACACTGGGAAAATGTTTAATTATGCACTCTTTATGGCATAAAATAGTGGAGCAGAACTTTACTACAGTACAAACCACAGACCCATCCAGGGGAGTGTCACAGGTTGCTTTGGTTAGATATTATAAGTGGCCTTAAATGACCTCACATGCATGAAACAATGCTGCAAGTATCTCGGAACCAAATTTGCAACTCTTTACACCGGCAACTATGTACATTACATTACTGTCATTTAGCTGACACTTTTATCCAAAGCCACTTACAGTTGATTAGACCAAAGGCCATCTCCCCTGGGAGCAAAGTGGGGTTAGATGCCTTGCTCAGGGGCCCAACAGCAACGGTGTTCTTGCTGTGGCTGGACTGGGACTTGAACTGCCAACCTCAGGGGTCCCAGTCATTTACCTTAGCCACTAGTATGATTAACTTATTAAAACATCATTTGCAGAATATGCCTTTTGAAGCATATGTATCTTTTGTCCGTTGGTGGTCTCTTTAGCAGGACTAAATGAAGTAATTGATTTGGGCTCCAGTACCCAAAATCCCTTCCTTTTTGCTTGTGTAATATCAATAAACTACCAGCGGACATGCTCTGCCATTTAGGTCTTCATCTTCAACAAAAACCAACTTGCAAAACAGACAACATGCACAATAGAAAAAATATGTTATTAGCTTGATCACAGCCAATCACTTTGACCCCAAGGCACATTTTAACGTTTACACACTGTGGTTAAGAGGAGGAACTCAGCTTTCTGACAATACCAGCCTTATGTATATTTCTCAATATTAATTGAATGGCACCATGTTAAACCTGGATTTTCACTCAACCATAAAGTAATGTATATTATGTAAACGGCAGCAAATACTGAGGTAGGGATGGCCGCGTGTCTGTACTCATGATAGCGATAGATCTTTCCATCCTTTTTGTCATAGAACCAGCTTATAATATGTAGCCACAATTATTAATTCTCGCTAACCACCTTTAAAAAACTAACAGCTATTCTCCTGAGAATAGTATTGTTAGGATGACTGGGTGCCGTGTTAGATGTGTTTTCGTGTAGGAAGTGTTGTCCAAGTCTAGTCCTGTTACGAGTTAAGAAACTGAAAACTCAGTTTTGTAAAACTGAAGTTTATTTTTTACAGACAATGTCAAATATGTCAATGTTGAGACACATTCATACGAAAATGGATACCTTGGAAGATCCCATCACATTAATCCATGAGCACAAATTTGGCAGTTTCTGTTGACTGAAACAGAATAGCCTGTAGGCTTTTGCTTCCAATGCTTCGTGATTCCAACCAGAGATGTAGGTGTATTTTATAATGCCAATTCTCTGTTGTCACTGTCCCATGACATTGCATGAATTAAAACTGAAAATGAAATTAAACTTCAGGGGAAACCTATCTTTTGGGTGGACTGACTCTCCCCTACTTAAAATGATTGGTTCCAGAGTAAGTATCAAATCCTATCAATTTTTTTGGCAAACTAAAAAAAAAAAAAAAAAAAAAAAAAAGTTACAGTCATATGCTAGACTGTGAAAGACAATTGAAATATTGTGCAAATGTGTGTTTTTTTTTTTTTGTGACCAGCAGCCAAGTCGTGGCTGTGTCTACCTAATACTGTAATGCTGCTGAAACATTTTTCCTTACACGTAATGACGCTCGGGGTTGTGTTTATTTTAATAGCAAAAGATTAAGGAGAAAGATTAACGCTTTCCCCGCATTCTTATTGTTCAGTCAATGCAGTCTCAATGGAAAAATAGTTGGGGTTTAAAATATCATTTGATTTTAAATTCTGCATAACACATTCCACATACAATCCACGAGACCACCCACTTCCTACCTTAGTTTGAACACTGGTTTCTGGGGCAACTTAACGCAGTTTAAAAATTATATCTAATAACAAACAGAGGGCCTGACAATAAATAGTTATTTACCCCCTCCAGTGGTGGGCTACAATACCACAAACATGTCTGGCCGGTATGAAATGAATTGTTTATTTTACTAGCAAAATGTCTCAGTATCTCTCTCAAAATACATTATGCGACACACAAATGACCAGATATCAGTTTGCGAATGTTAGGGACTCCTGAGAACAGGAGTGTGGCTGTATATTTTAATAATAACGAAAAACATTTCAAACTCACGCTGTATGTGGTCGTAACTAACAAAATCTTCCCTAGTTTCAGCTCTCGCTGCATTTTTGTGGTTGATTATCGTCTATATCTCGTTTTAAAACTTTCGCTCTCTCCGTATTTACATATACAGGGTGCTAAATACTTCCTGACGGCCCGTACAAATACGCACTTCATTCAGGCGTTCATCGTTTTATATCCGTCAAGTGCTCTCACATTGTTTGCTCTGGACTTGTCCAAACATGTGCTTTCCCTAAATCGCTGCTGACCGGCAGAGAGCCCGTCTAAAAGCTGTGCAACCAGCCGTGACATGCTGGGTTGTTAGTGCGGCAGTGAAAACGGCTCTGATCTGAAAAGAACACGTCGGATTAGGAGAAAGGTTTTGCTCTTACTGCCTTGCGTTAGTGGATGGTTTATTCTCTGAGACAGAGTAAATTTGCCAGAAACGGGCGGTAAACGTTGGTACTCGTTCTGACTCAGACAGGGAAGGCACAATCATCAATGGGCGAACAACGAAAAGGCACCAAACGCACCAGCCTGCATCCTTTACAGACCAATTCTAAAAGAGTTAAACCAAGCACATATTTCATTTTTGATAGGCAGGATGAAATATTTTGACTCAGCACTCTTAGCTGTCCGAATTACCTGGACCTGGACAAACTGGCAAGGTTAAGGAGTCACAGATAGCAATCCCTTTTTAATAATATATCCACTTACAGGAATTTTGCTTGAGAACTGAATAAATTTGTATGTGTATATTTACTTACATTATATATTTATATGGGAAAACACAAATATTGGAAAAGATATTTAAAGTTATAAAGGGATTAAATGACAAAGATACAAAACATGTGTTTAGTGCTTAGTAAAAAGCTCAGAGAACGATAAACAGAGAACTTAGAAAGCTAAGAGACGATAAACAGGTAATTTTATCAATGCTCTCTAGTACAGTTTTCAGTAGATGGATAAACGAATCTGTAGCATTGTAGATTCCACATTTAGGAGTCTGCAACATCTGAGAAGCGGGTACTCAGGTCTCATTATGCTGTTGAGGCGATGGTTAATTTAAACCCCACACAATTAAATCCCACACAATTTCATTTCAACTCTGTCTCCTCTGTGAGTCCACAGATCCTCGGCATGATGAAATACATGTTTAATCTCGTTCACAACTGCCGGCAACTACCTGGTAGGAAGAAACTCTTTTTGGCCGGGTTTAAAAACGACTTTTAATGAATCTGTGGGAAAAGATAAACAAGCAGGCAATGTCAACATGAAAACGACATGGATGATGTTACTAAGTTTACCAGCTCAAGTGATGTGGAATTCATTTCGCCATGAACCTGTAGCCAGTTCAAATGTATTAACAGGCATAGAGAGAAAGCAGCCTATGGCAGTGAAGGGTTTGTGGCAGGCTGGCTGGTTTCATGTGCACATCGGATCGGATATTTCCTGAGGCTCAAGGGGGAAGTATTCTGGGGAGGATTCACTCAGCTCGATGGTGACACCTAGTGGTGGAGGCCGCATACTCCTCGTATGTGAGTAAATTTCACAAAAATTCACAGGAACGGGGAAGAACACCGTGAAGTGGGTTCACTGGATATCTGGCTAACTTGGTAAAATCGTTAAATATTGGTAAACATTGTAAGGACTTTTAGACTCTGAGGCTAAAGCAGATGAATGTGTTCACAATACACACCGATGCTTAATGAATGTCTCCGCAAACTAAACTGGCCTGTTCTATGTTTTTATTTTAGCATTTTTACCAAAGATAGCCAGAAAATGTGATAGGCCAGCTTTGTTTTATACCCCTCTGATCTGAACCTCAGTTATATTTGCAATACCTCATGTATATTTACTAACCACCTTAACACATGCAGGCCTGCTGAGCTAGTCATATCTTATGCTAGTCTTGTCTCCTCTGACTCCTAAGGGAGAGCACAAGTAAAGGAAGTATGGGAAATTTCAGACCACATGTTGCAATCGTGGTCAGAATCCGTGTCGATATGTGTTATCGTTTTGTGAGATTCGTGGGAAAACCCCCCCTGGACTCTTGATGTAGAGTATGACGTGAATTCTAATGAAACGTTTCTCAACGGAATTATTGGAAGCTTCAGCTTTTTCGGATCGGTCCTGTTCCTGTTTTCCTACATCAAGAATAATATTGGATAAAAATATTATTCAAGTTATAGCTTTTATTGAAATACATACATAAAACTGTCGAAAAAAACATGTAAATATATAAAACTGTGAATATGTTGACATATGTGAACATGTCTGCTGCATAAAGTTTCCCATTATGGCAGAAAGCAGATGTTCACGATTTCTGGCCCTGCTTTAATTTAAGTATGATAAATTGCGAGGACTGGTTGGTGGCATCACTTGATGACAAGACTGGTTGGGGCCAGTCAAACGGTGCCTGTGGAGTGTCACGGGGTGGGGAGGAGTGCATAGTTACAGAACACAGGCAGACCCACCACAGTTGTTGTCTTCCTTCTCTTACCCACCCTCTCCCACACACACACACACACACACACACACACACACACACACACAGTACACGGCATGTGCAAGCCAGCTTCTCTCCCAGCAGGGTGCAACCATTGTGGCCTCTCTACATTCCATGGTAGCGGCTGAGAGCAAATACCTGTCCTATTTCTCTTCAAAACCTGAGGCGTGAGGAAACAAAGTCAAGGCCGAGCATGCTATGAGGAAAAAGCAAGCCTGCAGGGGTAGCGGTTAGCACCCTGAAGTTTGGGGCAGAGGGTTATAGCCTATTTAAGTCTAGACAGCATTCTGCTGTTATACCCCATGGCAGGACAAGGTTCTTTACCTCGAATGATCCAACAAAAATCTCAGAAATGGGCTTTGAGTGAACAGCACAGAAATTAAAAATGACCAAAAAAAAAACATGTAACAAAATGAAACACCATTACTTTACTGAGGAGTTGACCTTATCCAGAACGTTAGCTTTCAAAGACAGTTTGATGGATTGAATCTCCTTGGCCATCATTTTGGGGATTGAAAGCCAGGGCCTGGATTTTTCCCACACTATGGGGAGTATGGAGTTTCAAAAAAACCGTTGACTTACTCTGGCATTAGCATTTGGCATTAGCATGTACATTACAGTGAACTCCGTGTAGGAGTGAGAGGGTACAGAGAGCGCTGCTGGTCGGCGTTTGACAGGTCGGCCTCTTGCGTGCATTCTCTGCTGCTAATTGAGCTTTTGTTTGGACGCGGGCTGTGGCGCCAGCCCCCATGGCGGACTGGGGGTCTGTTACAGGGTGCCGTAATCACTCAGATCCTCCCATGTTTTTATATGTGCCTGGGTTATTCAACCCACACACAGCAAAGCCCTATAAAACAGTGGCACAGTGGAGGACTGGCTTGTTGTGTTTTATTGAGCTAGCATGGTTTTTTTTTACTGGTTCCATGAGATTGATTCCAAGGCGTAACTGTGATATGATTGTGAGATATGACAGTGTCTTTTAAAGAATGCGAGGACAGAAGAAAGGATGGAATTTGGAGACACGTGCCTGTATCGAAGCCAATTAGGACACAGCGGGCTCTGACCTGAATTTCATCCAATGAGAACACAGGAGGTCCTGTGCGATAAGAATCAGCCACAGGTTAGCACTGCCACACCAGAATTGAAGAGCATAAACAGATACTCATGGCTTGATGTCGGCAACATGTTGCTTGTTCGTCGATAAACCTGAGTTAATTTTTATTTTTTTTATTTTCTAGGATTATGAGCGGAAGGAAAACACCAAGAACTGAGTGAACAACAAAAAAGGTCCTTTTGTTTCCTCTCTTCCACTGAGGGAGGGAGAAAAACTTCAAAAAAACTGTCAAATGAAAAAAATGGACAGGATAACAAGAAAAGTATATCATACCAAGAATACCATTCCAAACATTCAGGCAGCCTGTGCTTTCTAAAATGACTACTAACAGTCAATGGCTGACACCTGGGATGATTGCAAATTCCCCTACGACTGCCTGTCAGTGAGGCTGCTGTCATCCAAGGCCCTGTAGGCTCCCCAGGCCGAGGGACTGGACAAGAACACTGACATCAAATGGGAGGGGCAGGCTGCTCTGCTCCTCCCCAAGAACCCTGACATCAGCCAAATGGGAGGGGCAGGCTGCTCTGCTCCTCCCCAAGAACACTGACATCAGCCAAATGGGAGGGCAGGCTGCTCTGCTCCTCCCTGCACCTCTCCCTGCATCAAAATAGCAATCCAACTGCACTGCCTTACATCTGTAAATGATTTACTTTAGATATCATAGACAGTAAGTGCTAGAAGGTATGCAGGTACTATTTTCGTCTACAGCTTTATGTATGAAAAGTAACATGTAAATGGTATATCTACAGCGCATGAGTTATTTAATGAGACTGTTTTATGTGGTAATGAAGAGTCAGCAGACAGAAGTTCAACTTTGTAAATGTGTTGAACATTAGAGTCATGTTAAAAGGTTTGATATAATGTGTGCCAGGCACCTCATTTTATAGGGCGTGAGAAAATTGCTCTTCCAGAACAGTTGTTCGTTTTCTTTTATCTTTACCTGAGAGAATGAAATCAATTCTCGGTACCTGCCAAGAACATGTTTACGCTGTATGTCTTGACTCGTCTAAAAGTAATTTCATCTGTTATTGGTACATTGTTTATTCCAAACTCAAAATCCATTCATTATGTAATTTGTCACTCATTAATCCCCCTCAGTTATACAGACACACACACACACACACACACACACACACACAGGATCAGAATCACTAAGTAATGCTGGAAAATCTCCTCTGCTGAAATCGTACCTTCTCCTGGTTCCCATTTATAGAGTCATTGTAGTGAAACACTGACAGGATAATTACTTCAACACCACTTGGCAGGATTGTCTTGAAAACTGTCAAATGTCTCCAACCTGTCTTTGACAGACCAAAAAATATGCCTACATATTATAAAACACACATGTACATGCACAAACATGCACACACAGCTGGTGAAGTAGTCCGATAATAATAATAATAATAATAATAATGGTGGATCTCCTACATGGATCTCTCATGGGGAATCCCTGAGATTCTCTGTATGTCTCATCCAGCCAAATCACTATTCCATGCTTCAGTGACATCACATCCTTGCTAGAGTCATCATTATCCATGACTTCGCTCAAGAAAAGAGGGTATCGCTTTGCAGGGTCTGTCTTGTCTCATCGTGCAAGAGCAGTCCCTGCGGTTGCGTTTGGCTCCTGCCGTCTACCTGCCCAACATGCATTTTTTTTCTTGTTGCTGTTACAGTGAGTATTAGCGGCCCAGCTGGTTTATTGTGAGTGAAAAATATTGGTAGATGGCAACGTGGATTTTTAAGAGATATGCATGTTTATCCGTGTTTTCCTGATTTGAAGAACATTGCACAAAAGTGACAGGCCTAAAAACAGTGAATAGCGAAAAAGGATAAAAACGTATTTTAGACTTACTCTAAACCATCTCATAACATTACACAGGAGACAAGCAATTTGTAAAAATAAATAAATAAATAAATAAAACAGGTGTGATCAACAGGGGGAGGCATATATTAAATGTGAGAGGACGCTGGAATGTGAAAATAATGGACTGTACTGTATACAGCAACAATGGACTGTAATGTATGAGTGGTAAAAGATTCACTGGTTACATGATATGAGCACATACGATACTAAAATAACAGTTGGGGCTTTCGCTGTTCAGGGACATGCAGCCACTGGGAGAAGTGAACGCACACTGGAAGTACGATATGTTTCTGGTTCTGCGTTAGGCTTTGGGGGCAAAAGACAGGTTTCATGCGGGGCTGCCAAACACAACATACAAATTACTAACACTCTGGCCTATGGTGCGGTTCAAATCTTTACTGAGGCAGGGAAAGGGACAGACTCTGGTATTGAGTTCGCTCTCCTGGGAGAGGGTATGCCAACTGGTTTTTTCTTGGCGTGTTCTCAGCGGCGTGGGGCACGGTAAAAGAGCCGCACGACAAGGGGAACGTGTTTTAAATGTTGTTTTTAAAAAACATTTTGCCTGGGCCTCTTTTGTCGGATTCTGAAGGTGGCCTACAACATTCAGACTCATTGTCACCAACCAGACAAACTCCACCCCTTGTAACAGAAGGTTACACTAAGAGAATGTTAATTAAAATATACAGTGCATATGAGTTCGGGGATAAAGTATATATAACAAATAAGTACAAAATATGTGTGAGAAAAAGATATTAATGTACAGAACCAGACTTTTATTAACAGCCTCTACATTTGGCCAGCTGCCATAGTCAGTAAAGCACCCCCAAATCAGTAAAAATAATTTTATATACATATAGCTTGTGTATTATGCAGAGAACTGAATGCATGCTCCAAGTCGTGTGGAAACGTCAGTCTCACTTGCATTCTCCAACTGCGGGTATAACACACGTTTGGTGGTTAGTTCTCTTTGCAGAGAAACCATATTCCATTACCTCTAACATAAGCTGCGTTGTATCACGTTTTGAGACTCTCCCAAGAAAAATAAAATACAGCAGTGCAAACAGTCTCGTATTATAGCGGTGCATTTATTTTACGGTTTTCCTGTTTGAGCCACAAATATGATAAAAGGTCTTCTTTGGCTATAAAATGGAAATTTATGTATCCGTATATGATCGAAAGCTTTTTAATATTTGGCCACTGTTGTAATGAGCTCACTGGGATAACAGAAAGGTCTTATCAAGCAGACACTGCTTTTAAAAAGGGAGGGCAAAGAGCACTGCGCCAAATACAGGGAGAGAAGCAGGCCTCGTAAATCAATTCTGAAGTCAAGGGAAGCTCAGTGAACAGGGGAGAAGAGGTAGAGAGAGTGTATCCCATCCCCATTAACCAGAAATAGATGGGGAGATTAATCGTCTTCTCTACATTGGGGCTTCCGTTATCTCATGCAGTACCATGACAAAAGCATCGCGCCACTCCAAGTTTCTTCAATTTAGCTTATTTTTGAAATTGAATGTTACAGTGAATCTTCAACCAGCAACTTATAATTAGATAAAAGAGACTCAGAAGTACAATTAACACACAATTGTGAAATGTAATTTTCCCCTGTTGTCAAAATCAAATGAACCCTTAGACTCGGTAACTGGTTACACCATCTTTAGCAGAAAAGACTGCGAGAAAACATTTCCTGTAGTTATTGACAAAGGAATTCTGGTGCAAAACTCCATGCAGAACTGCTGCGACTCAGTGATACTTGATATTTCGGGTCCCGTCACGCTCTCCTTGTGGAAAACATTATTCACCCTCGCAGACTCAAATTATTGCTCCACCTTTCGAGCAATGACTGCAACCAAATTCTTCCTGTAGAAATTGAACAGTCTCTGACTGTGACATTTTTGGCCCAGTCTCTCATACAGAGCTGCTTCAATTCAGGAAAGGTTGAAGGTTTTCCAAGATGAAGTGCTCAAATCCAACTCTGCCATTTCAAAACGTTGCATACTATACATCAACCATTCCTGTGTAGGGATTTGTGTTTTAGCTGATCATCTTGCTGCCTAACCATGGACAGATGGCCCGACATTCTGCTTCAGAATTTCCCGATATTGAGAAGGATTCGTGGCTCCTATAAAGACGGCTCCTCCCATTATGAAGCCAGTCGGGTCCCTTTGCCGCAAAGAAACCCATTACCGTGACAAAAAACATGAAAAACCACCATGCTTGACTTTTAGAATGAGGTTTTTTTTTCACCAGACATAATGGGGAAAATCTCATCATAAAAGCTTGACTTTGGAATCATGGAACAATATTCCGGAACTCTTTCGTCTGCTTTTTGGCATGTTAGATATGATCAATCCTGTTCATCGTATTCACGGGTGGTTTCTGCCTCGCTTTCCTGCCATGAATTTCCCAAATGCCTCTCTGATTCTGGTGTCATGAACACAGACCTTGGCCAAGGCATCCTTTAAAAGGTTTTGGCAGGGTACCCACTCCTGGGTGGATTTATTTCTCCATTTGGACCATGTGGACCTGACTGCGGTTCAGTAGAGCCACCGAGCCTTAGAACAAGCTTTGTAACCCTTTCCAGACTGATGGGCGTCAACAACTATCTTTAAGACACCTACAAGAACTTATTTTAGGGCATATTGTACCAATAGAATCTGTGAGCCAGCAAATTCACTCTAATGAGTTGAAATCTGGCCTGTGTGATTACCACAGAATTCAAACACCTGACTATAACTATCCCTTTAATTTGACTGAAGTTTGCATTCTCCTTCCTTCACTCAATTTCATACAGTAGGACTGCATGCTCGATAACCTTGCAGACCAAGTGATAGAAAGAAGCACCACATTTTGGTGACATTTTTAGGGTCATCAGTCAATATCTATGCAGGACTACAACATTCAGAAAGATCTGACCAACTTCACTGCCTACTGTGGCATAGTGGCAGGCTTGACCACAGGAGCAGGTAGAGAATAGAGGGAAAAAAGGCAAAAACACTCAAAGATCTTTAAAGGCTCCTTTTTATGTACCCCTATAGGGCAAATGTGAAAATAAACCAAATAACACAAAAAGCATGAGTCAAATTAATATTCACAGCACAGAATAAGACACCAAAACAAACAAAAAAGCAACCTTGCTAGCTGGCCTCAACAAAAGCAATGGCTGACACCTTGGGACCACTGCTGTTGCAGCTCCTATTGGCTCCCCAGGCTGAGGGAGGGAGCAGGAAGGCTGACAGCAGACCAATGGGAGGAGCAGAGGAGCTTGCTCCTCCCTCCACCTGTCACGGTTCCACAGTATACATAGATACGTACATACACAACAGGTATATTAACAGTATATTATTATGTCTGCATCCAATTACTGAATCAGTTCAGCAGTGAGATGTCGAGGCTGCTTGGAAACATGCAATTTGAATTGGGGTGCCTCTCACAGCAGAATGTTCTGGATAACAGAAGTATGTTTTACATATGTTAATTTGCAATCTACTCTGCGTCTCATTGACAGGCATTTTATCTTTGTCATGGCAACTTCAAGCGGGCAAACAGGTGGATTTACCAAAGCTTTTCTTCATGACCATGCCAGCCACAGGCCTGGCATGGTTACTCTCCTTCTCCATTTTATGAGTGGATCATTTAGGTCTTATTTTGCAGACGTTTGTACCAAAAATCTGTGTTTAACTAGGTGCACTGTTTGAATCTTGAATCAGCATCTTGAGTCCACTCAATGTTCAGCCTAATGCTTTTATTGAATTCCATTCTCTTGCAGTTCCATTGGGGGTCTTTGGTATTGAAAGTTAAGGCTAAACACATTGATCGAATAACCCAGTTGTCTTTGCCCAAGGCTCGGCCGATGACAGATGTTTAGATTCAGCAGCACTGGCTCTTGTTACAGAGCCGTTCAGGCGGCAATTACACATGACTCATATGGAACAGAACATACGTCTCAGTAAGCTGAAGGAGGCATCCCGCACTTTGACACTGAGAGTGTGTTTTCAGGAGAGACACATTCGGACTTTGTTGAAGGGAAGGACACTAATGACCTACGTTGCTGACTTTGAAATCGGCCTGGTCTATGAAAAAAAAGTTTTGTTTGACAGGGAACCATAGAGTTATAGACAGTCTAATTTTTTCTGTTTACTTACTGTCTCTGTAAGACTTGAGCATACCAAGTCAAGAACTGTCACACACTGATAAGAATTAAGGTGTAGGGATCATTAATATACTGTATACAGGCTCTTACTAATGCCAGTAACATACAAGCAGCGTTTACAGTGACAGCAATCAAACTCATTTCAAATAAACCCTTGTCATGCTGAGCTGGGATGCAAGTAAGTAGATCCCAGCTCTAACAGAAGAAGAGTAAACTATGTTTACTACTGTTTGGCTAGGAGTTTGCAAAATTTACAATTACGCTCATAGTAAAATAGAGCGGGATTAAAAAGAAACACGGCAAGTGTCTGAAAAGGCTAGTCAAGCTGTGATTTCAACATCAGGCAGAGTATGATGTGCTTCAGAGTTTATATGGGATTTAACGGTTTATTGTTTTGGCTGTCTGACCTCCCGTACACGTCTAACGCCACATATTCTAGCCTGTACCGCTAATGCGCTGAAGTCCTCACTCCTTAGCCCCTATATATCAGCGTTCTCACTCCCTGCGAGATGGACGACCGTTTTAGCGCGAGAGGGAACAATAAGTGTTTTATGCTCGCACAAGCGAAGTCTTTGTCTGTGAGCTAAGTGTATTGTTTAACATAAAAATGATTAATGTCCGTTATCTGATAGAGAGCTGCATGCTTTTGGCTATTAACCGATGTAGGCCTGATAAAGTAGGTGTTGGATTCCAGGTCTGTATTACGTTTTTGAAAATGTATTGTGAGGGTTTTGGACCAAAGCCACACCGCACACCTTATCAAAGGCAGATTTCACTTTTTTTTTCTAAGGTTATGTACGAAACATTGAACATTTGCTTTGTCCATGTATCAGTCCATACTACTTCCAATATGCCCCAACTGTGAATGTATGTATGACTTTAAGATTTTAACATAAAGCTAGAGTTCACGTTATTAAACTGGCTCCATGTAATCAGCAACAGACAATTTTATTCAGTTCTTAAACAACGTAAGTGGTGGTTAGGGGCCAGGGTCAATGACAGCCTTTCAGGAATACTTTTCCAAGTGTTAACTGTGCCGTTGTCAAACCTTATTTTAGATATTATTGGGAAATAAGCAGGATAGTTGTTTTCTATTAAAGACTGGCAAAACACACCATCCAAGATCTTCTGAAGATTGTGTAACCACTTGGGATTGTTGGTTGTACTTTATCTCTCAGTATAACAAGTTCCATACAGACACACTATTGACAAAGTACAAAAATGGAATTCCTTGTCACATGAAAGTGGAACAATGTAAAATGACCACAGCTTCTACACACCATCTTTTTGGGTGGATGTAGAGATTGGCTCACTTGAGTAATTCAGTATACTTGGTCAAAGTCACCTTTCAGAATGTACTCTGATCTTAACTGCCACTTGGGATTTGAACATATGACCATCTGGTTACCACCTGAATCCATATCCACCTTCCCATCTCTGCCTCATATCGAGAGCTCAAAGCACCTTCATCGCAGCCTGGGAGCAGATATCTGACTAAGGACCTGGGAATTTATAAGCTTATCCTACAAACTGCAGATCAGAGAGGAAGTAACATAAGTAACACAATCCATCTGTACTGGAAGCAATAACGAAAATCACATCCCCTGATTACTGTTACAGTCCCCAGAGTACGAAGCCCCACTGCAAAACTCTCTTTTCCTTTGGCTGAACATGTTGAATTTTCTGGATGACTTATCAGTCAACAGCTCGCTGCCAGAGCTAACTTCGTCACAGCGCCATATTTGTCTCTCGAGTGAGATTGGTTTCCTTGGGTGAGTCGAGAACGTGAGACTACGCCGAATCTCAGCGGTGGTCCTGCCATAATATGGAAAGCTCCATGAACCCAAAGAGGGGTGCTTCATTCATAATTTCCCCATCATATTTACAGTCCATGACTTGGAAACAGAATTTAAAAAGGCATCTTGCAGGCTTTTTGATCCCTCTAAATGTGCAATCGCCCTTAATGAATCCGTTAGCTACAGATGAGGAACTCTGGATTTCAAGCTCCTGTTGATTCTGTTCAGCAGGGTTTGCATTCGCGCATGACTGAATTGCGCATGTTAGCGATGCTACATTGGAACCGAGAACTGATGGTTTACAAGTCAGTATGGCCATTGCATAACAGTGCAAAGCATCCTTCAGTCTTTGACTCAGAACATTTTAATTTTCTTACGCAAAGGTTTTGGCAACACTGCACTACCTGGGGTTATTTAGTCTGAATTGCTTATAATCATTCATATGTTATATTTATTTTAGTGGGGGTCCCCTTGGTTATCAGTATTTCTTCTTCAAAACACAAGTCCTTTGTCATCTGGTGTTCAGATTATTTTGACTACCCTCATAATGGGAATTTGCAGGGATTGCTCTGGTGATTTTAAGTAACAGTACAGTTAATCCTCGTGCTACATGCTTGTGACCCTTGGATCAGGACTGTGAATTTCACACCTCTGAAACTTTCATAATAGAAAATTCTTTGGCCCCAACACATTGAAAAATTGAATGACCTTACCTGCTATTTCACTTAAGACCAATATGGGAATTCAATTGTCTCTAAGTAAATAATAACTTTGACAGAGCGCCTATGGCACACAGTCGGATTCTTTGGATCTCACTTATTCATACTGATTAGAAAGAGTATGAGGCTGTTTATTCGTTGTTTAGTTAATTATCCAGCATCTAAATTCTAATTGAAGGAATCAATTTGTGGTCACACTCAGTGACTCAAACGGTAAAACACTTTATCTCCGCCGTTACAGGAGCGGTCAAATGCTGCTTCCAAAAAGAACAATGTACAACGGAGACCCATTTGTCATCAGTCATTACCAGTGAAGTAGGTCTATCGTAAAACTCCCGTGTTCGTTATGGCCATGTTAATTTAATTATCGCATCACATCAAAACCTTAAACATGCAGAGAGAGGGGGGGAGGGAATTCATAGCCCCCCAAGCTTTGGGACTTGCCGTAAAGTTGTCAGAAGGGAGTCCACAAGCCCCATTACCAAAGCCTTAATTAAATAAGGGAGTGTTATTTCGAGATCCCACCGAAGCGTTTCGGGCTTTTAATGAGAAAAGCCCTGATGACAGACGAACATGGAGTCCAGACAGCAAGTTTACACCAAATTTCAGTTTGGTATGGAAAATACAGAGTATTAAAATATGTTTCATGCTACAATGGTCATTAGGAGAATAACTTACTGCATGTATAACATAGAAACACACAAGATCTGTCTGACTTAAAAGGAACCAAGCCAAGCAAAATTCTGTATCTGTTTGCCTTCAGGCTATCCTACAAATTCTCATTCAGAGATTTATCTGTGATAGCCAAAGTCCCTAACTTATAAACTACATATGCTTCATGCTGTGAAATACATAAAAATCTTTAAACTCACCTCCCCGTCATCTTTATTTAAACACATAAATTATCTGAAGTACATTAATACTGACATATTTAATATTTTTGAAAGTGTATGCTTGTAGAAAAAAAGGTTCGCACACAGCAATGCACTCTGCAAAAAAAAAATATGAATATACTTATTTATTGGTTGATTTAGGAGCAGCTGGGGAACAAAGGGAAAGCATATGCAAAAATGAATAAAACAAGTTGTTGTTTTATCATTCCTAGAAGCAAGGGGATAAAGACCAGTGCTTATTTTTTGTTTTTCAATGCATTAAGCATATTTTCTAACATATAGAAAATGTTCTATTAAATAACAATTTAAGTTCTTTAAGTTCTGTGTTCTCTTGTCTTGTTTCTCAAAATTGGCTGAATTTAGTCCTATTGTCTAATTTAAAACATGTAAAAGATCTCACTCAATTGTTTTATTACTATCAGCATCTGCTAAATTATATGCTGTGTACAATGAGAACCTCAACACATACCACTTAATTAAATATTATTCTAATCTGACAGAAAAGAGAACTGTGATTCAATTGAATAATTGAAAAATAACGAGCATCCAGAGGCGGAGAGTGTTGGGTACTTTCTAGGAAGACAGTAACACTGTTTCAGTCCATAAATAACCAAGTACCCGTAAAACCTTTTGTGTAAACTATACTTTTGCATTTGGTGAAAGTAAAATTGTCCTAGTTACCACAAGTTTTTCCATGACATACTTCATGAAACAGATTTACCTCAGGTGCTCCACAAAAATGTTGCTGAGAAAAACTCCAAAAAGGCTACACATTCCACCAGTGGTTGTCTGAGAAGAGTAATGGCATGGTCTTCTCCAGAGAGTGACCGGGGTGGTGCAAATCTGGAATGAAGGGAGGTTTTCACAAGTGTGCCTGCGAGCACATCTGTCACGTAAGGTTTTGGTCCTTGGGCGGCGGTTCAGACGGATTGCCGGTCACTCTGAATGTCACCCTGGACTCAGATCGGCTAGCTGGCCCTCTGGGAAACTGATCTGCACATGTTGTTGTCGTATTGATTGTTGGAAGGCTTTGGTCCACATGACCGACCCTTCCCAGGCCTCCCACAGTCCCTGGTCAACGGGGGTTACAGCCAAGCAATAAAGCAAATTAGCTTCAGTCATATCTCTCTGTTATTGGGTCTCTCTGTCTTACATGCTTATGAGGGCTAAGGTGTACAGTGAATCTGCTAATGGATGAGCTAGCATGAATGTGGATTCCATCAAACAAATATAACACAAAAAAAGTTGTTAGTTTGAACTTTATCAATATGAAGAAATTCTGCCAGAGGAACAGGAAATGTAACTTGCTCTGACGTTCTGTGAGCCTGAACAACTTGAAAGATAAGATGTACCCTTAAAGCATTAAATTAGAAAGTGAGTGAAAGTTGCGACCAGAATTCATCTTTTTTTATACAATAGGACACAGAGCTCGCTTTGGACTAGCTCCTAAACCAACTCCCCCAGTGCTATGTTCTTCCAAAGAAATTCTGTTTGTTTTTTGGCGCTGGACAGCGCAAAATTGCTGCGCTCTGATCTGTGCTTCGTCGTTGGTTGGGAAAGCGCTGGTAGCCGTTATAGCTTTCGGTTGAAGTTTACAGGGCGATGTGCAATTGAAATCGCTACAGAGGGAATCCTCAAATGCGTTATTAATTTCACTGATCTGGGCTTCACTGAAAAGCAGCCGTACTTTGCAGCTATTTAAGAGAGGTACCAAGAAAAAGTGGAACCCTTTAGTTTGAGAAACACACCATATTTCATTATCTCCCTGTCCTATTTCAACTCTGATTAGGGTGAACATCTTCATAGTGCCATACGACAAAGACCTTAATCTCTATTTACATACTTAAATCCGCCTCAATGGGATTAGTTCCAGGAATGTCTCGTCGTTAAACCAGCAGAACACAGTGCCGAACCTAAGAACTTTTTTTAAATCTGTGTTTCATCTTTCAGTTTACAATAAGACTATTCATCTATTTCATGACTCGGTTTATGTCCACAGAGAGCTCCCTGTGAGCTGTGTTTCTACTTATGTGGAAGAGATGGGCGGCAACGTGGATTTCGGTTTTACTTTTTGCTTCATGATAAAGTAAACGATTCAATTTAAAAACATTCTTGACACTTAAAATAATTTATGGTAAGGTTTGCCAAGCTTTCTCCCTTTTTATAAGCCATTTTGAGGAAATCCAACAATCTTGCTCGTGTGAAAATGATGATGATGTACATTAATTTAACTAATTCTTCAGGATGATAATAATTATGCGTTTGGATTCATTTAACCACAATGCCCTAAAATTGAGAACTATATTTCAAAAAGAATACATTGATTAAATTGTTGAGGAGCAGCGCCTACTGCGTTTGTACATGACATCAGGAGCCGGGTGCGAGGCCACCACCCTTAAAGATCCTGTCAATCTGTTCCATAAATAGTGGTGCTCGCTGAAAGCTACCATGATCTCCTTGCAGTGTTATTGATGAAACCGCGCGAGATATTTATTTAACGTTAAGAAAAACATAGGTGTTGTCTGGTATGTTAGCATTGCGATAGACTCACCGTCGACACCTGGCTACCCCTGAGAATAAGGACCACACTCTCCGTGAACCGAGCGCTGATCAAATCTTTCGTCAGTCGCCCGGCTGCGGCTTCGACTGCAGTCCATGGGGATGGCGTCTTTACCCCTGTACTGAATTTGTGAGGAAGGGTGAGGTTTCCGCAAAGATATTTTGGAGAAACTATGTTCTGTGTAAGTTAGTTGAAACAGAACTATAAGGACCACATGACAAAACACCACAAATATTCATCTTCTCGTAGAGTTTCACAAAGGTAGAATAATCCTTCATATGCTAAAATCACAGAGAGGTTTCATTCAGGAGACACATTTCCCAGAATTTTGTTCAGTGGAGATATGTGTTTATTGTGTAGAGATGTGCTTTATTCTGTTATATACCCCAACAAACTATGATGCACATCTATATCATATTTAACTTTACATTACTATAAGTAAAGGCATAAAGACATACATTACCTCTATGTATTCCTGTCTGTAGTAATTAGGACATATTTTATTTATCATAAACAGTACACAGCAAGCACTGACAGTCAGCTTAAAGTATGTGATTACATATTCCTGGTATTTTAATAGAACGTGAATGCCAACATTATATTTTAATTAAATTACTTTGGTTACTTTAAAACATACCAATGTGGTGAGCCTGCAAGATGTTTTAGAGGAATGGTGACACTTTGTAGCTCATGTGTATAAATTGCCCTGTTATAGTTCTTCAGTGATTTATAACAACTATAGACACATAGGGTCTGAGTAGACTTAGAACAACAGCTCAATATTGAATGATCTGTGTATTCGTACAGGAGTAGAAAATGTGATTTATAACATGAATGGTAATAGCATTGCTGCTTACAAGTGAACTAATTTGCACATTTACAATCTGTTTAGAATCATATGTGAGGCAGCGCACTGAACTGAGAGCCAAATTTATCAAGTAGCCGCAAACACATGGAGCAGAAGCCACATCGCGGCTTTTGAGAAAACATTTTTCAGTCGGTTGTGAAGAAGGAGGAAAATTGCCAGACATTAACAGTCATTAAGACATTAAACGTAAACAAAAAGCTGTTCTTTGGTTTCTTGCTAATATTATCTTCAGGCTTACATGTATTTTTACACCACAATGTGGTTTTACCATAATCCGTGGGGAGAAGAAAATTTTACCAGTCAGTGAACTCATGAATTTGGTTAATTTCAGTTTAAAACAAATTCCTGAATCCCTCCAGGAAAGAGTTGTTGATGCTTGTCAGTCTGGAAAGACTCAGAGACCAATTTCTGAAGTTCTGGGGCTCCAGTCAGAGACATATTCTCCAAATGGAAAAAGCGTAAATAACCCTAGAACAAAACCCAGGGATCTGCAGAACTCTTGTGTCTTAGCTAAGGTTGGTGTTAATGACTCTACCATCTGACAGACATTGGGCAAAAATGACATTCAAGGAATACTTGTTCAGGCAGAAACCACTGTCCACGAAGACGAGTGTGAACGCTCATTTCAAATTTGCCAATAAGCATTTGGAAGATCCTCAAGAGTTCCGGAACAAAGTTCTACGGACAAATGAGTCAAAAGTGGAATTTATTTTGGGTGAAATGATAAGTCTAGCAAAAACTAAAAACTGAATTTCACAGTTGTAACTGAATTACACATACTGGAGATCAAGCATGGTTGTGCTGGTATCATATTTTAGGGTTGCGTTGCCTCGTTAGGAACTGAATGACTTGCCATTAGCGAAGGAACCACAGAGAATAATACAGACTATCCATGAGCGGAAGCTGATGGACAGCTGGGTCGTACAACAAGACAATGATCCAAATGACATAAGTAAGTCTACCTATGAATGGTTGAAAATGATCCCAAGTGAATTTTTGGAGTGGCCTAGGCTAAATCCAGACTTAGACCCTATTGGTATGATGTGACTGGACCTGGAATAGACTGATGTCTGAAAACCCACAAATCTCACTTAGTTGAAGGAGTTTGGTGTGAAGGATTGTGCCAGTGTTCCTCTATCATATTGAAAGAAACAGATCAATAACTAGTGTTTTGTTGCAATCATTCGTGCTAAAGATGGTGTAACCAGTTAATGAGTCTTAAACGGAAATACAGGGGAAATTGGGTGCTGTATAATATTCTTTAATAAATATGTAATTTTTTTTTTATATTTGTTCACACAGGCCTCTTTTATCCAGTAGTAGATTTTTTGTTGGAAGATCTCATGACATTCAGTGTAAAAATATGTAAAAGTACAAAAATTCAGACAGTAAGTAAATATTTTTATTCATGGTGTACATGTGAATGTGTATTCAAAGCTCCGATTTTAAGATGTCAACCCTTTTAATCTTTTATCTGTGGATCTCTGCACGTTCTCCCTTTTTCCTGGATGGTAGTGAGTCCAATCAGTGGGACTTCTTAGTCCTATGAGACAGGTGGTGGTTCAGCGTTACATCGAATATGGTTATCTTTGCACTTTTTGTACTTATCTTTGCACTTTTTGTACTGTTCTTATGCACTTTGCCTTGTAAGTCGCTCTGGATAAAAGCGTCTAACAAATGCCCGTAATGTAATGTAATGTAATATGGTGGCTTATTCTCCTGTAACTAAAGTCTTGTCTACCAAATATTCACTGTGCAAAGTAGAGGGCTAGATGTAAAGAAAAACTTATAGAGGTGGTCTCCTTTGTACTTGTTACAGAAACCCCCACCAATAAAATCCGTACTCGTGCTGTGAGAGTAAGGTTTCATAAAACCAAAACTGGGAGGAGTTAAGACAGCATCCGTGATTAAATTGCTTGGATCGTTGGCCACAATTGCATTGAAGAGAAGACATTTCTGATTGGCTCAAACAAGTCAATGATTGACATCGAAGTATAGCGCATGAAACCTCATTTCAACCATCACTAGCCCATACCGCAATCCGTATCATTTTCAAAAGACTTATTACTTTATTATGATGAGACAACAGAATCATTAGATACCAGAGACCTTGAGAAAGTGAGTTGGTAGTTAAATATAGGACAGTACCTTTAACAAGCGACCTTTTCCCCTAATTCACTGCATTCTGATTGGGTTGTGGTTCTCTGACAAATCATACATTTTAAATTGAGTCTTTAAAATGGCTGTACATCTCATCTTTCATTCTTGACACAATTCATCCGCTCATCACTATCAACTACAGATGCAACATTTTTAAGGGAAAACATGTTTCTGGATGCTTCCGCAATGGGTTCCATATGGCTCTGGCAAGTCATAAATCACGACAGCATTTGGATTTGATTTGCAGGCTGCGAAATGTTTTTCGAGCCTGTTTTAATTCAGTTCAGAAAACACGGCTTGATTAAGTGAGAAATATACGTGCATTTTATGCTGTACGGTCGAATGACTTTACCGGAACACTGTAATCCATCATGCAGTGGAAATATTTATAGATGAGTGACATCGTGTTTACCCCGGGGAATTATCATATGTGTACTGAATCACATAAGAACATACGGCAGTTGGAACGGCGGAGTTGGAAGAGACACTTTGGAAACAGAGGAAACAAAACACTCATCCAATGAAATACCGAAAATGCATATTGTTAGATCATGTCCTAAGGGCTGTCTGGTAACTGTTGTCAAACCAGTTGCATTCAAGTGGCAAACGAGTTGTTTTTTTAGTGCTTTGCGGAACCTTCTGGTCTGGATCAAATCTCAACCACATCATTGCTAACTGTGACCAGAAGTCCAGTATTAAGGCATACAACTATCCTGTACTGTGGGGCCTGACACACTGTATTGTATTGTATAATAAGTTAAAAATTTTGATTTGATGTTTTAGTAATTACTGTAAAGGTGATGCCTTGGCCAGCTCTTATTTTGAAAAAGAGATGGACATCCAGTTAAATGAATGCATGTCCTTCACCGCAGGGGAGTGGCTTTCAGGAGGCGGACATTTCTCTGTCCTGTCGTCCAGTAGGTCTGCTTTGATTGGCGGGCACCTGTGGTGTCTCCGGGCCCCCTGCAGTGCCGCAGTGAAACAAAGTGGCTTGCTACACACCCTTCAGAGGACTCTCTCCAACATGTGTGGAAGGTAACGTGACAACGGGAGAGGCCAAAAATTATGATGTAGCATTCTTAGTGTGGGTAGAGAAGCGAAATGATGAAGAAAATGTCAGGAGTTAGCATTCATGAATAGCTGAAAACATTTTTAAACAGGAGATATGCTGCCAAGCTCATAGGTCCCAAATATTCAAGCATCCATCTGTGCTGTACAGAGTAACCAGGACAGACATACATCATGAATTCAACAATGTGCAACGGTAAGAGACGGGCAGTACATACGCAGTGCATTAAGATCATGACAGACACAAACAGCCAAATGGACTGACAGAACAAACGAATCTGGACATGACATTTAAGCGTTTCAATGGTGGGTAAAGAACAGAGCTGTGGAGGAGCTCCAGCAAAGGCACAATCACCAAGGGTGTGGTGATAGGATGTTAGAGTGGTAAGGAGGCGGGACTTAGCAGACCCAAGGTGTCTGGTTGGTTGACGGGCAAGTGGGTGGTCAGAATGATAATTAAAGGCAGGACCAGATAGGTCTTTATAGATAATTAGGTTTTAGGTTTCTATGGTCTACAACAATAACCTACACAGCTGGAATTAAGTGCATGTATTAATTTCTCAGCATCAAGCTGAGGAGAGAGACAGCCAGAGCCCAGTGATGCTACTGATTTATCATCACCGAATTATTATCTGTGTGCAAACCGTTAAACACCAGATGCAATAAAAATGAAAAACATTAATTTATGCTATTAATTTAATTTGGTAAACTGGATATTTTATTTAATATATAATGCTAAGCCCACTGTGAAAACAGATGTTATAAGAGATATGAATATAGGTAAATACCTAATTACACTGTAAATAAGTAATTACACTGACAGAGTGCCTTAACTGGTGTGGTTGGAGAATTTGGTTTAAGAGTCTCTTTCAACTGTACTCCAGACCAATTACAAATACATCAAGCACCATATATTAATTCATATGGTTTTCCAGAAAATTCTCAATGCATTTCATATGGGTTGAGAATTATACTTGTCTTTGATAATGAAGGAATTATATTTCACTGTACCTTGGGGAAAATGAAGGAAAAATATATGTGGTGTTTCATAAAATTGCGTTGGAGGACGGTCCAGTGGGATAATATATTGTTGGAGAACCTAGCAGAATAATCTATTCCTCGTGAGAAAGATTTTTTATAAAATCAAGATTCCAATTGATTACACACTTGAATGAGTTACGTAGTTTGAAAAAGTACCACAATTGTATATGGACCCTGTGGGCGTCTTCTTAGTAGATTGTAGATGCTCTTAAAATGGGGAAAAAGTAGACAGGGATTTACTTACTATATAGGCCCTGTCTACTCACAGTTCTGTATACTGTTACATTATTCTAAATTTAATAAGATAGTGGCACTGGAAATGTACTGTAATAAATAAATAATGTTTTTTATTTATTTAAATAAAATAATGAACAATTAACTATGTTATTTTTCAGGCTTTGATCCTTCCAGTGTACAGCTCAGCTGACTTGAAAAATTGCATATTCTTGATGACAACTGAACCATAGCTGTGGATACGCATAACAAAAGTAATACAAAGTTCAGAATACTGAATCCTCTGTTTAGTGCCCTGTATTAAGGAAACTTTGACAAAGATGTTGAAGTACCATTTAGGAATCAATTGAATGAACTTCAAACATAAGTTATTATGCATTTATTATACGTATATAAGTGCCAAAATAATGATCAGCATTTCCATGTAATAACAATTTTTATTACGTATTATCCTTGTCCAAGCATATTTGTATTAGAAATAGTTGGAAACATGTTATAATTATCTGTGTAAAACCAGATTTTTTCAAGTATATACATGTAACCAATATCAAAGAACAAGGGTACAAAATTCCAAGCATACAGAATAACGCCCAAACTGGACTGCATTATTCTATTATCTCGTTTGATACAAAATGTAAAATCGAGTAATTGAGTAAAACTGAGACGGCAACAAAGGAGGTTACTGCACTTACCCATGCTACGCTTTTTAATTTGTATGCATTTAAATTGGAGCGCATTTTCACAGGAAAGCAGGACCAGCTGTCCGCTATACAGAAAACACATTTAGATATTGCCCTACATACGAGCGCTCGGAATCAGCTGCATTTCCAGTTGGTCTCATTTCTTTTTACAAAAATAACAGCTTGTGGGCAAGTGAATCATTTGAGATCCAAACTAATTGTGTCACTTTTAATGTGCACATGCATTGGCTGCACTGTTCGTCGTAGTCATTTGATCGATATCTGTGATAGCACGGATTGTGCTTTATCGCGAGTAGATCTCCCAGATCCGTTACACGGGGTTTCATTACTTGAAAGTCGCTGTGGCACCCCACCCCCTACCGCTAGTGGTCTGGGAATCGAGGTAATGAGCCCGGCTCCCCAAGACAAACTCCCACCAAAACCACCCCTAAACCCCCGCCTCGGATGTGAGTCGTTAACGCGGGCCCCTTCGTACCGCAAAGGGATCATGACACATCTTATTTTCCATTATTTCTCATTTCACCTGCGTTTGTACCGGCCGCATAGACCAGACCCCAGCCTACAAAACGATAGCGCACGACAACACAGGTTCTGATTACGATTACGACACTGGGTCTGAAATTTCTCTTTCGTTCCTTTACTTGTGTTCTCTACTGGAGGCAAGACTAGCATAAAATATGACACAGTCAGCAAGGCTGTTTGTTTAAGGTGGATAATTGATGTTCCTTACATGAGGTATACCACAAATGCTACTGAGTCACAGATCAGGAGAGGGTGGTCCAGAACTCTAGAAACTATTCTTCATGGACATTGTGCGAAAATAGGTCAGGTTTGTGAGAACAACAACTTGATTGGACTGTTATTTTTTCCAGCCCTCAGTCTTTAACATCTTTCTGGACTGTTGCAGTTGCATAAATCTTGATAAGTGGTTCTGGCAATCCGATATTTTACCCATGATTGCAGACCGCATAGTACGGCCTGTGAAGGGGAATGTAATTCCTACTCCGACTTTGAGGTAGTGAATCAGTCGAATGACATCAGCGAGGCCAGCGCTGGGGACGGTCTGCTCAAGATTAATTTCGAGACTTGTGGGACGCGAATGTCTTCTTTAGCTTCACGGATAAGTAGAACGGTTTGTCCCAAAAAAGCAAAGTCAGGTCCCTTGGTCCCTGTAACATGTGGATCTTTTCTTTCACAGTCTGAGATCCCGCTGTGTTGCACTTGCAGTAGGCGTATAACCCGGGCGTAGCGGAATTACAATCAGACTGAGGAAATGAAGGAAGAGTTTATGTGAACGGTATGGAATGAAACAGATGCTAAATAGGCCAAAACGGTCTTCTGTGCGGTTCATGACATGCCACTGTTTTTTAAGACTGTTGAACGTTTCAGTTACATAAACGCAGGAACATCCTCCAGAACAGTGCTATGCATGTATTTCCACACATAAAAAAACATATATTTATTTTCAAACAGCTTCTAACTGAACCTTGGCCTTCACAAGTATTGCACATGTCTGAGGATATCATGAAACAGAACTTTTCCTAATAATTTAAAAATTTATAGAGGGAAAACTATTTAGAGATTTCCTAATATTTTTAAATATTACATGCTATGGAAGCATCATTCTCCATAAGCTTGTGATTACAATAACGTTCAATTATCTTTCATTACAGGGTTGATAAATGAAGCATTGACACCTGGGTAATGGACACAGGTTGTATCAATCTCATACGTACGCACTGCAGAACGTTAGTTAGCCACCAGAGACCTGCCTTCCATGCCTGGTGTTAGTGATGGCTTTGGGCAGATATAGGGAGTAGGTAAAGCTGCGGGTCCTCGCGTTCTGGCTCATAGCTTTCAGTGTCCTTTCAGCCTTCAGGGGTCCTGAGCGAATGTGCTACATTTCACGGGGTCAACCAGAACAGCTTGGGCGGATGACAGTGCTTATTTATCCATGTGGTTTTTATAAGATTATAAAACACCATGTGCCGGTCCCGCTTCTTCTGTGAGACACTTTGTGGTCTCCCAGCGCCCCTCCCTGAAGTGATAAAGGGTGAGGGAGGGGGGGCGAGGGGCTGTTGAAATCTCTGCTCATGGTGGCATTTCGTCGCCTGTGACTCCACTCATCACTTTCGGCCTGGGCCTTTTCCCAGCCCCAAACCCAAACAGAAGAGAAAAAAAACACCATATATTCTGCACTAAACTAGTATGGACAAGAATCCATGATCCCTCTTAATGGACTAAGAGCTGAAAAATAACAGACAGAGCAGAGGCAGAAGACAAAGCTTCTGTGTGTTTCTCTGAAATCAGTGACTGTCAGAAAATATCAAACATCTGTTACAATTTGATACGAACTGAGTTGGCGCACAGCTGTAACCAAAATAGAAAATATTTTTCTTGCATGTTAAAAGATTAAAGTTATATTTCAACCATGCCCTTGAACGTGTCATTGTCATTTAAGTAATGAGATTCCCGCTCTAACATTTTTGTATGGAAGATAATGAAGATAAATCTCCTTCGTTAGCAGTGCCTGAATGTATATTCACCAATCAACAGCGGCACAGACTCAAGAGTGACACGATGTAAATGTATTATAGAAACATCGACTGCTTGGTAACTTGTACCTAAAGAAAAAGAGAGTGAAGTTTATACTTCTACGTATGTCAGCTAGTTTACTTGATCAATGCGGTTGAAATAGTTAAGGTTAGCAAGTTGTGCAAACTGTTGTCCTTGCTAACCATTCTGAAACTGTCTGCTGTGGAAAGTTGACTCTTGCGGCCTGTATCTCCTGAACTTTTGATGTAGTGATATGCACATACTAAGATGTATCCAGCTCCTTACGATACAGCACTCTTAGCCATTTTAGTAACAGCTCACTACCTTGTCAGAAAGAACAATTCAGACCATGTCATCCTGCCATGATTTAACAGAGTTTAAATCACAACTGATCTGGTTAAAATGCAACACAGGTCAGTATCCAGTTGTCCCTGAAATACTTCGGATTGTCTGAAATTTTGATCAGGCATGTTGCAGGATGACTGCGGTCCTCATTATTTTATTGTGACCTTGGGATCTATATTACAAGAAAAATGGATGACACTGGGGTTCTTTAAGTGCCATTGAGTCGTGTGATCAACAGACTTGTGTGCAGAACATGTGTGAATTAACAGTGCTTGGCCAAAAGCAACCATGACAGTATATCTCAAATGAACAACTAATGGGATCTGTGGAAGAGTGAGGAACTTGGTGTGACCAACTGCACCACTTCACAGTTATATTTTGATAAAGTAGACTGGTAGCCCTAGCAAGACTATATGTTTTTGCTTAAAATTAGCTTAATCTGATATTATCTTTAAAACTAGAAAAACAGCACCAATGCCCTCCCAGCAAAGAAATACAGGAAAGAAAACAGGATGTTGGTGAGAGGTCCTTCTCCCAAGTTAAAAAAATACACATTTTCTGTAAAAAACTCCATCTGTGTTCTGCCCATTCAAATGGCTATCTGGATTTATGGCCCAGTCCTGGATGAAACAAAACATCTTTTTGCAGAATAAATGTAACAAGCCAACTTCATCCTACACGCTCTGTCGTTCTGTTTGTTAATTTGCTGTTCTGCTGACGGAAAAATTGCTGGAACGGGCGCTCTGTCAAAAATACAACTGTGTGAGTCCGTTTAGGTAAACAAATCACTTGACCACAACATTGTAAATAAAAGTGATTGATATAAGCAGGGTGCATCATGGGATTTTAACTAATGGTTGGAATAACAGAGGGAGGCAGTGATGTGTGTGGGTTGACACAGCGGACCGGAGTGGTGGGCTTATGTGCTGATCCCGCTAGTTTCGGTTCACTGGTGGCTGAGATGCGTAACGGGAGCGCGGAACGTCAGGCCCCCGTTAAAAGCCTCACCTTTGAGTAGTAAAACTCTCGGGCTCAGTGGTATTGTTTCACTATCGGGCAGGCACTGTCAAGCTCGTATTGCCTCTTTTGTAAGCATTCCTGACCGCTTAAACGCCACTTTAGCGGGTAACCCTACAGGCCGCGGTTCTATGTGGAGGTTTATGGAGGAAATTAAAGGGTTGCTATGTCAACAGAAGTCATGGGGACTCCTCATGCCTCAGACAATTAGGGCGCCCCTCTTTTAAACCCCTAGGGATGAGCCTCCTTTCTCCCTGAACCCCAATGAATCCCCTATGGCCGCTGTGTGGAGCGTTCAACGCTCAACGGTTCACCGTGTTCCCCTGTCTCCATCACGGCCACCGCGCCTTTGGCTCGCGGCCCTGTGTGAGCCAATCGCCACACTCCTCACAGCGAGATCGAGAACCCACCACCCGCCCACATCTTGTTTACATTACGGGTATTTGAAGAATCTGCCTTGCTTTATTTTTGTTACTCCCGGGAACAAATGTTTTCAATTCGCACTCTCGTTTCAAGGAAGCAAGTGTTCCTAACAGCTGAGTCTGGTCTGAACGTCTTTCTGTGTCCGCCATCTTTTGCTTACACCGCAAATTGTTGTTTTAATCCTTTAATCCTAGCTGTGCGGTGGATGACCTCCTGCCTGTGAGCAGATACTAGCATCACTTCATTTTTTAGTCCTCCGTTCTGCACTTCAACATGGAGGAAACGACGGCACAAACTCAAACAACACAGCAGGAATCTGTTTGATTCCCAAGATACTCGAAGAGGTCAGATGGATGAGCAAGACCTTGGACGGAGTTCTTAGTAACTTGGGAATGATGTATGGTTAAATCAACACGATTCCGCCATACATCAATTGATGGGGGCAGGCCTGTTTCCCCCCAGGCCTGTTTGAGAACCCTGCAGAGCTGTCCTCTTTTATACTTCAGCCTTAAAGATGGGTGACCGTGATGCAGACTAATGTTGGCTGTGGATGTATTTGTTTTTCTAAGACATGCTAGATTTTCTAGGGGCAAACGATGACCTTGACTTTCACCGAACGTTTCGTTAAACCCCAAGCCCGACACGCCAGGAAACGTCTCTCAGCCTTCAAATTCGGGTCCTTTAAAGTTTGCCGTATTTATTCCATTTAATAACAAATTACAAAAATAACTGCCATTAAACCCACTGCCATGTGATTGGGCGAGCATGGAGAGACACAACCACAAGAAAAAGATAAACAGCTGCGAGCTGCGATCGTTTCCTAATTTATTATTATTATTGCATTAAGCACGGGCGATGAATACATTCTTTTAATCTCATAACAGTGAGAGAACACGACACAGAGGCTTTTGGTGATGATTGTGGTTTCGCAGAAAAATCGTGAGGAAATGAATCCCCAGAAAAATAAACACTCAGCTGGCTCTCTTGTTAAGCGTTAAATTCTGTGCCCTGACCTTAACCACGCATTCAGAATGTTAATAGGTTTTGAATTAACATTGTTTAGCTGTCTAAATACTTCGAACATGTTCCACTATCCTTTCGCCAGCTGCAAAAATATGAATCGGACTACCCAGAGGGAATATATATTCCATTTAATATACAACCGTAACACCAGCTAAACTTACAAGGGTTTCTTTGCAGTAAAAGTTCAGATCAGCGCTGTGTGTGTATGTACGCCTGGGGAAGATTTTCAAACTATTCAGAATAGATATTTTGCTTTTCTTTTTACAAGAAAAAAAAATTGGCTCTAGATAAGAGAAATTAAAATAATACAATTAATTCCCTTGTTTCATTAAAACAAGAGGTTCCAGTGGAATAGTACGTAGTTTTAATCTCTATGGGCTAATAATCTCTCCTTCCCATCTCCCTGTTAACGGAGCTCAGACTAACATGTGGTCTGTTCAAACACTTCCCTCTGCTCTACACTGTATTCCACGGTGTGTGATTAAAAAGCTGTATCATCTGATTTTGTCTGGAATTATGTCCAAACTGAGGTATTAACTCAAAATATACTTTTAGCGATCACACGTGAGTCTGCTTTCGTTAAGTTTGGAATCTGTGTTTCACCTTCTGACGCCATTCTCAACATCCACCTCAGTTGCTAAAAATGGGCTTGCAAACTGGTAATTTTCATGACCACAAACTTTTAAATATTTAATTCATCGAAATAAACTATAACTGGGAATGATGTACAAAAAAACTGGATTTGCATTCAAACCACAGCTGTCAGTAGGATGGACAGTGTGCACATCAATTTAAACAATGTTTTACATCAAACCCCTTTCCTTGACAGCAATTCCACTTAACAAAAACCCTGAATGACAAATAGCACCATATCATGACTGTGTTTAAGCAGTGTAAATGAAATTCAGAAGAAAAGGGTGGAACAATTTTCACACCTTTAATTTGAATTAAAATAAAAATAAAAGTCTATAGGATACATGACATTAAACCATACTGCTGTTTTATGGTTTTAAATAGCACTGTAGCACATGTATGACAATTTGTTTCACCCATCAGGAATAGAAGTCGGTACTCCCATCCAATGCTGTCCAATTCACAACCATATTGAAGCTGATGAGTTGACAGGCTCATCAGTGGTATATTTGGGAGGGGGCGCGAGGCACATGGCCGCCACTCAAGTTGGCGACGTGGTCGGAGGCGCATCGGTAACCTGAACTCACATTGGATGCGTCTGCTACTAACCGCAGAGCTGTCTGACCTGTTTAAGGGGAAGCACCCGGTCCTGACCACCAGAAAGTGACCTTAACCTTAAACGGGTTCCATATGCGGCAACAATCAGGATGTGACGGCTTACGAAGGGTTTAGCTGTCCCGTCAACTACTTTGAAAATTGAGAGCCAACATCATCGCAGCAAGTCTGTGGGAATGTTAGCCAGATCTACTGAGGACCTGGAGATGATACTTGTCCATTAGTATCCAGATGCAAGCTGCAAACCAGATGTAATTAACTGAACACCACGGATTCTGGCACTAAAGTGTTCTCAATCACATCCAATTGTTAGACACGTTACACCCTTTTAAAATGTATTGGGGAGGAGCAAAGGGAGGTCTTACTGAAAGGGTGTTTAAGAGGGAAGGACATTGTGTCATTCCCCTTTGTTCTGAAGCTACTGCACTGTTTGCATCCCGGCATCGAAGGCATGCAGTATGCTAAACATGGCGCTGCATCCATCCATCTTCACCCCAAATGAGCTTCTTCCTCACTTCAGCACGAGAGAGATAGAGGCTATTTTTCTGCACGCTGCCTGTATATTGTGACACTGAACAGGTTGTGTCAGTGAATAAGAAGAATAACTCGCTTTGGCCCTTCAACCCTCTACAGAGAGGTCTGTTCCTCGTGTTGTGTTAATGGGATTCACTCAATGAACAACCGCAAAACAGCACGCTTTCATGGCCCTGTGTTTCAAAGGCAACCAGCCAGCGAAAACACTGTCTCACGCACCCCCCCCCCTTAAAATGCTCCTACTTGAGCATTCTAAATTTACCCGAAAGGAACTGAATCTGCAGCAAACGGCGTTTATCTGTCCGTGTGAAATAAAAGGCATAGGAAGCGAATGAAAACGGGGGAGAGAAACAAAAAGGAGACCTTATTTTACATTCACCCAAAGTGCCCTGAAATGTACACCCAGGCATGCTTCTATAGTGCCGGCCATTGTGCTGGAAGTCAGGGGTTAACAGAATTCTGTCAGCATCCGGAGACGGCTCTTCTCTGTCCGCTTGAGTGTTCTTCATGCGTTTCCACCCCTGTGTTTTTATTCAGGCCTAACAAGCAGACCTCTTTTTGTGTAACCGCAGCTCCCTTTCAACACAAAAAAAAAAAACCCGGAGCGCCAGGCTTATTTCACACTGGCATTCTAAAGAGTTAAAATCCCTCCGCAGCCCCACAACAGCTAGGGTATCTGGCTTATTCACTCCACCAGCACAAAGCGCCGTGTTAAGAGTTGGTCTGAAATCCAGCACCGTTTCAATATTTCAGCCAATCTTTTAATTGACATGAATTTATCTGATGCCATCTTTTCCAGCTTGTCCTCAAAACCGTGTTTTTATTGTTTGTGCCATGTCATAATTCTGTGAATGAAAAACTATTAGTTACACAGGCTTAGCGACCAATGTTTTTTTTTTTTTTTTTTTTTAATCTACGCCCTTTTAATGGCCAGAAGGAGGGTACAGTCAACACCCTCTGGCAGCCAGCTGTAGTAATCCCCAGACAAGACAGACATGACCGGATTTTTAACTTGCTGCTAAGAGTGAAAAAAATGACCTCACGAACTGAACCAAGAAACCTTTTCTCTAAATCGGTTTTGTCCTCTCGCTGTTGGCAGCGAAATCCGACTAACACTGTTCATCTCAATAGTACAGCCTATTGAGATGAACAGTGTTAGCTGGTATGAAGGCGCTATGACGGCAGTAAAGGTAAGCAATAAAGATAACAGAAATAGAATCAATAAGATGAACACACATTGAAGTGGCGTGATGAAGATAACGAAGGTAACAGAATCTCAAAACGATTTCCCACTTTAAATTGCTGCTAATTTTTGAAAGTGACAAAGTGACTTTGCTGGTGTCCTTTGTCCCTTGATTACTTATTCGTCACCATATCAACAGCTTTTTCAGTTCATTAGACAATGAAAAAAGAGCAACGACAAGGACAAGCAATACATCCAAGTATGGAATAAGCCAGTGGCAAGTGCAGCTGTACGCCAGAGCACACGGTGTGAACCATGAGGGCTTGAGGTCTCTTTCTTTATCGTTTTCCATTAACGAACCCTGAGCTTCATTTAGCCATTTTTAGGGCTCAAAAATTTAAATGATGGCTGGTAATTGGAAACCATTACCGAGCCATTCTGCATCCAAACACCTGATTTGCTGGAAATGTGTCCAAATGCATATACGTATGTGTATATAAAACAAATGTAACATGATTTAACATGATTTCAGCATACAACTCTACTTTTGTTTAGACATATTCAGCATTTTGTGTGTACGACAACATCAAATCCCGCAGGCATCCCTGCCATAATTATTTATTGTGTATGATGTACATGTATTATGTGTGTGCGTGTGTGTGTATCATCAATACAAGTATGTCTTAAATGTCATTGAAAGATTTGCCTGTCCCAGCCCAGGTAAATATGTGAGATTCCTGCAGTAGCAGTCATTAACATGCAGCTGTAGGGTCACAATGACCTCTGACCTTGATGACTCATTTGACTCACTGACCTTCAACACACCCTGGAATTAGCTGCTCAAAACAGATGGACATGCTAATGTGTTCACTCACTGGAGCAAAAAAAAAAAAAAAAAAATATGCCAAAGAGGTGGATAAAAAAAAAAATCCACTGTGTACAATTTTTTAGTCTTGGTTCTTCAACAGCACATAATAAAAGTTTTGTGAAGTGGCTTTATGGTTTTGAATTTTGCAACATCCACTTGTTTGACAAAAGCAGAACCCAAAGAAGGGCCAGAAAATGGTTCGGCTCCCATGTCAAGCCCTTACATTATTTTGTTTTGTTTACATGGCTTATGATAGCCTTGTAGCCTTGAGCCAATGGTGAACAGCTGGACCCGTATGTGTGTCTGTACGTATGTGTGTGTGTGTGTGTGTGTGTGGGTGGAAACATTAGGTTGAAAAGTGCATATATTTATTACTTTCCCTCTGTGACTGTGAGATCAAAGGCCACCTGCTGGGAGGCAAATTGGTGCAAAGTAGGACCCTCCTGTGGACGCAGGCCCTCCCGTCCTGATAAGATTATGGGGATCTGGTTGAGATTTTATGGACTCGGGGCACAACGGAGCATGAGCATTCCAGTGGGCCTTACCCGTTCCCTCACTCATCGTGGACCGCAGCCAGCGCACGGCCACTGACGACTCCACGGGGAACGGTCGTTCCTTTTCTCCCTGACATGAACAAGAGAACCCCCTCGCTCCATCACCGCCCCCTTCCACGCCCAATAGCTCAAACAGAAAAAGTATTCTCAAGGAACACATTTCTTTTTCAAATGCGGTTCTTCCAGGTGGACACCACCGTTGGTTGCTATGGTGCTACAATTTAGCACTGTGACAGCTTGAAACTCATTTATCTGCCCAGGATCACCATCTGTGTTGGCCACTAAGGAAACACTACTGATAAAGAGCTTTGAAGATGATTGCCAAATAATTCAAATTGTCACAAAATAGGATGCTGCTGGATTAGCAGCAAATTTATGGCATTTGCATGTGTTTACACAGGCAAATATATTCACTCTTTTTCTTTGAGAGAATCCTCAAAGGGATTAGCGGCTAATGGTGCTAAAGGAATTATGCCTTTACCATAATTGTGTACTAATGCTGCACCACAGGTTCTTTTAAAATATCGTCTATCACTTTTTCAAACATTTTCGCATGGCCTGGTTTGGCTGGAAAGAATAACCCTGAGAATGACTGAAACCAGAGGACACTGTCACCAAGACGGGGCTTACATATGTTTTCTGCATCTCCAGGGATTCGGTACATGCGCCGAGAGGCTGACGTTTCCTTATGCATCTCACAATTCGATGGACGGGGGTAAAAAAATCTCCTTCATGTTAACGATAATTGAGAACAGAATCTGGCTGACCGGCTAATCAAACACAGCTTTAAAAACGGCCACCATTCAGCTGCGATCTCATCTGTCTCTAGCGTTGAGTCAGAGTTCACTTTACTTATAGAAGCAGCCGCGGCATCTGGCGCTCACAATTGGAAACGGGAAACTAAACAGCAGCTCAGTATTATCCAACCGCAAAAAGACTATTCCGGTATTGTTTGGTTTGTTTTTTGAAGAAAAACTCAGATGTCCACATTTGAGTTTCTGGAGCGCGGTACTAAGGAAATTATATAAAATCACGACGAGGCATATTGGAGCTCGGTGATGAGAACTCATTGTGTAAACACTGGTACCCAAAGAAGCCACTCACCAGAGCTCAATGGATCTTAACGCTATTGAACTTACAGGGAAAATGAACGACGGCAAAGACCGACCCCCATGAGGCGCGCATTCCTACCCTCTATATTTCTGTATGCTCCGCTAGGTTTGTTGAGAGATGTATTGTTAAATTCTCAGAGAAAGCTGCGGGGCATGGTTCGTTTTCCTCTTCGCAGGTTATCCTTGTGACTTTGCCAGTTGCCATTACTGACAAATGTGCTTTGTCTCCGTTTAGCCTTAAAGGAAAATAAAAAACTGGTAACATATATTCATTTGACTAATGACAGCATGTCGTGTTTAGTAAACAGAAAACCGTCTGACCAATGAGTACATAAATCCATTTACTGCATACATATCAATTAACACCTTGATTTTGTCGAAACGCCTTTGAACACCTTTGATAAACATAACCTCGTTTCATGTTACTGAAGCAACTTGTGTAAGACCGTACATTTCCAGCTCCATAAAGTGAATGTTGCTACACTCTCATTTAAAAGAGTTTGGTCGATAGCTGTCAGCTCTCAGACGTTCACAGATCTTTTCAAAGGCTCATAAATGTCTCCAGAAATCAACAAAATGCAGTAAAAGTGTGACCAGATGTAGCTTCACAGCTGAAAATGGTGCTTGTAAACGAGACTGAAGAGTCATCTGGAGAGGGCATTGAGAAGAGTTGGCCTGCAGCTGTTGGTGCAGTCCCCAATACGGCTGAGTGGCTATGGGTAAAGGCTAGCCTCCTGTAGGTAGCCAAGTATGGCTGTATTTAGCATTCCAGAGGCTGCCATAGCTTACAATGGAGAGTGTTGTGGAACTTAAGAACTTCATACACTATACAGTTTTACAGCAGTCATGTGTTGTTTCATTTGTTTTTATTGTGTTTCAAAGGCATTCTTCATTTAAAAAGAAATATATTTTTAATAACTTAAAAATGCTGAAGAGGGTCTTGATACAGTCAACATTTATTTGATTCAAGAATAAAAGCAAGTGTTCACTTTTGATGTACAAATACAGTTTGAAAACTTAATTTTGGGAATGGCTGAACTTTATCAAGCAAAAACTTAAACTGAGCTTGTGTGATTCAGACATAAGGATGCAGAATGATTGAACCCAAACCACTGTCTTCTGTCATTTTACATGTACAAAAAACAACAACAACAACAACAACAAAACGTCTGTCCAACTACACATGAGGTAAACCCACAAGACAGTTTCCTCCTGACTGCCAGGTTGCTAATTCCATATCTGATTTTATAACTGCTGTTTGTCATTTTGGGTCATACTCAAAAGTTCCACTGTGTGCCAGTGGAGGGAGCAAATTTTCTTATTAGTCAGATTTTTAAAAATGAGTTATGAAACTAGAATGAAGCAATGCACAGAGGCATACTGTACTAATGTATGTCAATGCCACTTAAGAGGAAATATAAGCAAATATAAAGACAAGAATGGACCTTACAACCTATATGTTCACTGTTCAAATATCAAGCCATGTCTTTGACTCCTGGGGTCTCTGCATCCTTTACAAACCCTTCCCATAATTCCATGTTTTGACCTTTAACCAATTTCCACTTTAAAACAGCTGTGTGTAAGTGAGGGTGGAGAAAATGCATACACATTCTTTTTTTGCATCTTGGAAAAGCTCAAAGAAAACAAAGAGACATTTTTGTCTCTTTCTTGAGTTCTTTGAGATCCGCAGATGCGTAAAGAGGGCCACTTAAGTGCAGTGCTCTGTTTGAACGACCCCCTCCCCCCCCCCCACCCCTTCGGTGTCCGAATAACACTTACGCACGTCTCGCCTTGCTCCATCAAACCTGTGGCCTTCCAAATCCAGGGGTGACTTTCGCCGTCACTTAAAGGCCGTAAGAAGGTTGGTTGCGTTCGGATAATGTCTGCCATTTTCCATCTTCCCCTTAGCAAACACCGTAATAAGCCAGTTGGAGATTAAAGACTTTGCAATTGCCAGGTTTTCTTGCAGAACGAGAGGGCAGTGGTTATAATCTGAACCCCTGGCATTAACGGCTAAATAAACTCCTCATCCAAGCTCTCTGAACGTAAGTAGTTTACGCTTTTATGGGTTAGCATCTGCGGCCACAGAGGTACTCTCCCTCAGCTTAACTGGTCCCTGACTGACATCCCTTACCGTTGAAGCATGTATCAGATTTCCTGCATCACTGTTCAAACTACGGGGTGCCTCAGATACTGCAGCCCAAGATTATAAGAGAATTTTTCCAGCTTCACTGGACTTCTGAAACTTGCCCACATTCGACTGCCCTAAACCGGGCCAAACAGGAGTAATCGAACCTTATTAGCTTTATACAAACGTAGTGTACCCTCAAAACAAACATCTGAATCGATTTAAAACTATAATTAAGATGTATCTGCTTTTGTCTTTGCCCTGTATATTGAAAATCGTGCCGTTTTATCGATATAATTCTGTCTGAAGTATTCGTTCATAACTGCAAATCCCACTGTTTTATTGATATTATTCAGTCCAGTCTATCCTTTCATTATATCGCTCTGTTCTCTCCATTCATTAAATTTAAAGCCGTGGTATCAAAATCTGCGCCATGGAGAGCCTTGTGTAAGCAGTTCTTTACTCCGTTCTCTGCTTTCCATTTGATAATTAATTCGATTATATACTAAATTTGTCCATTTAAGTTACAGGCAACACATATAAAGTGGAATTAATTGTGTTATATGAGAACGCAACCACCAAAGCATTTAACACCTACCTACATGCACAAGGCTGAATGAGAAATTGAACCTAGTAAAGCGAAAATAAACCTATACAAACATGGCCCCCTATTACACAGAGCTTGAGACCAGTGATGTAAACTATAACAGTTTGGCCCTGTTATCTAGTGAATCACTGTAGGGGCTGGGCCCTTTGATTCACACACTGTGTATGGAGTTTGATATATTGAGATGAATATATTACGAAGCACGGGATGGTCACTTCACCCCTGTTGAACTGTGAGATCCCTGAGGGCTGGATGGATCCCGCGGTGTGGAGTGATGGTTTAAGAGCTGTGTCGTTTTCTTTAGCCGCCCGGCTGTTTCTCACTCTTTAAAACCCTCCGTAGTGTTTTCAGTGGCCACATTCCTCTGAAGCTAATGTTACTGACTGTTAAACACGAGTGGGGGGATGAGATTCTGCTAACCCTATTCCCTCACCTCTACCCTATTTCCTTCGTGGTGGTGATTTCTGTTGTCAACAGATGGAAAACCTTACACCCGCATTGTTGATTTTTTTCACAGATACAAACAAACTACACCCCCCATCCTCCCCATCCCCCCCAGCTCCCAGCCCCAGTCCTCCAAGCTCTTGGTTTTAGGGCATCGGTATCTTGCGGAATGATGGGAAACAGGAAGTGGATTTTAAGGAAGTGCTGTGGGGTTGACTGCCCGAGGATGTGATGGGGGAGAAAGGAAGATGAAATCCCCTCTCCTGGGTTTGCGCGGGATCATGTTGGAAATATTGTAACAACTGGCAAGGTCACTGTAGATGATTATTCCAGGCAAAATTCATTGCACGTTTTTGAGAAACCTCTTGGGACTAAAGAGTGATAAATGACCAGAATCATAGGCTGTTTATAGTTGTGGGAAGAGTTTATGTGTGTTTGTATGTTCATATCTGTATTTGTGGGTGTGTGATTGTGTGTTTATGCGAATGTGTGTGTCGTATTGCAAAGTCGAGGCATCAGCGGACAGGCATTTTCAACAGACTGCTGCCAGATTCCTTCCTCCCACTTTCTCAACCAGCTTCTGGAGAATTCACTGGAATTCCCTTTCTTTCCCGCTTCTACACTCTAAATGCGTGCGAAAGTAAAGCAGCAAGAATACAAGAGACGGTCTTCCTAGGATTTAAGACTTCGCAAACGGCAAAATGACACATAACACCAGGAATGGATGGGTTGCTTAGAGAGGCCACACAGCTGAAGGACCCCATGTGAGACGCATTCATGTTAATCCTAGATCTTCCTCCCGTCCAATTTTCCGCTCCCCCTCAAACGGAGCTCTACTGAGTAGGCTGGTTCATGGATCAACAGGTCCGACTACTGCAGTTTATGCTTCAGAGTCACATGCAGTCTAATGCCACACATGACGCTGGAGTGTGAGTCTATGGCAAAAGCTTCTTTCAAATCATTGTGCTTTAATATCAGTTTAATACCGTGATATAATATCAGGATCAACCACTTTTTTCTTTTCTTGGGTTGAAACATGGTGGCGTCTTTGGAGTGCAGCCAAAACACGGCGCGCCTCGCATTTAAAATACCTCTTAAGCTTCTGTTGGCTCACCCGAGCAGATGCTCGTAGAGGAAACTGCGTGTGTGTTTGGGGAGGTCATATCCCCATGACACATTGAAGGATGTAGATGGGAACAGGACAAAAGCACAGCCAGATACCGCTCCCCCTTCCACTTCAAAACCGCAATTAAGACCCAGCGGTAACCTTCGGGGCTCTCAGGGCCTGAATGGTCTTTTATCCTGGAAGGTGATCAATACGGGCGCCTTGCTTCGGCCAACATGGCCGCCCCCTACAATGTGTGCAGCCAGGCAATTTCAGGGAGCCTCGTCACAGAGCACAGTCACGCGGTATCTTACATTTTCTACAGGAGACGGGATAAGAACACCCCTCCAGAATGTGAAGACCATTTTCCTCATCATTCAGGAATTCTTTGCGTTTCCTTGATGCTGATAGGCGGAGATGAGATGTATACACGGAGTAAATGACATCGTACACTCTTATCAGGTACAAATGGGCTGTGTGATTGCATCTTTGGGCTTGAGGACGGAGTCCTTTGTTGCTTTTCTATGCCGGGGGTGGGGGGTGGTGGGGGTGGTGCTTTAATTGCATCCAGTGTTGTCGCCATCGGAATCTTGTCTCAGACATGCATGCAGTACCCTGGTTGGGTTATCTGTATCTCAAACCTACAACGAATGGGCCATTAATCAACAGGCATCTAACACTGTACGACCGAACCTCGGAAATGCCAGCTGTGGTTTTTCTGCATAGTAGTTACAGTATCAGAACTATTCACTGTGTATAGCAGAGTTTGAGTTCTGTTCCCTTGCCCTGGGCTCCTTAAAGAACCCCGAACTGTGTGAATGTTAATGCAGCTGAACCTTCTGGAGTACCTCCATACAACACCCAGAGCTCTGCAGATGATCAGTTTCTTCAAGGGGGGTGAGAGAACCATTTGCAAGCGGCACCAAAATGACAGGAGAGATCAAAATGATCCATGACACTTTGGTCTGCTTCATACAAATGTTGGATCTGGCTTGCATGTGTTACACTGTAACCATAAACGCTGGGTAAAGATTTATTGATTGGTCACATCTGGGTTGAATTTTGGGTTATTACAACGCGCAGTAAATTTCTCTGTTTCTTTGATGGCCGTAGAAGGAAATGCAGGTTGTCGTGTTGTCAGAAAACTGTAACAAATTACTCGAACCGGAGTGGACAAAATATGTAATAAGATCTATTAGGTGACCACTGAGTCCATTATGGGCAGTGAAAATTAAGGAAGGGGTCATTTCTGGTAAAGATATAATAGTTCCAAAACAGAAAAGATCATAAAATATGAATTCCACCTATCAGCGACAAAAAAAACTGTTACTTTTACATTCAAACTGGGTAACCTTGTGACAAAACAGCCGCAATGTATCTATTGAAGTACTACAAGACAAACTTGAAGCTAAGGGTACCATCCAGCTTTGAAAGACAACACCACAAGGGTACTGTGTTGATCTTTTTTTCCCCATGTACCCATTCTGCAACCCTCTTTTGTTGCGCAACGGTTTGGCTGAAGGTCAGTACCTGCTGGAATCCAGATTTCCTTTTCAGGACACCTGACTGACTTGGGCAGTGATATTGCTAACTGAACAGGAAACAGTTCCTTAAGAAGCACGTGATAGGTACGTTTTGCCACTGATCAGGGGACAATGTTTACTCATTAGGCCATGGCAGATAATAAAGCCACTCTAGTACTGATCAGAGTTTAATATTTTGTTTTATTTTCTTTCACAGCAGGCCAACTGATTCGGGCCACAAATTTATTACAGACATGCAATGACCTGGGAATTCTGGTAATATTAACAAATAACAATCTTGTAACAGGGGATTAATCTTAGAAATGACATGGGGTATAGCAGCATAGATGAGGGACATGCCCAAATCAAACTGCTTGAGGAGAAAGTTCTGGAAAGATAGTCAAACAAGCAATGGCCCGAATCCTTGAAAAGAACTATGTCCATGACCGATTGTTTTTCTTTAAACCACATAGCCACTGAAATGATCTGCTGGGGGGAGGGAGAGCTGAAGGAAATGTTCACGATTAAGTCATTCTACACATTCAAATAATGAAGCTTTATTTGCTCTTATCAAGAACCGACAAAAGCTTTTACAACGATTAACTTAAAGAGGCACAAAGGATCATTCATTCGGGAGAGAAAATTACAAGCTGTCTGACATTTCACCTGGCTTATCTGCCTTTCGCTATCAGGATAAAGAAAAGAAAAACGTGGAAAGCATCCATATGTAGTTGTGTAGATGAGAGGGCGGCAGGCAGCGCTAAATGTAAGTCACCTGCTTCCAATTTGGACACTTTAGCTCCCTGGTCCATGACCTCTCAGATTATATCGATGGAGAGTGATTTTGTGTGTGTGTGTGCTCCAGACTGTCCCACCACCCTGTGTACAACCCTTGGCCCGTCAGATGGGGCTTACATATGGAAAGCAGGCCGGGGGTGGGAGGTCCTCAATGACTGGGGTTCTGTGACTTCCCCTGTCTGAGAGTGAGATTGGACCAATGGGGAGGGGGGACGGGGAGGGGAGACGCTGTTGAGAGTGGCGGGTTTTCCTGCTCCCGGATGTGATACCCTTACAGGTTTTCCAGCATCGTGCCAAAAAAGCAGGGCGGGCTCCAGACCACACCCCTGGCTCAACCCTCGACAAGCGCAGCCCTCCACCCCATGTCCAAACAAACCTGGGTTCAGCCAAAAGAGTGCATGTTATTTTAGCGTTTTTCCCCGCTCAGCTGCACTGTTTAGTCTCACGCAGCAACCCTTTCCCGCCCCTGAAGTGTGCGACTCCTCCATTTCACGTGACAATAAGCACTGCTTTTTCCCACGCTGCAGGTGTACCCCCAATTATGAGCAGCCTTTGTCATGGTTCTGTGTGAGGCTGCCGGAGGCGCAGAGACCGTTGGTTTTCCCAACAATCCTCCTCACTGACGGAGATGTTCCTGGCACACATCCGACAGACTAAGTCCATCCCGGTCCTTCTAGCTGCTGATTGCCTTCAGTGACCCCACTCTACTTTTCATCGCCCTCCAAAGAAAAATAAAAACTAGATGACCTCATGAATGTTGCGTCTACTGAAGGAGCCAAACAATATTCTTTGTTTACATGTATCCTCTGTCCTCAGGGCGAATGTTTGATTGTTGACTGAGAAAATAAAAACAGTGTATGTTAATGGTCAACAGGGAGCAGCATCAACAATGAGGTATTTTGAATGTACGGCATCCCGTGTGACATTTTGCAGTGTCTGTGGAAAGGTATTTTACTCATCGTTTCAGTCAGTACACTCCTTGAAGTACAGATTTTATGTGTTGGCAATTAAATTGATCAGAATGTAGTAACTTTGTCTTCCTAAAAATCCAAATACATTTCCCTGAGTGGTTAAACAAACAGAAAATAAAACTTATTTTCCGTGCAAAACCCTATTGTCAAGTACATCTGGGTATCCGAATACATCTGCGGCTTTGATAGTTCCACCAAATTCAGAAAAAAGACCTGGACTGAGTCATCATTTTGACTGCCAACTACAGACTCGTGAACTCATCAATCACCATAATTACCTCACCAAAATGTCTTTAGGTCATCTTTGTGGTTCATGATATGCCGTATAACTTTTCAAAACTTTCTGTAAGTTGCCCCCATTTCGATTGTTTGATCATTTGTTCCCTAATGTATTGTTAATTGTCTCAGGAAGCATGTTCACTTCCAGATTTTCCAGCACAGCGGCGCTTCGGTTGCAAACATGCTCATACAGTCTGTTAAGATCTCAACTTATTCCCCAGCTCATGCTGCCTCACCCGGCTGATTACAACTTCCAATAACCACTGTGAGCGGGCCCCAAATGTGGTCGCAGTGGGACAGCAAACAAAAAGAAACGAGACCTGCATTTTGCGCTGCGCTTTAAGAGCCGCGGCTGATGTCATCAGCGGTGTCACGGCCAACCAGTTCTTTTAATGCCCTCAGATGGCAGTGTTCGCGCCAAAAAAAAAAAAAAAAAAGGCACCGTCGCCAAATCTCAGCCACCCGCCTAAATCTCTTCCCTGCCGCGCCCTCACCCCGAGGGATCGGACCATAGGCGACATTCAGCCATCCCTGGATGCCCCCGCCCCCTTCGCTCCCCAATAAATCTGTCTTATTAGAATCATGTCTGATTTCTTTCATTCAGGGCTCATTATGCGGAATTCCAGAGGGGTGAGCTGTATGGCTACATTCAGCGGAACGGTCCTCTGTGGACTGCCCCTTCATTTCCATTCTTTTACTCCCGCCGAGCCGTATGTAAAGTGTACATGGCAAACAGCGTCTGAGGTTCAGGCCGTCAGAACCCATGGTGACAGTGCACGAGTCAAACTATGTTCTTGATAAATATACTATAGGAGCGACTTGATATGCTTGTCTGAGGGCTGCATTTATTTTCTTTTTAAAACTGCATCAATTCACTCCTGACTGGGTATTTGCCAACTTCTGTAGGCAACACTGAAATGTAAATGTTTTTTTGTTTTCATTTTGGATGTTTTTTTTTTGTCTCTGTATTAAGAGCTGAGGAATTTTGAATGGACACCGATTTTTCCTGAGGGAAGTTCTCACCAAAGATTTGCTTAATAATAATGAGCATATTGACACAAATTAAAATCGAGTACTCCTGTTTAATGATTCAACACCAGCACTGAATCTTAAGTGTTAGAGAAGACCAAGCTCCTCTGTGTTTTGGAAGCTTCCTGGGATGTAGCCCACGATTTGCTCAAATAATTGCAAATTTCCTTTTTCATTCGTGTTATTTGTCTTAGCATGGTATGGGCTACAGCAGAAACGTATGATAACTCTTCAGTTAAGTGACAGGTACAAAAGATAGCAGCAAAAAGGCATTAACACCACAGAGAACCCAAAATAACAAGATGATGGTATCAGGCAAACATCTTTTAGCGCAACAGAGTGAACACAAATAAAGGCTGTGTGGACCAGACTCTGATCTTAATTGCTGATTGGGCCGCCTGGCATCTTGACTGATGTCTTTCGTTTGTTGCGGGGGTGGGGCAGGAAGATGGAAGAAGATAGACCCAGCAGTCCCAAGCAGAACCAGGACGCAGGATATAAGGGACCGGCCGCTGACTACAGTGGGTGGTTGTGTGGGAGCGGTTAGCGTGGTTAGGGGCAGCATGGGGTTAAGATCCACACATCTGGAGATGAGAGGAGGCCATTGAAGAACTCATGCAGAGTTCACTGATAACAAACCAAGTTCCCCCTTCTAGGTTGTTCTGTTTACAAACCTCAGGAGTGTCCTCCACCAGAGACTGCAGAACTTTGTGAGGATTAGTAAGACTGACAGGCCCTCAAGACAGTGATCTGTCCTTCATGTCATGTTAATGGATTTCCCCCTATTAGTTTGATGAATGAAATGGGTAGGGTTATCAGGGGCATCTGTTCTGTATAAAACATAAAGTGAAATCCATATTTCATTATTTCCCTCCTAATTGATCTCCGCAAACTCTTTGGGTTTCGCCCCTCAAATGCAAGGCTGACCCAGGTTGAAAAAGATCCCACAAGATAATATAAGACGACCTCTCCTGATGTAGCAGTGATTGTTTTCATTATTTATGGAAGCTTGCAGTGATTTTGTTTTTGTTTATTCAGAGGACACGGAGACCAGAAATCATGACCCCTGTAAACCGCTGACCCTACATACGACTGTATACTGCACACACAAACATAATAAACATAACCCCATCTGAAAGCACAAACATAAACTCTCACAGATAGGGAGCTAAATTACCATCCAACGTTTCACAAATAAAAAAAATCTGGACTTTGTGAGGAGGGTTACTGTACAATATTAGTTTGAAATACAAGGCTAGAAACCTGCTGATTCAAATGAATATAATAGTCACAGATTATATTTGGAATATAAGGTGTGGATATTTAAGTCAAATGTCATCGCACCAAATTATATCTGCCACGAAAAGGATCTTTTTGTCAAGCAATCATTGTCGTCTGGCTTTGTTCGGGAAACAATTTGTAAAGAATAAAGTTTGTTTTTCTTAAGATTGTATTAATTAGTGCTGCAGTTACCTCTTGCTTGGTTTGTCTTTGCGTAATACAGCTACGCATTTAATTTCCAAATTCTAGTGGTTTGTGTAAAAAGGGACATAAGACAATGTGTGATGTTGTAAAAATTGGAAATGACTCCTTTGTTGTAGAGGATGTAAAACAATGTGTTCCAAGTCTGTCCACATATGTCAGATTTCACAACACGATCCGTGTGTCGTCTTCGTTGTAATTTGGCAACTCAACTGTGCAATGTTTCTCCATGGTTCTGAGGAGGAATAAACACTTCCAGTGTTTCTGGTAAGTGAATGACGAGAGCAGATTTATTAATGTCTACGCAGCACTGAACGCAAATGTAAAAACAAACAAACAAAAAACATTTTAGTGACTATTCACAGAAGTTATATATATATATATTTTTTTTTTTTTTAGTTTTTACAGTTGCACCGACACCGTCACCGCCCACCTTAGCCTGGTCAAAATGCAGCTCTGGCACAACGCACCGTTAGCGGGCAACAGCCAGCTCGTGGACGACGCACATCTGTATCCTGTTACACACCCAAACAGTTATTTGCCATTAAGTGTTTTGGCAGATTAAACTGGAAACTACAGTGGAAAGTTTTGTCTCAAAGTGGACCTAATTGTTTTGGGATTCATCAGGTCGAGGGAAGGGCTAAGAGTAATGCAGACATGTTTCATTTCTGTAAAGTTGCAGTATGTTTAATATTCATTATATGAATAATAATTGTTTTCGGTGATCAGTCTAAACTGTACAAACAATGTCTCTTATATTTGCAGTATTGCCAACGTTACTCAAATGGCCTAAACTGTTCCCGAGCCTCCAATTATTAATTCTCTGTACAATCAAGGAAAGTTCGTGAAGTTTGAGTTCCCAGCACTCAAATGTCCAGTTTCATGAACTTCCCTGGACCGTTCCAAATGAAATCATACGGCCTTGGATCAATTAAAGACGGATGGTAATTTAGGTTTTGTTTTTATTGTTTCATAATATTTGGCAATGTTAAACAAATCCACAATTTCATTAACATTCTTTTTGTGACTTTGGCTAAACTTATAACCAAAGTGGTCAGGGAAAGCGGAGAAACGTCCTGATTCTAAAAACCAAAAGGAGGCTTCCCAAACAAAAGGCTAGTTATGGAATTCCAGCACATGTAATACAATTGATATTGTCTTTAAATGTATTGGATATTACAATTACCCATTAGCAGATAATGCATTTAATCCATTGGTTATGCTACGCAATTAACATATGTTAAATAAAGACATGTTTAAAACTACAGCAGCGCACAGTATCGGAACAACACACAAAATCGATGACTGAGTGTCACGGGAAAAATGCAACTGATATCCCTGCAAAAAGAACAGCTGGGTAATATGCAACTATAACGAATTTGAACAGCAGGAGTCCGCCTCCGTAAATTCAGTGAACTAACTAATGTAGAGAAAGTTGCACCCAGACATGAAGTCTTTGATTTCGAGCCAAACATTTTAATAGAGGATGTTTATCACGCCAAAGATGATAAATCACTGCGAGGGCACTCCCCTTTCTCCCCTCTTCTCAAAAGTGGGAGTCGCTCAAAGTGCTTGAATTTAACACTCGGCAGAAGGCTGCTTCGGTCTCACTGTCCCTGGAACCTACCTAACCGTGTGATACCAGCGAAAGCCACCCACAATGGATCTGAAAGTGCTAGCGGTAATGGCATTGCTGACGTTGGCGATGTATACACAAGTATCTCAAGGTGAGTTTAACGGGATTTACTAATTGTGGAAGGCAATTATTGAGAATGTGAGAGCTGATGCACTTTGTGAGCTTTGTACTTGTGTTGTATCCCCGCAAGGTGAAAGCTTTCAGTGCTTCCCTTGCAAAATGTGGTTTTAACACATATTTCTGTGGTTTTGTATAAATAGGACTACGCCAATGAGGCTAAATTTAACCCACATTTGGGTATTGTCCTCGTTTCTTTTTAAGAAAATGTAATTTACAGCAAATACTTTTTTTACACAAGTGATTTTTTATTGATACTGCAAGTGTAAGATCTTTCATGTTTGTGCATAATCGCCTGACAGGCTTTTGTAAGTAATCTGGCGAATTACGTTTGAACTGTATTCATTACTGAAATGCGTCCTGTTGTGTGAAGAAATGACATGCGTTGCATTGTTTTACTCAGCAATTAAACAAACGCTGAATGAATACGTTCTCCGAGCCATGTTAAACTGGCAGAGCACACACGGCACAGAACGTGGGGACTACAGAGCATTTGGTCTTTGCGCCAGTTAATCTCAGATGCAGCGCTGATTAATGTGTGTATTTGTCTTCATTGTTTTCCTTTAATTACCCACAAATTGGGGATACAACAAAACCCCAGAGATAGCGATGGAGGCTCACTTCAATCAGTCGTGTGTGGAGCGTAATGAGCCTATCCTTTACATGATAATATCTGCAGATTACGGAAGAAATAATCAGCGTTTTTTTTTTATCGTACTGTCCGTGGGAAGGGGAGAGTGCGCGCATGTGGTGTGTGTACGCGTGCAGATGGGGGTAATACACGCAAATTCACACCGTTGGTCGCCTGGAAAAGAGGTGATGCCTTTCTAAGTACCTTGGCTTCACTGTAGGAATTTAAAGAATGTGCATAAATTGATCATTTTATCTTGATATCTGATATTAAATCAAGATATCTTGAGCTTTATGTAAATTTATGTGGAATGACCCCCGCTTCTGAATCTATTAATAATGTGTACCGAAAATTACTCACTAACTGAATTGTTTACATAATGTGAGGAAATAAGACAGTGTCATTTTTAAAGTTAAGGTTATCGAGCTTTTAATTGGATAGAGGTATTATCAAGATTATTGTGATTTATGTAAAATTATGTGCAATTGTTTATTTTGTCTCAGATAAGTCGTGCAAAAATATAATTGTACAGTTACCATCACTATTCTTGAACTGAATTTAAAATCCTTGTGAAATAGAAAAATTAAATGTGGGTTTAATAAAATGTACGTCCTTCATCATATACTGTACTGCAACACATGCAATTTAATCACGTTAAATAATCAAAGACAACTGTGTTTTCAATGTGTTTGCATTTAAGTGTACATTACTAGTAATTTGCTTTCATTCCAGAGGGCATGGAGGCATATCTGAATAGATGTAGCAGTACAGTTACGTCCAGGTGTTTTGCAATACATGAATCTGTATTTGTAATAAAGTAAACCACGAAAAAACACAAACATGGTCAAAGACGTAACCAGAGAGGCATAAATGTTTTATGCACTGTTGGAATTGCATTTTTGTGAGAGGCAAACACACAAACAGTTAATAAGTCACTGAAAATTGCAGTAAAAGTAAAAAAATATATATATTTTTTTGGTGTACTTTGCATATCTTTAAGATTTTTCACTTTGAGAGAGCAAGTTTGCGTATTTTGCAGTTGTGGGAGTGCTGCATATGTTATTTCGAGTGGGAACGAAATTAATGATTTGTGACGGAGACCTGGGTGGTCTGCCATAGCCACAGGTTGGAGGTAGCCTGCTGTGTGACATTTATAGCTTTGGCCAGTGGACTAGAGGGATCAGAGGCCAGGATACTGCGATTTTACCTTTGAGCAAAGCGCTTTACCTTAAACAATCCCAGGGCAAAAAACACAAAGCATCTAAATGGCTTTCTGAATGTGCGCGACACAGAAACGAATGTCCCTCGAGTCGCCCTGGACGGAGGCGTTCGTGCATTGTGTGTTTAAAGTGATGCGAAGAGCAGATGTCCGGAATCTCACGGTTGTCTTCATCTGCCTTCCAGCGAAACCCATCAGCCTGGTGGAGAGGTGCTGGTGTCGCACCACCTTCAAAACAGTCCCGCTGCGGAGCATCCGCGAACTCAAGTTTCTCAACACCCCCAACTGCCCCTTCCAGGTCATGTGAGTATGAACCAAATTCTTTAAAACGGCTCTGCTGATGTGTGCTGCCAGGAAACAAAACAAAATCACAGGGAAAATGCCTTACTTAAAATGGGTCAAGAGTTAATGTATACCCTTCCATGTAATGGCTGTTGACGTTAAATAGGCTTGTTACGTGTGATCAGCACTTTTCTTGGGCTCCTTCCCCCAACACTTCTTGGGCTGTTTATTTTTCCCCCCTGAAATGAAGAAATGGATTTCAAGCTCCAATTAGTCACAGGCATTACCCATACTTGTTGGCTAGGCTAGTTCTGTCTCTCAGCGAATCGGCCCTGGAAGCCCTTTGACCCGGGTTGTGTGCTCTACCTCACTCCTGGAGTGTTGTTTTAGGGGGGTGGGGACGGGTCATCTGTGCCTGTCATTTTGCCCCATCAATCTTTAAAAGCTGACGGGGGGTCTCTGAAAAGATTGCGCCGCGGGTTCCCTTGTTCTACATCGTGGCCTCTGATGTGATGTGGTCGCATTATTCGAGACAGGGAAAGGGAGATGGAAGGGAAGGTCCAGGGGGACCGATTTTGTTTTGAACAGGAAACAATGACAAAGGGTCAAAACAATCACCCATTCAAGTCTTCGCTCACACACGGCCCGGCGTACTCTCGTGTCTCAGTTCCGGATTGCATTCGTTTGTTTGAATTTCTTTACAAAACGTGATGCGCGATGTCATCCTGCTCGGTCCTTCTGACAGCCTTGAAAAGTGACTCCCGTAAAATTAGATGGGATCACGGCGGGCCTGTGTGGCAAAAGGTCGACGGGGTAGTGACCAGAGCAAACGTCCTCACAGTTGACACAGGAGTCAGAGTCAAAGGCAGTGAGACGGCCTAGCAGCAGGGCTTCCGGCTCGGACCCTTGATCGCTTCAGCAGTGCGGATGACCGGGGGCCAGTAACACTATCTCCTTGTTTGCTGTTGGTCTTAGCTTGCTGTGAAGCAATTACTACCTGCTGTCTTTGGCATGGACCTCCAACACCCGCTAACTCAATCAGATAGACATGTAGGTGAGCTGGATGGGCCTAAAACAGAGTCATAAACTAGTTGGATTCACACCTAGAACATTAGAGCATTCCAAAATATAGGGTTTATGGTATTCCCCCTTCTGACAGAGATTTCAGGTGTTATTTTCATTTCCATTTTACAATTAGAATTTTCTTTGAATTTTGTCTTATGCTAAAAATTTTTCTGTGTGTGTGTGTGTGTGTGTGTGGGAGGCAAAATTTACAGGCAAGGCCAAACCCAGCTTTGTTTTTTCCCCATCCTGAAGTGTGTGTTTAGTTGTCAGTCTGTTGAAGGTGCTGTCTCTTGTGGTCACCAACTTAAACATGACCTTTTGGCAATTGTGTGTGAAATCTCAAATGCTGACCAGCTTGCCACTGTGATAACAAACGTGTGAGGAGAACAGTGCTTCTGGGTGGAGACTGGGGGGTAGGGGGCATACATATAGCACAACTCCAACTGCAGTGACCGTCCAATGAAAAAGTCCCCTCCACTGACTCCTCTCTTTGTAAATAATCTTAAATTTGGTAAATGGTTACCAGAAGTACTGGAATAGAATTGCGAAAACCTGCAGAGCTACTAATTTAGGCCTCATTTTTTGAATAATCTGATTTTTGTGTAGGTATTTGCTAAATTAAATCTTTTCAAGCTCCCAATTCTTTAGTGTGGGTTTATTTTTAGTTATATGTATACTTTCAACAGGACCGAGTCCAAGAACAAAAACAAACTGTCAGACTTATAACTCAATAATGTGCACTAGGCAACAGAAAATGCTGATTCTTATCAAAACTGCATGTTTTGAAGTTGGCAGTAATCTACAAATCAAGAATCGTTCCACAGACCAGATATCAGTTTTCCCGTTCCATATAGTAGGTTATTTGATTTAGGGAAACAAGATTAATGATGGTTTGTTTATTTGTTGGCCTGAAACAGAGTGATATACACAATGTCTTTATGGGAGAGGAGCAATGCGCGATTCCCTGTGTTTTGAACCCTGATGAGATTCACACAATCTAATCTCTGGTATAGATGCGCAAAGGGTGTTGATAACAGTTTGTCATGCCCTGTCATAACGCGCGACCACATCAGAAGAACATGTGACGTGGGAAAATAAATCTACATGTTATGATTTGTTAGGGCACGAATCATTTGTTAGGGGCAGCCTGTAGTCTCGTGGCTAAGGTACACGTATGGGACCTTTGATATTGGTGGTTCAAGCCCCAGTCGAGCCACAGCAAGAACACCATTGCTGTTGGGCCCTTAACCCCACATTGCTCCCAGGGGGGATTGGCCCTTAGTTAGCATAACCAACTGTAAATCTCTTTGGATAAAAGCATCAGCTAAATGACTGTAATGTAATGTAAATCACTACCAACTTCAGTGACTGCCCAGGAAGTCGCTGTCATTCGACAGCGTGTTTTATCTGTCAGGGTAAAATGTGCTTTTGGTACGAGGTTTGTGCTGCTAGTCAAAATCTGAGCGCAGGGAAGTGATAGCTATCCTCTATGGTGGCATCAGAACAGTTTTCTTCTGAGCCAAGAGTGCATTTCTGTGGCACTAATGTAACATATCTGATTAATAACGGTCAGTTATGCACAGACTCAAAATAGCTCTTGTAAATATGCAACTCATCATATATATAACCTAGAAAAATCAACCATTTAGCCTCAGAAAATTCCATGTATACCTCCCAAGTTGTCTGTTGCTCAAGAGACCATCCACGGGTTATGGTTCAAACCATGGGACGTATACACTTTCTTACTACAGTTTATGTACAAGAGCCCTGCACAGGCTACGGTTTGACCATGAAAGCTATACAAGGGATTTCACTTAAGACTCACCGGATAGCGATCGCATGGGTGGTAACTGATGTGAATGTTGGAATAAGATGTTTTTCACTCTCTGACATCCACGCTCTCTTCTCTCCGCAGTGCCAAACTGAAGAGCAACCGTGAGGTCTGCATCAACCCAGAGACTAAGTGGCTGCAGCAGTATTTGAAGAATGCCCTTAACAAGTAAGGAGAAAACCGTTCCGGCCAAGTAAGAGAAGATATGGGTAACTGTGAGAAACACAAAATGAAATACCTCCCTGTTTTTATGTGTACATCAGCACCCCTCAAAATCTACACATCTCTGCATTTTTTGTATCTGATTACAAAAAGTGTGTTTTAAATATATTGTGAGGACAAGTGCAAGTGCATTTATAATATACGGCATTACATTGTATTTAGGATATCGTACCATTGTTATCTCAGGCATTTTTTATGCTAGAGTCGAGAAATAAACATTTTATTGGTTCAAAAGAATTTTGTTCCCTCAGATTGTAAACAGAATTAGAAATCTGGCTTAAAATGGAATAACTTGCCACAATCATCACATAAAAACAGGTCGTTAACAAACAAGAAAACCCTGGTATTTCCTGTTTTGTGTTTCTCACGTAATTCACTGAAGGCGCATGTTTTCTGGAGGCCATGCCTAGAGAGAGAAAGAGAGAGAGAGAGAGCGAGCGAGCACTTTTCTGCCACTTTTTTGTGCCTCTCTCGGACTCAGCCGGGCTGCCTACTGCCTGCCATTACTTTGCGGCCTACTTTCCAATTTCTTTTTTTGCGTTTGCTGGACCCTGCAGTTCGTTTGCTCTCCTTATCGGCGGAAAAGCATGTGGGTGGGTGTAAAAGGTCACTGTTTCATTAACGCTGTGTCGTACAGTGGGTGCTTGAGTAGTTGTCTTCAGGCCCGTTTCTATTCAAGCTGCCTAGCTTAACAGCACATTCACTTTGAGCACCGGAGATAACGTGCCTGCGCAAACAGGGATCTGTCCTGCGCATGTAGAGGCGCAAGATCTACCATCCCCCCCAACCCCCCAACTGAACATATTTGTGGGCCCTTATCATCTCTGTACGATTCGGCATTGTCTAGGAAACAGAGAGGTGCGAACAGTGCATTCCCGCAAAACAAAAACAGTTCCAGTACTAAACAGACAACGGCTCTTCAGGATTGAAGGATTAAATAGCCGCTAGACACAGATAACATAGGAGGACAGTACAGAGTCAACGAACACCACTTAATAGAGAAACTGAAAGAGTGTTTGTCTGGTAAGTCCATGATTAAGACTCTACTCCTGAATGAAAGTGTGAACCGTTTATCATCACCGACACTAGCTCTCTGGTAGAGCTTTTATCATTCTTAGAAGTGTGATTAAAAAGGCAATAACTGGTTCTGAGGAAACGGTTCATTTTCAACTTTATTTGGTGCTTATCTGTTTTAGTAGATTGATTAAGACCTTAATCTTACAGTAGCTGTGAAACTGAATATGTGGGAGAAGAATTTTACAATGACCCATGGTGGGAAAATCACAGGTTGTATACAATTAACCAGAATGCATTGCATTGTTAAAACTACAAACTGCTCGTAAAAGTGCAGACAAGTCTGCCGGACCGTATTTCCAGACAACACTCTTGGCTCAGCACCCAATGGTTGTCACTGTGGACAGTAAGCAGATGTTGTAACGACTGACACAGAGTATTGAAAGTGGAGGACGTTTGAAAGAAAGAGTTTAAGCGGCTGAAGGTCATTAATTTTGACATTTTATTTTCGGACATGAGAGAAATTAAGCGTTTGATTCTGTCCAGTGGAAGTCCCCACGAAACATTGCTAGCTGCGTTTCAAGCACGGCTTTGGAAGATATTCCAACTTTTCCCAATTCCCAATCTGTTGGCTTCTTGGCTGTCTTCAGCATCCTAGACAAAGGACCGAACTGTATCGCACTGTGTAACTCTTTGTATTGACTTTGTGTTCTTTTCCATTTTCTCTTTCAGATCAAAAAAGGCAGCAAAACAAGTCAATTAAGGAGCCCAGCGGGGCGCTGACCTGCTCTCCGAGCCCACCGCACAGATACGTAACTTCTCTGGAACGCTTGCTGAACCAGCACTTAAATGCCTGACATACATACAACCTGCCGATGGGTCACCGCCAAACGACTTTGACACTTTTTCTCCTGTCTAGCGCGATGTGCAATTATATTCGTGTGAGTGCTTTCTTATGTCTGATGTATATAGTTTTTTATACTAAAAAAAATCCATTAAAACTTGCTTTCTGGCCTAACGAGTCGTGAGAGATCGGATGGGTGTGGCCTCAATGAGAACAGAGGCGTGTCATGTTTGACCAGTTAGGGCGAGCCCAACCAATCAGGTGGGAGGGGAGGGACAGACCGCGGGTTCAAGTCACGCCTCACCGTTTGTGCTTCCTCTCTTTCTGTCTTTTTCTTCTGGCAAAGTTATGAATTTCCCGGCACGTTTTGCGAAAGAGACAGAGCAACAGGTCTGAGCCATGAGTGCTGCTGAAAACACTAGTCTGAAGCCATATTGGAACGAACGGACCCTCACCTACATTATTGTGTTTAATCAGTATTTTAAGATTATGTAACAAGCCATGTGCTTTGTCTTAAATCTATTTTATTAAAAAAAAGGACCACAGCGAAAGAAGTCTGTGTTTTTATTCCCCAGCCTGCTATAGGCGCTGTATATGACATCATGCTAATCTAGCCTCTTTCAGAATTGCTTTAGGGGATATAGTCTATGGTACTAGAGAGCCGCCTGTAAAACAGAAAACAATAGCACCGTTTCTTTGTTCCAGTCCTCGTGCCAACTTCAGTACATCTTGGTGGAGCACACTGTTAGTTGGGCGCTATGTACATTGATTTTTCATACCATAGTAATAGTGAAACATCGGTTAAGATGCTCGCATGAAGGATACTACATAAATGCTACGGGCATAAAAATAAACGTGTGTGGTTCAAAAGACACCATTTGTCTATATTGAATAGATTTAATCTGACGGGGCCGTAACAACGATGTTGAAGATGATAAAATATTAAAATATTATACTATTATTACTGTTCACAGCTATAGTAATAATAAAGATTAATAATGACATTCATTATCATGAATCAGAATGGACAACTATTTTGTCAGTGATGACTACCTTCACATTAGTCTCGAATTATAAATGCACTTTAAAGATAATGCATTCATTGACAGAGTCTAATAAACTAATACTTTTACTAAATGTTATATTATGCTGTCTTAGAACCATCCCAATTACTCACTTTCTTTACTATAAATGTACCATTTTGCAAGGATCAATTGCAGTAGCTGTAGTTGTATCCCAACATTACTGTGTATGAAATTATATATTATTACAGCAAAAAGTTAGTTTTCCTAATCTTTCCAGCTGCTTCAATTTCTTTGCAACCTTGCAAATGCATATTTTATTTTTATGTTTTTTTTATTTTTCAAGTATATGATTTTTAAATATGAGATAATAGTAGTACTCACTGCAGGTCCTGTAGAGCTGAAGTGTATGCTGGTTTTTGATTGCACCTGAAATTCCAAAGCAGGTTCATAGCCAAGAAATTGGGTGAGGTGACTTATATGTGTAACCAGCTGTGTTAACTGGTCAGCTAAGAGTGAGTAACAATAAAAAAAACCCAGCATGCACTGTCATTCTCTCACACCATGAGTGATAACCACTACAATACGATATGAAGGTATATTGTGCCAGGCACCAGTGTTGTAGTTGTATGCAACTACGAGTTTCATCTTATATACACGGTGACAATAATTCAGCTCTAGTCAAAGACGATAAAGCAGGTCATTACATTTTCAAATCAAAATGAAAATATTGATCCAGTGAGCTTGTTTCATTCTTGGTCAGCCCTTTGGCAATGGTATGTCAGTACTGTTCATTCTAATTGAAAAAATAGCTTTTTCCAAAGGTATTAAATTAGCATATTTACATTGTATTGACCAATCAGATTCCAAATTCTTTCAGAACTGACACCAAGCTTAACGAGTAGTTGGTCATTTACTTTTGATCACGGGATTGGTCAAATGTATTTCAGTGAAATCACCTGTTGCATTTTTTGTTTTTGCAATGGCCTCAGGTTGAACCTAAAAAAATTACCAGAGCAAGCTGAACCAATGCCGGGAGGTGGAAGATTTGTTTTTTATCATTGCTGCCATCCAAGGTGCATTTTGGAAATTCCATCCAAATAGCTTTGCTAGCTTACCCCATTTTTCATATTTTACTGTATGAATGAGTTGCAACTTGAAATTGCTTTCCAATTCCCTGGAACAGCAGAATGAGAGTTTTAAAATGTGACCAAGGGGAAAGTGTTTGGTTGGACGAACTATTTTACAGACCAAAAATGTGTTTCTCTCAAAATCTCCAGATTCTGAACCCATTCCAAGGTTTGGAGAGTTATCTTATTGGTGTGTAAAGGGTCACTGATGTAGCTATTAGAAGACAAATCTACATTTTTGATCCAGGACCAACAATCTCAAGCCAGTGGACTAAAAACAACCAAGTTAGTGCTTTCTCGAAATGTTTCTAAGATTGGGGGCAACATCGTACAGAAATTGAAGTCCAGCCAAACACTTACCCTGGGTTTAGACAATATCCTGCATGCTCTTTAAAATCAAAATGTTTGGTTTTGAACTGTTGTTAACATTGTCTGGACCCAGTTATTTCCATTGGAAAAAGCATGCGTAACTGGCCATGGCTTAAGGTGAAATATAAGACTTTTGTGTACGCGTATACTGTGTGACAACTACATGAGCAAAAGACAGCATAGGTGACATAGTCAGTGTCATACAATTTAGTGTAAATTATCGTCAAATTAAAACCTCAGGCATCAAATGATAGCATTCCCTCCTCCTTTTGTTGTTTGTCCATTAATTGTGCTGATAGTCGACAATAACCATATGATAACCATACTGTAAGCATAACCAGTGGTATATTCTTTTAGCCATCTTTAACATAAGTATATTGGTATACTTACTATGCAGGTAGATAAAGGCAGAACAGATTGACCTTTGCCTGACCTTTTATTGAAGAGATGTTAGATCCATGTTTTGAGCAATGATACTCCTGGCACTTAACTACGGCAATTTCATGTCCGTTACAGGAAATATCTTACAGTGAATATCTCAAAGTAAGTGTGACCTCAGCAAAGCGTACAGGAGAACAGAACCACTTTCAATACTACAGAACACTACATGAATAATGTGTGAGAAACCAGAGGGAAAACAGTAGTTAAAGGGCACCTACGATTGTTCTCTGAAAATATATTACCATGGGAAAGCATTTTATTGGGCAAGCCAAGTCTTCTAAATCCTTTGAGAGTCATTGGTTGGGTTTAAGTACAGTACAACTTTGGGTTCATTTTAAATATGCACAGATTTATTTCCTACAACGTTATGGTTAATTTCAATGTCCAAAAGGATATATACCCAAAATTTTTGCTGTTTAGAAATGCATTGAAAAGGTCAAGGTAATATATTTAAGACAACTTCTACTGTTAATGACATGAACATGCAGATAATATATGTCTATAATTCCTTGTAATATGACATGTGTCATAGCTGAAATGGGAAAAGGTCAGTTATGAGGTAATAAATTCATTATAAAATCTTTAGTACATTAAACTCAATGTAACAAGACTCAAAATAACTCAAACCAACACTGCTGATTAATGCAGTGGACTCACCTGCATGTTAAAAATTGAAATTCTGAAGAATCCAAATTCAAGAAAGCTGCCAAACATATTATAATGATCACTAAAATTGTGGTGTCTTTCCTGTTTCAGTGTATATCGTCCTTTGGTATTTCCGATTATGCCTTTTTTGTTCAATTTTCCCACTAAATGTGAAAATAGACATTCTGTAAGGCAGCTTATTTCATATGTATATCTCCACAATGTTTTATGTAGCTCTCAAACTATAATTCACTGTTTGTATTCCAACTTGTAAGTTGTTTTTCTATTCACACTTGTATTTTTTTTTCAATAAACAATATAAAATCATGTTTGCGTTCCCATTTCTTTGAGCGATTTTAGATTAAAATTGTTCCAGAATTATTGATGGCCCATATCAGTTCAACAGATGGTGACAAACACATGTGAGACCTAAAAATAGATCAGACAATTGAGCTACAAAGTCCTTTCTCTGCACTTAAAGTAGAACTGGAAGAAGAACCAGACAACTTCCTGCACACCCTGTTGAGCCTAAAACTCTTCCTCACTGGGTGTCACCATGGCCAATCACGTTTCCATGCAGTATTCTCTGCCATGATTGGCTCTTTGGCATGGTTAGGATTAGATTGTGAAATATGACAGGTCACTGCACCAAAAACGAGTTTTTGGCTGAATATGTCACACAGGAGGTCCAGAGGACTTGAACTTGTCAAAAGCTACTGGAAAATAGGAAGAATGAATCATTTCAAATGCACAGCACAGCTTTATCTGCTCATTACAATACGACCTTGTTGGAAACAGGATATGAACTCTCCGTACTGTAAATAGCCTTTTTTTGCAGTGTGCAAATCCACAGTGGTTAGCATTACAACCCAAGGTCTATTTTCTTGTGTGGACAGAAAAGACTGTCTGTAAGTCCATAAATCTCCGCGGCATTGGCTTAAGGGTGTAAAGGACAACTGCCAAAATTTACCTGTTAAACCACAAAGGCGTACAGCCCACCCCAGGCGTCTCTCGGCTCTCGTTAAATTAAACAATAAAAATGTTCTCTGTAAACTATATAAGAATATGGCTTGTCATTCAACGTTTTCACCTGAAACGTCGGAAGTGTTGAGCAAAGCTGCTCTAACAAAAAAAGCTGTCCCACCCCTTGCCCCCCTCAAATAAGGAGCTTTTACATTCAAAAGTACCCTACATTCAAAATACATTAGGCTAGACACCTTAGATTTAATACATTCCCCTTAACAACTTCATTTCAAGTCTGTGGCGTACAAAAGGGAAAGCTACTAAATAAATCCGTCAGTGGAAATAATTAGAAAGCCGGAGATCTAATTAGTTTGCTTGTTACAACACTGGCAAGGCATGAATCCATTTGACACCAGCAACTATGTTCCAAAAACAGCAGCCCATGTTTTCAATTAAACGGTTGCATGAGTGGCTGTAATGGTTCGCCGACTGCTGATGATGTCATAATGGCCACACTTCATTTGCATAAGGCAGATGTTCACATATATTCAAGAAAATAATGATCACCAACTTGCTACTTGTAAAACACATTCCTTAGTTGGTTGGTGTAAATGGAATAGTGTTGTTTTATGGCAATTTATCAGATTAAATTACAGGAAAATATTGGTTTTCAGAAAACATACACTGCATACATATACATTTCATATTGGGGATCATCATGAACTGTTTGTTCAAGCAGTCAGATGTTTTGGAAATTAAGTAAAACTTTGCTTTTTAAACCTACATGTTTCTCTTTTATGAAATCAAAGGTACTACGGTACTTCCATGACATGGCAAAGGTTTTTTGATGCCATATCCCTCAATTATACAATATAGATTTGACTGAATATTATGAGGTAAGGCCAGGTGGATAGTGTTCGATGTTGATGAGCTCTTGTTTTCCATGATAATGCGAGCATGTCTTGTGATCTCTCATGATTGGATACTTGAAAATATCTGGGACATTGCCGTTCCTGCTTTATAATGGAAATCTGTAGCATATTTAGTAGCCAACATGCCCACTTCCTCTCTCATCTGCCAATGGCAAAATCCGCAGCTGTTGTCATAGCGGTGCATGAGGAGGAGTGCGATCTGTTCGCTTCTTCACATCCTGCCACCGCGTCTGACAGTTTACTATAAAAAAATTTTTACAGTGGGAACAGACCTGACATGTTCAGGGATGTATTCCCGTATTTGTATTCTTTTTTGCACCTTTACCGTGGACAACTCCGCCATTTACTCCCTGAAAACGCTGAACTCAGAAGCTAATCCGGTTAAAAAATTCAAGCCACATGCACTATCATTGGTTGGTTGTATGGCCACTGACAGAATAACCATGTCATTGACAGTGTACTCCTGGTGGTGAAATGTGTCATGATTTAGCCAAGAAAACCCACAAAGAGATTTAACAGCAAAGTGAACTATCACCACCAACAAAGACAACCTTAAACATTTCAATACCTAAAGATGATATTATTTAAAAACGGAAAGTTAAATTGACATCAGAGTGTGCAACGAAGATTACATTTGCAAGAAGGCGAATGTACTTACTGTAGCAGCATGTGGTGCATTTGGCAGTGGGCCTATCAAATGTATGGTTTCATCTTCCACTGTAGATCAGTCTGTCATCGCCGTTCATGTGTAATAACAAGTTTATGTGATCTGGAAGAAGATCAGTGAGACTCAATAAAAGCTGGGAACTTTGTACTCGATGAATCTGCGCTGACAGACTAACAATGAGCGGTAGGCCACAACCCGCAACGATACATTACAGCTCTTACAGGTGCATGGAAAACTCTGGCCGTAATGAACAATGTTACGGTAGAGCTCGTATCTGCATGTAAAATACATACAGGCTCACCGAGCGCTTGAGGCTTTTGGGTCTGCAGACTATTTTACTGTTTCACACTTGAGTAAGACACTAAAATTCAGTTTCAGCCATTACATCAAGCTGTATAAACGGGTTAAAGAATGTGTAAAACAAAGAAAATCATGAGCTCCAACGTTATTTCTTCAGTAAAGACGTTCACAATGAGTGCCGGCTGGGCTCTTTAGCCTATACACTGCAGGCTTTGGCCAAGGCTATATCAGTCATTTTTGGCCTCGCTGAAGGTTTTTTTTTTCCAACGGTCGTATGTCTTATTGGTCTTGCTTAGCTTCTTCTCATCCAGATACCAGACTTCTGAACCACCAGCTGAAGTTTATACTGTACATTTACTGAAAAGCCGGTTAGGACCATTTATGATAAAATACAAGCCCTGCAGATACACATTTATGTGTGAGAACGGAACATGAGCCCACGGCATTATGTAAGTAAAAAGAGGTCATATTTCATCAGACGAGCACTTGTTGCAATGTTTAAAGTCTTTTGCAACAGACGTGGATGTTATTCAAATAAATTTAGAATTTGGAAACTTTTTTCATAAACTTTAACCCCTTTTATTCATTTTTTCAGGAATTTTTTTTTACTGCATTTACAGGAACTGCTTTGAAATTTTGGTCAATGTTTGCCCTACAAACAGCGAAGTGCCACATCGCACATGGATCTCTGCTGTGGATATATTCCCTTTGATGGTCTGAAGTTTAAATAAAATCAGAATAGATTTTTTGCCTTCTTATTTAACCCCAAAAGTATAATGATACAGTCTTTGATTATCTTTCTTTAACCGTATGCGGCAACCCAGAAAGAAAGTTCCATCCGCTTCTTTTTCCATGATTCAATCATGACTTTAACAGAGGTAAAATAATTGTATAGGAAAGAGGTTTTTAAGGCACTAAATTTGACACAGTAAAAGGCTATGTTTTCAGTACCGGGATCGGCAAGGTCAAACAAAGGCAGGCCAATAAGGAAACCGTGTACGTCTCTGACAATGGCCTACGTCGTAGATGTAACGAATATGGCTGCAAGGGTAAAGAAAAGCTGACCTTCTGCCTCACTCCATACGTTTGCTATTGAATTCAGAACAAAATACGTCCAGTGTTCGTTTTCATACATTTTCTCCTGTTCCATAGAAATAAAAAATGCCTTGACATACAACCCCTTTGTGATAACTCGGCATTATCCTGGTGTGAGGTCTTCGCCACCTTTGGCGAGTCTCTCACAAAAGAAATGACAAAAGTGTCAACATATGTCATTGAGATGCATGTCTGGCGACCTCGGTATTGACTAAGCGAAGGAGGAAGGGGAGAGTTGATAATTCGAAAATCAAGTTCAGTTGCAAAGACAACCTTGATTCTCTTAAACCAGTTTCCAGATGTGAACTGGGCTGAACAGCTACACCTCCCCCTTAACGTGCAAGATCCGAGAGGTACAATCAAAAGTTTTAAATTCTTTAAGAGCTTCCACCTGTGGGGGGTGTTTAAGTCGTATTGTGTTTCAGAGGTGACTGTTAGGTGCAAGTCAACGCAAACCCCCGCCACCGGAAAAGTCTCTGCTCTGTCGTTTCTAATATCTGACTGCTCTCGGCATGTTCTGACAGAACGCTTTTAGCTCTTAGCTTTACTCAAATAAGCTTGTGCTGGAATATGTTCAAAATCACACTTTGGCACAAGTAGTTTGCACAATAGCTTTCAATTTGGCAGAAATAAGTCATACCTCGTAGTTACTGCCATGCTCCATTACAACAGGTGAAGCTGTAGTTTTATATTATGTGCCAATGACAGCAAATACAATATGTGGTAACACAAGAGTTGTCCAAGTCAATGGAATGAGTTATTAATGACTTTATTAAAGGGTATAACCATCAGAGAACAAGAAGCAACTAATTATTATTGTGTATATATATATTTCTTTGAAAAGAGGAAAAAACAAAATCTGTTCATCAAAGGTCAGAAAAAATTGTGGCATGTGTTTCTTTGTCATTCCTAAAAAGGCTTCCAAACTGTCATTCTGCTGAGGGCATTAGAATGCGCGCACGCGCACACACACACACACACACGCACACGCGCACACAGGAAAACTCAATCATTTTACGCTTCTGCAAACTTGTCTTAAATGATTTACTTTTATTTCACAAGCCAACACTTTAATCGGAGGAAATGTGAATGTCTGACAGGAATACGGTCTATGAGGCCTGAAGTAGATCTGACCACAGTGATGCATAAGGTTAACCCAGAATGTGCATAAGGAGCGACAAATGTTCCCTCTCCTGAACGCCATGCCGCTAATGCGAATAACCGCAGACGTCATAATGTTGCGCAATAGACGAAAGACTTGTTGTGTTTGTTGTGCAACGCAAAAGACAAAACACGTTGTGGTTTTGAAAGAATAGCTGGCCACCGCTTCCGCAGATGTTCCTCTGGATGTTCCTTCATTAACGGAAATCTGGCCATGCTGTACCTATAAACAGGGCTGGAATGTTTTTGTGTTCATCAAGGCGGAGGGCAAGCGTTGCTTTAACCTTCTAATAAGGAAGAGAGGTCACAATGTGGCCAGGAGACTATTGGAAACAGATGGACCCGTTTGCTATCGATGAGGACCTCATGATGCTTGAGCTCCAAGTGGGACAAAACGAGATTTGTTCTCTCTCTTCACAGTACATTTAAACAATTTGGCAGAACTTTATTTCCTTTGGACTCTTCTAATAGCGAACTATTCCTTTGGACTCTTCAGATAGCTAAGTATTCCTCTCAGACGTGACAGGTCATACATGGCCTGGCACTTTTCCATGCAGGAAAAAAGTGATTGGGTTCATAAACTGAAACTAAACAAAAAATATTAACAGGGGTATATATCTGTCAGCGTTCATGTGATAGGTTATAGCTGTTATATTTATACAGTTGACTAGTTTGATTTATGCCTTAAATGAACTAAGTTTAAAATGTCTAATGTTAAGCTCAAAAGCATTTACAGATGTCTCTCAGTGTGAACTTTCCCCAAACTGTTCTTCGAAAACACATCACGTGCTCGGACGTCTTTTGTACAACTTTCGCTATGGCATTTAAGGTCTTCTCCTTTCTTTTTCTTTCTGTTTCAGCAAACTGTTTCTAAATTTAAAACAAGCAACATTTTTCAGCTTGTTTTAAAAAAAAAAAAAAAAAAAACTAATTCGGTCCCGGGGGATCGAACATGACCGAGCTACTGCGTTTTCTCATCCGTGGCCCTTTTGAGTTTTTCGACGACTGCAGCTGTTGTTGTTTATTCCTGGCTCTGCCGTTGCCTGTGACTGGAAATGAGGGCGCTCGTTTTTGCCCCGAGGTGCCGAACGTCCCAGGTCCTTGTCTCTGGGGGAGGGGTTAATGTTACTACATTCATAATCGCGCAGGGAGTTTCTATATCTGATGGCCCCTGGTCCAACCTCGGAGCACGGCTAATGAGCCAAAATGGTTCAGCCTTAACCTCTCTTCGTGGCGGCAGAGTTGAAAAAGGGGAGTCTGGAAGTGCGTGCAAGTGAACTGAGGGACATATGCCAGGGTCAAAGAGAAAGTAATTTTGCATTGTCTCCAGAGAATTGTAGTTTTGCAATGATTAGAGATGAAAAAGTTGAATGGCATTAGCGTATTTCACACCAGCTGATCCTTTGAGTCAACGTGAGCGTATTGAAGGGTGGGCTGGAAAAAGAGGGGGAAAAAAGAGGGGAAAGTGTTTGAACCAGTCCCCTATGGTTTCTTTACCTTTCATGTGTGAGTCTAAGATGGATGTCATGAGACTTTGATGGGCCTCAAAGACGTGGACGAGAATTTAAAGATTACGCATTCGGGCCTCGATGGGGGCCAGGCTGCCGAAAGGGCGGAGGCCCGGGTTCGAGACAAAAGGCATAGCGGCTCGCATTCTTTTCCTGTGATTCAGTTTGAAATTGAGCGAGCTCAGTGAGGGCCCCTATTCATCTGCGAGAAAAACCCCTCTCAGAGATGGCTGGTGGTCATTTACGATGCCAGATATGGAGGAGACAAAAGCATATTTAATGTGGCTCGGGGCGTGGGGGAGACCTGCCTTTCTGAAGTTCTGCTGCCGTAGGAAATTTCATCTTTGCAATCCCTCTGCAAAGTGAAAGAGAGAAGTTTTCAAAAAAAAAATGTTTTTTGTTCATACTACACTTTGTTATTATTGGGCTTTATTCAATTATGACAGTGAAACTTTGCTTTCATTTCCACACAAAAATCATTGACCATTCTCTTTATTATTTTCTTCACACAACTAAAGATTGAAAGTTATTTTCTCAGGAAATTCATGACATGTCACTGCCATGGAATAATGTGAATAACTGAATTGACTTTAAGCTCCATCATGATGACTGTAAAAAACATGGGTGAAATGCAGTGTAACTAGTGGGAGTTGAAACCTTGGGCTTAGACGGCTAGACTATGGGAGTAAATTGGACCCGAAACACCTACTTGTAATCTTTGAGATAAAATGCATTCTAGTTCCAATGCTGCACTCTGGTGTTTTTAAGCAAAGGTTTAAACTCACATTAAGGACACTGTAATCAATCACATGCTTCTAGGGTGTTATCCAGTTTATTTTTATTGAGGAAATATTCAAATAGATAAGAGGCGTCATCTCAGAACAACTTTAAAACAAAATGAAATGGTCTATAAATTAACGAGCAAGGAAAAAAAGTTCAGCGTGTGTGGTTATAAATAAACGAATCTGGGCTGGGTTTCTCAAAACCCTTTTAGCGGTAAGATCATCTCAGGCTTTCAATGGAAATGAGCTGGTAAAAATGATATTAGCGCTAAGTGAGTTTTGGGAAACAGGGGCCTGAAATACATCGTCATATCTTCAGAAATGAGCCAGAAAACTATGATGGATTAAAATGACATAGCTGGCGTTCCACCCGTATGAGCCATTGGATGAGAGGAGTGTGGACTCCCCAGAGATCCCCCCATGGAGAGCAGACCCTGAGAAATGAGCGGGAGAACGCTGTAACAGGGTAGCGGAATGACTCAATGCTCTGCTGGCCTCACCGCACTTTCTCATGAAACTCCTTGTGGCTTCGTCCGCTGATAGCTTCAATAGCCATGTACTGTCAGCCGTAAAAGACAAGCAAAAGACAACCAATTCAAGAATCCAAGTGTCAACGACCTCGAGTAAAAAAAAAACACAAACAGAACTTTTCTATTTTACTCTAATTTGGTAACAGACAGACATTATTTTCAGGAAAATCCATTAAATTATTGGCTGACTTTACAAATACGAAGGAAGTGACTTTCCATTTAAACTGAAACTACTGTGTCCTTCCTGGCATACTGCAAATAACTGCCTGTCTGTGTCTCTTCCACATCTATATAAATAACCTTGACATGGACAAGAGTGAATGTTAAATTAGTGATTACTGAATTACATTAGTGAGGATTCAAGGACCACATTCGGATGGAGCTACACTCAGCTGTCAGTTGAACATTCAAAAAAAGTTCCTCTCTTTTCAAAAAAGTGACTCAATAATGATATATGGTAGCTTCTCCCATTTTTGATTCCTTCCCCTATCACTACGTTAAATTGTCAGATGATACAAAACAAGTGAGTCGAGCAATTAACTTTGAGGCTGAGACCCTTGGTGTGTTCAAGTCCAGGACTAATGCAGTGCTGGATACTCTATAGATTGCTGGGCAGAATGGCTGGTTCTCATCATTATGTGTTCTTTTGTTCTTAAAAAACTTTAGTGGGGTCTAGAAAATAAAAGTAAAATTGCTCAATTGTTTCTCCATCTTATTTTTTTTCCTACAGATGTCCTGCAAATGTTTAAACAAGTGCTAAAAATGACTTAATGCACAGCTCAAAAGCTGATAATCTGCATGCTATTAAAATAGTAAATTTAATATGGAAACCTGTCAACAGTGCAGAATTGCATTATGAAACAAAAGTGATATACCAGTGGAACATTTCAAACTTCATTAAAAACTAAAGGACCACAGTGACCACATCAAGATGGGGAAAAAACCCCATCACTGCCAGTGAATTTTTTCTTGATTTCCTAATACCAAGCAACAGCTTGGAACTCAATACATCTTCTGACCCAAGACACCAAGAAACCAGCACTGCTTACAAGAAAATCTTACAAGTGTCATTTTTTTGTTATTGTTAAATGTATCGTCGCCAACTTTTGTTTTCACTCTGTGCCAAGGGAAGAAACACTAAAGATAAACAAAAGGAATTATGTAACATCCAAGATTGAGAACATTCTTTTTTTACAGTAGACGGGTAAATCAGGGAAAAATAGCATATTTGGCTACAAAAAAAACTTTGCCAGCACTCGGTTAAAGAACTGCAGCGGACTACATACTGGCTAAATGCAGGAATGATTGAGTGAAATTGTAATGCCATGCAACAATTTCACTTGTAGACATACACATGTGGTTAGTGTCAGTGTAAGTGGCATGCACATGACTGTCAGTGGGGAAGGCACTGTGAGAAGGAGAAATTTCCCAGAAATCCCAGCCATACCCTGAGTCGGTGTGCAAAGCACTTTGCTAGCTGAAGTTTTAATGGGATTTAACAGTGTGTTGGCCTCAAAGGAATCTGCTTCCTGATTCTTCACTGGTTTGTAGATCTCTAAGCCAAAGACTAAGCAAGTCTAAGACTATCTGCTGATTGGCAATAAATGATTCCGTTCATTAATTTATTTTCTGGTACTGTGTTTTCTGCAGGAAAATTCTGACCAAGAATCTTGTCGAGCAAAAACACAAAATCTTTAGAAGTGGATTACACAAGTATTGCAAAAATATACAGAGAGAGAAAAGAAAAGCTGGTAATGATTCCAAAACCCAACGTAACTAACATTAGAACAATGTGAAAACAAAAATACCACAAGGCTATGGTGGTCTTAGGATATGTTTAGCTATAAATTTAATCTACTAAAAACAGGCCAAATACTCCAATGAGTTCAGAGGGAAAAAACACAATACTGTTTCTGCTAGGACACTGATATTTTTCTTGGTTTAATTATATCCATAGCGGTATACAAAACATTGAGGAAATCAGGGGAGGTGAGGTGGGGGACATTCACTGGTATCTGACAAAATGACCCTTTTGCATTTTATGTTGCCAGATCTGTTGTAATGAAGATTCAGACAATAGAAGGTAAATTTACCGAACAAATATCACACAGGCATGGGGAATGCAGTGACAAGCCTCCGTATTTGATCTAAGTAACTCGGTAAATGAACTGTAGAGCCAGGAAACGACAGTACATTTCCCCATTATATTCTTCCAGTCAAGCTCAAAGAGTCTGGTTTGCAAGTCAGATTTGGCTGAGAGAATTCAAACAGTATAAATGACAAGGAGAATCACTCTTTCGTCTCTCTTTTCCTGGGCGTTTTTACAAAGGAGGTATGAAAACAAGTTGGACCATTGGTTCTGTAAAAAATAGCCCTGACATGCACTTTCTATAGTTCCAGATAGATCCGCTGACAAAATTGTAAAAAAAAAAAAAAAAAAAAAAAAAAAGACTGATATTTTGTTCTATCAAACCAAAAGCTTAACGTTCAGTGGTTTCCTGGAGACAGTACGGTGGGACTTATTATCGGCCAAAACTGTATCCTGTGTCCTTGAAGATTAAAAAGCCAGGCATTCACTGCGGTCCGCGTTTAATTTGGGCTGACTTTGTTCTGTATGCCAAGAAAATTGCCCATTCTACATCTTTTTATGATTTTCTTTGCCAAAAATGCAACATATTGTGTGTCTTTTCAATGCAATTTACGAAGAGAATGATTTGGGGCATTTTTAATATGGTGTAATGAAATAGAGTGAAATGTGCATGTATGATTTTTCATATAAAATGCACCAGTAAAAAAACAATAAAAATACTTACAGGGAAAATTTCAAGCTCCACACCCATTTTATATTATTTTCAAACTACGTGCTCAACTTTTTCTTCAGAAAAAGCTTAACAAATGCACTGATATTTCAACAAAATTAAATTTCTATTTTACACCTTTACAGGTGTCAAATCATTTTTGACTTAAAACGCCTATTGTGATACAATTTCATTTGCCACAAAAACATTTTCGCATTCTGCTGCTGGCTCAAAGGACCCCTGCAAACATTCAAAACGAGGAAAACGACAACACACGTTTACAAAAAACCTGCTTTTGAATGCATATTTGCGCATTGGGAACAGATAAAAATCCTGGCTCAAAATACATCACAATACACGATCAGAATTTGATTGTATGTGAGGTGACAGGCCGAGGAACATTGTGCGAACAGCCATTGTTTGATTATGTGCTGCTCGTGTGAGAGCTTCAACGCTTTGCCAGTTTAGATTCGACCTAAAGACATCTTTGAGATCGTCTTAATTTGGGATTGCTCCATCGGGCCTCCTTTACCAAACGCTTCTGAGGAAAGCCGGACTAAGGCAGCGGAGTAATGTATGATAATTACGCTTTTGAAACTGTGGCGGTCGGCCATAGATTCTTTACACAGGCTTTGTGTGTTTGCTTATGCAATAGACTTGCCATTAGTCACAGCTGAGCTGAAGGATTTGAGTCTGCAAAAGGAGCTGATCTTAATGTCAACAGTGAGCTGACGACTGTGAGACGCAAGAGTGAAATCCTTTTGACGCTCTGAGCAAAGGCAAAAAGCATAAATCTATCAATTATGTGTACATTCATTTATGCTGCAATATGCTTGTAACTGAAATCTGTTTCCATTTTTTTTCCCACAATTCCAGACACTATGTTTCAGTTACTGAGCTATAGTCTCACAGGAATGGAACTGGCATGACTGATGTACAACGTTTTACACGCCTCCACGCCTTACCTGGCGCAGGTTATCTCACCTAAAACCTGAATGGTACTCAGGGTGCCGTTTCCAACACTGCTCATGGTGAGAAAAAAAATGAAAGCCTTCGCTTGTTTTATTTATTCAAAGCAAAGACAGAGCACAGCATGGATCAGGCCAAAATCTGACCTTAACCTTACGACAGAGGAACTAACACTGTACTGCAGTGTTCAAAGGTATATTACCCTTTACAAAAGCAGCAGCCCCCCATGCTACGGGTCCTGGAAGGTCATTTCGACAGGAAACAAAAACACGCAGGTGAAAACGAAAGTAACATAAGTATGTATTTGTACGAGTCCTCGGACGTTTAGGGTTGTGGAGTGGAAAAAATGGATCCTCAGAAGAACGCTGTTATTTGGAGAACAGTTGAGGGTTTAGCTTCAGATAAACATCTGGGAGGACTGGGGTATTTGGTGGGAGGAAGGAGTCCAGCGGTACAGGATAAATAAACAATGCAGATTGAGGAGAGAAACCTTAAAAAGCCGTTCTGAGTGCGTGGCTTTAGGGAACCGATGCACGGTCTCTCAGGAGCATCCCACAGACACAGGGTGGAAAGGAATGGAAGGGGCGACCAACGCGGGTCAAAGGTCATGTGGTGTTGCTCTGGGTGGCAGGGTTTATTATTCCGGCAAGGTAAAACGGGAAGCAGGCTCACATGGGATTGGAAGCCATGGACTCTTATAATCCCTTGAAGTGAGGGAACGTGGCCGTCAAGGGAACGGGCGGAGAGAAAAGTGTGAATCGACAGTTTGCTCACGAGGGTCGTTGCATCTGCCCTTAAACCTGTCAAAGGAAGGTAAACTTCTCAAACGTAAGGCGCGTGTCATTCTTCGGTTTACAATTCAACAAAACTAATTTGAGACACTCTTTTTGTTTGTATTTTTTTATGCTTGCTCAACAGTCAGTGGTAAGCTGAAATAAACAATGTCATTTTAAAGATTGTTTATCAAAGTTAATGAAAGGGTTCACTGTGGTTAGACTGAATAGAGTCATTGTCATAATGTTTGACATAATCAGAAATGGTCACAGAATAATGTTATACTGTTAATTTGCATGGAAAAATCTCCAGTTATCATTTCCTCTTGTTCACTACTTAAATATTTGTGCTTATGCACACTCATGACCTTGAGTAAATGGTGAAAAAATATAGCAGACAGCACTTTCTCATGTTTTTTAAACTATTGATAATTTCATTGATCATATTCATGTAGTTAATTACGCCAATCAGAAATTAGTCATTAGATCGTTAAAAAAAAAAAAAAAAAATTGGACAAAAATTAATGCATCGTTTTATGTATATCAATGCTCGTAAATGATGGTCTGAATAATATCCAAACATATCAGATATCAACCTCTCCAAAACTCGAGCCATATAGTGGGTAACAACAAATTGTTGGAATGCGGAATAATCGTTTGCAGTGGTGTGCTGGATACCTGATAGATAGCTGATTGATGTTAGCGTTATAAGAAAACCCTTTATTGTGTAATACGCAGATACTGGAATCGCCTCTATTGTCTGTAACTCCCAAGGTGGATTTCTCAAACATCTACACTTGACAGGCCAAGTTTGGGAAAAGGTCTGAGATCCCAGGAGAAAATGGACGACTGTGGTTCAGGTTTGTAAAATCCCCCTTTCTCATTAACTACAGCTGGAGCAGGATCACTGACCTTCAGCAATTCATTTTGACTCAACTCCATAACAGTGCAGTAAATTGTCAACTGTCGAAACCATAGCCAAAAATTTGCTTTGGTGACCACCACTGGAGATTCATATTTGTCTGAGTTATCAATCATTACATATATGAAAAATGAATCACATCCCACTGCAATGTCTCCGGCATGAGTAATTTTTGGCGCGCATATTCCTTAAAATAATCTACGTGTTCATACATTGTGGCTTGGACTTCATCTATGTGTTCACTGCTCCAAAGCGTGTCAGCAGGTGTGTTTTTATGTATCTGGGTGTGATGTCTCTGTTTTTCTTTTCACCCAGACTCAGAGAAATGACTTCAGTGAAAATATTGGCCCAGGTTTGATTGCTGCTTGTGGAAGTAGCGTTGAGACTTCTTTGATTTAACCGCTGTTTACGAGGACTGGTCTGTGGAGAAATGGGACGCAGAGCCAAGGGTGTGACCCTATGTGGCCCCTCACTGGTGAACCTCATCAACGCAGGGCCCAATAGGGATTACCCACGAGGAGCGCGGACCCGGTGACGCTGGCCAGAAGTCTGCTCGCAACCGACCGGGCCGCAACTGGGGACCGACCACTTGGGGTGACACGACGCAGAGCGATTTGATGAGAAGCTTGAGAGGAGATGATATTGATGGGAAAATACAGCACAGTAGAGTTCAAGATAATGTAAGAGCAACTGGAGCCAATCCGATGTCAGCCTGATGTTCCGCAGGCTGCATTCTTCGCGTCAACGGTCCTGTTTTTTCAGACTCGTGGGCCAAATTTGTATTTCAACAGGATTAACTCGCCGTGCAGGATTAACTCTCGATTAAATCACAACAGGAAACCTTAATTAAAGTTTTATTGACTTTGATTACTGTAACCTTCTTCAACAAGTTTGCCCCCTGCGCTCTTTGTTTATTTACAGATTCATATCTTTGCGGAATAATATAAACAGTGTGCAGACAGCATGGCATGAATGGGAATTGCGTATTTGATCTCGAACAGAGAGCAGATGTTTCTAGTCCTTAAGAAGCTATCGCTTCCCTAGACCCCTACTGCTGCCAGCTCTCAGGGCTTATTAAGTGGTGATTCATATCAACCTGTCTCTTATATCAGCCTCATACCTTTTTGCAGAAGGGTATTTTCTAAGAGGGAGTGCATTATGTGCGTGTTGCATCACTGCGTTTTTTCTTACTTTGCTGGGACTGCTTGGCATCGCTTTGAGGTGGCAGAGCCTGGGAAGCATTAGCATGCCATTCAAAGCAGCGCTTTTCCGCCAACTGCCGTTTTTCATCCCGGAGAGGGCATGCACCGTGAGCGTTTAGCGCCGATAGCGCCAGAGACATGAAGCAAAGCTGTCAGAATTATGTGATCGTCTGGTCTAATGATAGCCAGCTTTGGACTCGAGCTCTCCCTCCCCCCTCCACAATGCTCCTAAGTAGCAGAGGTAAAACACTCTTACGGATGTATCTGAGGCCCTCTGTCAAAGATGTAGCATGCTGTCTGTGGCCCCATTTTGTTTCTACATCATTGCAAAACAGAAGCAAGATTAGTGCATGGCCTTTATATGTACAAGGATGACAACTCACAGAATCTGGAATTTTACATTATCTCACACAATTTGACAAGTAATATTTACGTGACTCCAAGGGCTGCTGTCTGACAGTATCACTGTTTTTTTCATATGTGTATTTTATATGGGTTTGGAAATAATTTTGAGGTTTATATAAAAATAGCCTGAATCAAAGTGTTGGTTAGCAATGCTGGGTAAACACCAGATTGCTGTGCATTGCAGTTGGCTAGCAGTGGGTCTTAATCATTGCACATTCTTCAAAGGCACTCTCGCGTGAGATTGTGATCAAATAATAAAAAAATAAATAAAAATCAAGCATGCCAGATAATTTTAGATTAGGGACAAGCACTGACTAATGTTATGAGTCAGGGGATGTCTTTAAGGGTTCAGTGCAGACCAGGAAAGATAAAAACATGCGGATCAGGGCTTCACCATAATTCAAACGACAGGAAAGAACAGAGGTTAAAGTAACCCGATCAGGTATGTGCAAGTGAGAGACGGTTTAAATAGAAAAAAAGATTTTCAAGAATACAATGAGGATGAAGTAATCTCAGGTTTCCAAAAGGCATACATGAATTGTGGAGTGATGCAAAGAGGTATCCCATGCATGCAAAGATATATCAGTTAATAATTGCTTTCACCATAAGTTTAGGCTGGGAACTACAAAACGCAGGCTCCAGCATGGGTTTAAGTCTTTAACAGACAATGAGTGAGAATCCTGCACAGGGTTTAAGGTGGGTTTAGGCTAGCCAGCGTTACCAATGACACTCCAGTTACTTGCAATGCTACAAGCTATCATCAGCAACATATACACCTACATGTACATTTAGGCACTTAGCAGATGCTCTTATCCAGTGCAAATTTCAAAACGGCATGCAATAGGCTGTGACAGCAAACTTACATGGTACCATGTAGTCAGTGCCAAAACTGGCTGCAATAGTCATCCCACCAACCTATAGATTATCTGCAAGTGTGTTTAGACAGTGCTGGTGGAAGCGTAATGCTGAAATGCTGCTTGCGTTCAGGGTTAGATGGGATAAGATGCATGACTTTGAGCCCTGTAGATATGGCCAGAGAGGCATGAGGCCAAATACAAAATTGTGGACAGATAAGGATAAAAGTTTTATTAAAAAGTGACCACTTCAAGGCTGTAGCTGAAAAGCTATCGGCACTTATTCCCAGAAAGCTGTAGGCTACGGCCGCCGTAATGAGAACTGTCTTAAGCGGTCTGCCAACTTGGACACAACGGTGTCAGCTAAGACAAAAGACTCTGACATTAGCGAGGCTGTGTTTACTTGGGCAGGGGGAGACACTGGCAGAAAGCAGGAATTAAGAAGAAATAGCACTTTTTGGAAGCCATGATTGGAAAGACGGATAAAGGGCTTTTTTAAGATAGGTGAAAGGAGCTGAAATATGTGAGATGGACATTCAAGAAGCAAACCAAATAGTTTCGGAGCTCACAATATGCTTTGTGACTTTTTTAAGCAAATGGCCTTAATGTACAAAGCTTAATATGCAAAGATAACATCAGACATATTCTCCATTTAAAACACAGCGCTGGGATATGCTCTTGTGCAACTCAGTTTGTTATTACTTGCGCAAGTTCAAAACGCGATGATCCCACCGAGGAATTAAGCCTACAGCCTCTGATTAGGAGCCCAAGTTCTTAAGCCTACAATTCCACACAGCTGCCAAGTGTCGTTAAAAGCCAAACTATGGATAACTGGGTCTTCTCCGATATTTCGCCGCTGCTTGGGGAGAACTACGGAAATGAGGTCCCTCACTCTACGGCATAAAACAATGTGTATTTTATGGGAAAATGCATCATTTTTTCAATTACAGAAAATGAAGTAGCATCATGGTCTGGTTCAGGGCTACTCCTGCTTCTGACGGCCACCTGTGTCCACAGGTATTTTCTCCACCCATGCGCTGCACCAACCGATTTCATGACCTCTTTTATCTCCTTGGTTCAGGAAGTGAGGTCATTAGGGAAATCAGGTGGTGTAGTGTGCAGCTGGAGCAAATACCTGAAAACTGCAGCCAGCAGGATCTAGAGTTTAGCAGGCCTGTTCAAGTTTACAGTTTTAACAAAAACCTTCACATGTTGGAAGAGCTGATCTCAAAGTCCCATCTTGCAACACCCTCCATTAGTTCCAGTAAGTCCAGACTCCCCTATGTACTCCAAAATGTGTCAGCAGAAGATGACCACTTTGTTTTGTTCTTTTCACGCTGCAGTCTGTCAGCTGAGCTATCCAGCTCATTGAATGGGATGACAGCAGGGGTCTGGATCAGTTCACACTGCAGCTAGCGGCTAAGGTCCATGACTGGGACCCTTTAGGTTGGTGATTCAAGCCCCAGTCTAGCCAGAGCAAGAACACCATTGCTGTTGAGCCCTTGAGCAAGGCCCTTAACCCCACATTGGGGGGGGGAGATCGGCCCTTAGTTAGCCTAATCAACTGGAAGTCGCTTTGAATAAAATTGTCAGCTAAATGACTTATTTAAAGAAGTATACTCCATATAGCACAGGTAGACGCTGGGTCCTACCTCACAACAATACAAGCAATTTAACTGGACACACCACCTGGAAAGCGTATGGTTTGTCATAAATTTCCCTGAAATTAAAAATGAAATAAAAGCTGAACATTTAAACACGGGTACAAACACATATCGAGGTACCTACTGAAGGGCATCGGGAACATTACTAAGGAGAGCTGGATAGAACGCTTGAGGTGAGATGGGGTAAGTGGAGATATGGGGCCAAAAAAAACATATCCAAGAGAGAGGGCGCAAAGGAGGTATAGAGTGGTGTGCATCCCATGGACAAGATCTGGCAACCAGTGGTATGAGTCAGAAAGTGAGGAGGAAAGAGGATTTAGGAGAGGGGGATCAGGGCCAGAGACACATTAAGAGATAGTGCTGAAACTTCTCACTGGTCTGGCAGGAAGGATAAGAGAAGCTACTCTGCAAAGCCTAGGCTATCGCTTGCGCGAGGTTGGAACCGATGTTCCTTTTCACAACAACAACGTTTAAGCGTTTCCCCCTGTGGCGGGAGGCCATGACGAAATTCTGAATAAGAAACTAACAAGTTGCCAGGGATGATTTATTTGAGGCGTATCAACGTCATCAATTACTGACTGGCAAGGGATCGTCCTTGTAAAGGCTTCAAAACACAGGTGATGTGATCAAAGTGATTCGTCTTGTCAGCTCATGGTTCGAAAGGGAAAAACACACCCGTATACAATTGTGGCTCCGCGATTTTGTTGTGAAATCATGAAAGACATCTCCCGTGTGGTCTCTAGCGTGGTCCAAACATTGTCTAGTCTGATTACTTGATGAAATCATTGGGATCCAGGAGAAACAGTATGTGGGAACTGTTTCTCCTCTTCCATTTTTATTTGTTTTTTTAATCCTTGCCTTGCAGATGTACCCATTCACAATCACCCTGTTCCTCCCCTGCTGTGACTGTTTTTCAGGCGTATTACACTTTCATTTTTATCTTGTTACATCAAACTCAAGACTCCTCCCAGCTAATATTTACCCACTCCGCGACACAAATGTTTTAGATTATGCAGCGACCTTCTGCTGCAGTTGGGAATGACTTCCTTGGAAATGTGTACATAACACACAAGAGATTAAAATCCTTTAGGCATATTCAAAATCAGGATGCAGCTTTTTGGAAACAAACAGAACTTACTTTTAATACCAGCTGAGTGCTCATACTAATGAACCGGATATTAGCCTGCTCCAATTAGCCCCCTAGTCTAACTGCACGAACATTAACTGTAACCAGCATGTTGTTTATTGTAATAAGCTAAAACTGTACATTGCCATGATATGCAGTTCATTGTATTTAAATAATGTAAATATTGTATACCACTCTGTATACCATAATATTTTTTAAAATCTACCTAGAAGCCAGCCTCAGCATTGTAGGGTTGAAGATGAAATATCCTTGTTTATATGATAATATTCAGAATTAAGGGGAAATTTATGATTCTTATGTTTCATCCGCTGTCATTTCACACAGTTACTCACAACTGATGAAATTTTTCAAAACTCAGATTCAGGATTCAGCCGTGCAAACCCCTGGCTACAAGTCAATAATATCCTTAATTGCTGCACCCCGATGGTGCACTTAGCACATACTTCAGTGGAAAGCTCAAGGACCAGAGACCAGAGCTATTTCACAGCTCCAATCCCCCGGGACGCAGAGCAAACATGAAAAATGAAACAGTTTTAATAACTTAAACGAAACCATCCTCTGTGAGCTCTTTCCCATACCTACAGTGAACGTGACAAACAGATGTGTAATTGCCTTTATGTGAAATTAAGCCTCCATTAACTGCTGACGATTGCTTATAAAATGGCAGTGGAGGGGTGCCTAAGATACGGAGCACCAGGTGTGGACGTGGGCAGGCTTGGGGTTGGGGGGGTGGGGGTGAGGGGAAGAGACCTGTGGAACGGCGGCCATCACGCGCAACGTGTGCAATTTCCTTTTGAGCGATAGAACTCTTCACACCTCAGCCTTCTTGTTATTCTAAACGCGAGCGACCGCGCAAATTAAAGGGACGTGACGAGGATGAGGGAATACCGCCTTCCCCCGGAACACCCCTGAGATCAAACTGAACTGTTTGCCAGGGTTACAGGAGCAAAGGTCACCTTCACAGCTATTCTTCAGGGTCAAGAGTAATTGCTTGGAGTTAAAATTATGCTTAAACGTGCAGATTAACATCAATATTTCTGTGCTTTTATACAACAGAAATATATTTCACCATTCATATAATTTCATATATTGTAGACGTTTAATATACAGGCTAATTAATACAGTAAACACACCTAACTAACGATTTAATATCCTATATACCCTGAGTCCTATGGTCTACAGAGGGTTTGAGAGAGGGCTAACTATAATTTGTCATTATGTGTAGTAATTTCATTAAGGACCAGTTTCCTGGACATGGAATATCCCCCATCCAAGTCTAAAACAAAACCTCTGAGATAATATCCCTTGAAAACATTTTTAGTTAATGAACTTGGCACAGTCCATATCTAGGAAAGTGGCCTAAAGTGTTTTTTTAAATCTACCAGACTAAACAGACATCAGCAGATGGTCAAAAATTAAATACTGGCAAAATAGACAAAGAACAGTACAAAGAATACACAAATTAACTCATTTTCCTACTGCGCCACAGTAACAAGCATAAAAAAGGCAACATGTGCCATTGTAATACAGCTCAATATATGCTAAAATGCCAAATTAGCTATGAAATGGTTTGTTAAAAAGACTATCTTCATCTTATGAACACCGAATTAACACTCTCTGTGACAATAAATAATGAACTTTCACTGTGAAGAACCACGTTTTTGAACCTAACACAAACACTGAGCAGTTCATGTTACACAGACATGTTACATACTCATAAAGTATTAATGGAGAATAAAACTACAAAGACTTTAAAAAGTCCGAAATGGTTAATGAGGCACATTTGAGGTGATCTCTTTAAGAGAGCGCACTGAAGTGGTTTAGTGCAGTCTCCCTCGCTGGAGACGAAATACACACAGCACTGAGTAATATGGTGTGCAGTCTGGCTTGGCTTCCTCCGCTGCTGCAGTCATCATGAATCACAAACTAAATACTCCTGCAAAGTCTCTTCGAGGAATGATACTGTAAGCCAAACTCAGTTCCCATCTAGTCACATTAAACGTCCAGATGTGCTGTTAAAACAAGGGGACATTTGAACCTTCTACAGAAGACGTGAGACGTTAGCCCACTTGACAAACGCGCAGTTTCTATTTGGAAACTGGGCACGTTGCGGCAAAATGTGGGAAAAAAATCACCCTGGATTTGAGCAGAAGATCATTCACAGAGACTTTGTAAATAAAATTATCTGAAGCTTGTCATACTGCCGTTGTCCCGTGGACTGGCTACTTTTCTGTGTTTTTTGTCAAGCAGCTAACGCAGGACTCTAGAGAGCACATACTTTTCATCAGATATGATACATATGCTAAGGGACCGGGGCAAAGGAAACCTCTGAACACATAGATCAGGGACGCGTTAAAATCTCAAGTTCAAAGACTGACACGCGGTTACCTTTTATAATTACGTTAAAGTACCACATGCTGCGCGTTCAAACGGCTCCCTCTGCGCAGCGCACATCCGCGAAAGTTTACGATAACCGCGGGGTAACGCCAGAAGTCTTTGTTTATCGCCTCCTCAAGTGAACTGCGCCGCCACGCTAACGAGGAAATCATTCTTTTCATTTATGTTTGAATTAAGGACGCATATTCGAGAAAAGGGAAACTGTTCCTTTTGTTGGAAAATCAAAGCAATGACATTTAAACCTAAAAAGAATAATGAGGGGTACGGTTCTGAAAAAGGTCACCATTCAGTAAAACTGGGTGAATTGTTTTCACTTGTCTTGATATGAAGGGAGGAGGGCAAGTAAGATTTGGAGCAGCAGGAGGTTGGACAGACCTTGATTTCACCCCTGACCATAAGAATAGTCTGGGACTGTTAACCATCAAGTTTAACTAGTTTTAGTTACTACGGCTGAGGAACTAGACAAAACAGAATGCATTGATGTGTTATGATTCATTCTACAGAACTTTCATATATTCTGATACTGGCTGCCATGCGGTTATGCATGAAAAAGACAAAGAAATGGATACATACATTTCCGTTAGTTTTTGTGAGAAATGAAATGATTCATTCTCAATAGCAGATAGGTCTCAATAGAATTATCCGAAATACATTTTTCCTGTTTATTGCACAAGCACAAAAAAAATCTCACACTCAGCAAATATGAGAAGCTACCTTGTAAAATCTTTGTATTTGGTCATACACTCTTGCATCCTCAGCATATATTGGCATTTTTTGAGTTCAGATAGAGACAAGATGTGAATATTAATTTGTGGAGAGAGCTTTAAACATTTTTGTGTGAGATGTAGCTCCACAATGAATTGTGAAAATAAGATATAATTAATATGCCATGTATCTAATACCTAAATGCATAACATTTTAGGAGAAAATCGTTAGTTTATGTCTTAATAATTCACAATCACAAAAGTACAAAAAACAAAAATCCAATTCCGCTTCAAATATTTGAATTTGATGTTTAAAATTAACATTCTAATGATTCAATCTAAAATAACACCGCCAGGGAACAAAACGAAACATAATTGTATTAATTTGCATATTTAATTTATTATCTGAAGGATTAAAAAGTATATGAATACACTGATATTGTACACTAATGTTTATACAACAGCACACTGCTTTGTGGTTAATCCTGGATTTTGTCGAGCTATGCATCGCGTTATTAAAATGAGCCCCCATGTGAAAATGCAGAAGCAAACAGGGAGCAATTAGTCTTTCCATAACTCAAACATGCCTTCCCCCAGACAGTTCAAGCACCTCTTCTGTTGGCCCTTCCCAACGCTCACGATCGAAAGGAAGTTTAGACGCCTTCCGTGGACCTCTAAAATATCTTCAGGGCATTCCGTCTAACCCGGACCCTTCGTACCCCTCTGACCTTGACCCCCCGGGGCCGGAGTTTCAGAGCACGCTCCCCAGAAACGATTCTGAGCTCTCAATGGAGAAATGTGTGCGTGTTTTTTTTTTGGGAAAGAGGATTTCTAAAAGGCCTGCGCTACTTTGTTGGTGTGAAGCATAATAAAACAAGGCTTAAGTGGGGATTAGTGACTCTTTGCATTGTATAAATGAGTTACAAATTGCACTCCTGTGCTAGCACCCTGTGCTCTAGAGGGACCCCTTTCAAACCAGCTGAGCAAATATTATGAAATTGGGAAACCTATCCACCTGAAAAAGGTCAGACAGGAAAGAGGAACCAGATGAAGGATTGACTACCAAAAGTAGAGATAGTTACATTCTACGGCAGTAGGTTGATTTGTGAGAACTACTATGCAAGAATTTGACAAAAATACCTGGGAGTGGTCAAATGGTTTTACTTGGAAATATTGGGTGTTTTAGAATAGAGTGCCTTAGATACTGTATGGTATTACAATTACCAATTGTATTTCAGAATGACGAAGGCCATGCTTTTCAGAAAAACATGAATCGTTTGAAAAGTCTATGAATCCAGAAAATCCTTTGGTCGTGTCACATTTTTCTGAATGTTATTTTAGGTTTTCAAGAAGTTTTATGAACTGCATTGCATAATACGTAAGACAGTAGAGAGAAAGGTTTTGAGGGAATTACCTTGGTTGCCTTTTAACGTTTATCCATTTGAATAATTTATAAAATACAGCTTCTGTTCTTATTCAACATATTTCATCCCTGATTAGAACACAACAGTGATAGCAATGTTATGGTGTCATTATCTGTAATACCATTTATGGGAGAAAACCAACAAAAACTACACATTCTTACCCAAATCATTCACTCATTGCATCTTCCAGTATTTAAAGTACAAGTTCAAGACATCATTAGGAAAGATATGTGCTCTCTAACTTATTTTTCCAGGCAAATTACGCAACCGTTCTGGTTTCAAGGGAATTGTGAGGACTGCAGTCTTTGTTCCGACTTATCAGATGTATTTGATGTATTTCGCATGGGAGCTTCAAACGTCGCTGCTAGCCCCATAGTTTTGAGGATATATTTTATAAGCTACTGAACCCTATAACTGGAATGCAATTAACCTTGCCCTTCCTTTCTCTTTTTCTTAAGTACTATGAAAGAGACCTACTTTTTTGTGTATATTTTTGAACATTTTCCACATCGAATTTGAAAAGATCTTTTTGTGGGTTATAATAGTAAACAGAGTAGTGTTTGAGGAAAAAAATGGCATCAATGTTTTGTGCTGCTTTCATATGTTTGGTATGCAAGCTAATAAAAAATGTGCGTTAAAAAAGATGTGAAAAGTTACTGCCCTCCACTTATCACCTCCCAATTAAAAGAGATTTTTAGGATAATCTGTTTGAACACTTTGGCAGAAACTGAGGCCCAGAAATGCCATAAATAAATCTGGTTATCTTTGGCCCTCACCGTCATGGTGCTGAAAGTAAATTGACAGGATTCAGGTTCTAGTGGCACATATTGCCACAATCAAACAATATCCTGAAGACAAAATCCTGAGGAAAAAAAGCTATAAATGCCTGTAAGCCAAGAGAAGATCATGAAGCAAAGTCTACGGCTCTAGGCCTCCATTGCCATAGAAATGTTTTCAAGATGGAGTGAGATTTATATGGTTGCAACTCCCATCAGTAGAGCCAATTCTGCTTATATTTCCTTATAAGCAGGCTTAAAATCATCCAGGAAGTCACAAAGACCTCCGAGAAATATCTAGGCATCGGAAGACCTTTCTTTCTTTGGCTATGGTCAGCATTAATGATCTCACCATCAGAGAAAAATAAGATTCATGGCAGAGCATAAAGGCGGAAACTCCTGCACACTTGCAAGAATGCCAGCGTTCGTTTTGTTTGCCAAAAGGAAGTTGGATGATCCTCAAGAGTTCTGGAACAATGTTCTTTGTGCAGGCAAGTCAAAAGTCAAACTTTTTTGGGGACACAGACCTCTGTTTGGGCTGACAAAATACCACATACCGTATTCTACTTTCAGGGCCTCATACCAATAGTAAGGTGATTCGTTTCAGGGACTCTTTGCTGTATCACTATACCTTCATGATTGACTTCCAAAGGATGATGCTCCGTATCCAAAAATCCTGCAGGGGAATGTCAGGCCATCTATCCATGAGTTGAGACTGAAGCACAGCTGGGTCATGTAGCAAATAAATGACCTGAAACACACAAGCAAGTCAAACATCAGAATGGTTGAAGAGCAATGCAGTTTTGGTACAGCCAAATCCAAAGTCCAAACCTAAACCCCATTGAAATTTTGTGGCCGGATCTGAAATGAAAAGCTCAAAAAACCACAAATGTCACTGAATTAAAGCACTTCTACTAGCCAGAACAGGCCAAAATTCTTTCGCGATGCTGTAGAAGATGGATTGATAACCATGGGGAGCATTTGGTTGTAATTATTTTTGCTGAAGTTGGTGTAACCAGTTCTTGAGGCTAACAGGGCAATTGCTTTACCGTATGGAAGCACTGGGTGTAGCTTAACTTTCTTCAATAAATACAATTTTCTTAGAGTGTTTCTTTAATTGCTGACTCAACATATTTCTCCCCCTGTTGTTATATCTTGTTTATAACTGAATGACAGTAATAAAAGGCTGGGTTTCTACAACATTTGCTACGTAGATAATGTATATTTTATATCCAGCATTATTTGTTCTATATCATTCAACACTGACCTCATTCACTTAGGCCAACATATCCTATTTCATTGCTTCATCTTTTTTATGCTCTTCTGCTAAATGTATGACATGCAATTCATTTTTATTCAACCACAAATAAAAACCATGAATATATGCATTATTAAAATTATAATATTTCTGCCAAATCTTCCTTTTAAAGCCGAAATAACCTGGACTGCCTGGATGGAAGACAGAATATAAAACCAATTTTTTTTCTGTTAGTTCCTTCCATGTGTGTTCTACCACGGCTTGAGTCTGGCAAGACGATCACCCATAAGATTTATTTTATCTCTGATTGAAAACACATGAGTATTTAGCATTCTTTTGTCCTGAAACAGAAAAACTTTCATACACATGAACTGTTTCTCTCTCAGATTCACACAGCCTCACACTCATACCCAGTTACTCTGTTCTCTGACACCCACACACACACACACACAGCACACACACACACACACACACACACACACACCCACCCACCCACACCCCACACAACACACCACACACACACACACACACACACACCCGCGCACACACACACACACACCACACACACACACACACACACACACACACACACACACACACACACACACACACACACACACACACACACACACACACACACAGGTGCATATACACATCCATACACACATATGTGATTCTTACTAATTTGATGAATTCTCCAACCCAGAGCAAATTAAAAGCCTATAATGTTATAATAGCTGATGTTCTGTTTCTTTCCTCCTTACCGCCAGAGGTGGCGCTTGACACTGGTCATTGTAGTTGTTTACGTTAGCTGTTGTGTAGCCCACTGGCTATTGTCATGGTTACAGGTCCTGGACCTGATTTCTATGGGCTGTGGCTGCTCAGTATTTCCCCTGGCTGGTGTCCCGCCACCTGGCTCCCTGCTATCGATTCTCATTACACTCGGACCTGACCTCACACGGCTCCAGCAATTACAGAACAATTCCTTTACTGTTGCATGCGGGATCATCTGACAAGTGTGGGAGAATCATGACTGTTTGGCTAATCATGGGCCATCCAAGGTTTTTAGCTACCTTGTTCTGTTGTGGCTAAAGCCAATATCTGATGAGTAGCAGAAATTCTAGATGTTATACAAACCGCAGCAGCCCACACGACTGGCTCTGCAGCGTTTTCGGGCCCATTGCTATTATGCAAAGTCATCACTGGCCGCTGTCCAATCCGTTAAAAATGTTTTGCCCTCCGAAACTTCACTTCCAAACTTCACTGGGAATGTGACACTCCACCAATTAAATGCAATTATTTTAATTGCAAACATTTTATTGGTGGAGTGTCACAAGATCCCAAGAGCAGCTAACAGGTAACATTTTTGAGGGCAAAGATTTAACCAATTGGACTGCAGACATGGTTCTGAGTGGGCATCCCCAGCACCTTAGCCTGAATTCAATTTCTTGCCTAGTTTGTGCTCATGAGTAATTACAACACAATGTTTCTTCTCAGCCAAGCTAAGCTGTTTCTCCAGCTCCTTAGCCTTGCTATGTCAACTGGTTGGCTACCACTGGTATCAACAGTACTGAGCCCCATTGCTAATGCTAGATCACTAGCTCTTGCTAGTACCCCAAGTGAAGCTCAGAACTTTCAATTATTAGGGCTTGCGCTTCCAACTTCTTTCAGTCATGCATGTGGGTTGTTTTTGTTCTCCATTAACAAACATTGCCAGATTTTCGTATGTTTTCTCTAGCTTGGCAGCACTTGGTTATTGTTAGGTTATTGGCTACTGTTCCTCTGTTGAGGTAATTCTGGCGATAGTCTCATAGCACGATTCAGAAACAGGAAGGTGATAGGACCCTCAACAAGTCTTTGATTTGTGGTTGTGATTTGTGTTGTGCTGATGGCAGGTGTGAACCAGTTGGGCGGAGCTGTCATTTGAAACTTCTAGAAGCTCTAACCCCAGCTTCATCTGCCCCAACACAGAGTGTCAAATGAATGTTTCCTCTATGTGAATACCTGTCACAATTTTCTGGCATACAGAAGAAGCAGCCAACCGCCAAGACATTAAGCACAGCAAAACTTGACAGAACATCGGAGTGGACACAATGACGTTAGCCTTTAGCATGAGGTGACATGACCCAGTCAGTCAACATCACCCAGTGCACTGACACCCTAGCCCTCGCACATCCTACTTCCAGTGTGAAGATTCGGTTACTAAAAATACGTCTCCACAAGCTCTCAGTTCTGACAGCCATGAGCAGCGCTTCTACATTTTCTCATGATAAAGGTGGGTGAATATTATTATATTTCAGCCCATCAATCACCTCCACTGCTAAAGACAGAGACGGGCCCTGGGGAAGAGGGTGGGGAACAGAGCAACAATAAGCTGTGATTTTTGGTGTCTACATAACATTACATAAGTTATTACCGCTGTTCCATTTGACAGGTCCGGCATTGGGCCCCTTCCCTTGGGACTCTGCAGTCAGACAGTTGATCTCAGAGATTCGGTGTTATAGAGATGCATAGCAACATTCACTGACACAGATATACAGTAATATTCAATGATATATCCTGGCAATTATTTATGTATGTGTGTATGCCTGTGTGTTAATGTGTGTGCATGTGAACTCAAGTCAGTGTAATTGTGTGTGTGAGAGAATATTCGTATACTAGGTGTTAATGAAATACTACAATGAAAATAGCTTGAGAAGGCCTCCATTGTGCACCATTGACATAGGTAATAAAACCCATTAGAATAGCATGGGGCAGATACAGGATTTTTTGAGAGGTTTTTTTGATGTCTCTATACTCTTTGAAGAACTTTAGGCATCAATCAAATCAATATTCAAAATCTGACCACCAAAGACATTGATAGTTCACATTTCAAACGACGACGTCGGTTTTGTGACATTGACATTGGCTGCCTTTCAGAGCAGCCGATTTCAAAACGCGGTGGAGAACAGCTGTCTGCCCTGAGTGTTTCTGTGCAATATTATATGGAACCTGAGAACATGTTTGTGAAACAATTGTCATATATAATTTAAGTTATGCTATGTTCACAACACATTTACTGAAATTTGTAATACACAAATTGATGAGGTTTTTATATAGATGTGATGTAAAATAACCATTCCAGTGTTGTCAGTTATGACTTTACCTTGTGTTACTGATGTGTGACATGCAGGTCTTTAAAATGAAATGTGACCTAAAACTGAAGTTTTCTGCAATTGTGAGCAAAAATTATCGACATACTTTGTCAGAATCGCATAGCATGGTCAAAAGCTTTTCTGAAAAGGAATATATGTCAAAGATAAAACTGATTGGACAGCAAAATATGAAGTTGTGTACTATAATCATTTGAACATTTCCATGTATTCTTTTAAGTCTATTTTTAATTAATCATAAATTATTGGTGTTGCATCTGCAGTATGAAAATTAGCAAAAGCTTGATGCCACATGCATCAGAGATGTTACTCCAACACCCCTGAGTCTGTGGGGGTACTTGGCGAGGCTCAGAGAATAGATAAATCAAAGTAGCGATTTCTCACTAATTAATTAGATTATTTAAATACATATTGAAACCATTAATCTTGAACTGTTTTGTTATTATTAAAAAAAGTCATGACCCATTGTCCAAACAACTCTTATACTGATCCAACAGCAATTTCAGAATGTCAAAACCTGACAGTTTTATAGTTCTCGAGAAACAATAACTGGTTCATGAAATTTTGCAATAGTGTCATTCTGAAGAGCTGGTTTCAAATAACAGAGCTGGGAGGATAGCCTTAGTCTCCGAACAAGACAGATGTGGTAGAGAAGAAACAAAATGGAGGCAACCATACAAAGTCAGTCCATACGGTATCGGGCTACTGTCATGCGCTAAGGGATACTTAAACATTAAGATATCCAGGCACAGAAAACCAACAATAACATGCACTGTTCCACTGTACTGCATCCAGGTGTGTTTTCATTGACTCCTCAGTGGGCCGTTTGACGTGACCCTCCTTCACCCCCAACATCCCTCAGCGACACCACACCTCTGATCTGGCCGGGGCTCGGTTTGTGGAAATGCTCATTGCCGTTAATAGCAGCCTCTAGTCTCTAGCAGCATCGTCTAGAGACTGCAGCCGAAAGACAACAAATCAGCTACCGCCTGCCTACTCTGGGTTTTTCTTTTTCCCGCTCAACAGCGAGAAGCCGGTGAACGGATCAGGGGGTCTCCTTCCCCACGGCGTTAGCGGATTCAAGGATCCTGGATCCGCTTGGGAACCCCTACAGTGAAGAGAGTCACACACCTCAGGAATTTATAGCATATAGAGGGCTTCCCTTTTCTCAGCGTGGACTGAAAAAGCATGCTGCATGGTTCTGTGTGATGGTAACCCGCACTTTACCCCCACCCCGACCCTGCAACGGCCACCGACTCCTATATCCTTTGTGCATTCAGCTAAATATTTACTCATTTGATTCCTGTCAAATACTTTTATCCCTAAAAATGAACCTTAAGCTAAAACCATATTTGTATAATAACGGGGAGATGACAGTATATCAGGCAGATCAGTATATTTGTGGTCCAGTATAGATAGTGGAGCACAAAATGGAAAAACATGCAGAAGAAATGATAACAGGAGCTAGTGTTCATGAAGAAATGACAATTTTCCTTTCCGGCATGGATTTTGTGAACTTTCTCAGTGGTCAAATGAAGTCTTGGAGTGCAACATTGTAGGGTACAATAGGGAATTCTTTATCCTGAAACTATACACAAAAAATACATATCTAGCGATAAATTGATGGATACGGACTACTTCATATGTTAGCTAATTATGAACAGGGCCCTGAGAGTTGAGGTTGTCTCCACAAAGGCCTGCTGTCTCCTGAAAAGTTCAGCCTTTTTCTACATTAGAGGTCCCCCATGTGCCAAGTAGATTCACATTTAACAAAAATTGAAAATCCAGAAACACCAGAAAGATTCCCAACTGGAAGAGCTGGTCAAAGCAATTCCTCAAATGTGTTTAATGGAGTGAAACATGCAAAAAGCTGACAAGGATGGCCAAAACTGAGCAGGGTACAACGATAGTGAAGAGGCAGGAGCTGAGAGTTTGCAGAGGTGTAAATGTCTGCGGTTTCATAATTGCACCTCCTTCCCTGCGAAAAAAAAATAAAGAAAAAAAGTTCCTGCAATTCTTATATGGGGAAGCACATTTTCAAATGGCAAAATCCTCAAATGAATTTACTCGTTGACTCTTTTTAACCCCTGTTGGCTCTGCGGAGAGGTGCTGACAGTCGACACCCCTGGAAATGAGATTGCAAAAACAGGACGTGGCGTGAAATGCGTCCAAGAACACGCCAACCCCTGTTTGAATCGTTGGCTTTTCCAAAACCTGTGCCCGCTGTCACCCCTTGCTTCCTTGCGAGCTAAAATGGAATTTTTGTATGTGTATGTGATGGCGGCCATTTTGTTGACCGGATGTTACATAACTGTAGGGTTCACTGAAAACAAGGAGCATTGACCTAAATAAATATCTGCAAATGGTACTGCCCGTTGATTTAATTATCTGAAAGAACAGAGGGTTATAAGTTTGATTGTCAAGCAAAATTTATTACGAGTACAATGAATCACTGCTAGGAGAAGTGATTAATCGCTATTCGCACATGCTTTCCATGTTTATCTACTGTGACATTTATGTTTATTTTTGTAAATTAACCATGCATTCAACTTCCATTTGTCCCAGATTATAGCACCGCCACTAATTCCAGCTTCTAACCTTAATTCCTCTCTTCGTTTATTTATAGATTCAGGAGCTCGCTGTTTTCCCGAAGCTCGACGGGATATTGGGTGCACGATAACATTTCACAATGCGATTGTTCTTTTGGTTCTTTGGGACGGGCCAAGAACATCATATTTTATCCGGGGGTGGTTTTGCAACTGATACACGTCACATGAGACGAGTGACCCCCTTGTTGAAAGTGCAGGGATCGATTTATCACGGCCGAGACGTGGATTGGCCTGGTTCAGGTTTGTATCCGTGGACTGAAAAGTGACCGCGGCTGGTTGAAAGACATGCCAGGACAGAAAGCCGGTGACCACACATTGGCGGGAGACATACGGTGCATGGAGATAGTATCGCTATGAATGTTCGAGGCTTCAACCAGCTGTAATTTGGGCATCTTAAACGCCCTGCTAACTAAAGGCAATGGTGTTTTAGACAATGGTCTTGATTATAGGATAGTTAGGGAGCCTAAACCTAAAAGTTTACAACCGTTTCTCATGTATACCTACATTTGAAAATATCCTTTACGCAAAAACGCACAAGACCCTTTCCCCACATACTGGTCTTTAATTGTACTTATAAAAATATAGGGTCAAATTGCATCACCTAATGTACTGAATCTGTAGTATGACCAAACCAAATAAATGATTGAAATGCCATTTATGCCAAGTGAAACATGTAGTAGAGGTTTCGATTTTACTATTTCATCCTTTTTTTTTCTTTTCAAAAATTGTAAACGCTCCCTTGAGACCATACGGGCAGAAAAAAAGCAAAACAAGGTGACTGTGCGTTGTAAATTCTGACAGAAATGTCTAAAGCCAGTTTACAGATCCCTGGCAGCAAATCCAAGGGAAAGACAAGAAACTGCTTTTATTGAGTCCTGAGTTCTTATTTACTATCAGGTACCCAACAACCACATGGGGTCGTCTCCATGTAGAATATATGTGTACATTAACTCATAGGCTGTGACCATACATTTCAAGCTGGCAAGGAGCTGTAGCTCTAAGAGGCCGTTAGGTTTTGGTGAGCAATGGCAGATATATCCAGTAATTCGCAGAACAAGGCCCTTGGGCGGTGAAACAGCTGAATATCCAGATTCAATTTCAAAATAAGCTTTCGCTAAATTTTGAAAAGTACCTTTATTTATATAGCACTTTAAGCATACAGCACAAAGTGGCTCAAGGGGGCAGTGAGACAAAACCAAAAGATACAAAATACAAAAAAGTGGATGTTAAAGATGTAGAAATAAAATATAATTAACAGATGTGAAAAATATAATAATGTTGATCACTGGACTGTTTCAGAGTCTAGGGGCCTTCACAGCATGTGTGTAATCACCCTTTGATTTTAACCTGGACTCAGGAACAGCCAAAAGTTTCGATTTCAACCCTTCAAACTGTCGCGAGATGGAGGAAAATTTCAATGGAAGTTCACAACGGAAGGGGGGAATGAAAACAAAATCCTACATGCCCTGTGTGGGCATCAACCATTTTGTTTGGGCCCTGAATACCAATGACAAAGCGTGCAGTACAATGTCCGACAGACAAAGTGTATTAAAAACCAACCCACGATCAGAATCGTCTTACGTGTACTGTCCAGGATCAAATCGAGGTCGTCTAGGAAACACAGACCATAATACAAATGACATCCCAAAAATAATAAAGCAGATCAGGCCCTTACTCATCTTCTCCAGTCTTCAAAATAAAAGACACTCCAGCAATAACATCATAATCCTAAAATATCAGACCAAAAAGCCACTCACATTCCTTTAAATAATGCTCTTCTTCCCATCTGAATTATGATGTGTATCCCTGATAGGCTAACAGGAATATTAGCTGCAGCTGTGCTGAACTACAGCCTGGATGTCCTTATATGGTCATAGGGTGGAGACACTGGCGAGCGGGCGGGCATTTGCCTGGCTTAATTTTGTTGGTAAACAAACAAACAAACAAACAAAAAAACATGCTGGTTAACAGGAGCTAAACTGCAATGCTAAACTGCATTCCCTGCTGTTGCCATGGCAATGGACAGCAATATAAGGAACTTGGGCTAAAGTATACAAAAACCTTAAGTTGGCCAATGGTGGCTTATTTTTGTATGTGTTGTGTATATGTTGTCACAGTTAGTTCATTTAGATGTGCCATCTTAGATCAATCTTGAAGGGCAGGTGCAACCTACTGTACAGTTAAAAGCAGTTTTGATATCATATTTTGAGACTCTCTTTTACTTTGCAACAGGATGACAGCGGGATTGCAAAGGATAGGTTGTACCTCTTTGACGCAAATAACTGTGAGCCATTCCCACTTCTGTGTTTGTTTTTCAAGTTATATTTTGTTTGTACTGTTTTGTTAAAAATGTTAATAAAAATATTTGTTGCATGAATGAATCCTTACAGTTGTTGAATTACACAGTACAAATGAACTGCAAGACTGAGGTATTCAATTGTATGTTCATGAACTTCATTCACCCACCTCTGAAATAAAGTAGAAAATCATTAATTCTGTGTGCAACTGTCAGGCTAACGGCTGTATGCCCACGGGGCATGAAGAGTCTGTAGGCTTTCCTCCTTTTGTTGCCGGCCAGCACACAAGCGCTGCCTGTTTCCTGCAAAAACCACCCTAAGCATGTTTCTAATTATAAACGCGGGGCGGCGGGCCTCGGGCCGCTGCATTGCCGTAATTTATAATCCCCTCCGAACAAAGCCGGCCCTGAACCCCGGGCCGCGCGCGGACGCCCCGCGACTGACTGCTCTGCAGCTTCTCACTTTCTGATCCCGCCGCGATAAATCAGCTGCTTCCTTTCGCCGTGACGCTGCCGTATTAAGCGAACCGATAATTCACCAGAACGTGGGCAGCATGACCTCATCATAGTGCATTTACGCTTGTCTGTCTTGTCTGTACATAAAGACACTCTATCATGACGACATTATGCATTCAGAACTTAATTCGTGAAGTACAGTATCTTCATGCATCTCCCTAAAATTCACTTCCAGCTAACAAATTGTTATATAAAAAAACGTTGGCTGCATAGTAGTATGACCAGCCTGTTCACATGATAGTGACTTCGTGCTTCAACAACAGGCTGCAACCAAAAAAGGTTGATTGGAAGTTTTTAATAAGAGACTGTAAATTCTGCCACTTCAGCTCTTTAAAGCAGAAAAAGGCCAGGACAGAGAGCTGAAGCCAAACAGCTGAGCCGCGTCAGAGTTCTGACCCCGGTCACAATCCAGCAGTCCAGCAAGATTTTGAAACTGCTTCCTTGAAAATGCAGACTCACTCGGTTCAGTGGGAAAAAGAGATATTGCTTCACTGACCAAAAACCTCTGTACCCTCCCAACACACACACACACACACACACACACACACACACACACACACACACACACACACACACACACACACACACACACACACACACACAGAGACAGCTCTACCCAAAAAATGTAAACTCCTGCTGTGATGATTCAGTAATTACTCTGTCATAAAACTATACAAAGTGCCACACACAACTTTCATCAGTATAATTATATAACGAGGTATGACTTTGGCACTGAGGTGCATGCAATTCTCCCCTTCTGAGTCTAGTATATTACAGACCTACCAACAGTAAATATTTTATTATTTCCATAAATGTAATTGCACAGGCTGTAATCACAATGGTCTGCATCCATTAAAGAATGCAACTCAGCAAAAGATGGACTGTACCATTCTCATGGTATAAAAGGCAAATACAAGAACACCGAGATGTCATAGACTCTCTCTGGCCTTCCTCATTAACCAATTTAAACATCAATGACCTTTTAAAGAACGTTTTTAAACAGAAAATGAGGAGTACATATATCCACCTCTTTTATCTCTAAGAACTGGTGGTTTTCCCTCTTGAAAAATGGCTTGATATTCCCCTGTCAAATCTGTATAATAGCATTCCAGAAAGGTCAGAAAGCTGTTCTAAAAGGGAAGGGACATTCAACTCATGATTCTTTTACATTCATTTACTCTTTACTGTTTCCATTATTTTGTCTACCCGTGTAGTCATATGAATGCAAGAACACTGGCGTGCGAAAAAGACACTGAAACATGCTGCGGTGAAGTGGCCCAAGACTGTCAGCTGGCTCGCGCGGGACAACTTTAACCAGTGAATTTTGATATACACAATGATACTGTAAAAACACTTTGCATGGGGAACCATTTAATTATATGTTTATCTGAACTTGAAAAGCAAAATACACTGGTGGATATGTCGTGTCTCGATGTTTATTAAAGAAAACAAATAGTACCGTCCTCTAACAGGAAGGTTCCCCTTTTGTAAAATGATATGCAAATATTGTGCTCAAAAAGTTACGCTATAAACAGTGATGGGAAAAAAAAAAAAAAAAAAACTTCATATATTTACTTAAACTAGAAACAAAGTTGGACTATTGATCGTTTCAGCGTGTACTGCAGCAGGCTCTAAAAATAACCTTCGGTATGATACATGAGGCCAAATCCCAAAGCTAATTCGCCTTAGTACTGCGAAGTGCAAAAAACAATAATAATTCATCTTTATCCACAAACAATTTGGGACTATAAAACTAAAATCTCATAAAATGCGGAAACATAGGTTGGGGCGGGGGTGTTTGGGTTTGGCAGGAAGGTCTGTTAAGGTGTTGACTTGAGAAAATGTATCCCCGAAGACAACGGCAAAACAAAGGCTAACAACTGAGTGTCATGACGGCCCTGCAGAACAATGAGGAAAAGCGGCACTTCCTAAGACAGGAATACACACAGCTAGTGGGGACCGTAAAACTGCCAGGAGAGTTTTCAACATGCACACGTTCTGAGAGGGAAGGCTGAAATATATGGCCGTTGTCCCTCGTTCTGTACCCAAGTGCTCTGTCGAGGGCCTGATTTATGTGAGAGCGAATGCTTACACTCCAGGTATGTGGATGACCCCTGCCAAGAGCATGACACAAAATCGACATGCAACCGTTTTATTTCGCTCTCTGCAATAGTACCAGATTCAACAGCGATAATGGATGGTATGCAGACCGTTCATGGAAGTTGTGAGTGAGTCAGAGGGACTCCGGCGAAGACATTTGGGTGAAATATTCCATGCCTCGGCTGTCTCGACACTTTTTCACCCGTTTGATTGATTCTGATGATCCTCACCGTCACCGTCCTGCCGCCCTATTGGACAAAGGGCCCAGTATCGTCAGAGGAATCGTTCCGGCCTGCGCACTGTCCGATAAACGATAGGTGGCAGCTCGGGGCCTGCTGTTTTTCAGCTCCGTGTTGATTTTTGTGGTTATTAATCTCTTGTTTGAAGGCTTCTCTGAGGCGTAACTCAAACCCAGAACCTCAGGCTGCGACGGGTACAACACGCCATGACTGCCCATGGAGAGCATCAATCTCACAACTGGCATGGCCGGTGCGCCAACACACACACACACACACACACACACACACACACACACACACACACACACACACACACAAACACAAACACAAAACACACACACACACACACACACACACACACACACACACACACACACACACACACACACACACTTCAAAAACACTAGCCAGATATCTCGTCATACCTATCAAGCTTCTCCTAGCACTGTTATAACTATGAATTCTGGGTAACTGTGTAAACAGGTGGTTCTCTGAAAAACATATCAGTACTCTACCTACATTTATATTTCATATGTATACTTAATGAGTTTGCAATCAGTTGTTATATTTCAGAGGAAAAAGATCATTACAAAGAGGAAAGGCGTGGAATTAGACATGGAATAATAATTTCCTTTATTTGTCATATGCGGTAAACGCATTGGAACTTGCCAGCACACTATCCAGTGGTTCAGGAAAGTCGATATGCACCAAGATCATAGAGGGTGGGACAAAAGTATATGAACTCTAAGAGAACACACAATACAAGCAAAACTGACTTCAAGCCATTTAAGAGCAAGATTTCAAAATCTAGCCGACATTCCAAATGACATTTCTGCTGCTCTCCAAAATGCCCAAAGAAAGAGGCAACAATTGGTCTAGCCTCACAGGGAAATGTAGACGATTGTTGGTTTCGTCACTCTCTAGCGGCCGCTCCTAGTTGGCCGAGGCCTGGGAGGTACAGGCCAATCACCTGCCGGCTTCATCGTCCTCCGGTGACATAGGCAGCGTGCAATTTCCGGCACGTCTGCTGTGTGGAAAAATTACGGCTTGTTGTCACGTGAAACGGACACGCTCACGGCTACCTCCTCTCAAAGCTGGTGAGAGAAGGTTTCAGTATAATACTAAACAAGGCCCAAACGGTTTCCTTAAACCCTCTTAGTGTTTAAGATCACCATAAAACCTCTGAAAGTCAATGTGGAAAGATGATCTTAGTGCTAAGAGGGTTTGGGAAATGAGACCAGACTGGCTGAGTTTGGGGTGGAGAAAAAAAAAAAAACGGAAAAAAATACAATAAATACAAACATACTGAAGGGCTCTTTAAAATTACAGGACACGGCTGGGTGGGCCTGGTACCTCCGGAGGAGGTGCTGGGAGGGTGGGAGGTTCAAGTCCTGTAGGTGTTTGCTGCCGGGGATCTATTTACCTTCTCGCCTCGTTATGCTCCTCGTTACACTCTCGTCAATGCATGCACTGGCAGAGAGGTGCTGACGCGTGCTCCGTCTGCCAAATTGCAACCAGGTGTGTTGGCTACTCTGGCCTCCGAGAGTGTTTGGAGGAGAAGAGGGGGGCGGTAATCATCCAAGCCGAACACTTTACTGAACCTAACTCATTCATCATGGTGTTTTGAGTGACTTGGGCCAAGACAGGGCTAAGGTTGGCCCCTGCCACGGGCAACACACTACCTATACACTTAAAGTAGACACTGCCAACATACACAATTACAATTATATGTATGCATGTTTATAAGTACAATGCCAAAGACGGCTTAAATTCCTTTTTGCCTTGTTAATGGCATTCGGGAAATTGTACAGTTCCTGTTGCTGGCAGAGCTTCAGAGGAGATGACGAATTTATAAATAAAAAAAGCTTTTAGAAGTTGCAGGTGGACGGTTGTGCAGAAAACTGGAGTTCAGGATTGTTATGTTTAAAATATTCGCAGGGGCTTCAAACTTGAATCGAATGTGCAATTAATCGGAACTTCCGTGTTGAGACACGCGGGAGGCCTACCAGCGAGTCAAAGACAGTTTAAAAAAATACCATAGAATCAAGCAAGAGGGAAATATGTCACTAGCAGTTTGTATGTTTTTGCTTTTTGCCTGTGAGTGAGGAAAAATCATTATTTCTGTTTAGCAGGAAATTATAACTGAGCAAAGGAGAAAATGACTTGCACTCCACTTCACTGTGTTTTCTTTTTTCTTGGAAAGAGAAGCCTTGGCAAAACCACATACTTAAAAGGGGGTTACCCGGGTTAAACCAAATTTTGTAATGGATGGGGGAAGATATGTGAATATTTAGCCTATTTGTATATACTAAATGTTTTACAGTACCCAGAATTCAAAAATTAAAAAGTTTTCTGTTTTCTTTTTTCTGTTAATGAACAGAAAACTGAGAAATATGTGAAGGAATTGACACATGCACATTTTTTCTGAACTTTATTCCATGGAGATCGGCTTCACGTACATAAGGCCTGAGTAGATAGCCCTTAGGTGTCCTTTTTGGATGGTGTAGTCATAGGAGAACATGCTATCTGTTACCAAGTGCTACAGGGCCCAGTTTATGGCATGACTTTCCAGTACATTAAAGCTGTGTTGTTTCTTGTGTATGTCTACACTGTGTATATCTTGCACAGGCTGGGACACCTGAAAATAAACCACTGGGTTGTTTTTCGCGTTTTCTCCAACATTCTCCAGCACCACGGCATTACAGGATTTGCCAACGCACAGGTATCTCGTCTTTGTCACTTCAGTGCCGTTCCCTAGCTCAACTCTGACCTTCAGGAACCCAGCATTTGTAAAACAAAACCAAGTAAGGACCCAGTCACCGTGGACAACGGAAGTCAACACGGTCTCTCAAGACACATTCTTGTCGCACCATGTGATTTACAATACTTTATGAATTCTGAGGTGAAAGTGACGCTCAAGCCATAGCTATGCCCTAAAACACATTACGGCCATTCGCATGCACAAGGGGGCAAAATCTATAAATTCACAAATCAGTTGTCAACGGCCAAAAGGTTTACTGCTTACACATAATAACATAACCTCATTTAATTAAAAGGAATTGTGAGTCAGTAGAGCAACTTTCTTTTGTCCTCTGTGCTGTGGTGTGCAGTGTGCCCTCTACGTGTGATCGAATGGGTGTTAGTTCTCAAGACAAGTTGAAGTTTTATAAATCCCAACTTTTTTGTTGAAAATTTGCGACTTGTATCCAGGGGGCTTTTGCTTGAACACAATGTTTATGAATTAAACCCCAGTTGTGCCACTTAACGGTTATTGAAATATATTTGGATATTAAAAAATTAAAATAAGCTTCCTGCCAGGTGTCTGTGCTACACTCTCCCCTACTCACTCAACTGGAGTTACTCTCAAGATGGAGAAAGAGCTGACACACAACTTAACAGCCGAGAATTAAAAATGAGGTGGCACTCAGACGGTTATCCATTTTAGCCTGTCCCTGGACCTTGTAAAAGACATATTTTGGTAGCTCTTAGATGTGGAAATATTTTTACTACATGAAAAGTTATTACTTTCATTTCCGCCTTCACACAGATTTCCTTCTGTTATTTCAGTTCTGAGACGGTGTGGATTTTTGCCGTCACGCACACAACAGCCAGTCAATAAATCCAGGAATCCGACCAGTGGGATAACAGCAGACTTTCGGGAAAAGGCCCCATGATTATGTGCAAGTGATACCGCCAACCGCTTAAGTGACCCAAGCCTAAACCAGCGATTGGGAGGTGATTTGAGGGCTATCTGTGTCTTAAAAGTTAATCAACATCTTTATCTGAGCTACGCTAAACCTCTCGTCCAGGGCTGGAACACAAATTCCTAAAGCAAAAGGGTGAGTGTTTGTTAATGATAAGTGTGGCAGGAGTAAAACTGCACAGATCTCAGACAATCCAAACTCCGAGGTCTTTGCCCCAACGCTAATGCATGTTCATTGTACAGAAAACGTATGGGAGTACTGCAGTTGACAGACTGACCTGGGATCAGATAAACTGGGTGGACTCTGCCATCAGTTCTCACACCCCCACCAACAAAGTATCCCATGGCTGCTGACTGTGTGGGCATCGCTGGACAGGTTGCACCAACATGATGAAGCCTCAATGAATCCCCAATGATGGACCACCTTGAAGAAAACCAAAATAAACAAGTGAACCTACACCCTTACATAAGTTGTACATACAATTCAGGCTCAGATAAAAAAGAACACGCAAACCTTGCATTGTCTCCCAATATATCATCAATGACAAAACATTCAATGTTTCAACAGTGTGGCAGGCTCTGTCTCAGGCCTCGAGCAGCACTTATATATTAAAATATATTAATAAATATATTAATCTAACCATAATTTTTTGTTTGGGGTTTTCAGTTTCCACCACTCATTCCTTCGCTAGTATAACGCGGTAGACACACCCGCGTTCACACACGCAAAAGCACAACCACTTCAAGTCCATCCGCTACTACTTTGCTAATATAACAAACACACGTAAATGTCCATGAAAATGCCAGTGTTTATTTTCACTTATCGTTAAATTCTGAAGCGCACTTTGCTTAGTTTGTGCAAATGTATTACCGTCTATTTTCCGGCTTCCGTTTGTTTGTTTGTTTGTTGCGCCAAACTGAACGCCACCGGCTGCATCAGAACTTCAAAGATTCAAACAGGAGCGTAGGGATTTAGATTGGCTTTATAGCCTGTACCTCAGTTGCGCATGCGTGGTTCTGGGCGTATAATTGACACCATTGTTCTGTGGCGGTAAAAATAAAGTACTTACGTATAATTCGAAGTAATTATTAATTACTAATTATAGAACTATATATAATTAATTTATTGTTGTCTAATTAATGGCTTTGATATGTCATCATGTTGTCATCATATGTCATCATGGTTGCCTATGTGGTGCTTTATATTTTGGGGATAAGAACTGGTAAATTCTAGAGGAGGGACTCAGTGTGTGATCTGTTCAGCCTACCCCATACAACAAGCAGCATGTCCATTTTACACAAGCTATGTAAAGTAGATAAATAACCAAAACAGCTTTTGACATAACCAGAATATTACCCTATCCATACAAGATATCACAGTTCTTTGCCTGTCTTTAGGTACAGAACAAATGCTATAATAGCTGTTGCACAGAGAATACAGATCTATAGGGATTTTTTTAGCCAAGGCTAGAATTTGCAATAGTAGCCTTGTGGATGTCAGTCACATGTGATGTTTTCGCTGCTGTACATGCCGCTAAACCACTCTAAAACAGTTCATTTCCAGACATTTTTCACGTTTGGCAGATTACCTTACGTCAATCATGGTCTCTATTATGACATGTGTGGTCTGCATGATTTTCTGCTTTGACTTTCCCGATAAATACACCGGCTCTATAGTTGCTGTTGAGCCATTTTCCTGCTTCTGTCTATATCATATTATAGCTGTAAAAATTTCTGCTGTGTGCTACATCCAGTTCTCTAACAGAACTCTTTGAGCATCTAGGGGCCACTTATGTTAGCAGCAAACAAAGGAATCCCAGTCAACTGATATGGCAGAATGAAGACAACTGTATTCCCCTATTGCAAAAAAATCCAGCCACAATTGGCTGCCACGAACTAACAATGCCCAGGCAACAGGGTTGAGCCTGCTCTCTCAGTAATTCTCTTTACCACTGAAACCACCCAGGAGCCCAAGAACTACTTTTTGACCAATAGGCATCAGGTTAAAACCCCATGTGGGCCGTCCTTCATGAAATAAGTTGAATACCTTCACGTGTGTGAACGGATAAAATGTAACATCTGAAAATGATTCATCTCCCAGCGTAGCGGTGTCTGCCAAGCTACGATAATGTAATAGTGATCACCGAAATGTACGCTAATGCAGTTTGCGAGGAAGATGGAGCAGAGCCCAGGTCTTAGGCTGACCTGTACAATCAAATAACCGTTAACGTTCCTAAGGTGGTTTACATTTTCTCTCAACAGATCCTGCCCTTCTGAATACATGATATAACGTGTAAATTGTTGGATCGGGTTATAAATCATCTTGTTTGATAACTCATTCCGCACCTGCGTATCTGCCCTCTGAGGGCGGAAACAGCCCTTCCTGGGACCGAACCACATTAAATAGCCAGCCTTCATTCTTGACTCGAACGCCTTTTTTTTCAACTGAGAAACAAACGTGTGCCTCGCATGCAGGGTAAATATTTAGCTTGTTTCTCCATTTTTCCAAAACAGTGCAAAGAGGGGGTGGGGGAACTGCGGCATGGGTGTTTGGGGAGATTCCTGGCTACTCATTGTGCCAGCATCAGACTGCAGCTGCAGAAATGTGGGCAGTCCTGCAACCAGCATACAGGTGCTTCACATCCTCCTTATCTGGCTAACCAATCTCCCATCAGCTGCTGGGAACACGGTAAAGCATTTCAGCTAAGCTCATTCAAAAAACTTTTTCCAACAAACTGCTATCAATTACTATTACTAAACAATCACCTATGACTTATAAGAGTGTAAAATGAACAGGAAAAATAGACTGACAACTTTACTTATTTGTGTGGCTCCTACCATTTTGGCTCAAATTAAAATGAGTGAACTCAGTGGGGGTTGTTTATGATTGGAGGATCCAGGCAGGCCAACCAGTATGCACCAATGGTGGTGGAATGTGTGTGAGGCCATGTACTAAATTATGTGTGTGCCTGTTCAGATCTGGTGGCTATATTCAAAACAACCAAGATATTTTGACATTTTCTTTTTATCTCCTGGTATGCCCAATGCCTTCTCAGCTTCATCTCTTGCTGATTACTTTCGCTGGCCAGCCACAGGCACCTGACTGAACACATTTCGTTCATGTGATGTCATTTCCTGTATGTTCTGCCGCGAGTTCCTATGGTGAGGTCTCGGACAATTTATTCTAACCCATTAACTTTACTTTAATATTTGTGCTACTTTGTGGGACATTAAACTCTGTGAAAGTTCTGGTTGGACATTGACTCCATACAATCAGTGACAACAGGGCAAGAGAGGGTTTCTTTGAGAGATGGGGGTGGAAAGTGGAAATGTGGTCTGCAGTCTGTTTTCCAGAAATTCTGATTGAGGTTCAGCTATGTATAGATCTGGCGATTGGGAAGGTCATGGAAGGGCTATAACTTCATCAAAGTGTTCATGAAACCACTCTTGTTTCTGTTTAGCTGCGCGCTTGGAGGTGTTACAGTTTTGGAACATCTCGAAGAAGCAAAAATTGGAACATAGGGAGCACCTGGTCACCAAAAATGTTTTCTTTATTCCTCCTATACGGAATAGACAATGTCAGTTGAAGGTTCCTTTAGCATTTTCCAAGCATAAATAAGGCCAGATTAAAAGATCTTTTGCAGCAGAAACATATTGGTAATCACTCTTGTAATTAATATGAAACATGTGTGTTGACTCATTTTTACTTGTGATTTGGTAACCTCAAAAAAGTCTTGATGTTTGTCATATTTTGTCAACAATCTGTACATGCTAAATGATAGCAGTAAGGTAAATTACAGCAATGATCATTTGGAAGTCCATTCTCGCCACTGTTGAAATGTTTGATGAATTGATGGTGTCCCTTGTCTTTTCAGAGGCCACCAGTGTTTGTCTTTGGGAAACAAACACTGGTGTTGCAGGACAAGTCTGCACTATATCAGGCATCCAATACCGGAGAGACGTGCACCTTCCTTCACCATTAAATTGAGTTACGATAAAATATGTCATTTTTGTATATTTGAACAAATGATACAGTGTTTAGACATGACTCTGGCCTTTGGAAATATCTATCAGCTAAATATGGATGAGATTTTTTTAATTAAGTCAAATATTAACTTTTAAATATAAAAACAAATAAATCGTTTTGGGAAGGCATGCTGGCCTACATCTGGCGTGTCACATTTTTTTAGAGCGAGGATCTGAACACGCAGGGAAAATGAAAGGAAAACAGTGCACTGAATACAGTGTATTCGTCCAGCACACTTTAAGCAGAAGCAGCTGCGGTCAAACGTCCTTCAGAAAAAGTCGTCATGGGCCACATTTTTAGCAATTTACGCTGCAATTATTGTTTCAAATGCATATCTAATCGGTGCATAAATCAAACTTGTGTTTTATGAAAAGACCAATAAGTATACAAAAATGGATCCTATAGGAAAAGTGTTTAGTTAATTCCTTCCAGAACGTGTTCATAAATATTTGGACTCCTGGGTGACAGATCTTGCCAAAGCACTAGTTTAAGTGCTGTGGTATATCCTACAAGGTACCAACCGTCTACCTCGCTAGGCATTGTTCTTACTGAAGAACAGTGCTCACCCACCTTGGCTTCCAGTCAGAAAAAGGATGGTTAATTCCTCTCAAATCTGGTTCCTCCCAAGGTTACTTGCTATCTGATTTACTTAGGAAGTTTCTCTTTGACACTTCCGTCTCAAACTTTGGTTTTGAGGGCCAATGGCAAAATGTAGCCTATTCTGACAAAAGCTGGTAAAATATGCATTACAAAATGAAATTGATCTGTTTTGATTTTTTACAGGGGTGGAGCCAGCATGGTTGCCGTCCGCTTCATCACCTCAAAAGTGACTCGTCTGGTGAATCTGGAGCCTTCTGTGTGCCTGTGCCAGCTTCCTATGTGTTCATTGCCCAAAGAGTGACTCATCAATTGACACTATGTCATTCAACTAAACGACTGCTGTGTAGTTTTGCCGGTGGACTGCAGGTGAAAAAAGGTTCAATTTAGTGATGATATGAACCCACAAATACAGCAGCTCTCCAAAGTGAGACAAACATTGTAAAGGAAGAAAAACACAATTTTTCTTACAATTATTTTTACATGGTACTACTATTGTGCTACTGTATATGACATAGTACTACATCCCTGTATTTCCAGACAAATGTGCACCCCGCGTTTATATTTTTCTACAGGGGGTTTATATAGGTTATTAAAAAGAAATTCACAGAATACCAGCAATCAATCATATAGGTTGGAAACCGAACGCGTTATATTCATAACAGACCCATACCGACAATTCAACCTGGGGAAAGGGTTGTCCAAGAAATAGGTGGAGGTGTCATTTTAATTGATTATATCATCAGTTTCCAGTCGTTTTAAGGCCAGCTGAATGTGAATGTCGGACATTTCATAATGACTTCCATACATTCTGCGAGCAGCGCAATGGAATGTCACAGCAGCAAATACCGAAAGTAAATATATGTCAATCTGTTGAAATGAGCTCAGCCTCTGCTGAAAAGTAATTACAGTTTGTATTTACTATGCTGTAATTCTGAAGACACGGACACTAGCGGAGTAGCCATTTGGAAACCGTCTCAAATGTTCAATTAGAAGTTCATTAAAGAGTCTTTTATTGTAATCTGTGCTTCTGAAGTACCGCGGGACATAATTTCTTTGACATTAAGCGGCGGATGAAGCGAGAGGGCTTTTTGCCTCTTATGCGAGTCTTACAGAATGGTTGGCACATGTCGGAGTCGTAAGGGTGTTCGTCAAAGACGACCAGTATATGAATAGAAATATGCATCGTTTGTTGCGAAGTGTTCTATCCTTGTAACTGTCGCGGTCATGTTTCTGTTTCATGTTTGTGTGTAACCACAGTGAAAATGTAGATAATAAAGTTAAAATGAACTCTAAGCAACCCCAACATTTTTTGAGTTCATGTTTCATACAATCTTCCCTTCCCTTTGTGTTTTCAAGTACACCTCGTTGATAGAAATTGACGATATAGACTAAATCATACATTACCACAGGTATTTTTTTGGGCCTGGAGGGCTACAATGTCACGTAACACCTACCTACTCCCTGTAGCCTATTCCACATGTGACAATGGACTAAACTGTGAGGAAGGATCCATCTTCATGACAGCTTTTGTCCTCGTAATTGTGTTAAAAGGAGTTCATCCATATTTGTCTCGAACTTAAGCTGCGCTAACCAATATAAATGGCTCACTAGCCTAAGCAAAAAATGAATAAATGAATGAATGAATGAATGAATGAATGAATAAATAAATAAATAAATAAAGGCCGTGTACCTGTGACATATATAGTGGGTTCTTCTGTACTTTTTTTTGTAGGTAGGAAACTCAATGCAATTCCAGCACCTGTTGCACTCGAACACAGAGGGTCAGCTCTGATTCACTTCAGTCATTTCATCAGATGGAACAATTTAATTCAAAGTGAAAAATTTGATTCATAGTCTGTGAGGGTTTTAAATCAATGAAATGGGTTTCATTCAAGCTCCGTACACAGTTAGAGAACCTGCCCCACCTTGTTACACATGACCTATCCTCTGTCAGTGCTTGCCGTTTGTATCTTTTGTATCAGACAGTCTACAGAATGTCAATGTCCAAGGAAATAATTCTTAAAAATTAACTTTTATTAAAATTCACCAAGATTCCCTCAATTGTTCTCAAGAACGTGATAGTAGTGTTGTGTCAATGGCAGCAATTTCTCACTTACTTAGAATGTCGCTTGAATTATTCGGGAAAGTCACAGTTTCACTTTTCTTGTTTTTCTTGCACTAGCAACTTAGGTAGGGTGAAATTCCTTCCCAATTCCTTCTCGAAAGAAGATTGCTTGCGCCACCTAGTGTTTAATGGATAGAACATTATTTCTTTAAGACAAATTTGTCATTTATGATTCTGGTTAAAAATCTTACAAATTCATGGAGGTAATACTTTTACAGAGAGCAGTTTTGAACAGTGATCTTCATCCTAGTTGCTAGAGGTGTACAGAGACATCTTTATCTGTATCTGTATGCAATTGTGGCAATGCAATTGTACATTCAAAGCATCAACTTGATTAATATTGGCATATAATTAATTATGAAATACATTCCCCCATCCTCATACTGTGCTTTTTATCTCTCTGTCTTTATTTTTAACAAAACTAAGTTTTATGAACTGTCGGAACATTAATTTGCCCTTGACCTGTGGAAAAAGGTGATGATAATGATATGTGTGCGTGTGTGTGTATGTGTGTGCGTGTGTATGTCCTGGTTCAGACCGCAGTCAGTCCGAGATGGACCTGGGTGCCCCTGATGCTACCTTGAGTGATGACACCCTGAGTCTGAGGTGTCGGTTATGTGTTCATTTCTGGTGATGATTGGTGGTATTAATTTCCGCAGTTAATTTCCAGTGTTAATTTCTGCTGTTAATTAGTAGTGTTAATTGGTAGTGTTAAATTCTGGTGTTTCCAGTGTTAATTGGAAGTGTTAATGTCCCGGTGTAAATTAGTGGTGTTAATTTCCAGTGTTACCTTCTGGTGTTAATTTCTGGCATTGTTTGCTAGTGTTAATTTCCAGTGTTGATTGCTGGTGTTAATTTCTACTGTTAATTTCTGGTATTATTTTCCAGTGTTAATTTCTAGTGTTCATTTCCAGTGTTGATTGCTGGTGTTAATTAGTCGTGTTAATTTCTGGTGTTGCTTGCTAGTGTTAATTAGTAATGTCAATCTCTGGTGTTAATTTCTGGTGTTGCTTGCTAGTGTTAATTAGTAATGTCAATCTCTGGTGTTACTTTCCAGTGTTCATTTCTGGTGTTAATTAGTAGTGTCAATCTCTGGTGTTAATTTTGAGTGTTATTTTCCAGTGTTCATTTCTGGTGTTGATTGCTGGTGTTAATTAATAGTGTCAATTTTCTGTGTTAATTTCCAGTGTTAATTACTTTTGTTGATTACTGGTGTTAATTTTCTGTGGCTATTTCTGATTTTAATTTCTAGTGTTAATTTCCAGTGTTAATTTCTGGTGTTAAGATGGGTTAAGATGGCTTGATGGTGTTGTTTAAGTCCAAATTACTAAAAAAAAACAATTGATGAAGTAAACTTTTCCAATTTACTTCACTTTGAAACATTTCTGGTGACAGTAAATAGTAAATGCACATGTTTTACTATAGTTTTATAACAAAAAATAAAAAAAATTTAGGTGGCACCCATTTTTTTGACTTTGTGGTGGTAAGACTATGGTCTTATTTCTTTTCTTGATTTTCGGTTATGCACAATTCTACAATGTACTTCATTTGGAAACATTTCTGATGACTTTTTCTGCTTTAAATAGAAAGTGCACATATATTAGTATATATTAGAATATTAGTATTTTGTCAGCTTTACAGTTGAACTAACCTTACATAAGTTAGATCTACATTACAACACTTGCAGTAATCTATATCATGCATTTACCTTCAATATTAAAACATTTCCAAATGACAAATAGCCCGTTAAATTTAAGCCCAAAAAGCCTTACCAAAATAAACATCATATCATACAGTGGGTCTATCTCTGGGAGATTAACCCTTAATTTTTATATATACCTGTGGAGGCAAGATCCTTTATAGCACGGGAAGGGTATGTGCAAGAACCAGCTGTTAGTGAAGGAGAGGAGGTAATGCGAAGGGCCGTCCCCTCTGTGTGCATTGAAAATTTTGTAGAAATCCATTGAGTATTAAACATCTGCATGAGTTCATGGGTATCGAAATAAATAAATATGTAAGTAAAGGGTGTGCTACTGCATGTAACCTTATTTTTTATGAAAAATTATGAGAGGGGTGCCCTCGCTTGAGCACCTGCCCCCCAAAATGTCTGTGCACAGCCCTGCAGAGATGACATAACATGCAGTAAGGTCACTTTGTAAAAACAGAACTGATAATTACAAAATGTTTTAATATTTTACGCAAATGACATACTTAAAGTGCCAAGCATGCTCAATTTGAAACTTCCTGAAGCGAACGAAACAACGTACAGAGTACAGTACTTGGGCAACGGAGAAAGTGACGTTTTTTTCCCCACAATTCAGTCTTAAGGCCTCCTAATCGCTAGAGGACGCCTTGCGATTTTACAACGTTTCGAACTGAATTTGTACCTCCTCTTCTGTCCACGTTCAATACCGGAAACTGAATTGATATTGATTATGTATACTAACAGGACGTGTTGTGTAACGTCTTAATATGTAAGTAATAAAGAGCGATGAAAGAAATGGTACTATGTTGAGTTGTTGTTGTCAAATTCAATCTTATTCTAAAATATCATGGTCGATAAATGTATACAGTTGGGAAATGATTTTGTGATCCAGAGCAAAATATGTGTCCAAGGCAAGCGATCTAGCTAATTAGACAATGGCTAGCTAAAATGTTAGCAGTCCATTGAGCATATTTTTACTGACACTGATAACAAATCTGATCCCTTGTTATCAATGATCTGACTGTCGCTTACTTTGCTAACCTAGCTGTAGATGACGTTGGAGCTAGCGAACCATCAAGTGTAACATATAGGTAATTTGGAATGCTAACGTTACCTACATATGTCTATCTCTGAAAAATGCTGTCAGCTAACGTTGGCAGATCCATGTAGCTGGTGCGATATACACATTTGTACAGTTAATTAAGTAGAGAGTTGCCAGTATTGTCCATGAATTCATTTATGATTTTGATCACAATGTGGACGAAACGTGAACCTTGTGTTTTTGATATGTTGAACTGTTTAGTTCCCAATGACAAGCCATGAGAAGCAGATAGAGAGTGTTATTCTGTGACTTCCTGATTGTAAACATTTTGAGAGATACCGAGTTGTCAACTTTTCTTTTGCTTTACCATCTCAGTTCAGTATGTTGAATGCGGATGTACAGAGTGCTAGCTCAAGCGACAGCTCTATGTGAATTGATAGCGTAAACACAGGCATGGGATACTGTTTCAGGATGACGTCCAATTCTCCACAAAGTGCTTTCTGTGATTTTGCCAAACATGTCCTCATCCACATTATCTTGGTATAGTGCATTGATCTAATGTAGCGGTACTGTATTCCCGGTGTTTGTTTGCAGTAATAAAAAATGCCAGTAGATGGTAGTGAAGATCTAGACCTCCCAGCGCTTTCGAGCCCGGTCAGCGTTTCAACACCCGGAGAGTCGGGGTCTGGGAAGGACACTTCCAACCATCGGGGAAATGTGGGCCTCTCTCTGCCCAGCACTAGCCGGGACGAGCCGGCCGCCCTGGCGGAGACCTCCAAGAAATCCCAGTCTCTGGTCCAGATCGACCGCCAGCAGATCCAGGCGGTAGCCCACAGTTCCCAAGCGGATGAGCTACAGGGACTGGGGGTGGACGTTACGACCAGGATGTTCTGGAGCAAGGCGTGCTGCAGCAGGTGGACAGAGCCATCCAGGAAGCGACCCAGGCCGCGGCCAAGGCAGAGGCTGAGAAGGAATACGAGTCTGTTCTGGACGACCTAAGGTAAAAAAAAAAAAAAAAAATCCGTCCCAAGCACCACATATGCACTCAGCCATTGTGTATGTATTTAACAATCAAACAAATGAAACCAGTGCTTCAATAATACCTAGTATATTTACCATAGCATTTTAAAGGACAGAATCCTTCAGAGTAATTGTGTCGGATTCTGTACCCGCAGGGGTCTATGTATGGTGTTTGTAGCTCCACCCACTCCATTCAGCTGTGCTGTCAGCTCGATTATTTGCTAAGTATATCCTGCTGTTTTGTATGTAGTGGATATAAAGTGAAAGTGGTGATTTGGTTTGTCAAATTAAGAATCATTGCAACATGTGTGTGGCCGGATAAGCACTTGGATCAATTAAGGCTGCATTAATTGACTCGAATGAGACCCAGAATGCACCTGGCCCTCTGTGGCACTGTGTTTGAGGCTGCGTTAGTCAGCTGTATTTCCTATTTAATTTAAGCTTGTAACGTGGAAGATTTTCTCTGCTCTGCATGTTAGCACACAGACTGTATGTGGGTGGCACTGTAGTAAGCGCACATAGACTATTCATATTTTTCATTTGCTGCCCTGATTTTTGTTAGTAGTTTTAAATGGATATTCATAACTGGTATGAATGTGTAGACAGGGCGATTTCATTTTTATTAGTCAAAGGGAGTAACATAGGCTAACGGATACTCTCTCATATCCCCCCAGGACCTGTACAACTGAATTAAAACACATCAATAAAATCATCGAACAGCTGACTCCATATATTGCTTCAAGTAAAGATATCAGCAGGAAAATAGAATCTGTCAAACGTCAGAAAGAGAACAAGGTAAGCAGAATACCCATAATCCCCTCACACTCCCCCTCCCCCCCCCACCTTTTCAAAACATCAAAGGCACTATGTGTAGTACATTTTCCTGATGGGAGATTTTTTGATCACACATAATTTGTTTGAAGGAAGCTAAGCGTTTTCCTTTTCAAAAACATTTGTGTTCATGCCGGTGACTTTGGGTTGTTACAGTACTATTTGTATGAGGGTGTCCCCTTGGTTTTCTGTTTTAACCCATTTTCCTTCACAAACAAAACAAAACCTGAGGTGATATCAGTAAGCAAATTGTGTGCTAATATATACTGCCGTATGGACAATAAGGACAACCAGTGAGCTGAACAACCTGACTTATTCAGTAGATAAGGCAGAGAATCATCAGATGTTAAAACTTCAGTATTCACTATTTCAACTTTTCATCAGCAGTTTATAGATTCAGATATATTAAAGGCTGTGTGTAGCAGTGGATTGCACTATATTGTGTGTACATTTTGCTAGACTGACTGTGTATCCTAGGGAATAATGACCAGGTAGGTAAAGTCATACTGATAAAATGAGACTGTATAAGATGTAATTGTAAACATATTTGCTTGTCCGCAATGATGAAATCGTTGTGCTGAATCTATATGAGACCGAGACTTCTTTTCTGGATGAAAAATTAAAATGTTTTAGTGAACTTTTGAACAATAAAAGAAGTAGTATTATAAAAGGTGGTCGAATGTTTTGGTTTAAAGATGTCATTATAAATGACAACCGAACGCCTTGTTAGCAGTTCGGATTAGTCCAAAACATTTGCTGGGTAAAAATGCTAACAGTTTTATTTTTACTTGCACTACGTTGTCACTTGAATGTATTTTAATCAGATTCGGTGTAGATTTTTGTGTTGATCACACAGGGCAAGATGTTGGTCATGCAAATGCAAACTTTCTGGGTGATATTTACTATAGTAATAAAGGCAAAGCCAATTTAAAAAGTTCTTTTGAATTTACAGGAGAAGCAGCTAAAAAAGATAAAGGCCAAACAGAAACGACTTCAGGCCATACTTGGTGGAGATGACGTTCAGAAGCTGGAGGCGGAATTGTTGGATGATGTCGATGAAGGTAAAAACAGCTCAGTAATAACAATCTTTAATTTTTATGACTAAAATCTATACAGCTCTACATTGGTTTTTACTAATTTCCTATCATACAGATTGTTTTGCAATGTGATCCGGGTCAGGTTTTAATACCTTTTCATGTCGGTTATGAGTTGGACAACAGTACTTAATAATTATATTTCCTGTGACTGGGCAACCCAGTAATGTGTATGTTGCAAACACTAAACCACTTGATCAGATATGCAACAATTCTGGCCAAGTTATTTATATTTATTTATTTACATTTTCTACAGTGTAATGTATGAATCGCCTGCCAGAGTTATTTTCGTATATCACATTTCTATCCATCTATATATCCATAAATTTATGCATATACTATCTATTCATCTGTATAGCTGTCCATTGACTTAATTAAATTGAAACGTGTATGTGGTACACAGGGATTTAAGGTTGTTCTATGAAAATTATACTCTGGCTGATTGCACCAAGCCCACAGTAGACTTGCTTTGTGCTTGGGTTGACCTACTTAATTCTTTCCCAGGGTTACATTTTCAAATATCTATTGACATTTTCCAGCTTATACCTTCACACTAATTTAAAACTCCAATTAGGTCTGTGCGCTAAATGATGAAGTTGCGCTGTCTCTTTGTAACGGTAACTCTTCTCATTTAATACGTTACAGGGTATTTTGTAACAGGCCAGATCTTGAACGGTCTCTCAGTCAGAGAGTGAGTGTAGGAAAATGTCGACGTATCAGAATTACGATGTTCTTTCCAAAAGTTCCACAAAATTATGAAGGGTTTACAGAAAAGCAGGGATGTGCTCAGACATCGGGAACAAACATTTTGTGGCTTTTAATGTAAAACGTTATGAGCGAGTGAATTGTTTGTGAAGCAAGTGTAAAAAAGTCAAGCACTGACTTTTGGAAGATTCGTTGGATTGTTTTGGAATGAGCAACATGAACATAACAAAATCCCAGAATGAACCAAAAAAAAAAAAAATTTAAGTGAGCGCTTGCCCGTTTCTATATTTAATTCGGAATGCTCCTTGTCTTCAAGCCGATCAGTTTTCATGAGCTTGCAATATTTGCCGGTTCCTAGGCTGAACAGGAAAAGATATGATGTATAGTTTTTACTTGAAGATCTCATTATGCTGTGTTTTTGAGTGATAGGTTTTATCAGTGTGTGTGATAGTCGTCCGGTTTACTCTGTTTGTTGTGATCTGTCAGAGTCGGGCCCGTCCACTCTGGGCAGCATGCTCATGCCGGCACAGGAGACGGAGTGGGAGGAGCTTATCCGCAAAGGTCACATGACCCCCTTCGGCACCAAGATCCCTCAGAAACCCGAGAAGAAGGAACCTCGGCGAATCACGCTCAGCGAAAACTCCGCGTTCGACCAGTACCTGAACGACCAGGCCGCCCTGGCGGTGAGCAGGAAGAAGATGCCGATCAAGAAGAAGAAGGCGGTGGCGCTGGAGGCGGGTGACGGTGAGGTGAGGAAGAGCAGTGCCGTGTCCAGCAGGGACAGGAAGCTCCAGAAACGCATGCGGAAGCTTCAAAGGAATGCGCTGAGGGTACACCCCAAAGCCAGGACCAAGAGGGAACCGGACCCCGCCCCGACCAAGAGGAAGGCCCGCGGGGGCGGCGGGGACTCGGACAGCGAGGGCTCGGAGTACGTCCCCAGCGACGAGCTCATGGACCCCGAAGAGCCGGACCGCGACGACGAGTTCTGGGTGGGCGACGATGAAGAGTACGAGCTGAAACCCTACAAGAGGAAGGCCGACCCGAAACAGAGGAAAGCTAAGAACCAGGAAGTTGACGATGACGAATATTTTCCCAGTAGCTCAGATGAGGATGGGGGTGATGGAGCTGGGAAAAAGGGGCAAGCCAAAAAGTGTAAAGACGACGGTGATGTGGAGTATTACAAGCAGAGAATACGGTAAAGATCCATTCTTTGTTCATTGACATCTTAATGTTGCAATGAATCATGGGTAGACAAACTCTAAGGAAACTTTTTTTGATTGGATGTATCAGACTCTAATCAGCCGTGCATAGTCTAAATAAGTAGTTCCACTTGTTTGTGGATATCTATGGACTTATGGCCTGAGATAGTTTTAAAGCTTCAGTTTTAAAGTATAAGAGTCACATGATAACTGTGAGATAAGCAGCTGATAATTACTGACAACAGCTGATCGTTTTTCAGACTTTTCCTTTTTTGATTTCGTGTCAGCGAATTACCCATGTAAGCGCCGAGGTGTTTTTCTTTACGATAATTTACCGAGCAGATAGCCAGCTGTTCTTAAACAGCGCGAATTCTGCCGCCATTCAAATACGCTTCATTATGGTGCGCTTTTTCGCATTACGGCGTAAGTGGAAAAAACAAGCATTGCTCCTCCTAACAAGATTGCGCCTCCAATATTTATAGAAACCAAATTGTCTTGGCATGTTTTATTTTTCCGCTGTTCAGGGGACGGGATGTGAATTAAACAAACACATTTCTGGTTCCTATTGGGGAGTAAGAAGATGTTGAGGTGGGGGTGGGGGGGTGGAAGTAATTAACTGAACTAAAGCTTAGTCTTGACTTAATTACAAATATAGTCTCGGAAGCCCAGATAAAGGGAGAGGTTTCATTGTCAAGTGACAGGGCTAGGCCTAAATGAAGATGGATTTTTTTTTACTCTTCCCTCACACCTTTCATCGGGAGCTGAAATGCTTAATTGTCTGTATCAATCTTAATTTGCTTCCTTGACGACACTGCCACTAACCGCCGTATCCCAGCAGCCAGACTGGATCAATTAAAGCTGCCCTCATAGGCCATATAAAGTGAGCTAACTAAGGCGGAGCAATTGCCTCACCCCCCCTCCCCGCCCCCAGCCTGCGAAATTAGAGCAATTAGCCAGGGGACCCTTCTTATTTTTTAAAAATACTAAAGTGCCCCGTTTTTCTCCACATATCAAGTTTTGTCAAGGTGTACGGAAAAAAAAATTAGTATGCTGAATCGCGGTTGAAGACGCTTGTTCGACCGCGGATTTGTCATGAGTAGTCGTTCTACACGACGGACCCGGATGGGGAAAAAGAAACAAATTATACTTGTAATGATGAATCATTACGAGAAATTTATTAGGTATTTAATTAGTTTTCCTGCTCAATGAAGGCAGATTGGGGTGGTGGGAAACTGGTTTAATTTAGAGATTCCTTATAGCGAATAAGTACAGGGAAGTTATCCATATTCATAATACAAACTGATAGAGTATAGGTGTCCAGATTTGAGGGCTGTAAGGAAAGGAAGAGCTAAGGACTCGCCATAAGATCTGAGGCTTGGTCTGTGTGGCCTATCTGTGGATGGGTGTGAATCTCTGTGGTTTTATCTGTGGTGGGCGGCGGGGGGGGAGGTCTCCGTGGGGGCGGTCGCTTCAGAGCCACGGTAACGCGCCGCTGTGCTGCAGGAGGTGGAAACGGCAGAGGCTGAGAGAGAAGGAGCGGAAGAGGGAGGCGGGGGAGGAGGAGTCCGAAGACAGCGACGCCGAGTTCGACGAAGGCTTCAAAGTGCCCGGCTTTTTATGGAAGAAACTTTTCAAGTAAGCGCTCTGTATCCACAGGTCCTATAGCATTATACAGCTATATTATAGTGTAATGTCTTGAGCTTTTATGCAGAATTTTATATGTCAGTCATTTGAGATGACCAATGAGAAGCTGGCTAACTTAGAGGTAAAGCATCACATGATTACCATTAATATTAATTAGGTTTGCCTTGCAAAAAAAAAAACAAGTCAAAACAGTGGACATGTATCACACTTATTGAAATAACCATCCTGCAAAATGTGTTCATACGTACAGAAACGTTTTGAAAAATCTGTATCTGTCAAAGCTGTTTTAAATGGACAGAGTCGAAAAAAATGAGAATTGGACAGAACCAAAAATAAAGCATTTAAGCCACCTTTGTTCAAGAAATCGTGGAGAGGAGACCAAGAGAAATCTGGCCATCAGGGTGCAGTCGAGCCATATGAATTATACAGGCCTGCCTCTCCTAGCGCTCATGCCTCACCGGGCTTTAATCACGTAACTCTTATGGACTCTTATCTCCAATCAATGGAGGTAATTGCGGATGATTAATTTATCGTTGTGTTTTTGTTGTGCCGCGTCGCATGCCTTGTCTGACACAGCCCGGCTTTTGTTGTCAGGTACCAGCAGACAGGTGTCAGGTGGCTCTGGGAATTGCACTGCCAGCAGGCGGGGGGAATTCTGGGAGACGAAATGGGCCTGGGCAAGACCATCCAGATAATAGCCTTCCTGGCAGGGCTGAGCTACAGCAAGATCAGGACACGGGGTTCAAATTACAGGCAAGTCCAACCCCCCTTCCTCAAACCCCACCCCCAGACTGACAGTCTCGAACACCATTAATATTTCAGCAGCTGGATCGGATGAAGAGAGGGCGGCGTAAATTATTAACGACATTTCAATTATGATATTCCTTTAATTCTTTTAGCGGCAACATCAGGGGGGAGAAAAAAAACACGTGCGATGGTGTGTATGGAGGATGCGGGACGGGGGGGGGGGGCATTAAACATGTGACACGTAATTAAACATGTTAAAGAAAGTCCCTGTGTTTTCATTGTTTTCTCGCTGAAGCTCTGGGGCAAGGGACCCACACGGGTCAATACAGCGTCTACTCTCCGCTGTCCACAAATTGATTGTTTGCAAACTCAATTAGGGCTCGATATCATTGGTTCACACAATCCAGAATTTTGGGTTTCCCATAATCCTCTATTAGCCATTCTGCTTGTGTGTGTGTTTTTGTTAGATTCTTCCACTCTTGAGGATGTACAGTGTGAGAGTCTTTCACACCAGAGAATTAGAGTAGAATAGAGTACAATAATTTTCCTTACCCTAATTATGCCGCTGAATCTTCTGGCAGATGGACAAGATAATGGTTTAGTTTGTATGTGAGAAACTCAGATCTTCAAATTGGTGAAATTTTTCTTAAGGGGTAAAATAATGTAAGGGGTAATATTAAAAAAAATTGATATAAAATTTAATATGCAGTTCTTCACCTTTGCTGTAATAGGTATCCAAATTGAAAACCATTTGTTTCAAGGGAAGGGACAGTAGCTGACATTCTTTTTGTACCAGCTTTCTAGCAATCTGAGCCTATTCAAATTGCAAAATGCAAAATGCAATGCTCTGACTTGTAGCTCATGTTAAAATGCTGCGGATTGAAATGATCTTTCCGTATTTACAGTCGACTTTTCTGTAACTTAAACAGCATTATTTGTATTGTTATCATTTTTAATTTGTATGTTTGCTGTGGCTAAAAAATCTTGTTTTTGCTCTAGGTGTATTTGTTATTGATCTGTAGGAATTTGTGTTGTCTAAGAATAGTTTGTATATGTCTCTGACTGACAAATATTTTTGTTCAAGTCCATGTCTTGTGGCAGTTGTCTGTATGCACTGGTCTAGGAACAGTTTTTTTGGGTAAGGGTACTGGTTAAGGTCAGGATTTACAGAAGAGCTTGTCCCAGATCGGCTCCCAAGGGCAACAGCTATTTACTCCTGTTAGGTTTGCTGCTACATTCTTACACAGCAGTGGTCAGAGGGGAAAAGAGAGTTATTGTAACAGAAATGACCCCCCTGCCCTCTCCCCTCTCCTGTGTTTAGGTACGCCGGCCTCGGTCCCACCGTCATCGTGTGCCCCGCCACGGTCATGCACCAGTGGGTGAAGGAGTTCCACACCTGGTGGCCCCCATTCCGAGTGGCTGTCCTGCACGACACCGGTTCCTTCACCAGCAAGAAGGTGAGGGCCTGTGTGGGTGGAGCCAAGTTCTCCTGTCCAATCAAAAACAGACTGTGCTCCTCATAAGACACAGGGTTTAAAATGCATGAACTGTGTCACCAGGGCACAGAGAGAAATCTTTTCACTCGTTAACAAAAGAGTAGGAGTTTTTATAGGATTCTTGGGTCTTCATCTTGTGCCTGCATTAATGAACTTGGTGCGCATGTCCAAATTTAATCCCTTTTGGTTCATTCAGTTGTCTCTGGGAATGTTGTTACCATTCTATTGGGTGGGTCTCTAAATGTAAAATGAACGTGTTTTATCGGTCACGTACCTTCAGTTCATTTACCTTATTAAATATCTCATAATTTAATGTTGCTGTAAAGATCTGTAACTTCAAGGAATTTCCATCCTGTTAAAGATATTGTTTGCCAGCGAAGTAATTAAAGTTACATTTTAAATTGCAAACTCATATTTTGGTTTGAGTCTTACACATGCTTTAGTAATTTTGATTATTAAGTGTACTTCCATTAAACATGAATGAAAATGTGGACTGAAGACAGAATGAATGGAAGGTTACACTTAGCTGAATAGCAGAGTGGAGTCATCTAAGCTGTCAGACTGACTGATGCTGTGAACAGATGTTCACTTACGTTTCGTCAGAATAAGTAATGAAAGAGTGAGGTATCGTAAACCCCATAATGGGTGGAGCTACAGTTAGCTGTCAGTCAGTGCTTTGTCTAAATCAATCGAAATGTGTTGGTTGGTAAATCAATTTTTATTCTTTGACAGAGTCACTTATAACATAGGTTAGCCCCACCCACTTTCTGTTTCAAAGAACTCCCTTTTCACTGGTTAACCTGTGTTCCTTTATTAGCATATGCAGATGAATGTAGCACACTGTAGGTCAACTACAGTACAATTGAGCAAAAAAACTAAGGGGGTGAGGTGGAGGGGGAAAAACTTTTGGGCATCAGGCTACCTGAGGCCAACATAACTCTAGATGGAGACTGCAATCCCCAAGATACGCCGTCAACGCACTCCACTGTCCCCTTTCTTTTCGTCCCTGTCAGCAGAAATCCTCGTTTATTAAAGATTTAGCCCGGGAAGGAAGTTTAAATGAATTACAGGTTGGGCGACCGGTGACAAGGAGGCTCCGCCCCCCCCCCCCCCACCCCTCGTGTTTACGGAGAGCGGCCGTCACGAGGCTCCCCTGTTCCCTTTTGTGCTCTCGGCGTCTGCCTGACACCGTGATTTATGGCTGCTGTTCTCTGGCAGTCCACCGTTTGCCCTCTAGGAAGTATTGGTCTCAGGAGCCCCCCGGCAACATCAGCCACCGCGCGGCTCGCGCAAACGCCTCTTAATGATCGCCACCTCCGTGCTTGCTCGCTCGCGCCACCGGCCCGAGAGCAGATGCACCCTATTAATTGCACAACATAAAAAAAAAAAAAAAAAAAAAACGAGCAGGGTTACATATTTTACAAGCATTTAATTTGAAATCACGAGAGGTCTTAAGCATACTGATAGAGACCTGCCACGTTTGAGAGATCGGTAAGTTTCAGCCTTTTAACCGCGTCTTATTTGTATCAAACTTTTCACTGTTTTTAAAGGGAAGGTTGCGCTTACTGTATAAGTATGGTTAATTTCATGGTGTCTTGAGGTCACAGCAGGTTTTGGTGTGCAAATGAAGTATAGTAAAACTGAATTGTTTCCAGGCATGAATAGCTCACTGTATAATTGATTGCAGGTAAAAATACAGTGCAATCCTGTGTCACTTTATTAGTGCGCCCTATAAATGTACATATATAGTGATCGTACAGCAATATTGGATTCAGAAATGGGGGCATGAAACTATTTTTTCATTGACGTTTCTGTGCCCCCATGTGTGGCTCTGGACAGTAATGTTGTCCTCTATTTTTACTACTTCTCTACTTTTGGCTCCAGGATGTCAAATCGTCTGTGAAGCACCTGGCTTTGATTCGCTCCAGTTAAGAGGTTACGCAAAGTAGCAAAGGTTTGGAGGATGTAAAATGTATAAGTGCTCTAAGAAGGCTTTGTGCCATATGGAGAGGAACTTGTGTTGAACTGCGGATGACTGTGTGGGAGCTTCCTTGGCTAGTCACACTAAGGTCTGGGTTCGCTCAGTTTGTCCAAATATCAATACCAAAGTTTATGATAGTGTTATCTTTTTTATTGCTGGACGGCATATTTCAGAGCAGCCAGTGGACTTACGATGTGATCTCAAAGTAACGAATAAGGAACTCGACGAAATTTGTCAGGCGAAGTTTAAGATGCATGTCGGAATCAGATGCTGATGCCTGGTCTCCGTGGTACACAGGAGAAGCTGATTCCGGAGATCGCCGCCAGCCACGGGATCCTCATCACTTCCTACTCCTACGTCCGCATCATGCAGGACTACATCCAGAAGTACGACTGGCATTACGTCATCCTGGACGAGGGTCACAAGATCCGGAACCCGTACGCTGGCGTTACTGTGGCATGCAAGCAGGTAAGGCGATGTGGTGGGAGTTTCGCTATTACCACGGGTTTACCTGGCTAGCCTCACTTCCATTACGGGTCTACCTACATAGCGTCCATTTCACCACAGGTCTACCCACATAACCTCACTTTCATCATAGGTCTACGTACCTTGCCTCCATTCCACCACAGGTCTGCCCATGTAATCTAACAAACAGTACGGGTCTACCTACCGACCAATATCTATAAAGACCACTAACGATTTCATCTGGGTGAGGGAATGAGTCGGTTCACTCATTTTCATAGGGGTGGTAGGAGCTATCAAGGCCTGTGCCTACAGGGTTATTAGTGTATCATTATTACAATCATTATCGATGGAGATTCTCCCAATATCAAATCAATCGCCCTTATCCATTAGCCTGTTATTGATAAAGAATGAATTGATCCGAGAGCTTCCTTAGCTCTCTCCCCCCATTCCCAGTAAATGTAGAGTCACAAGCAGTTCATTTTTCTTTCTTCTAGTTCTCTTCCACACCTGGAGCAACAGTGTTGTTATAACTACTGTTATGACGATTTTCCATTGTTTGCACTATTTTTATTAGGAAAATTCATTATTATCCACAATTTTCTGTATTAGTACACTTTTGTCAAGGTATGCAAAGATTTTTCTGTTTTTCTTTTTAAAAGACTGAAGAGTCAAAAGGTAGCAGCAGCAAATGACATGTGAATGTCCCAGTTGTAACAATCGACTTTTGCCACGAACAGTAATTGCTTCCTTACTCTCCACAAGTAATATGGCAGCTGTATTTGACTTAACTAATACATAACGTTAGCTTGCTTTCACTTCACCGGTTGTAACAGCAGCTTCAATTGACTCCACAGTTCCGAACCCCACACCGCTTCATCCTCTCGGGGTCCCCAATGCAGAACAACCTGAAGGAGCTCTGGTCCCTTTTCGACTTCACCTTTCCCGGAAAACTGGGGACCCTGCCTACCTTCATGGAGCAGTTTTCGGTACCCATCACCATGGGGGGCTACTCCAACGCCTCTCCCGTGCAGGTACCGCCATTCGCTTTATTAATCCGCCGCCGTAGGCCCCATGACTCACGCTGGCATTGCAGCGGTGATAATGGATTTTCAGCACCGCTATGGTCGTCTCATAAAACTTTCTGCGGTTTGGTGTGGGGCGGGAGCCTCGTTAAAGTTGCAGAAGATAACCTTCCCGTACGAGGCTTCAGTTTGTTCGATCAAAATTTTCACTCAAATTTATTATTTGTGTGTATACGAAACGATACAGTTTCGAGGTGTTTTCATCACTGCAGAGGTTATGTCCATTTTTTAGCGTGGAGTTGATATGGGCAAAAGTTATCCAGGGCGATTTTAAAAATAAACGTAAACTAGCTTGCATGCGTTGTCTGGGTTTATCTTCACATGATTATTCATTTTTAAGTGAAAACTGTACAAGCTATAGCACATTGGAGTGTGACGCTAAATTTCAATTATCAGCAATACTGTGGAAAAACCCAACCCTATCCAATAAACTTTTACACACAGAGTCAGGAGAATGGCTTGGTGAATGAAGAATTTGTTTTGACAATGACATGAGCATGACCCTAGCGTGTGTGTGCTGACAACTTCACGCTGACGACGAGAGTCAAAGTTTAAGATTTATGATATATACTTATAGTGGGCAGGGCTACCTCAAATCAGGGCTGTTCGTTTACTAAAGTCAAACGGCTGACACTAATTATCCTGTTAAATGTGATTGAGCTCTGGGTTAATAACAGTCTCACACTTCAAGACTGCATGTTTGATTATTCTGCACATTGACCAAAATAAATATGAAAATAATGTAAAAAAAAAATTTAAAACTGGATACAAGACTCTCAAAGTGACACTCTTCTGGTACTTGACTTCGCCCGTTAATAAACAGCGAAACTCAACACGGAAGAATGTAAATACTATTGTCCGTATTTTCTCGGGGAAACTTAAATGAGGTTTAGATACACAGATTTAATGGTAATTGTAAGGTAAGTTACTCCAGGCGTAAGTGCTCTTTAAGGACACGCATCTAAAAGATTAATACTATTGAAGCTAAATGGATTTCACAAATGGATGTCCAGAACAGGCGTGCGTACTTAATTCTGCAGCTTTTAATATTGCATTTAAGGCACCTGGAAAAAAACAAAAAAAACAAAAGGGGGCTGATGGTTTGAGAGAGAGAGCGAAAGGACCGTCAAAGTACCTTCATCAGTGGACCCTCGTCAATAATACACTGACTTTATGGATTTATTTTCTTAACTGCCTTAAAAGGGGTATTGATGTTTCCTCAGCCAATAATAAAAACCTTTACTAATTATTAATGTTATTAAATGGTTTGAGATCGCTAACCTCGGTGCTCGTGCCGTCTTTCATCTGCAGGGGAGGCGCTCCTTAGCCATGCCGATATTCTGTCATCTATTCTGTCCGCTTTATGCTTTTAGAGGGTTTTTTTTTTCTTATTTTTTTATTTTTTTTTTTGCTGGTCCACATTTGGGTTTTGAGATGGCAGGGTTAATACGTTGTTTGGGGAAAAACATACCACGCACCAACAGCTGCAAGCGGTGGTAACACGAAAAGAAACTGGGAATTGTTCATGATTGGGTTTCGAAGTCACTGTCAAAGAGATGTTAATTTGTAATTTTTTCAGTATTTTGGAATGCAGTGTTTTTCGTGGTAATGCTTTAATTCTACTTATGATTGACTGACTTCTGAACGATATGATGTTTAATAGGTGAAAGGCTTTCATTTATGTGGAGATTTCAAAAGTGTGTGAGTTCCCTCAAAGGTTTGACATTAATCAGTCATATTCACTTTCACTCTGGAAGTCCCGTTTCAGACACACACACCCCCACACACACACACACATACACACACATAACAACTTGAGACAGATCGAAATCTGAAACCGGATTAAACACGAGCAATTGATCCCGGCAGCAGTACTACACACCGGCCTCTCTGTTACCGCTTTCAAGTTAATCGGTAGCGAGAGCGTACACGACGCCTGCGGCAGTCCTCGGACGATCCATTACTGTAGCATATGTTCACTTAGAAGCGCCGTTCCTTCCCTCCTTTCATTTTCTGCGCTCACAAAGCCCCCTCTTCTCGGCCTTTTGTTGTCTCAAGTGGGCTCTAATCCTCACTTATTGTCCCTGTCTCACAGCAACTTGCTTGAGTCTCCCCCTCCAGCACTCTTTTGATCCTCAGACCTCTTTAAATTACTGGTAAACGCCATTTGGCCTAACACTGGATTAGGCTAACGTTATTGATAAAAGAGAGCCCTACCCCTCAGGACAAGCTTGCATCACTCTTATGAATCTTTAATGTGTCAATCTGCTGAAAAGGGAGAAAAAGAGGGTGCGAGCGCGCAAACAGCTCCGGTCTAAGTCGCAGACCTCTGATTGGTCAAAGTATCAAGGCTCTGATTGCCGTCCGTCCGGCCTGTCGCTCTGCTCCTCTGAAGCACCTGAGGCTTTGTTGTGCGAGGTGGCAAAACCCAGGGAAAGAGATTAGTTGGACATGCCGAGCTTTTGCAAACCTGCATTACTCGCTGAGTTAGCTGTTGTGTCTGTGTGTGTGTGGTACGTTCATCTAATCACTTTGACTCTTTTACCAAAAAAATGGTTGAATACTTGATATAAAACAGTCAATAGAAGCATTCAGTGGTCAGTCTGTGACTATTAGCCTGTATGGATAGGGTACAGTTGGACTCGTCCCACCAGAAATAGGATGTGTGTAACAGGTACCCCTGTTAGTTTCTGACAACTGACCAGTTGCATAGAAGCTATTGGTTGTCAAATGGCAAAACAAGAAATAACATTCTGGTACGGCACAACTATCTCTTGTTAAGAATTTTTCTTTTCCCTCTTGTCAGGTCCAGACTGCTTACAAGTGTGCCTGCGTTCTGCGGGATACCATCAACCCTTATCTGCTCCGGAGGATGAAGGCGGACGTGAAGGCCAACCTGTCTTTACCAGACAAAAATGAGCAGGTGTGAGGTCACCACATGTGTAGTCATTGTTATGTTCCAGGACATTGCGGCTGAATTCTTGTCTCACACGGCTGTTCTGAGTACAGTGTACTGTGCCTTAAGTGATAATGCAGCCAGTTTCCCAGCGCTGACTTGTTATGCTCGCTCGTAGGTCCTGTTTTGCCGTTTAACTGACGATCAACGGCAAGTCTATCAGAACTTCATTGATTCCAAAGAAGTGTATCAAATCCTAAATGGAGAAATGCAGGTAAACAGTTCTCTTTTCATCGCAATCGTTTTACCGTATTTTCTGGAAAAGAGCGGCCTTACTTCCCACCAGTACAGGCACAGACCGATTTTATCATATTTTCTAGAGAAGGGTAACCATACAGGCAAAGAATTCTTTAGAAATGTAAAGGGAATGCTAATACAGGCTATCATGGTTGACTGTAACCAACTGGTTTATTTAACCAGCTGTACGAGAAAATACGTTTTTAGAAAGGTGGCAAATAAAGCAGCGAAATATACAGAATGACTGAACGAAGCAAATGAAGAATCTCATGAGAGGAGATCATAATAGAGCTTGATTGATCACTGCAGATAGACCAACCGGTACCTCAACGAGTGCAGAGATACTCATCTTCATGCAGGCATTGAGTATGATGTAGAAGTGTGCAGGAGCTGCTTTAATATACATTGGCCTAGTGATAGCATTCGCTAAATGCCCCTCAGTAGTGCTCCTACTGTATGTATGCATTTGTGAGGAAAGAAGAATTTGTCAAAGTGAGCAATTCATCACACTGTCTTCAACTGCCTGTAGTGCCAGAGGTCAGGCAAGCTGGCTCTGCTGTTTACAAAGCCCTAATGTGGTCGCTGAGTCCATTAACTTGCATTTTTAATGAGATGACCACTGCCGTCCCAGAAGAAAGGGCAGGCAAAGAGAGGGGAAGCATTTTGCTGTTATAACCGAAGGCAGTTCCGATGAATTAGTCGCACGATCGTCCAGCTCTAATTCATTATGCTCGGGCCAGACCTGCCCGTCCACCGATGCTGTTAGGCGGTGTGGCTTTTAGCGTCGCTGAAGCCATCTTCCGTGGGATGGGGCTCTCTCCCTCTCTCTCTCTCCGTCTAGGTGTTCTCTGGCCTCATCGCTTTGAGGAAGATCTGCAATCACCCGGACCTCTTCTCAGGGGGTCCCAAAATACTGAGGGGCATCCCAGAGGACCAGCTGACCGAAGAGGAGCATTTTGGGTACTGGAAGCGGTCTGGGAAGCTCATCGTGGTGGAGTCTCTGCTCCGACTGTGGCACAAGCAAGGTCACAGGGTACTGCTCTTTACCCAGTCCAGACAGGTCAGTGTGGGGATGGGGGGTGGAGTTTAGGGGCGTCTGTGTGTATCTCCATACTCATATACTTGGACTGGATTTTTGAAAACCTGGACAATGCTGACCTTTTGAAACTGTACCCCAGGAAAGTTGAATTGTTAGCTAAACGGATCACATCATGAAGAATGCACATAACTGCCGTAGCTAACTATGCGAAAAGTAAAATTAATTACAGATTTTTTTGTCAGGTGCATTTAAGTATGTTCAGTTATTTCTTACCTACAAATTTAAAAGTATGTAAATCTGTTTGTAAGCTTTGTGCAATAAAACATAATAAAATATAAAGACAATATATAAAGACCAGTGGCGATGGACAGTTTTTTTCACTCCGAAAAACCTACCGAAGTACCAATAAAATTATTATGTCATTTTTTTCTCTAATAAAATTCATTATGGACACTTATTGCATTGTAGGGGGTCTGTCAGGGCCCAGCTGTCTGTGTTCAATATAAATGCGATTTGGCCTCAGAGGGAATCCGAACCCCCTCAGAGTGTGCGCTTCTGTACATGTAATATTAATCCTACTTAATCCTATTACGCTAATCCTGTTCTCAAAGTTGTGTCTGAAACCATCCCCTTTCTCACAGATGCTGGAGATCCTGGAGGTGTTTGTGAGGGAAAATGGATACTCTTACCTCCAAATGGACGGCACCACGACCATAGCCTCGAGACAACCGCTCATCGCCAGATACAACGAGGTGAAGAGTTACCTTGTTTTTTTTTGTACACTTCATTGAGGCTGTTGTCGCCTTCATTTGTCAACCCAAAAGTTGATCAATTGCATCATGGTGTCATGGTGTGACATCATTTCGTCACATGCACTTTGTGGAAATGCACATCCTGGTTTGTTGATTCTTTGGGCATAGGCTTGTTAATCCTGTTGTCCGAGACTTATGGATTCTATACCACAGTGACAACGCTGATTAGATCATTAAAGCTAACACTTGTTGCTTGATTAAAAAAAACTAGCATTTAGCTTGTAACTGACATCATGAAAGTTGCTGAAGTTGTTGCTGATATGGAAAAAGAGTTGCAGGAAGAGACAGAGAAGTCACCGAATACAGTGATAAAATCTCTAAATTGGTGACTTTGAATGTAATGCATCCTAGTTACTGAATTTCATATTTTTTTTCCTGGAAGTACCTCTGTGGTTTGAGATCTCCAATGCTAGCTGATTTTATTCCACAACTGGTAGTTTTTCCCCTTCACTAGTTCTACTGTTCCTTTATTTTCACCTGATCTGAAAGCCAGGTTTCTCCATGTTGCAGGACAAGTCCATATTCATTTTCCTGCTGACCACAAGAGTTGGTGGTTTAGGCGTGAACCTGACCGGAGCAAACAGAGTCATCATATATGACCCAGACTGGAACCCCAGCACAGACACCCAGGTGAGCGTGTGAAATCAGAGAAGGTCCTTCTGCAAGGGAAGAACGGTGGAAGACTTTTGGAGCAGATGTTTCTATAATGATTCCTTTTGGAAATGCGGTTATTTAGTGTTTGTATTCCTAGCCAATGATCATGACCCAAAAAGGAAACCGGTGTAGCAAAAGTTTATTACACTAGTCTGTAGTGTAGTCAGCACGTTCCTCAGTGCGAGTGACACAGTTTACGACAGGAGATTTAGCATTGATTGGCGGAGAGAAAATATTTTGGAAATTTCTTAAACTTTCCATTTATTTCGTCATTTCAGCTTAAATGGTGCCCATTGTGATTTAAAGTTGACTACTGTATTGTTTTTTTAAGTACTTTAATGAAATTCCCGTAAAGTCACACAGTTATTCTTAAAATGTCATAACAATATAAATCTGTTTTGAATATGAATAGTTTTTCATTCAGTTTTGATTTACCGCTTACAGAAATTCGGGGATTACTGTTTTGATAGTCAATCAGTGCAAATGAATTCTTCATTCATGTTTGAAATTCGATTTTCATTTCGATTTCAGGCGCGAGAACGGGCCTGGAGGATCGGCCAGAAACAGCAGGTGACCGTTTACAGGCTGCTAACGGCAGGAACCATTGAGGAAAAGATTTATCACAGGTGAGGAATGAATGGAATGCCGTACAATCCTTCAGATCGATTGTCTGGTTCATATACAGCACAAACGTTGCATATTTTTCATCTAGCAAAAAGATAGTTTGGTTTAAAAAAACATCAGCCTTAACCATAGTTTCGAATATGATTGACCAAGTTGAAATCAAGTTTGTGCTTAACTTTAAGATAAAAAATAAAAAAAAATACACAAATATTCAAATGCCCATTAAACAAGGCATTTTTCATATTTTAATAATTTTTTTGTCTAAAGGTAATATTTAACATTCTAATGCAACAAATCACTTTTTGGGGTCCTCATTCTCTTTTTCAATATTTTTAAATGTATTTTCTGTCATTAAAGTGGTACAGCTTGCTGTAATGGGTCACGCAACAAAATTATTTTCTTGCTAACATTTCATCTAATAAAAGCATTTTTCTGCAGGGCTTTGGTTGTAGAATTTCCCAACATGCATTAGTTTTTAATTTTTTTTTTAGTGCACATTATAATTTGGATTTCCTTTGTTTTTGTCCATAAACATGAAGCTAATCATTATTGGCCTTATTGCCTCATTGTCTGCAAGAATCCAGTACACTATTACTGAAACGTCTCCTCAGTTATTACATGTCAAAATCTAATGTGCATGTGGGTCATTCAAAGATACGGTTACTCTTGTTGTTCAATCTCAAGGTACCGGAAATTCCCAAAGATGGTGAGCTGATGGGTTGTTTGCATGTTCCATGACTAATTCAAGACCCAACTTATGACCTAATATGACTTTTTCCAGCTGCTAAACAGTTCTGTGGGGTAACATTGTGTCGGATACGGGGCTAGCCAGGTTTGATTTTTGGCCATTATTGTAATTACTTAACTGCGGTTTTGGATCACATGGAAGAAAACCAATCTAATTCAGCGCAATTCTGGTCTATCCCTCAGACAAATCTTCAAACAGTTCCTCACAAATCGAGTACTTAAAGACCCCAAACAACGTCGGTTTTTCAAATCCAATGACATTTATGAGCTATTCACGCTGAGCAATCCGGATGGGTCCCAGGGAACTGAAACCAGTGCAATATTTGCAGGTAATTTAGCTATGAAGTACGTAGTTTTTTTTTTTTTAATCCAGAAATTAAACTCGATTTGTGGTTGAAATTATGAATTTCTTCTTTGTCTTCTTTGTCTATGTCTCGTTATCCTTTGTCTTTGTTTTGCTGTCAGTGTAATTTACACCTTTCCTAATTACAATTATTTTTGCTCAATAAAAAAAATTGCTTTTGTGCAAATTTTTTGCCAGTTATAAAATCACACAGCTTTCCAGATGATTCCATTTAGCTGACATTGTATTGTTTGTTTAGGTACTGGTTCTGATGTTCATGTTCCTAAGAAGCATACAAAAACCAAGATGTCGAGTTCATCTCAGTCAAGCCACACTCAGCCAAGCACATCTCCAGTCATGAAAGGGCTTTCCTTTACTGACCCTAATAGGAAGACAAAACTGAACCCCCCAGCTCATGAAAATGCAGTATCATTGTCACCAGGCAGCCAAAACAATGCCCATCTGCAGAATTGGTCTGAAAAGAAAGACGAGACCATAGCATGCCGTCTAGGTGACAACGGTAGCCATGAGCAAGGTGGAGGAAGTCCAGAGGCAGGGGTGGCTGATCCCAGAACAGTTTCCGGCAGTGCCGGGAATTCACGACCGAACAGCACAGGCAAAGAGCAGCAAGACAATAGTCCTCAGAAACGCAGGGAGAAAAAGAAACACTGCTCCTCCACGGAAGCGGAACGGCGGAGAAGGCACTCCAAAGACGCCAGGTTCGAGGGCCACCGCATATCGCACCTGGTGAAGAAGAGGAAGTACAAGAAGGATGAGGAAGAAGAGAAGGAGGAGAAGGAGGATCAGAAGAAGAGTGACGATTACGTTCTGGCCAAACTTTTTAAGAAATCAGGTAAGGCTTTTGCTTATCAGGTAAATAAAATGAAATAAATGGCTAGCTTCATTGTTAGCTTCAATGTTTGGAAATAAGCTATTTTAATGATTTGGTTTTTATCTCTCAAGGCCCATTGTGAATGGCACTTCAACAGAAGACTAGTGCAAAACAGTGAAATAGATGCAAGCGAATCTACATTTGCATGCAGGTGCATTGGACATTTTTAACATACGGTATTATAATTTCAGTGTTTTTTTTTTCCTTCCCCTTCAAAGGAATCCACAGCGTTATGCAACATGACACCATTATGGAAGCCTCCAATCCAGACTACGTGCTCATCGAGGCTGAAGCTAACAGAGTGGCCAAGGATGCCCTGAGGGCGCTTAAGATCTCCCGCCAGCAATGCAGAGTGCCCTTCGCCGAGGCTCCGCACGTCCTGACAGCAGTCGACCACAGGGGGCGCCAGCACTTCCCAGGTGAGTCAATAACATCGTCCACATCACGTCACCTAACTGGAAGAGTGAACACAAAGTGCTCCTTTTGTAAAATGTCATTGATAGAGGTTGAAAGTCACTTCCAGATAACCAAAATAATTACGTTGTTATTATATGGTGTTAATGTAACAGTAGCAATTTTCATTAGCATATGTTATTTTAAGTCTTTGTTTGGGTCCTGTTAGGTCTTCTCAAAACTCAAACATGCATCAATTTTAAGGAGTTGTACAAATGTGTCAGTCATTAATATACATTCCATTGCACAGTCTGTTACTTACTGCTGTTTATGACTGATAATAACTGCTGAGATCATCCTCAGAGTATCGTATTAACCAGTCGTAGGCTCTGTGTGTCTAATATAGTGATTGTTTGTTTGTTACGCTTTGTCAGGAAAAGGTTCGGGCAGAAGAAAAACTCTTTGTTAGTTGAGCCACCTGCCACCACAGTTCGGGCATCAGAGAAATGCAAGGTATGCTATCATCGTTCATGCTAATGGACAAAATGTAAAACAACGACGAAAATGGTTAGGTCTGGTTTAATGTCATTTTGGCTTTCTCATCATTTTTGAACACAAGTGATTTAATAGCAGTTTTTGCAAATGTACGGCATCCTTCCTGGTATGATATTTTGCATGTTCATCGAAGAGTCCATCAGTTTTTTCCACCCTACAGCACCGTTGTTAGATGCAAGTAGAAAATTTTAGCTAGCTAGCTAACTAACAAGCTAAACGGATTGTGCCTGAAATCCATTAGCTAGCTAGCTGCACCCTGCGCGGCAACTCATTTAGCTAAAGGGGTCCTCGTCATACTTCTCTACACAAGTTATGGTAATTCTATGATTATATGCCAGCAAAATCGCCTTTTAATAAGTTGTTTTAGTTAGTTTGTATTATTGAGGCAGTTTCCTGTACTTCAGGGAAATGACCAATCAAACCCCTTTGATAGATAATAGAGATCATACCATCTTGCTCCAGGGAGAGATTCTCTTACCATTTTCTGTGCCAGTGATTATAATATGTAGATCACTATGTGTAATTATATTTATTGAAATTGAACCATTTGGCAGTTGAATTAATATAACGGAATTTTACTTAGCATGTGTCATTTCAGTATGATGTGACAACATTTTCAGGTTTGATACATAATTGTACATTTATTTGTGGAAAGTAAGAACCACCCCTAAAAATACATTCAATTTTAATGTAGATTTCCCAAGTTCCCTATAACCATTAGACTTCACTGACTGCCTTACACTGGGTTGAATGAATATAGTTGTAGTGCATGTATCTATACTGTGTGAAGCCCTGCCTGTATGGTGTGTTTCTATAGGATGCGTCCATCATTAAGAAGTCCAGTGGAAAGACCGTGACAGCGGCACCCGGCCACTTCAGCGGAGAAGGCCTGGAGGAAGACTCCGCCCTCTCCTCTTCCTCTCTCCTGGCCAAGATGAAGGCCAGGAACCACGTGAACCTGCCCCAGACCCTTGAGGCGGAGGAGGAGGAAGAAGAGGAAGGACAGGGGAACGCCGTGGCGCCGCAGGCCCCCACGGAGCACGACGAGCTGCTGGTGGACCTGAGGAACTTCGTTGCGTTCCAGGCCAATGTCGACGGCCAGGCCTCCACCCAGGAGATCCTCGAGTACTTCACCCCCAGGCTCTCCAAAACGCAGACCCCGGTCTTCCGAGAGCTGCTCAGAAACATATGCGACTTTCACAGGCTCGCCGGACAGGAGGGGCTGTGGAAGCTGAAACCGGACTTCCGGTGAACGTTTCTGCCTGACCGTTGAGACGTTTTCACCATTTTGTTCAGATACCAATACTGTGTACTGGAGTTTACTTGAATAACGTTTTAAATGTACTTTATTGTCATATTTGAATTTATGTGAGCTCAACAGAAAATTATGTTTGTTTACAAGCATATGGTCTCAACTGATATCTATTTATAATGTACTGGACAATTTTAGCATTAATACACATACTCGCTCACACCTGGTCTTGGTGTAGTGGATGTTATTTTGGATTATGTGAATTCAGTTTTATACAAATGTGAAACAAAATAATGAACATTTATAAAGGACCATTTATAAAGCTAAGAAAACTGACAAAAGAAAAAAAAATCTACCTCTGTACTTTGTATACGGTATTCTCTTTATAGATGCCAATTCTAAGCTTTTTGTACTGTACAAATCCCTAAATAAAAGAATTTCAGCACTCCAAAAAGGCATATATTTTATGATAAGTTCATTGTATACTGTGTCTGGTATTAATTTGTTGGGGGGAAAGCCCCAAAAATGGAAGAGAAGATGTTTAATTAAAAACCTAAATTAGTTTCACGTATCCAATTCAAATGAGTTACTCCTTGAAGTCCTTATTTTAGGCTTAAGGTACTCTGCAGTATTTTGAGTATGTTGTGTTTTAGCTGCCATTTTATCTATGGGGTGTTGTCCTATTTTGGCGAATGCACACTTTGAGGAAGACCATACACTTGCGTCATTTACATGGGCGCCTTTTTTCCCTTTGGTAATTTTATGGAGACCGTCAAGACTCCCATTAAGGTCTTGCAGAACACATTGTTACATTGAAGACAATTGTAATGAAATTTTAACTTTAACACCTGTCTTGTACTGGTTCCAGCTCATTTAGAGTGCCCAGCCTATCTCCTTATAATTGCATTTATGTCGAGTTCATTTAATAGTTTACTTTTAAATCGGAGTGATAGGTGATACATTTTGTGGACAACCGATCCAAGCAATTGTCTTCCAGAATCCCGCTTGTTATCATTTTGCCCGGTGAACCTTCTTGATCCGCGATTCATTTAACTGCGGAGTGAATAGATCAAAGCACTTGGTGAACCCTCCTTGATGACATTTAAACGTTTGTCGTCTCGGTAATGTGGGCTATTTCCTCATGAGAGTCTCGCTGGTGCCCGGGTGATGGTCGGAAGATGTGCAAGAGTAAATGGCAAGTAAATCTGTTTTTATTTATGTCAAAGGTCTGTTGGATTATTTCAGAGGACTGGGGATACTGACAACAAACACGGAGATTACAGTGAAGCCTGTGAACGTCCATCATTATTAAGTGTAATTTGCGTATTAGGCTACCCCACGGTGTCACTCCTTCTAGCGGGGCTTCTCTCCTGGTGCTGGGTATTTCATTCAGAGGTCTCCATCAATGGCACATGGGCTTGAATACCGTTTATGCTCTTTCCCAAGATATTGCCGTTTATGACTAACTTTACACGCAATACGTTCACTTGAACGGTTTTCACGCTTACATGTATGTATTTAATGAATAAAGTTTCATTTGTCATTACAACTTTAAAAAGCGACAAATGGAAATTCAGCCTTTATGAATGTAAAAATATAGTAATGTCGAAACAACATGTACAATTGTGTAGACTGGTTGAATAGAGTGAGTAACACACCTCTATAATATGTGCTGTAAAAATTAATTGTTTAAAAAATATCATCTCGGAATATACTTCACATTTACAGTTAATGTTGATGCACAAAACGAGAGGTTTACTTTATCGCATCTGTGCCAACAAAAAGCATGACGGCAGTTGTCGAAAATGTTGACTCCTGACTTTTTCAGTATATAGCCTGTGCTAGAGCGTTAACAAATAGTGCAGCCGTGATACCGTTTATTAACGCCACAAGTTTATTTATTTATTTACTTTCTACTCTGTCCGTCAGAGGTATTTCTAGTTTAGAGATTCCAGCTCGAGCTCTGAGTGAATATTTGGATATTGGCAGAGTGATAAGTTTATTTAGACTGAGCCCTTCATTACGCTTCATTCTAGTAACGTAAACAGCATGTTTTTAGGGTATGGAGCAAAAATACAGTGGTTAGTGTAGGATACGTGCTGAATGTGGCCACGATTTTTCAGAGTACAGTACTTTCTAAGAGAGTGTTATAGCGAGAGGCACAACTGGTTGCTTTCCACGAGAAATCCAATACTGGACACCTACCGCGGAACTTTCTGTCCTATAAATATTAATTTTGGAATTGCTCACACAGCGTTTCATTGTCTTTTACCGGAGATCCAAAGGTTTTGGAAGACAGCGTGCGACGTCACGAAGATAAAGGTGGGTAGTGGAGGTGTTTGAAAGAGCTTGAGTTTGCGATTACACAGCAGTTAAGGTGACACTGTTTTAATTAAATACATTAGTGTTTCATAATTATTAATTTAAAGTAGTAGACAACAACTTCGCTTTGCTCTTCTTCTATTATTATTATTATTATTATTATTATTATTATTATTAGTAGTAGTAGTAGTAGAAGTAGAAGTAGTATTTTAAGCAACATTGTTGGGGTCATATCAATTTTAATCGGGCTTTTGGAAATTGAAACTGAATTACTGAACTGAAAAATTCCCATAATATTATGTTGCGTTCGGATTATAAACCACACATTCTGGTCCGTTTTGTAGGCAAATTTCTAAAACTGTCATGCAGAGCCGTTTCCTTCGTGATGTCATGTGACGTTCTCTTCGCATTACTGGTGAAACTGCACAGCACAGAGCCTCCAGCTCGAATGCTTCAGCTGGCTTGATGTGTAAGAGATGATATATGTCTATGTTGGTGTTTATGACATACAGCATAGTGGAGCCAGCCCCGAAGGGAAAAGTAGATTACTTTTCGATAACTGCCTTTGTACTCTCAAGTATGGAAGATGCTCACGTAAATCCCTTCTGTGATGAGACGATTATGATGATTATTGTTTTTATCATTATCATTTTTGTTGTTGATGTTGTTGTTCTTGTAGCAATAGGCTGCTAGTCACCGGCAGTACTGGACTGTAGTTGTGTTACCACTATTATGAGCTGGATGGATCTTGATTTACTGCTGTAGCCTAAATCAAGTAGCCATTAATCTGGCCCCCAATGAATTTGTCTACATCTTGAGTTGAGACTTTCTCAGGAGGTAGCAAGATTAAAGAGGAAAGCCTATTAGAAGTCTTTTTTTCAGGCGACGTGAGTATCCAAACCGACTCCCCGAGGTCGATAAATCAATAATTATTTGGTGGTAAAGAGGAACAACATGTTGGAAGACGAATCGGTTAATGATCCGGCCTTCACTTTGGTGAATGAATTTGGTATGTCACATATACATCCTAAAAGACCGTCTTAAGAGAGAGGTTACTTTTATGACATCGGACATATTTTCGAGTATTTTCAAGTAGAAATAATAATCGTGTGATGTACTTAATTTAATTGTTCAAAAACTGTTCGTGTCCTCGGTGGTCTGAGACATACCAACAACTTTATCGTGCCGCAACCAATTTAACATGAAGTTGTCATAACAAGTGTCATTTAGCGTGTATCATACAAAACAGAATACTGAAGTGTGCTACACGGAGCGAGGCGAGTGAATAGGTGGTTGAAGAACTTGTACAAGTAACATGAATGTTACATATTAAATTCCACGGTCTATAGGCATAGATATGCTAAACGAGGCACATGAGACAAAATAGTTGGCAACAAGAAGATAAGATGACGTTACATTTTGACGAACAATTGAACTCAATGTCACCTGAATAAAGACTTAAGAGACTGGCGACGAAGCTTCCAGGGAGACTCGACATTGATCCACGAGGAAACTCTAATCATGGGCCTATTACACCATTACAACATCCATTTCTAAGGCAACCAGAATTCGGTGTATGTCTGTATAATCTGAACATGTAATTTGTCATTGCTTGAAATACATTGTATTTTTGTCTATATATTTGTATTAAATAAACCGTATTCACCGGTTTACACAATTATTTTCTCCCTATTGCAGTGCACTGTCGTATTGTACAAAATTGCTTTTCTTCCCCGTTAAATTGTCAGTGGCCATTGCTACTTGCAGCCAGGCTAAAACGTTTGCTGCTTTTCCTCAAAGAGGAATGACGACATTGAACAACCTGACTTTAAAGTCATTTAATTCAATCCAAACATTTGCTAATGTGTGCAGGAACTCAAAAACAAGCTGCCAAATCTTAATAACCTGTAACTCATAAAGAAATGTTCATTAAATGAACAGCAATTCCAGTGAGCATTTTAATTGTTTTACTAATTTCAATTACTGCCAGTGTATCCACAATCCCAGGACATTTTTCAAACAGTTTGACATATATCTTAAACCAAAATACCTCTTGTTTTCCGTTACGCTCCGCCAAAAAAAAGTTTTCTGACCATCACGTAGAAAAGGCATACTTAGAGGCCTAAGGGCCGAGTCTAGAACTATGTTTTCCATAGCTCAAGCGCATGATCCAAGCAGTGATCGGCTCTCGTAATGAAAGGCTCACTGTAAAGTTGAAAATGCACAAACCGACAAGTAACTCACGTCTGATTTTCTAAGAAACCCCAGCCAACGAACTGAAATGTCTCCAAGTTACGAAGTGTGCAGTCCCAGTCAAAGATGTCTCATAAAACATTCTTCGCATAAAACGCTTTGTTAATGTATGAAAGTGTTGTGCTTTTAGCTTGACTTTCGCTCTTGAAGTGACCTACTTAGCAATCTTCCCTAAGTGGGTGATTGATAGATTGAAACGCATTACAGTAGTTTTCATTATTTTGCTCAGCTGTTGTGAAAACAACTTTCTACAAGACTCATCCATATAAGCAAGTGGCCTCCATTATGAAAATATGTATTTACCGGAAAAGCTACTCTGTAGCTGAGATGTACCGACTGCTTTGGCCAAACGCTGATGCTCATGCGACTTTATTCATAAGCATCTCAGTGTTTGGTTTCAATAAAATAACTCCAAAGAAATAACTGTTGTATACATGTGCAACTATATGGTTTATTGTTGAGCAAAACATATCAACAAAGGAAAAACCTTTGAAAATTCGGCAACGGAAACCACTCTAATGCTTTGAGGCGCTGACCAAGGTGCTGATCATTGATTTTTCAGTTGCGAACTGGAGCTATGAATCGCTGATATACATAATGAAAAATTACCACATTCCATGTACAACGAACATAATTTATTTGAGAATATATAGTATGAGTGATTTAATCTCATGACGCTCTGAAACTGGGTGATCCGAAGGGGTGAAAATATCGACATCTTAGCTATTAGCCTCTGTTTATGTCAAACAGTCACTTAACATTAATTTTCTTTCGAAAGCGATTTACCATAAAATTGTGCAACGTTGACCTAATTTACTAATTAAATACTTTATACGCACAATCACCCTGCTGACTGCAGTCTGCCCAAGTTTGCCAGACTGGCTTTCGTCACATAGAAACAGATCAAAATATGTATCATACTGAATAACAAACTTTTAGTATTTTCTGAAAAGGCCCGTTGCCATCTGAATTTCGCACAGCCTCCATGTATCTGGCTAATACACTCCACAGCTCATTTTATTTGTCCATCTCCTTGCCCCAGAGCTTAATTTTTTATTGGGGTAGACGCAGTTCACAGGGGGACTCCGCAATCAGCCGTCAGGTCATGACGGTTTTGCTTTGTCTCTCCCGTGAAGACAAGCATGCAGCACAAGATGAATAGAGTTTACTACAGCTTTAAGAGCCATCTCTGTCAGCTAATAGCCAGCTCGGTTTGCCAGCCTATGAAATATTCAATTTCTGAACTGAATCCAAAAAAAACATTGCGCATTTAAAGCGGTGTCTAGACAAAATATAGGGGGGAAACTTATCAACAGTTGTTTGATTTCAATTTTCCGACGCATCTTGCCGAGGTCATAATACCAACTTTATTTTCAGCGGTGCATAAATTAATTACACGCATTTAATAACCAAAATATCATTATATTCCCCCCTTAATATCATAAACGTTTTACGCCAGGGAGGCACTTAATAGTGCAGGGGGCCGTAACAGGCTATTATCCTTGTGTAATGCTATTAGAGAACCAATTATGCACCATTATACTTGCTTTTTTTGCAGTTTATGTGATTTCATCCAATCCCGCCTTCGACTTCAAAATTTCAGCTGGTACTTAGAGCCTAATTTTCAGAAGGCAGAGAAACGACGATGTCTGTACTCTCGTCCCAGATGCGTTTTAAAAGTAATTGAAAGGGTCCCTCCGCATATCATTTACTGAGAAAGGGAAGATAAATCCAAGGACCCCTTGCTGTGAACAAAATCAAAATTTGGATGTACGAGCGCTCAGCAAGTGAAGCCTCGTGTAAAGTGGACCCCTAACCCATTTAATGTGCAATTACTGGTCTGACAGTCAATTTAAAATCCAGAACCAGTCATCTAGATTTTTAATATATAAAAACAAAGGAATAAAAAAGTGCATGGTGGCTGTCGATAAAGGGCGCGTGTGTTTATGATTTGGGAATAACTATGCATAGCACCGACCAATTGGTTAAAAAGGCTACATATTTCAAAATCGTCGGGCGCTGTTGAGGATTGACGTTTCCCACCACGTGAGTTCTTTGGAAAGCCCAGCGGACCTATCCAAGTCACTCAGAGAAGACAATGCTGGAAATAATCTGATTAAGACCAATTATGCGTGAGATTATAAAAGCAAGTGGCGAGAGGGCTGAACATGCTGTAGACAGTTACAAAGACATCTGGACACTCCCAGGGCTGGGTCTCTCTTCTCTCCTCCAGAGTGCGTGTTAGAAAGAGAGAGAGAGAGAGAGAGAGAGAGAGAGAGAGAGAGAGAGAGAGAGGGTGGGAGGAAGAGAGAGACGGAGACTGAGAGTGTGCGCGTTTGACAGTAGGAGTGTGACTGCCGGGAACACACACTGAAGCAGGAACAGCTTGTCTCCACTCGGAAGCAGCGTCCCTCCCGCCGAGGCAACAACAAATAGGTAGGAATTAAATCGCTAATTATGTTCTGTCGGCTTTTTATCACTTTAGGAAAACACGAAAAAAGAGCGTTGTTTCGTAAATAAGTACGTAGTTCTGATAAACGTGGTCTCGCGCACAAGTAGGCTCATATAAATCTGATGTAATATATTTCAGATGTGTTTTTTTCCCAAAGTGTGTGAATGGTTATAACTTATTCGAAATATATATTTTAAATTGCTTACGTGTTATTACAGTATGGTTTTATTACGAAAAACAAAAGACAAACATTCGCTAGGCCTGTATATTTAACGGGAAATTCCAAGTTCCCTTGATAAATCGAAAATATTTTATTCCCTCCATGTGATTGAATGATGTCTTCCAGATACAGATTTAACCCTTACCGACCAAATAAACTCAATCCCGGGACACAGCCATGTTTTACTTTCACTGTCCGCCACAGTTAGATGGAGAATGCTGTAGGACAAATACCTGTAAGTATTACAACTTTTTCTTGACTTTTGATTTGTTTTACTGCTGTGTGTTTTCTATACTTGCCGTAAAAAGGCCTATATAGCAAAGAAAATAGTTAAGGCACAATTAAAAGAAAATTATTTAGATGGTGCATGTTGGTACGTATTTGCTTTAAAATGTGTGTGTGTGTGTGTGTGTGTGTGTGTGTCTGTGCGTGTGCGTGTGTGTGTGTGTGTGTGTGTTTCGCCGTCAGATTTGTGCTACTATGAATGAGAAAAGTGACTTACATTTAGCATAGTCCGATTGGCATTCTTTACGTAGACTGGGTGTGTTTCAGTAAAGGTTTTGTATGGACGGTTCTTGTACACAATCTAAAGTCTGAAATCTGCTTTGCCATCTACTGAGAGCTATAATAAGAGATTTAGATACTCAATTCTATCAGTGTGCTGGTGTATTTTAAAAACTCAACATCAAGCGTGTATGTAGGATATATCGTCATTTCACTGCGTCCCTGTGTTTACTGTAGAATTGGGCTAACGGATTGCTTAAATGTTGTAGGAATGTTTTACATGATCGCTGGGGTTAACCTTTCACCCAAAGATTTATGCATTCGGTTGGTTATTTATTTATTTACGTTTACGACTGGCACTTTCCCACCTGGTTCCATTCTGTGGGCCAAACACGACTGTTTACCCTCGGGCTCTGATGGGGTTTTTTGTTGTCTGCCTGGGCACAGATGTTCGGTGTCATGCCTCTAATCGACATTTCAATGCGACCAAGGGCCTCCCTCCCGAAAACTGTCCGCATCAATGTTAAATGTTGTTCATCTAAATATTTACAAAGAATAAACGCCCATTTAAAAAACAGAGCACTATAAGGACCATCTGGGGTATGAAAAATAATATCTTATTTTAGTGTCGCAAATGTTATCGTATAGGATTGCCCTGCTGAGTTGTTAAACAGGGTTCTTTCATGCAATGCGTATTCATTTTTAATATGTGGCCTGGACAGAAATAATGTGCTTGTGGTTTGGTTGAGTACTCTGCAGCAGCCAATGTATAAGTTCTGACTGGACATTTCAGTGAACACCGGCGGCTTTGGAAACCATACAACTGGAGATTTTGATGATGGCTTTCTAAGAAGGAAACAGCGCAGAAATAGGACAACCTTTACCTTACAGCAGGTAAAACCCAACACTCCTGTCACTTTGTATTTCTCAAACTGCAAACATTAGGCCTCAGGCAAAATCTACTTTTTAATGTAAATGTGAAATAAAAGTAAAATAAACCTTAGCTGAGACAAACATGATTGCTAAATAAAATGCAAAATCTACAAGAGGCGTGTGCTTTGCTCTTCTCTATTTTAGAAATGTAAAAACAGAAATACAATTAGTGTGGCTCTTCTGCACATTATATTATGAAATATTTAGGCCAGGTAAATAGCCTGCAAACTGGAAATCTTATTTTAAAAAAACAGTATTTATGAAGTATTTGGACTTCTGCCAGGTTAATTTTGTATACATTTTTGACGTAATATTTTGAATTTGAATTTTGGATTGGCTTTAAACCATATTGTAATTGATAACATATAACTGTATGTGGGCCTTTGTAGATATATAATATTCACCGAATAATTTAACGTGTATTTACATTTTCAGAAGTCCATTTTATTTTGTTAAAATAAAACACACATACCCGTGTATCCATATGTGTTTGTGTGTGCACTTTGATGCATCCGGAATTATTTCCTTCAACACAAAATCCCACCTTCACACCCTCACTGCAAACGGAAAATGGCCAAAAATAAACGAGGGCCCAGATTTAAGACATCCACAACAGAATTCTCACGTTGTATGAAATATCAGATTGAAATATCGTTACATTCGTAAAACTCAGTCATGTATTCTTCAGTACTAGGAACTGTCCAAATCTTTAAGATACATGCTATGCTATATCGAAAAAGAACGGCTCACATAGGCTATCGCTGAAAATTAATGATCAAGCGCTCAACGTTCTCAATGAATCTGGGCCTACGTTGCGCACTTAAACCCTGAGATAGTCACCTGCGATCTCTCCAACACAGTGGATTTCTCTTTCTCTCTTTCAGTTAGAAGCTCTCGAAGCGGTTTTTGCTCAAACACACTACCCGGATGTATTCACGAGAGAGGAACTGGCAATGAAAATAAACTTGACTGAAGCTCGTGTCCAGGTAAGACATTTGTTGGACAGAACCCCACAGACTTTGAGCCCCTGTGAAGTGAATGCAGTCCTATAAAGTGTTCAAAGCACGTTTGGCCAAAGAAAGTAAATTAAGCCACTCCGTCATTTTCGTGATGCGCTTTAATAACATCAACATAATGTGGAATATTAGATTAGGTTGATTAATCGGTCATTCATAATTAACTAGTGATAATGTTCTACACTAATTTGTCCGCGTCTCTATGGTACAAAATTACTTCAATGCACATCCATTTCCGCGCCTCAGAAAAAAAAAGATAAAAATGATGCTTTGCTCATAAAAGTGCAGGAAGACAGAAAGAAAAGCGTTTAGTGTTTGTTCGCTTTTCCTGCTTCCTTCTTAGACAGTTGTTCATGACACTCGGCCTATCAATATCTGACGCTGTAATAGACGCACTACACACACACACACACACACACACACACACACACACTCACGCCATCTTCGGATTTTATATGGTCAGTGTTGGAGACCTTAAATTTACCAATTTATATTCTGCACTTGCCTGGAAAAAAGATACGCCTTATATAAACATGGCCACATGTAATTAAATTCAACGTGTGCTATATGCAATTTCCTGCATTCTAGATTTGCTTTTGGGTTTTGTTGTAAGCGCAGATCTAATTGTAAGAAATATAATAGTTTGCCTTTTGTTCCCCTGGGTCATCTTACTATCGCTTAAAACCAATGGCTGCAGAGCGATAATGGAATTCGCTGCTGTAAATTAGGGATTGTAAACAAATTATTTCTCTCTAATCGGATTACCGGATTCGTATTATTAAATCTGAACATGAATCAGTCGCAGCATGCAGGGATATTAAACTTACATTATTATTAGAAAATAAATTTTCTTTTTGTTGTAGTGTAGACCCTCTTTTAAGTGTCAATTGGCTTTCGCTGCATTAAGAACAAACTGCAAATTGAGATTAATGGGGCAATTACAGACCATTCAGTGAGAGAAGATCATGACTTCTAGCTGGAAGGTGCAAGGGTGAGATAGTGTCGTGACAATTACATTCTGAATATTGTTGTCCTGCCAGTAAACTGTAGGCTTTTATTGTGCTGAGTGAATGCTGTATGTTTTTGTTTGTCTGTTGACATCATTGTACCTAAGCACAATGCTAGCCGGAGATATGCTTCCATTATGCGCCTTCCCTATTCAAATATGATTAATGCGTTTGGGAGCACAGTCTTAATCGAATCTGATGTTGTCAAACAATCACTAAATAGGGAAATAAACGACTTCATCATGGTTCTTTCTCAGAACCAGGGGGACTGTCAGTAGGAAGTCATTAAAATATGATAATGAAAAATTGCTCAATTAAATGTTGTTATAGCCAATGACCTTCATTCAATTAAGATGCAAGAACTTCCCTGCATATGCTCAGCATTTATGTTCGTAAAGTTCGAAGTTAGTCGCCATCCACCACTGCGAGGTGTAAGTGCCAGGCAGTTAAGGACAGGCTTTTGTTTCCGGTGGACCGAATTAGTATAACTGAAAGAGGTATTTAAGGAGTATTGTTGGGGAACGAACAAAAGTTCTGCACTGCATTCAAACACATAAACACAGACAAAAGTGTATTGTTGGGACGTCAACTACATAACCTGTTCCAAAAATCATATAAATGTAAAACCGAGGTTTTAACGCGTCCTCATAATTGTGTCCCCGACTGAATAACGGATGTACTTAGTTTTTTATGAATTTAATGACGTGAACGTTAATAGTTAGTTGCATGTGTTTGACTGGTGCTTTGTTCGTCTTTCTGACAGGTATGGTTTCAGAACCGGAGAGCTAAGTGGCGGAAAACGGAGAGAGGCAATTCAGATCAAGAGGGTGGCAAAGACCAGCTAAACGAAGGGACCCCTCCCGTACGGAACCTCAACTCACCGACTCCCATTGACCAGGGCAGAAACAAGAAGGAACCACTAGAAGTACAACCAAGGTGCGACCCGAACAAATTGTGGATGACTTAAATTAAAATTTTCGAGTTCGAAACGGAAAAGGCTAATCTTACTCCTTTATTTTTCAGCATAAACAGGACGGTTGGTCCAGGCGGCCCCTTTTTCCCATCATGCCTGCCGGGTACTCTCCTCAATACGGCTACTTACGCTCAAGCTCTCTCTCAGGTCGCAACCCTTAAAGGTCAGTATGCAGGCCTACAGTGTGCAACTGCCAAACAACCATTATCATATATCCTAATAATAATAATAATAGATTACCTTTTTTGGCAGTGTTTCGCCATCAGTGGCGACCGTATGCATGAATCAACTTTGTTAAATACAATGTAATTACGATATATTGTATGTTGTTCCATAAAACGAACACAGATTACCCTACTTAATTTTTATATCTGTAGCAACCCTGCTTCCTGTCTAAAGACCCCTTAAACATATACAATGATTCGCTATGAAGTGCAGAGGTCATCGAAGTTATTGAGGTCTCGAAATTTTTACCAAGGCAACTAAAATGCAGTGTTCAGTATCTGCTCAGGAGCAAATCAGACACCCAGTCGAATGAGACAGTATGCGAATGAGCTCTCAGAGCGTCCTGACCTTAAATAACATGAATAATGAGCGCGCTAATAGGTTTACTCTTGCTTGCAGAAGCACACACAGATGTGTGGAGATCACTAACAGCTTCTCATGAGAAGTAATTGCTTATCAATCTCCATGTAGCATGTTGTAAGCCGTGCTCAGGAAATCTCAGAGATCAGGAGCTCCCAGGGGGGGCTGAAGGGGTCTGCTGGTTCCCATTCTCCCTCAGGCCTTAATTCTTTAATTGAAAGTCATTATTTTACCAGAGACTCAAGTCACCTAGTGGCCAGGAGTAAATCAGTCCCAATTTGAATAGCAATACTAAGTCCTACACTGAGGCCAGAGTCATGAACCCATGAATAGATATTTCACTCTGTCTGAGGAGAACACAGGCACATAATGATGTAGGGGTTAAACTGTGTTAGTACCCAGCAGTGTGGGATGTATCGGACTACGGAATAATCCGGAGATAGCAGTGCATGCTTTGAGAAGACCACGCAGGTTTCTCGGATGAAGTCTCCATAGACGTCAGTGTTAATACAGCCCGGCTCATTCCGTCAGTCGACACATTGCTTTGAAATGAAATCTTGTAAATGACAGAGCGGAATGTCACTCCAAGGGAATGGAGGTATTCTTGAAGGATTGTCATTAATTAGTTTCGTCTTGTTTGTTGTGTCACTGATTAGCCGATCCTTGATTATTGGGTTTCGCCTGGTCGCTGGTGATGAGTCATTAAAAGGGGGTTGAGAGGATGCGGTCAGTGGAAAGGGTCATGAGGTCACTGTACTTCTCTGTCTCCACCCCCCCCCCCCTTTAGGAGGTCCCCTCTGCTCCTGCTGTGTCCCCGATCCCATGGGCCTCTCATTCCTGCCCCCCTACGGGTGCCAGAGCAACCGGACGGCGAGCGTGGCGGCGCTGCGCATGAAGGCGCGCGAACACTCCGAGGCCGTCCTGCAGTCGGCCAACCTCCTAGGAGCCAGCGTGGGCGCGGGCGTGGGCGTGGCCGGTGGCAGTCCCGCCCCCAGCCCCACCCCGACCCCCACCCCCAGCACCAAAGCCCCCCCTCCGGCCCCGGAGGGCAACCCCGACAAGCAACTGCATTGCCCCAAGGACCCGATGGAAAAGAAGCGCTTGTGAGTCCCGCCTCTAGGCCAGCCTTCCACCAATCAGGACAAAAGAGGCCAAGTGATTGACACCGGCTTTGTCACCTTCCGTACCTCGAAGGAGCATATCATCCCGCAAGAGGATTCCCGTTTTTCCCAAGTACCATGCTGTCTTCATTCAATTATCAAAATATTTATTAATGTATTTATTGATTTGTGGAGAATATCCATTAGGAGTTGCTGTATTTCAGTTCTTTAGCGTCAATTCAAACCCTTTGTACTGCGTTTACTTCTTGTAATAGCTCAGCATTGTAACTGATACACATAAATATACAATACCTATGGGTAGAAAAAATTAATACTTGCACTGGTTGCTTATATGACATCATAGTTTGATTTTCGTACCGTTTCTTTGAAAATCACAGTATATCTGTTACATGGAGGGAATTCTAAGAATATATTATGTATTTAGGTAATCAGCTTGATTACACTCAGTTCTTATTTTTGTGCTGTTATGTTACCTCAAAATAGTGTTGTAAAATTGTATTCGCTACTTATCAAATCAAAAAGGCATAGATACATATTTTCCTTTTTCCGATTTCATTTCATTTGCTTGTTTTATATGGCCGCACTGTCAGATGTTTTCTTACTGACACAGTGTGTCAAGGAGTTATGTGGTTGATTCGATTGCAGTCAATTGCACTATAATAATTCAACCCTGTGACAAACATTTTGAGTCTGAGAGTGTACAGAAAGCATATACAGTTTTGTCCGTTGAATCTGCTGTGGATCCGTGCTTATTTTAACCTTGTTTTGACATGTGTTTTAAAACAATTAAAGATGTAGGTATTTATGTACGTCTCCTGTAGCCTATTGCCTGAGCCATCTGGTACTAATAAATTATTAATTTACTCTCCCATACACTAGCGGTAAAACTGCAAGAACAAAGCAGTGGTTGGTTTTTATTATTTATTTACTTTTAGGAACACTGCAGACTGCTCTCAAGCGCTGAGATGTGTTGCCATTTTTTGGTCCATGTTCATGCAAACCTTATTATAAATGATAGACGCTAATTATTAACGTTCAAATTTACACCTGCAACATGTTGGGTCGTTCTTAACGCTGATAGAACCCCACGATTCATTATGGTCTTTAAACATATGATTTTTCTTTTCTTTTTTGCCATGTTGCTTTCCCCGAAAGGAGCATAAATAAGGGAAGAGTTGAGCGAATTAAGAATACTTAACAGCATTGCATATGAAAAGTAGTTAGGCTGATTAAATTTGTGTCCTTGAGGATTTTCAGGAAATTACTTTTGATCGTCAATAACACAATTAAGTAAACTACACACACATTAGCATGAATAATTGATAAGAAATTATGTATTACCACGAAGTACTGATTTAATAATTCATGACGCGACACCCTGGTGACTCGGCAGAACCTGATAATGTCAGAAATCTTGCCCAATAGTATGGGGTGTACATTTGCTCTTACGGTTTTATTGTATCTTTCTTTCTGAGAGAAATGTGATGCATGCTGTGAATTTAACTTTTTGTTCAAAATATTGTCAATAAACTGAACGATGCAGTGAACGACAGTTGTGTTTCTTACAGATGCCAGTCGTGATGCTCTCCAGTGAAATGTCTTGACAGTTCACTGCACTAAAGAATAGAATACGCTTACGCCGTTCCATAGGGCAATAAAGTGAGGATATACCAAAGGAACGCCTGGTTGCAGATGTGGGCGAAACGGTTTTAAATCTTGAGGTCTGGAATAATGATTCAGCAAGGGAAAATACTGTAATTTATCTGCAAGCCATTACAATCCCTATTTTTGTTTTTGGTGATAATTAAATTTGCTGGCGGATTAACCTCAGACAAAGTTAGGTGAGTAAACCTGACTGTAAATTACAGTAAATAAATGAGGTTGCGATTGAGGCAATGATTAGATGTGAAATGAAGTTTTGGCACATTGCAGTGAACTGAAGTTACAGGCCAGGAGGGAATGCAGGAGAAAAACCCATACCTGAAGGATGTTTGTGACACATAATTTCAGAATTTGTATTGTAAACTGAAACTCACATTTCAGCATTTTAAAAAATAAAAAATAGCTTGACAATGCAAATAAAGATTTGGGCAATTATTTTAAAATTAATTTTCACAAGATATTAGGACAGATTGATTTTAATTAGAAATATGTTAGTTTATGAGAAAAATATATTTTTTTTTTTTACTAAAAGTGTTAACAGGTTACTAAAAGTCATTAACAATAGGCTTTATCCATGCCATAATATTTCATATATAAATACATTTATTTATTTTGGCTGTTTTAGAATGTTAGAACCATAGAATTGCACATGCAGCCATATGGTCCTTACAGCATAAAATTACAATATTGATAATATTATGTAATTTATATAGTTTTTACCATTTAATTGGGGTAATTTTTAAATCTGGATTAAAAATCACCAATGAAAAATACTTGAGAGGAAACAAAAATGAGGACAATACGTGCAATTTTAACACCAAATTGGTATTAAATGTTCTGTAAGTACATACTGTAAGCCATTACAGCATTTCATAAACCTGTGTGCACTTACTTCAAAGGTATAGTGTGAGCTGTTATTCAGTCGTCTCGTCATCTGTTTTAATTCCTACATTTAAAACGATCAATAAACCAATCAATTATGTTCATATCTGGGTGGAAATTATACAAACAAAGCATTCTTTAATGCAGCGAGTAATGCATTTACAAGGTTTCCAATAACCACACAGTCCTTACTCAGCACGGAGGAAAACAGACAGCGTCACATTTTAGATGATAGTCTAAAAATTAGGCTACGACAACGTCAATATATGTCTCGTATTCGACTGGACTGCGGTTGAGAGTTCATAAAAAGATTCTGTGCATAAGAGTTTTTCCTGCTTTTCAGTTTTTAAACGAGTTTCTCCCATGAAACGAAAAACACAAGCACCTGTGGCGAGCTCTCAAAACCAGTTGTATCTGTGATGTTAGAATAACTCCTTCTAATCTTACATTGTTACATAAAGTTTGAGCTTTTACAAATTTTTTTCCCCTCACTCAAACTGTACGACAGTATGTTATTTATTTTGACAAAAATATTTAACTTTCTCATGGACTTGTTTTGGGAAATTCTCATTGTGGATTTGGAAATAATATTTAAACCTCTGATATATTAATATAACAGTGCAACATTATGTTATTTAATCATGAATGTGGTGTGAAATATCAGGTCCTTGTGAAGGAGGTATGAAATGAAGAATAAAATATGTTGATTACTTCCACTAGAGGGAACCACCGAGCAGGTTATGCTCACATCTGATTATCTAGAACCAGCTGGCTGAACGCATGCAAATATATTATGTGCAGGAGTAAAGCGGAAGTGAGGGCCGGTTTCATTTGAAATCAGTGTATACTTTACGGTCAGTTTTGTGGGGTTTATTCAATGAAAGCCAAAATATCAGAGAAGATGTTGCCTTTTTCTCACTATGAAAGTACAGTTAAAGAACATCACTGACCAGTTACAAGTGATTTCCTCTTTTTTGAACATTTGTTAATAACCTTGAGACAACTGACTTTAAGAGAAAGTTATGGCTCAAACGTGTTACCTGTTCTCAAAACACTAAAAATAGTATGTTTATGAATACATGAGTGTGCCTGTATTTTTCACTTCTAGATGAAATTACCTTGCCGTTATTTTTCCCAAAACATTTCATAACGCTATTTTGTGTACTCAAACACACAATTCACGAAAATCATCTCGGCTGTTCCCAGTCTGTGGGTTCAAGCCCACAGGTGAGTTTAAACTGCTGATATTCACAGGAAAAGTATAAATGACTTGTCTGCAATACACCTTCCAAATGACATTAAACCAACCAAGTTAAAAAATGCATTAACTACAATGTACACACTATAATTTAGATTTCTCAGTAGATTACAATATAATCATCATCATAATTATATAACTGGATATATTCAAGACAGCATTCAATTATGGGAGTAAGTTATAAAAAAGGTATTTGCTCATTTTGTGTGTCTCGAGCACAGTAAGTTTGAGAAGCCCTGCTCTACCTGAATTCCAGTGCACCTAGGGGCCGCTAAATGCAATTTAAATAAAGGAATATGCGGATTCATATTTTTCCTTCATTTTAATATTGTTGTTTGAGATGCTTCCCAGAGACACATTTTAAGATACGGGTTAAAGAAATGCATTACAGACTTGTTCGCGGAAGATGCAAGCAAATGTTTTTCAGAGGAGACAATCCCTCTCTACGTATCACAGCAAAAGTTTCTCCCTGAATTTCAAAGGCCAACTAATTAAAAGGCTAATGGTACAAATGAAAAAGATTAAGATTGCCCAGATAATAATCCAACTCAAAAATATATAAATTCGGTTTAAATCTTTTGTGTCAGTGATACAGTACTTGACACCTAATATTGTTCTTTCATTAAACTTCTCTGCATGCCCTGTGCATATATTCAGCTGTCGTGATGCATGAGAAAGGGTGAAACAAAAACATTTGCATCTCATATGCTTCAGAATAATTCTCCTGTAAAATATAGATTTTCATGGGGGACTGGGCATACAATACCAATAAGTGTAACAAATAAATCCCCACATTATCTCTTACCCAATGAGAATACAGATAATGGAATGGTATACATTTTTTTTGCAGCTAGCACATGTTCTCAGTTGACCTGCTTTGTCTACTTGTTCATCACAAAATCCTTATCTATGATTTTAAAAAAGGTAAAACAAAATGTAAAACTTTGCAGCTTAACAAACTTTACATATATACTAAAATAGAACTTTCCATTCTGAACACATTTTGAAAAAAAAAAAAAAAAAAACTGAACATGTCCCTTAAGTCTATTTTTGTTACAAACAGGTCTGATATACAGCCATATTGTCTTGTTTTTATGTATATACATATATTGCGCTTGTATATATATCAGTCTTTAATCTTGTTAATAAAAAAAAAAAAAACCAAGACATTGGCAATAGATCAGGTGCTTTCCATTGCAAAATCCTCCAGTTCACTCATTGGTATAATGTCTAAGTTCCGAGGGCTGGTGCTGCCTTTTTCATCATGGTATGAAGATTTCTCCCCTGGCTGATCATGTGACGCGTACGCAGGCTCAATGTATGGTTGTGACTCTCTGCTGTGACTCTTCTGATAGGCCTCCTGCCTCCAGGAGGCGCTACACTTTTCCTGATCCTCCATGAGAGCTGCGGGAGCTGACATTTGCGAGGCTGACCTGAGAGGTGGTAAGGAGGAGACTGGCATAGGCAGGAACCCGGGGTACAGCATGTACGGGGGAGGGCTGAGTACCTCCATCGGAGGCGCGTTGGGCAACCTCCTCCGGCGACTGACGCACTGAGAGCTGCACATACTTCCCTGTCTCGGGATCGTAGAACATTTTTGTTTTCACCTGCACTGGCATGTCGACTACAAAGTACTGCCCCGAGTTTGGGTCCTGCAGGAGCTTTCTCTGGGTGATAGGGAACGGCTGGGCCACGAGGCTGGGGGCTGGAGGAACATAGCTGGGCTCAACAGTGCTGGGGGATGGGGGGGCATAGCTGGGCTCAACAGTGCTGGGGGATGGGGGCTGGGCATAGCTGGGCTCACACGCGGTACTGAGGTGGGGGAACAGGGGCATGCACAGGCCGGTGGGCCAGCACAACCTCTGTGGGGGACGAAGGCATGCTGGCGATCGCCCGGAGAGGTTTCTGTTCCACGCTCGGACTGTCCACATTCGTCCTGGCCTCTGCCTTCTTTATCCTCCTGGTCGTCAGCTTCTTTGCGCGGCGAAGTGCCTTCTCGCTTTTTGGCGGAACGCTGGGGGGTTTGCCGAGAGGCCTCATGTCACTGCAGGCTGATTCTGGTCTCTCACAAGGGTCTTCCATGTACATGGCAGTGGCGAGCCTCTCTTCTGCCATGCCAGCAATACTGGCTGCGACACTGTCCAGATCCTCAGACATTGCACTGAAAACTGAGTTGCGTTCATCATCATCCATTTGTTGGTTTCTCCTATAATAGGTCCTTGCAGATGCAAACTCGGTAGTAGGGAGAGCACTGTGAGCCCTTTGTATTCTTGGCAGCGGCATTCGCGATGACACCGCTGCAGAGCTGTGGAAAACTGGAACCTCACGGGACTCGTTCTGGCGATCATGTTCCTCATCACCCTTCTCAGAGCCACTTAAACTTTCCCTCGAGGAGCCGGTCCTGATTTCATCCGTGAGGGTCTTATGAAAACGCGGCTTTACGGTCTTGGTGACGGGGGAAGCCCTGAAGGTGTTGTCCTTCACTTTGAATAAGATCGGTTTTCCCATAGAAGGGGAGGAGGTGTTGGACCGCGGCGTCGGGGTGTGCGCCTTGGCGTGATCGATCATGCTATGGGCCCAGCTACCCTCATTCAAGTCCTTGTGAGAAAATCCGCTTTCCTCTTTCCTCTGTGGCCTCTCGTGCCTTTGAGATGAACCTGTCGCTTTATCTCCGGTGTCGGCCTTGCTCTCCTTGTTGCTAATAGCGTAGTACTGCAGCGCTTCCGGTTTCCCCAGGTCTCTCTTAACCTCCTCGGTACTCCTTTCTTCGGTACCCTTCACTTTCGGATTTTGTACGTTTCCCAAAGGAGGAGGTACATTAGAGTCTTCCTCTGGACTTTGAGGAGCATCTCCTACTGATAAATAAGACTGTTTTAGGGGTAAATGAACATGAGTCGGCTGCCTAGAGAAATCAGAGGCTTCTCTACGACCATTGACCTGCAAGGGTAGAGTAGGGGCTATAGGTTGACTATGGGGCTCACGGATGCGCCTGTGTTCAATATTCTGATTTGGCTGATCTCTAGCAGCCACCTCCATTCTATTATGTGGCCTATTTGCATTTATTTCTTCCTTTTTGGTGTTGTCATTTTCAAACGTTACAGGCACTTCATATCTTGTGTTGCTCTTTTCTTTGGTCGGAGGCGCTGTAGAACTAGGATTTTGATGTATTGGAGGTGCCTCCTGGCTGTAGTGCCGTTGCTGTTGTCTTGCAGCCCCCCTCTCTTTTGTGCGCTGCTCCGTCATTGATATCGTCTCCCCCTTTTCCCTCAGTGAAGGTTTTTCCGTTATTTCACCTTTCTTGTTTGAAAGGGCTTCTGATTTGTCTTTGCCACTTCCCCTCGGACCACAGTTGTCTCCTACCGAGTCGTGTCTGTCATCAGAAGCAAATGCCACATGTTTACCGTAATAACCTTGTCTGTGTGAAGATAGTAGTTCCTTTCCACTTTGTTTACGCTTTTCAGTAACTGCATATTCTTCTGGATTTTTATGATGTCGTTCTTGAGTTAGAAGTACCTCAGGTTTGGTATGTACATTCCCTTTTGCTGCCAGCACCTCTTGTTTTGCATCTGCTCTTGTCATTAATTCTTGTTTATTATGTTCATTTTCTTCTGTTGCACCTCGTACTTGTTTAGAAATATCCTGCCTGACTGTAAAAACTTTTTCGGAAAGATTTTGGTATTTTCCTCTAGGTACGTCTCGTTTAACTGTAGTCCTTTCTTCATCTGTACTTTCTTTGTTTTTGGTGTCACTCCTCTTTGTAGAGGGGATATCTACTACAATTTCATCTCTTCCTTTGATTGCAAGGACATCCTTTCTTATGTGCTCTCTTTCTTTTGGTACAGGTGTTTCTTGTTTAGATGCAACTTTTGTTTCCTGCTTATCTTGGATATTTGATACTCCATGTCTAGCATGTTCTTGTGCATTTCTGTTAAGGTTGTCACGTTTTTGTACAATTAATTCCCCTTTTGTAGTTTCTTTGCCTTCATTAGCTGTTTGTTTTGTTTTGTGTTTTTCTCCTTTTGCAAAAATACTTCCAGTAGTGTCTTCATATTTTCTAATGACACTTGGTTTAACACTTTGAAGTTCATACGCTGCATGCTCTTCCTTTCTGGTGTCATCTATATGCCTTGTTGCTATGTTACTAAATGTAGCGTCAACTCTTCCTTTAACTGCAGGACCTTCATTTCTAACAAGATCCTTCTCTTTTATAAGTGCTTCCTGTTTAGAATGAGGTATTGCTGCTTGAACTTCCTGTTTAACAGTACCCTTTTCCCTGGCTGCATATTCTTTACTTTTGATGGCTTCTCTGTCCTTCTCCACGAGGTAATCCAGTGTAGTATTACCTTTCACTTTAAATTCATGTACAGTGGGTTCTTTCTCTTTGATTGGAACTTCATTCTTTCTGCTTGCATCCTTCTCAACTGAAAACACTTCTCTTTTAGTATACTCTCCATGGTGTGCTCCTGTTTCTCTTCTTGTACTTCCCTTTTCATTTTCTGAAACTTGCTTGTTATCATTTCTACTCTCCCCTGACGGACTCACATCACTCTTTTCTTTGATTCTGTCTGTGCTTGTGTATCGTTCCCTTCCAGAATCAGATTTAACTTGAGTCTGAAGTGAGCCCAGTTTGACCCTTTGATGTGTATGACGTTCAGACATTCCACCTTGAGTACTCTCCGCTCCATCTCCTTCTTTATTTTCAAACCCATAATTTCCAGTGCCTTCTTTTTGGCTCATTATAGAAGCCTGCCTTTTGTCCCTGTAATGTTCGCTACCTGAAATATGTTCATTTCTAGTATTTTCTGTGGCAAGTGCAGCCTGGCTAATGCTGCCTTTTTGTTTCTTGTGAAGCACATGTTGAACCTGGTGACCAGTAACACCAATCATATCTCTTGACAAAAGTTCTCTGTGTCCAACACCAGCTGCTTCTTTGTTAGCAAGTGAAGTGGTTTTCGCATAATCATTTTCTCTTGCAACCCGTGCTTCCACTTTAACATTGAGATTTTCATTATTTCTCCCACTTGGGGGGATTTCACGTTTAAAACGGCCTCCATCTTCCATTTTAAGTCCATGTTTGGCCAGATGACTACTGTCGGTTGTATCAGTTTCACTTTTAGTGTATGCTGTTGATGGATGTTCCCCTTGTTTTATATTTATTCCATCCATGCTTGCACGGACATACTTCTCAGCTTTTTCCTTCCGTCGCCTTGCAAGAGCATCTAGTTTAACCTGGAGATTCTCATCAAAAGAAACAGTTTCATTCTGAGCATGTCCTCTATCTCGTGTTACCTGAACCTCCTCTTTCTGCAGGTGACTTTCCTTTTCTGCCACTGACTCATCCATAGCACCTTTTATTTTCAGAAGGGACTCTGAGCCGTCCTTGCTAATCCTGGTTGCAAGCATAGCCTGGTGGGTTTCATCAGCTGGTTTAATTACGTTTCGCTCCTTCTCTTTTAATGAAAGAGCCTGTATTTTGAGTTCATCTCTTCCTTTGTTCAACATTAGCATCTCATTTTTGGTTACTTTTTCTCGTGCTAGATTTACTTCCTGTCTAGTTGGGGAATTTTCATTGACTGCCCCAGTTTTGTTTCCCAGGTTTTCTGACTCTAACAATGGAATATTTTTATGTATAGTATTCGCTCTGTCTCTGTTTGCAAAGCCATGTATAGTCTGGTGACGTTCACTGACTGTGGTAGATTCAGTGTGTGGAGCGAATGGGACTTTCTCACGATGTACATTTGCCTTCTCTTTACTTGTAGAAGTATGTTTTCCAGGAGGCTCGATCATCCTGGCAGACATGTCATGTTTAACAGGGTGAGTTTCATGAACAGGACTGACCTCAATCTGAGCATGCTCTTTGCTTTCCTGATTAACTCTGACTGCTTTGCGGTTTGCTGGAACGTTTTCCTCTGTCTTTCTGTCTGGGAGGACTTCCTGTTCTATTCCCTTTTCTTTCTGTACTTCCTGTTTGTGATTTTCATTGCCTGAAACTATTTCTTCTTCTGTAATTTCTCCCTTACTTGGTTTCTTGGTTCCTGGTCTATCAATGTTCATATTGTTAGTTGAAAGTTCGAGTTTAGGTTGGTGACGTGCTTTTACTCGAACAGCTTTGCTTTCTAAATGGGCTGGTGATAAACGTTCTCCTCTATCCTTTGACTTCTCTATATTTTCTTTTTTATCATTTTGAACAGTTTCTTTGTTTAAATCATGTTTAGCGTACTCTTTCACTCTGACTGCATGCAAATCTGGCTTAACTGCATAATGTTCATTTACATCAACAGATTCCTTTTTGACATTTGCTACAGATGGCGGTACTTCCTGTGCTAAAATTCTTTTGTCTTTCATTGCAAGTTTATCCGTTTCTGTGTCTGTTGTCTCTCTTGTTGCAACAACTACTTTAGGCAGACGATTTTCATCGAGTTCATCCGTCTCATTTTTAATAATTTCTTCTTCCCTTGAATGAGGCTTTTCATTCATAGCACTGCTTTTATCTGTTTTTGCAAGGACCTGGTCAAACCAGTGATTTTTGTTGACCGTACTACTTTCACTTTTTGTTTGTGATGGGAATTCCTCCTGTTTTACATGAACTGTCTCTGTGCTGCCAAATGCATTAATTTGAACATCTTCATTCTTTCCCTGAGCTAGATTATCTGGTTTTATCTGGCGATTTTCCTGAGTTTCATTTTTATCTTGATTCTTTCCTACAGGAACAGTGCTCTCTCTAACTTGGTCTTTTCCACTGCTTGCAATTGTTTTAATTCCTGCATGTTCTACGAGTGGTTCTTCTTGTCTAAAGGGGACTCTTTCTTTTCTTGAAAGCACATCATTACTAGTATGTCCTGCCTCTGCAGTTACATGTATTCCCTGTTTATGGTCATGAAGATTATGGTCTGCAATATCTTTCGTGGTAATATGTTCTAGTGGTAGAGGTAAATCTTTTTGTACACCAATCCTGTCTTTATTTGCAAGTGCATTACTTTCATCATTCTTTGTCTCTTGTGTTGGTACAGGTTCAGATTTAGGTAGGTTACATTCAGCGACTGTAGTTGTTACATTTTCTGTAGGATTTTTAACTTCCATTGAATGAGGTACTTCACTGCCTCTATCCTTGTTTTCAAATTCATGTTTAGCCTCAAGCATCTGGTTCACCTCAGCATCTCCTGCAATGCTGTGTGTTATTGGTGGAAGTTCTTCCTGTCTGACGTTGTCTCTCCTTGGGCTTCCAATAGAATTATTTTCAGGAATTTTGCTCTGTCCGCTTGCAAGAGAGTCTTTAACATGGTGATAATCACGTGATGCAACTCTTTCGTTATCTATTGCAAATACACTTTCTCTAATTGGCTGTCTTGTATTGTGTGGAATAATTTTGATTCTAATAAGTTCTACAATTGGAGATTCTCTGTCAGGTTCCAGTCTCTCTTCCTCTTCACGAACATCATTTTTGGTGACCTCTGTATCTCTTGTTGCATCAGTTTCTGGTTTTACCATTTGATTTCCATTCACTGCAGTCACCTCATCTCTAGTGTTTTCTTTTTCAATTAACTGAGGAGTCTCCTTCATACCACTGTCTCTGTCCACATTTGCATGTTCATGTTTAGGTAGGGGACTTTTTCTGACTGCGCTAACTTCACTTTTGTCTGTAACTGCTGAAAGCTCATCCTGTTTGACATCAGATTTCTCTGTACTTCTACGACCACTACTTTCAACACTTTTATTATATGTACTCCCAACAAAGTCTAGCTTAACCTGGTCACTGTCACTCTCAACGGTTTCCTTTACATCTGGGTCATTTCCGATTGTAATTACACGTTCTGCGATGTGGTGGGTTTCATCAGGTGCAATAATTTTAATTTTAATATGTTCCACTGATGGAAGCTCCTCTTCTTCACTTCCCTCTACTTTGTTTAGAAGTAGGTTGCTATTAATATGCAATTCCTTTTCTCCCAGTCTGTTGTCCTCACCTTCCTGACCAGCAATATCTTCAGTACCATGTTGAACAGATGGAAAAATGTCTTTTGAAAGACTGGCTCCCTTCTCCTCTGCAAGTTCATCATTTTTATCACTACCTGTCACTTGTGTTGCATCAGCTCTTAGTATAGCCACAAAATTTTCAATAGCTGCAGTTGTTTCATCTTCCATATTTTGTTTCCTCTCTGATTCCATATGATTCCCTGTTCCCAAACCTGCAGGTTCAGACTCATGCACATGGCTTTCTCCAGAACCTTCTGCTACTGTGTCAGTTTCTGGTGGAATCTCTCTGTCTGAGCCTTCAAGGACACAAGTTTCATCATTTTCATTCTTAATACTTTCCGAGGGGCCGAGTTTAACCTGGTTATTTTCATGTGATTTACTCGTTTCGTTTTCAGCACATTCTTTTTCCGCTGAAACAACGATTTCAGTGTCCGGATGGATTTTGTTGTCTGAAATTATATCACTTCGGATCTGTTCTGTTGACGGAGACCCTTGCTGTTTAACACTGATTCTTTCTTTATTTACATGTACTTTGTCACTAGCATGTCCTTTTTCGGTAGATACAAGTGTACCCTCTTCATACTCATGTTTTTCGTGATGTGCTATAGTTGTATTTCTAACATGTTCTACTGTTGTAGGTATGAGCTGTTCAATGCCGACTGCTTTGGTTACATCCACATCACTATGTACGGCCTCTGTTTCATTTGCATGTCCCACTGACAAGCCTGATACCTGGCAGACGTTGCCCTCCTCTTTACTTAAACGTACATTCTTAGTCTGGTGATTCTCACTGACTTCAGTAGTTTGGTTCAGAGGTACTACAGCTCTTCCTGGAAGGGCCTCCTTTTCAACCCTGTCACTTTCTTTGACCGTATCGATCTCTGAATTTTTAGGATCTTCCGCTCTTAGTTGGTAATGCACAGGACCTTCTCTTAAGCTTCCCGGGGACAATCCATTACCTCTATCCCTTTTTGAAAATTCAGGTTTAGTTTTATGACTTTTGTGGAGCGCAATAGCTTCAATCTTAGCACGTGCTATTGACTGAAGTTCCTCCTGTCTGAATAGAACTCCCCCAGTCTTAGCTGTTTCAGATTTTCTTGAATGCTCTTTCTCCCTTGCCATACCAAGTTTTGCCTGCCAGTTTTCACTGTCTGCAAGACTTACATCTGAAGATGCTTCTTGGTTGACAACTGGTTCATTTTTACGAAGTTCCTCTTTTACTGTAGCAGATTCCTGTCTAGCCTGCTGGATTCCACTGTTTGTAGTGTCCTTCTTTATATCCTCAATGGAGGGAAGTTCAACCTCTTTGTTTCCATGTACATACATGCAAGATTCTTTCTGTTTTGTTGAATGTGTTTCCCATTTAGCATGTCCCTTTTCTTTAATTGCAAATATCTCTTTTTCTGCATGAGCTTTTAGTTTTGATGTCAGTATTTCCTGTCTAGTTTGGCCTCTTTCTTTGGTGTGAACATTTGACTTTTACTCCTGTCTTTTTCCTTATATAAAAATGCCTCATTCTGGGAGTATTTATTCTGTCTTAATGCCAGTTCATCCTTATCAGACCTTTGAAGGTTTTCAATGGCAGACACAATACTTCCAACCTTTGAGACATCACTTTTAGTGGTCCTATCCTCTGTTGCACGTACTACATTTTCATTAGTCTGCACAGGTACTTTAACGGATACCGTATCACTCATATTCTTCTCTTGCTCTCCCTCTCTTTTTGCTTCTCTAGGTTCTCCAATCATAACTACATCATTTGTATCATTTCTATTCCCTGCCATTAAATGTGTGCTCTCTTTAGTGAGCTCCTGAAGTTTAATCTCTCTTGTTGCATTTATTTTCTGTTGTTCTAGTTCACGGTCTTTTCTAGCAAATTCCTCAATTGGTGCATATCTGACATCTCTGGCTGAATGTGGCCCATGTTTAACTTGATCAGGTGCTTCACTGACCAAATTACTTTTACCATATATGTTCTCACGTGCTACCTGTACTTGTCTAGATGGATTTTATCTGTAATAGCAAATACTTCACATTTCTGGAGCTTGTTATCTGTCATTGGATTAGTTCTTCCATGTTGCTTAAAACCAGACATGTAATTTGAGTCATCTCTTTCTCCTGTCCTTGAAGGTATACTGTGTCTCGCCTGCTCATATTGTTTAACTGTGAATTCACCATCTTTCACCAGTTTGTTCTCCTTTGTCACCTGCATTTCTTGTTTTATATTAGCATGTGCTGTTTTGGCAAATGCCTCACTTGTATTATGTATAGTCCCCCTTGCTAGATGTAGGCCCTGACTAGTAGGGTTATTTTCTCGAACTTCATACAATTCATGGTTAAATCTGTGCTCTTGCCTTGTATTAGCTCCTTCACCTAGGGGAATGAAGTTTTGCCTTTTAGCAAGTACTTCATGCTTAGCCTGGTCATTTGCATTTTCATGTTTGTTATTCCCTTTTTCCGCACTTGCAAACAACCCATTTTTGTTGTACATTTCTTTTGTTGCAAGTTCATCCTGCTTATCAGTATCGCCTCTTTGGGCTGTGAGTAACTGTCTGTCTTTTTCCAGTAGTGCAGCTATGTCTCCTATCATGGCAAACTTTTCTGTTCTTGCCACGCTTTTTTTCATTGGAAGTAAACATTTCCTTATTGGTATTATTAATATGCATCTCTTCATTCTGTTTGTAATCATATTGCTGTCCAGTCCATGCAGTTCCTACATATCCAGTTGCTTTGGATGTGGGTACATCCCTCTTGGTATAGTCTCTGGCTTCTTTGCCAGCACTGTCTTTTTCCTTTCTGAAATAAGACTGCGCTGGCGCTTGCACGTCGGGTACCACATTTTTTCTGTCCTGAGCTTGCAGGCTTCCTGTCTCATAGGCTTTCCATGAGGAGTAATCCGGTCTCCTTCTCAGTGGGTTTTCATTTGATTTCGAAGCCATAAAGGGCGACTCACTGTACCGAACGCTTTGAGTCTCAGCGAGCTTGTCTTTGAGCAGTACGCTTTCCTGCATCGTGTTACTGAGGCTCCTATTATTAGAACCCTCCTTTACAGTCTGAGGTGAGATTAATGTCAGATAGTCATCCGACTGGCGGCTTTCAGCACGTTTCATGTAATTGACCGCATGCGTGTTGCCTAGCTGCGTATCGGGACTGCTGACAGAGTGCAGATCTTTACCGTTTGGCCATACAGACGCAGAGGCCCAGGACAAAGGTGTCTCTGAAGTAACCGCCCCCTCTTTAGCAATAAGAGAGTCCAGCTGTGAGGGCTGTTTACTGTGATCTGCTATTTCTTGGCTTTTAAACATGGTTGGGGTATAGGTGCTCTTTACTCTCTTCCTGTTGTCTTTGAGGTTAAACAGTAAACTGGAGGCCATAGCTTTATATTTGTTGCGTGGCTTGACCTCAGGGGCTGTTTTAGGCTCAGTCTCAAGCGATGTCGGGAGGTCAAGGGAAGTCGGAGAAAGTGCATACTGAAGAATTTCAGATGTTTCCGTTTCCTGTCTGGGTTGGATCACGGGTGTCAAGAGCTGAGATATGCTGAAAGGTGTCCCACTGTTTGACATACTCTCATCCATCACCGTCTGAACCTTGTGGTGGATGGCCGAAGACCTGCCAGAAGAAAACAACCCGTCCTCCCTCCGCCTCGACTTGTCACTGAAAGGTGATGCCGTACAAGGACGATTTGGAGGGAACTTGTTTTTCACGGGTTCTCGAGTCGTTTTCCAAGGTGGACAGTTAGCGGCCAACTCTGACTCACACCTCTTTTCTATGGCGGAGGCTTTCTGGTGAACGGTTGCCGCTGGCACGTCAGCAGGACCAAAAATCTCGGCTTGTCTACGATGAGATCTTTTCTCTTCAAGCTGGGCAATTTGAGATCTGTGGGCGGCTGTTAATTCTTTGTAAAAGGGTGAGTCATACCACCTAGGGAACTGATTTGTTGACAGGATATCAGGGACAGGCTCACTCTGAAACTGTAGCCTGTTGTACTCCTTCCAAGTCTGGAATGGGCTGAATTCACTGTGGAGGAAGAAGTTCCGTGTGCTCGGCGTCTTAAACTTGCTACACGTGCTGCCTTTTAAGAATTTTGGAGAGGGAACGGATGAATCCATATGTGGTGCCATGTGGGAGGCTGCTACTTGGGAAGAATGAAAATGATTTCTCGTTTGGTGGAAAGGACTACCTTTCAAACTCTGATGATAAACTGAGGAGAATTCCGACAATTCATTTTGGATGCTCAGCAGTGCTGAGTTGTCCCATGACTGTTTGCTTTCCGAGTACATATACTCCTGTGATATTATCCCTTGGCCGCTCAAAGGAGCATCAGTAGTCACGCCTCCATTCCCTTCATACTCCGCTGCGTTAAACGCCTTGATAAGAGATGACACTTTCGATGAGCTTCTTTTCTGTTGCCAGGTGGTTTCAATGACGCCGTTGCTTCGGTGGGACATGCAGTCGCCGACAAGTGCGTGCTCCTGCTTTGTTGCGTCCGTAACGGAATGCTGGAATGTTGCAGCCACAGCGGATGTTCTCGCCACTTCTCCATACTGCTCCCCGCTGAGGGACAGCGTTTCCTGAGCGGTCCTTTTCAGGGTCTCGTCATATTGCACTTCCTCCACGAAAGCCTTGTGCCGCTCAGTGGGAGAGGAGGCGAGCTCAGAGTCGTTGTAAATGGCCTCCTCCCCGATGCACAGGCTCCTGAAGGCCCGGTCTGTGAGGCTGCTGACTTCTCTGTCCGTTTCGTCCATGAAATTCGGGTCGCTGAATACGTCGGCGTATCTGTAAGGCCCCTGCATGCCCCCTCTGTGGCTCCCGTGGCGCTTGTCGTGGGAGCTCATTTCGAACATTTGTAGGGCCGCTCCTTCCCGAACAGTCACCGTGGCGATCGAGCTAGGCTGTCTTTCCTCTAATCAGCTCACCCTCCAAAAGGTGATATGATCTCTCTTCTCTCCTGCAATGAGAAGAAAAATAAAGAAATGAATAAATGCAAGCTAAGAGAATGCCTGCAAGCCAAGAGAAATGATTTGGTGATAAGAAATATCTGATTCCAATATGCCGTCCAGATTCTTTTTGTCATTGAAATCAGTGTTCTGACTAAGGGAAATACCATACTGTGTTGTGATTTGGAGATACACACTGTGCTGTGACCAGAAAAAATGCCCTAATGCGCTGTGATTGACAGGAACACTCTACTGCACTCTGACTGGAGGAATGCCCTGTGCTCTGATCAGGAGAAGAAACACCACACTGTGTTCTAATTAAGAGAAACATTCTACCGCACTCCAATTGACAGAAACACAATGCTGCATCCTGATTGGTAAACACCCTACATCAATCTTTGCACATGCATTCTCAAACCGCCACACCTGTCACAGGACATACAGACCAGGAAATGACATGTAAAAGACAGGTAGGAGAGGCCATGCAGAAATCGGATTGGCGAGGGAAGACTGACCCCACACTTCCTGTTTGGGGCTGTGGACTGACTAAGGGACAGATCCCTTTCATTCCAGTAATTACTGACTCAGGTTAGACAAACAGAAACATTTGTGTGGGTTTTTGACATACATGGTCAAGAGTCTAAGGCCTGAAGGCTTGACTAGTCGACAGCACATTTATTCAAAAAATCCAGTGGAAGGATTATTACCACTTGAAAGCCCATGCTTTCATTAAGACATGGGTTTTAATGAAAGTATCTGATGAAAATATCTTTAATGAAAGGTCTCTGGGGTTTTAACACATTCTTTTGTACAAACCTTTTACTGAAAAGAAAAAATGTATCTGGATCAAGTTGAAGATCAAGCTTTCCTCTGAGAGCTCTTTTTTGGGGGCAGTGATCAGAGGAATGGGAGGGGGTAAGGGCCCCCAGGTCGGACATGCAGAAAAGGACACCCCCAAAAAACACCGCTTTCTGTCCTTTCAATTTGGGAGTACCATGGCACAAAATCAGTTCGGAAGAGTGCAGACAAGCACGTGCTTCCAGCTTAATATCGCAGCACAGCAGCTCGATCAAGGCATTGGAGACACGTACTTCACGTGCAGCTGGTGCAGACTAACTATAGGCACCTTACCAGAGTTATAACTTTTGTGCGATGGGACGAGAACAATTCCTCTAATGGAAACCCTCGCTCGCTCCGCGATGCTATGGCTAATTATACACTGGCCTGCAGTTTGCTGCCAAAAAGTCAGCAGCTGGCACAGTCAGAATTCAATACCAGACGTGTCATGACAAGGAAACCGACCGTCTTAACATGAGGAGCAACCCATAAGACTCTCGTTATGCAATATTTTGATATGCGTGAATGACAGGTATCTTTGAATTTCTGCCGAATGAAAAAAGCGATATAGACTGTCAGACAGTCCAGATACTGTCATCGAGTTTCTCAGTGTCTGCTACCTTGTGAATTCCCTGTATGATGCCCAGTGGGGTTCATGTGTAGCATGAAGTTTAAAATAAAGTGTTAGAGAGATGGCTTTGTGGATCTTTTGTATTTAATAGCTTTGACCTTCATAAGTACCCATTGAACCCGGTATGTACAATACATACGCCTCACCCCCCCTCCCCCATAGCACACATGAGCTATTTTTGGAAAGCAGCCATGCTTCTTTTTTTCCAACATAGGGATCAGATATAAAGTACCCCCAACAACACTTAAATGCTAAAATGACAAATGCTGATGGGAGTCTCTGCTTACATGTTGTCGCTGGTTTGGCTAACCAATTTGAACTTTTCAAAAAGATTTTTAAAAAACCTTTCCAATCCGTACTTGGGGTATTTTTGGCTACTTGAACTTACATCTTACTAATGTCATATGTTCCGTAATGTGACAAATCATAAGAGGTAATATTCCCCTCTCTGTGCTAATGAACAGTCATTTGATCTGTGGCCGTTTGGTGTCACTGCTGACGGGGGCAGCAGGATGAATGTGGAAGTGTACAGAGACATCTTGTCTGCTCAGATCCAAGCCAATGCATCGAAACCCATTGGACAACACTTCATAATGCAGCAGGATGGTGACCCTGAACATACATAGGAAGCAATCAAGAAGTTTTAGGGCCAAAAAACGGAATTGTCTTGACTGGCTAATTCAGTGACCTCAATCTGACAGAGAGCTTGTTTACTTTGCTGAAGACAAGGCAGAAAGCAAAAAAGCCCATGAAACAAACAAGAACTGAAGATGGATGCAGTGCAGGTCTTGCAGAGCATCACCAGATGAGATACCAAGAGTTCAGTGACATCCATAGGTTGTACACTTCAGGCAGTCACTGTCATTGAAAAGGACTTGCAATGAGCTACAATTCCTACACTCAAACCTGTATGCCAGCACTTACAACTCATCGTCATGCTTCCATTTCACATCTGATTTGGTAAATTACAGAGCCAAAACAACAAAATGTATCTCTGTCCATATACTCCCAGATCACACTGTATATGTTATACAACACCCAGTTTCACAAAACAAAAATGTAATACACAATGAAATCAAACACATAAATACAAAGGAAGATATTCTGGAACTGACTGGTGCATATGACAAAATTACAAGTTTATTCGCTCCTCGAATTTGTAGTCATCGAACTGACCCGTGGCCCAATTAAGTCAGTCCGCAACACAGTTAGCTGCATGTATGACTCACTGTACTTTTCCTGGAAGTGTCTTTCTGTATGATCATCACAATTCACACCATCCATCTCCACGCGGTCCGCACAGGCTGAGGTAGATCACCTTGCAGTCTATGACGGGACTTCTCACCACGGTACGGATTTCTTGGACTATCACTGGACAGGATAGGATCTCATTGGCCAACTTGATACCGTTTTAAAAGATGCAGAGTCATAAGGACTGGCCTTTGAAAGCTTAATTAAATTCACAGCTTTTACAAATCCCGCACAGATGGCATTTTCAAACACATTACAGGCTATGCGCACTGAAAAGCTGCTTTAGTACTATTTTATCTTACTACTTGCAAAAATAAATCATTTTTCCACCAGCAGTTTTGATACTTTCCTATGACACAATTCAATAAACATGATGTATAATAAAATGCAAAACCTTTCCTTCATAAACACAATTAGGTGAATTCAACATTCACCAAAATGTTTTAAAAGTGGTTTGCAATGAGAAAAGTACATCAAAGTACATAAATTTGTACATCAATGTTACACACTAATGTTGATTGTATCTTTGGTCTATATTTTCCCCATGCTTTGCATAAACACTGAATTTATTGTTTTATGACTACAACTGCACACGAGTTAAGTTAAACTTCGCAAGTGATACACACTCTGAAGCATAACATTCATTCTCATTATGTAGATAAGTGTTTCTTAAATGTTTTAATTTCTTGCACCACTCAAACGGTTAATAAGATCTCGGCAGACCACCAAACGTGTACATGTACACAAAGACAATATGAATATTTGAAATACGTAATGCACAAATGCATCTATCTAACTGAACTGTGCACCTGACCAAACCCTTTCAATATCAGCAAACCTGCTAGCTATCGCACAAGTTAAAAATGAAACTTAAAATCAACAAGTTAAACTTTTGCTTAAAATTGTAACTTCACCCAAAGACCACCAGGGGGAATCTTCCAGATCACTAGTGGTCCAAGAGCCACACTTTCAGAACCGCTGATCCTGGTTATAGTCCATGGTGCTTAAGAGGAATCTAGATAATCTGCCATCCCTGTTTTAGGTAAGTGATCCCAGTGAAGTGAAAGAAGCAGTGCCATTTTTAACTCTGTCACAATAGGTCTCAAGGTGCACTTTGCCTTTTAAAGGTAATGGAAACCTATTTGGAAATATAAAATTTTGAAAATGGATAGAAATGTAAAAAAAATAAAAAGATCAACTATGTGGAATTAATCAAAATTGGGGACTGCCATTGTGCTTTTTGATTGATGTATGACTTATTGTCATCTGGGTTTCTCCTTTAAGTTTCAACATATAAATGTATCATATTTGTCAATTATATGTTTAATGTGAGTCATTGTCTGTAATGGGTATTTCATCTGCTTTCTTGTCCAGGTCTCTCTTGCAAAAATGATTTTAATCTCAAGAGACTAACCTGGTTAAATAAAGGTTAAGTAAAATAAAAAATAAAAAATATATGTATAAAGACATCACTTGAACTCACTGCAAGCAGTAAAACTGAAAAGAAGAGATCCACATTTAATTATGTAGTTTCTAAACCAATAAGGAAAGCTACATATAATATTCCTGACCCATGACATAGACAGTGAAATGAAAATAATGTTCTGCTCAGAATAATATTCAATCATCACTTACAGCATAATCTATCTGGATAAAAGTGGGCTTGGGTTACAGGTGAATATCTAGTGGTCTTAGTCTGCTATCATACACCCTCACCTGAAGGTTGACTTCATTAAAAAAGCTGGAAGTGGGTCAAGTCACATTTGCATTGGATATCATGAAATGAAACGATTATAGTGCAGTTTTATAATGGTTAATGATCTGTGTATACGATTTAAAAGTTAAAAAACGTGATTGATGCGTGCAGTATACAAGCATAACATATATGCGCTACTCAAAAGTAGCCAGGCAGTTACTGATATGTGTTAAGATACCTACAGCATACAGCCCCTTCCCACCTCGTATTGCCCAACCCAAAGCTATGTGTCTGGGGAGTTGAAAAATAAAATGGCAGAACATCTGCAATTGTGTCAACCCTACAAAAATACACATAATGGCATTATCTGTGAATAAACTGTGCATTAAAAGCCAGTTAAAAAAAACAATTTGATGTTTTGTTCAGAACTTTCCAATTTGCAGTATCAAATATAAAAAATAACATAATAATACAGATAAAATGTATACTTCTTTATAATTATTAAAAAAATACATTAAAATCAGGATACATGTTAACAGAATATGATGGGATTCTGTAACAAAAACCGAAGGCCTTTTTTGACAATAACAAACCTAAAAATGTACATAATTTTGAGAAGAATTTCTTTTCTTTGTACACAGTTGTTAATAAATTTCAGAGCAGCAATTTACATGTTGCTTACACAAAAAAATGTATGTTGGATTTTGACAACTAAGAAAAGCACTTTCTTAGGGTTTATTCTGGGTCCAAATATTTGATCAGCTTTATGCTTATATTGCACTAAAGCCTTAAATAATTGTAATGGTAAGAACTGCAAACAACTTTGACATCTACTGCAGTGCAACAATCGAGATGGAGGCCCCTTTATTTGCAAGTGTTCTACTGAATAAAATAAATGTATGAGAAAACAACGTGCAAAGTGTTTTTGTTGGGTTCTGATAACCTTGAGAATGTTCGTAAAACACTGTATCACGTGAAGATAATTTAACTGCAGCTGCCCGGCTGTCTCTATGCAGTCCCAGAATATCTCCTCAGCCATTTTTATCTTTTGCTACCAGCCCTGGAGATTGAAGACCGCCTTACACCCTTTCTTGAAACTAAATTGCTCAGTAAATGTGAAATCACAGACCAGTACACCATACGCATTAAATAAATCAATGCATTAACGAGAAAATCGAATGAATTTAGGGGGAGAAAAATTGTTATCATATGGTAACATGCATGCAGTACTTTTTTCAATTACCACATACAGATTAATTTTGGTTTGAGCCAGGAACACAGTAACACAGGAGACCTGAGCTTAAAACAGAAGCTGAACTTTCTTTTCCAAGCATTGTGCTGACACCGTTTGAGAGCATATTCCTGACTAAAAGTTATGAAATTATAGACTAGAGCTACAGTATCTGCTTCACTTCCAAAATTTGGCCGCCATTACAGAAAATTTCCAGCGCTTATAATTTGATACCATTTGCACTCTGAATGAATTCTGCGCGTCTGCTTGTGTGACAGGTTTATTTTTATCCAACGAAGAGCGACCCATCCCTCTCACAAACCTGGCGCCTTCAGGTTAAATATTGAAAAGCCTGTGATATTCCTTATTTTATCATCATAACACCACCAGGACAGGTACATAAAGTTTAGTAAACTTTACCACACACCTAAACTACCAAATGCTAGTGAGGGTTTCCATTTCTAAATAATAGCATAGGCTATTGCTGGCTAATGTCTATCTCCACGCCGGTATAACTATTAAATGTGTTATGCTTGCACATTATCAAAGCACTTTCTATGATTTATTAGCCTACCCTCCTTGTTAACCAAACTTTATTATATTAAAAGGCTGCCAGCGCTGCAATATTTTCAATGTAGCGCACAATGTCGTCTTACCTTCTGCTCCTGTATTCCATTTTGAGGCGAGAACTTCTGTCAAGTCATACAGAATATGGATTCACCAGGATATCCAAAGAATGTCATTTGAGCCGGGCAGCTGGGGAAAAGACATGGTTTTCAGTTACTTTAGAGAGCAGTCTTGGGACGACAAACAGTTTTGTATTTCTTGTCACTGCACTTAAATGGCGAGGCAAACCTTCGAGCATGCTTGGGCCTTCAATTCCAGCTGAAATGAAGCAAGCAAGGAATCTGGAGAAAGAAACGTCCCGAAATTGGAGTGGAGACGGAGAAACCAAAGAGAGCTGCAACATGGGAAGAAGCTAACTTGCTAGCTAGCTAACACATGCATTGGAATACCTATTTGGTGTCGAGTAACAGGCAGACGAAATAAACAGGCTCATCAGCTATTTATATATTTGGAGCGCCGGACACTGCGGTCCAGTGTACCTTTTGCACCTTCAGAGACGAGTATAATGTCAGTTCACAAACGCACGGATGTTTGAAATTGAAACACCTTGCTCCTTGTTGAGGAGCAGTATTGGTAAACTTCTGGCTTTACTTACGCCCCTGAGTCATAAGTTGGTGTTTTTTTTTTTTTTTTTTTTGCAAACATGTGCCCGGAACCAAAATAGCTCAGTGCATCAGCCTCAAGTGTCAGTCTTGTTTTGGTGCAGGCAGCGGCCTGTGCATTTGGTAGCAAAGTAACTCCGTGTCCTCTCGTTTAAGACGTCCACCAACGTATTCAACGTAGACTTTTTTCTTAGTTATAAACTCTGTATTATTACTATTTTTTATTATCATTATTATTGTTATTAATATTATTATTCGTGGTGACAGTTTTATTACTGCATGTATTTCATATTATTAATCGTTTGTCCACAACACTTGGGCAACATTTTTGAGAAGAATCAACTTAAAGTCTTCTCACTCTACCCTACCAGTCATACTTTGTGATTCAGAATACAGAATCAATAAAACCAGATGCAATGTGAAATATAGCCCCAAGTTTTACAGATCCTCTAACTATACAATGAATTTAGGTTTCATTCAGGTTTTTATTCTTATATTATCACAGGTTAAGTAGTCACTGAAATTAATGAAAACTGTTAAATGAATCAAAAATGGTGCTTACTCATATTCAATGTTCAAACTGAAGGGGAACATGCCATTATGATTAAATTTACACCTTCCTATGTATTTCTACTTAACATTTAATTCACTATTGCCATGCTGTCCGACCTGTACTGTCACATGTGTGATCCAGCATGTGTACAGTCAGCTATTAGCATAATTCATTTGAAACAGAAAATCAATTCTGAAAACAGGTCATTTCAGTACAATGAAATAATATTAATCATAGAAATGGTGTATAAGGAATAGTAGATACCTGCCACTTCCATACTTTGAGCGAAGTTGTTTTGTGTTTTTAAAAATGTAAAAAGAATTCAGGAAGCCATTAAATCTAGTGTTATGACTGAAGAAGTTGCAATTTATTCTTGAACCACTTTTCCAGGCAAAAGCTTGCTCCTTTGAGAAAATAAAACATGTTTATTCTCAAGGTAATTTTCTTCATCTGATGTGTTGGGCACATTGAAAAATTTTAAATTCAAAACGGAAAGAAATTTGAGGGAATTTTTATTTTACTGTTCGCAGGCACTTACCTCTCGGCAAAGAAGGTCATGAGGCATGGATAGGCGATCTAGCTAACGACCTGGCCGCAAAGTATTCAAATGGCTTTCATGTCAACTAATCTTCCCACACAGCCTTATTCCGCAGGCAGGCAATGCTATAATTGGAGATGGGGTGCCGTGGATATTTTTCCCAAGGGTCTTAGCTGCCTCGGAGCTCAGCCTCTTGACGTGATGGACACTCACACATGGGCTGTGATACTAGCGGGGGTCACCCGTCGCTGCTGTGACCCTTGCTTTATTGCCTGTTGCTGTGGCCCGCGGAGAAGCGGGGAGCTTGTTACTAGCCTCTCTTTTATGCGGTGGCACTCTACCCCCGCTCCCTTCTGGCTCCCTAACCCCTCTGGCCGGGGCTCCCGCCAGCTTGCTGACTGTGCGGGAGCGGACGTTAGCGCAGGGAAGGGACGCACAGGGCCTAGCGACGTCACTCGATTGGCCCGGGATGCATTCTGCAAGGTGAATCTGAGGACAGCGGAATTGTTGCTTTTGTTTTGCTTTGAGAATGAAGGACGATACCTATGGGTGTCTCAGTGTAATCAAAGGTACTCCTTTTAGGGATAATATCAATGATCCAACCACAAAAACACAGAGGGCAAATTAAACAAATTAAACAAAAACATTGCTACCTAATTAGACTTAAAATTAGATAGCTGGCTCAGTCATGCAGAGCTGCTGTATGTGCAGGCAAACTGAGAGATTCTCCAATAGGATGTATTAAATGTTGCAATCTCACCAAATTCTCTGTGACTCAAGCTTGCTGCCGAACATTCTCAATATCCTTCTACTATTTTGACCAACAACACAAAGAATATAAAATTGTCAGTCAAATGGAGGAACACTTCATTTGAACTATCATAAAGCTTACATAATGCTGTCATAAGCCTGACATAACACCTATTATAACTTGTCATGATAGTGTCTCTAAGATTACGACAAGTTCCATAACACTACCATAACGCATTCATCGATATTTAGTATAACACACTTTGACATAACAGGTTACACACCATGCTACTTGTCACATAACCGCTGTTGTGCCAATGTGTCATAGGTTTAATAGATGCATGCATTATGACAATGTTATTATGCATGCATCTGTTTGAGTGTTTATGTCGCAAGTTTAGCACGGTGCAGAAGCTGCTGTGTCACTGTGTTTCACAAAAAATGTACACATGCATAACACCTTTCATAACCTGTCAAGGCAATATCTCATAACTTATGACAGGTGTTATGTCATACTTAGGCTAGTTTTGGTCAGGCTTTTAGTGCACTGCTTGAGTGAAGTGTTACCCTTCAAAATAATTCTCTCCCTAAAAAAAAAGGAGTCATCCAAATAAAGCGTATTGCAATTATCAATCACAAATTCATAATGGTGCTGTACCCAGCTAAAGCTCTGGTTATCAGGGCAGTGATGAACTGAAAATATTTAAAATAAAGTAAAATAAATCTTTTAAGAATCAAATTTGGTTTATTGGATATTCCTTGCTTCAGTGAATAATACAGGCTAGGATGTGTGATCTGGCATCTTTGTCTCTACACCCTTACTAGCCATGCAAAAATATGAATAATTGCTTAATATTAATAATTGCAATTTATATTAATTTGTGGTTTGGGGAGTAAAATATACAGAGACTAACTGCAAAGTGCATAACCTTCAGACAGTCCAATTGCCGATCTGACCTTTCCATAATTCAGGGAAGACGTTGCAGCAACATAATGGTATTCAGTGAAAATTGGGAGTTCCATACTGGAGAATGAAGGCAGAACCAAGGGAGGCACTTAAAATACGGATTACGCTCAAGCATGGCAACCAACATACAAGCTGGTACCAGTAAATATGTTACAACTCCTTCGCCAAGAACTGTGTCATGTCATGTTGTGTCGTGTTTGTCTGCCACCAAGGCCACTTCTCAGAAGTGCTGTCTTTGATCTTACTAGCGAGGCAAAGTTTACAGCCAGAGCGTCGCTAGACGGACGGTCACGAGCGCGCTCAGATTCAAAGTCACATGATTAAAAAAATAAAAAAACCTGGCAGTACATACTCCAAGAAAGTGAGATGCTTTTGCAATACCACAAGTCATAATATGTTGTCAAAACAAGCCTCCCTGTCCTCTTCAAATGAGGAAAATCATACGCCCCTCTCTGGGATTGAGGAAGGGGGGTCATACATAACATTAAGAGGGGCATCCTTCTCATGTTACATAGATACACAGTGGCTGTAGTCTATTTGTTGCACTCTCTGAAACTGCAGCCTTCCACCAGGAGCTGGGTCTCCGGCTCCAGAGAGAGCGAATGAATGATCATTATCTCACAGGGACGACTCTATTTGAGACCGTTCGAGACTGGTGGACCCAGTCAACCTATCGTATCACATCCTCGCTAAAATTTTTTTACAATCGTGCTTTGCGCCGTTTTGAAGGCCTGGAAAGTCCCTTGTGCCTAGGGCTGTTTCTGGAGATCTTTTCTAAGCCTTGGGGGTTAAATTCGGATGATTTAATATGCAAGCTTTGTGGCTGAACCACTGTCGTAAATTCACATCTCAGTTTACAGCTCAATCTTCATAGTTTCCAAAACGTTTTTTTTTTTACCCACAGAAAACAGCTTGTAAATCTTCAAATAATGTGTAAATGTGTGCCCTTTCTTTTCCTCTCTTCAGCACAGCAGATCTGACACATTTTGTCCCGACGCTCAGTAATCAGTGCTGCTAGCAAATAGCCATGAGATGGATTACATCACTTCCAAGTCATCCCGGGCCGATAGCCCACACTACCACTGCGTTATTGGAAACTGACGGCCTCCCCCAGAGCTGCGGGAGGTTGTCATAATGGAGTTTGTTAAAACAAAGTTTGGGAGAATCATTTTCAGACAACTCCTTCAATCAATTCCAGTCTCCATACAAGTATGCAAATGCCATGTACCTGTCTCCCATCATGCTTTGCATCTCTGGCATCCCACCTCTTCCCCATCGCCACCTTTCCTTACTATGTTTTTTTTTCCCCTACAGTGTGGTCCTCTTCTCCTCCCCACAACTCTCCCCCTTAGGACTCCAAGCCCAAAACCAGTTAACAATCACTGTGTCTAACCTTATTAAATCATTCTATACCTTCCATTGTCTCTATGTTTCTGCTGAAAAATAATTATGGGACAGTATTTTGCAATAGATATTAATGTTGTATCAGGCACTGATGTTTGCATGAAGCCTCTGAAAGACAAGTCAGTAAGCAATGGGAAGTAAATTAAAAACAAAATAATAAAAATGAAATAATCTGTATATCAAAAGAATGCTTTCCCAGTTTAGCACACCCTTTCATTCTGATGTGAAAAGGTTTGGTTAAGCTTTGTTTCATCAACCAAAATGATAAAGGGTGACTTTTGGTACGTTTTCATAATTTTATGGAATTCTACAATGTTCAAATGTCTCCCATTTTGAAATTATTTAGGTATCTTGAGCATAATAACCTCCATGTCTTTATACTGTTCAAAGTATGTTAACAGCACTGAGTTTATTATTCATCATTGCTTTGTCAACCAAAGCAAAATTGAAATGGGTTTTGCAAAGTGTACAGTAACATCTGAAATCTATACAATTTTCACTAATAGCTTCAATATTGATTAAAGAGGGAAGAAATCAAGTCAGTGAATTGAAATAAACTATTACACTTCAGGTTTGAGATGAGAAAATCACCTGAACAGCATCCTTATATCAAACTTACATAGACATCAACATACAGTAAAAGGTAGTAAGTACCACAGCTTGGTAATAGTGATATTTTGTGCTTATGGGTAACCATAAAAGTATTAGTACAAGTTTCCTTGATGCAAGCATGGAGAAAATAATTAGTGCATTCAGACTGTGACATTGTGGAAAAAGATGCTTTAACGAAAACAGATTAACCAAATGCAGCATATTTGTCTTTTTCCATGTAATCATCTAAGATCACGTATACAGAGATGGTACATGTACAGGTTGAATGAGGACTAAACAGGTCATCCAACCCCCGAAAACATGAAAAATGAGCTTGGTTTTTTTTTTTAAACATTCTGTGGAAATGTATTTTCGGGTTGAACCGAGAGCGAAGGGGAACGTTCTGTCTCGGCTGCACCGTTTCGTATTCTGTTTCCACTGACGCCATGAAACACGCTGTACACAGTATGCAATATTTTTAACTGGAAATGGGGGCCAGTTGCAGTGTACAAAAAGATAGAGCGGAAGCCAAACTGGGATAAAAAGCTACTTAACCATATTTCTGTTTTTACAAACCACCAAGAGGGAAGAAGTGTAAGAAAGGAACCAAGGATGTGCATGAATTAATTGGTTAACCTTTGTTCAGACTGTGCTAAAGCATATGACTGCTAACGTTTTCAGAGGTATGTCTATATGATGGTTGCCGAGGCTTTATCATTCAGACCAAGAAGCTTACTGTGCAACGCAGGCATCCTTCATACATAGCACATAATTCATAACACATTATAATCAATCTAGCCTGCGTGCTTGAATGATTTTATGTAATTAGACTTGCCAGCATCTGAAATCTTTGATTTCGTCCTAAATGGTTTGTCCTTGGAATGATTGAGTTGGATGATAGATGGATTCGTTGGGAAAACTGAGGTGTTTTTTAACACTCTTCATCAGATGACAACTGACCTGCCCCCAATTTAGGAGGTTTGACGTGACACAGATTTCTTTCATTTAGTCGGCCGTTTGCTTTGTACCTTGACACCAGCATCATTCTCGTAGATTTTATTTTAGGTTTCCTCTACTTTTGTTCACTCATCTCTGGTATTTCATGGTGTTGTGTATTTTTCATAGATTTAATTTGAAAAATTAACACAGTCAGTCCCAGTTAGCTGAAAAATCTCACTGGGTTTCGAAACTTGGTGAAAGTGAATTCACTAAGCAGGAGATATGATAAAATTATTCATGAATGATGCTTTTCTGATTGATGAACATTCACTCAAGTGCATGTTACCACTTTATGAATTCAACAAAATTTGTCAGGTTTCCTCTCTTAATTCTGCAGATATAAACAACATTTCTTAATTATACTGAAATATATATATTTTCCTAAGATTAATCCATCAATGACAAACACACAACATGACATGTGGAACATAAATGTTGAGCACAAGAATAAATGTGTGTAAGAATGTTTAATTGATACAAAAATAATTTACAAATGGAAGCAATATTTAGGCTCAAACGTGTAGGTACAGGAGAATATTGAAGTGAGCAAATATTTCCAAAATATATTATAAAACAGATTTAATATAATATATTTTGCATATGACATAATCTCATATTATACTTATAGATTTCATATTAAATAAATACAGTTTGAATGGAACTGTCTAAATTGCCACACATGTGGAGGGCACCATGAAAATTAAATTTATCTACCTAAAAACTGTTTAAAACAACATTTCATTTTACAGCATTACATTTCAGTTTAACAAATCCATTCCTTCATGGCAATGCATGCTGGGACATATGAATACCTTAAAAACAACATTTGGCTTCTATAAATTTGTAAACATTAACTAAAGCTAAACAATTGTTGAATGAAAATGTATTATATTTCAATACATTAATTTTAGAGCAAATACTGGGCTAAAAATATGATAAACACTGTCCTTTTCACAGTTTAATCACAGATTAAAGGGTTGTTGGACCATTTGCCTGCTGTACAACTAGCCAATGATGAATTGGGGAAAAAATGTTAAAATAGCATTTGAAAGGAGCAATTAGCAAGCACCAAATTAGCATCCAGTACATTTCTGGACTCAGTAAGTTACCGTAGAATTCAGTTTATCCATGACATAGAGTAAAGGACTCCTCCAAGTTCCATGGAGGCTGGAGGAGGAGGAGGGCGGCTCCCAACACCGAAAATCAAATGGTGGACCTGGCACAAAAACACACCAACCAATCCTGCCCACCTATATATGCTGTTTATATTTTATAGTTTCTATTTGAATTCTCTGTTGAACTATTTTCCAGGTATTACAGAAAACAAACACATTTTCAAATAATGTTGCTTGTTGGCCTTTTTGATTTCAGACCCTGCATGAATTTTTTAAGAGACTCGTAAACAATCAATACATTTACTTACAAATGGACAACTCTTAAACTGGATCGATATGCTGGATTTCCTGATGTAGCATGCAATATTCGTCTTTATGTTTATAAAGTAAACAGTATCTGAGGTTAAGTATGTTTACTGTAGTACGATAATCTCTCTGCACTATAAATAAGAGAAGCCTGAAACTTCCGTTTTCCTCGACAGCACTTCTCTGACCAATACGGTGGCCCCACTTCTGCCCAGTGGGCACGCCTGTTGTCTTTATAACAGACAAATAATTGCAAAAGCTAATTACAAGTATTTAAGTAAACAGAAATTACCCCGGTGTGGCTCGGTTTGCTTTCTGGCTTCCCTGCAATTTCCAACACAGCACCGATGCTGTAGAGGCAAATTAATGTACAGCCACTCACATGGGGTGTTATTGATTGCATCAGGGATACCAGCTGGTCCATGTCTTGATAACTAGATTCCTCTCAGGAGTAACGGTAATGCTATTGTGCCATACTTTCATACGGACACTGCTCTGGTTGTCTGCATTCCTCACAACGTCGCAATCGTTGCCAGAGTCTTCATTCACTCCCAATCAAAAGACTGTAATGCAGTAAAAAAATTACTTAATCAAATAAATTTCACCTATCATTCTGCTGCACTTGTGAGACAGACTGTGGCACAGAGCCTCTCAATTTTCTTTGAAAGTCTGCGGGGTTTCAGGTCAGCGATTCATTCATTCGAGGGAATTCTTATCGTGATGGGGCCGTCAGACTTTATTTGGATCTAACTGACATTACCATGCATACGACTGTACACGATTCGTGCGCATATTGAAGGCTACAACCTCATACCAGTAGGTCAACAGCCAAACAAAGACGCCGGAACGTGACGTGGAGCCCAAATTGGACATTTCTCAGTTTCCAATATGCAAAGCGATTATATAAAGTCCAAAATAATCTCGCAATTGTACAGTGCGTTCCACTTAACCTTGCGTCAAAGGTGACGAGCCCTTTAAGGAAAATGGGACAATGTTTCCGTACTTGATTTTTGAGTGAATCGAGGCTGATGGTGTGCAGGTCTTTTGTGCATCCAACAGTGTAATTACAAACCCAACTGACTGAGAATAATTTGTCTAATGGCAGAGCCAATAAACAAGTAAACTGAGCGCGTGATTTAATGCGCCAGTGTTCCTTGTTGCTTTGTGAATGGCCCAAGTGCCTTTTATGAGCGCTTAGCGCGCCCGTGGGAACGAAGGTCTACAACAGATATGAAATCGCGTTTCCTTTGATTTCCCCTGATCCAGAACCTTAAAATAAATACACGGAAGCATTTATCCTTTGCTGGCGCTCGCCCAACCGTCTTTGGTATTGGCCCTTGGAGCCGGGATCACGCGTGGCCGATCAAACGAATAGGTAGCGCTGGGCTCCTGACACGGTGACGGGGATCCGGATCTGTGTTAAGGAAACGACACTGCAAGTGTTTTACTGCAGCTCAGCCTACTGATTAATTTATCATATTGACTGAATTCTGAGGGCTTGTCGTAGTCACTTTCTCTGTTATTATTCTATTAACCATCGCGATGAAATCTGCAATTTGGCTGCCAGGGTGATCATCATTTCGGAAGCAACGCATAATTGAATGAAGGGATTACATCTGTCATCTTTAGTAACTGTATTATTTAAAAGCACAAATTTGACACGCACATTAAACGTTTTAGGCATTACCATATCTTTCATGAACTGATTTTTTTATTTGTGAGGCAATAAAATAGTTGAAAACATATAGATGTCTCATATTGCTTGTGCGCAATGATGTTTGCTAAACACAGACGTTAAATGCAGAAAGAAAAATACCATGAAAATGTAGTGTGATGTACTCTCTTGCTGTACACACAATGGCATAAACATATGCTGTTTTATTGTAAAAGTGAGGAGAACTTGAATTAATGAAAACTACTTCGCAACTAGTAGTACCACAGGCAATTGTTTCATATCGGTAAACGAATATTTGTCTGAATAAATGTAGCGGTGATTTTTTTCCACACCTGCCCTCATAAAAATGATTTGACAGCGCAGCGGGGACGACAAATCGGGTGTATGTCATATAGAAACCACAAGATGGCGGTGTCAAATCCTCTGTTTAGGAAGCAATCTCGCGTGACAGGGAGGCACTCCTCAGCATACTTGAACTCAGTTTATTCGACCAGTGGGTTCATTAGCGAAGACCTCGCCTGCAAGTTTATTTACAGAAATAGCATCTTCCATTAGTAATAGACCAAATTTCTTTAATTAGATTTGGGCAAGAATTTAATCATAAATCAACAAACATGGTTTTGTACAGCCCAGAGACTCTGGACAGCTTTTTAACATAATCTTGAATCGAGTTTGTAATTTGTGATTCACTTTTCCTTTAATTTAATCCAGTCCTAACATGCTTTATACTTTAAGTTAGTGAATCACGACTGATGGGCTTTTCTCAGTGTGATGTGAAGGCATCATTCATATTTATCCCAAAACCTCATTTGGACAAAAATCATGGGGCTTGCATTTATTCAATCTCTCTCCATTTGGCATGTGAACTGCAATCAAATGATTCATATAAACTCCCCAAATTTATGAAAATAATTTATGCTATTCACAGTTTTACCCTCAATATAATGTTTTTGAAACATATACTGTAAAACTATCGTTTTGAGCATTGAGCAATTGAAAAGACACAAACAAAAAAACATTTGAATTTGGAAAAACCAAACAGCACGTGCAGGCTACACTTTAATGTAATTATTTATATCTATTGTATTTTTTATATCCTGTACCTTCTAATTTATGGTGTGCAATTTACGGTACATATCCAAGAAATGTTGTACATCTGCTATGTAAGAATGTTTACTTATACCATTCGCTTTTGAGTGAGGGATTTGTTGTGAAGAAAGAAAAATAAGTGGTTTATGTAAAAACAGACCATTCGGGTGGTAGTTTTTATCCCGTTGCACTTTGCTTTTACTTTTACACCCCAGGAAAAAGAGTACTAACATGGTAAGTCACTCACCCTCCCTCCGAAGAGTGTAAGTTGGGCACAAATATAAAGAATAAAATAACCCCTAAATTAAGTGGTATCAAAGCTATAAAGTGCTACCTATGATTTTGTGCTGCTTTTTCTCTTTTTTTCCCCATTTATTCTTGAGTATATCATGTTGTTTCAGGCCCAAGGCAGTGCTGCTGGTTGAAAGAAGATCTGGGTCAGCACATTATACTCCTTAATGAAAGATTGAGTTTCCAAACCACAGAGACGAGAGGAAGACAGTCTGAGCATTAGAGCGAAGCCAATAGCTTCTGCTGTGGGGGTCAGTGCTTACACAGGGACCTGTATTCTCTGTAAGAGATAGAGAACACACCCTGAAATACGCACACACACACACACACACACACAGCCAGACTGAGAGAAACACAAAAACACACCTACCGAGATTCACATATGAACACACAGACACACATAAAGAGACACATGCAGACAAACATTCGCTCATGTACCAGCATTCGGCAACGAACACTAATGAATGTGTGTGTGGTCACCCGCAAACATACACACACGCCGTACAGAGACACCCATGCACACTTACATACACTCACCCGCACGCGCTCATGCTTTCATTCAAAAGTGCACAAAGACACTCGCGCGTGTGTAACTGCACCAGCGTACAGATGCGCACATATTAACACACTCCCTCTTATAGTATTCAGTTCCGATGAAAGAGAAGTGGCAGCTTGCCAGGGGTCAACAAAGAGAGGCAAGCTTGGAATAGTAATGAAGGTTTGTGTTCTCAGCACTCAATGAAGTAATTCCCCCCACCCCCCCAAAAAAACCTGCCCAACCCCTGTGAACAAGGTCTGTGTCCCTTAGCAGAGCTTCCCACACAAGATCTCACAAAGACACATTGTCCCGAGACTGTTCCTTGGGACAGCCTGCTATCTCCACTTATTATCTGTCCTCCAAGTGAAAACAAAGACCTTGTGGTGGCGTTTCATGTAGGTCCAGCTGGAAATTTGTGTCGACTCCAATCCCAGCACAGGAAATGACATTTCCTACATTTTGCAGGGGAGAGGAGTGATTAGGGGAGTGAGAGAGGGGTGTTTTCTGACCAGGAACAGAGCGAGCAGTGTTTCATATTACACAGAAACGGGGCGAAAAAGGAGGAAAAGAGCCCCGCTACTCCATTCTTTTGAGCTGTTCAGCAGGGTTTATGGAGTCTCTGGGTCAGCGAGAAAATGAAAATCTCTTCAGTGGTCGTAGTTCTCCTGACTAGATCTTTAGTTGGAGGTAAGCACGGTTTTTTTTTTTTGTTGGGTCTGAAAGTTTTGGGTGAGAGATGTGCACGTTATGAGAAAGAAGGTCCTCGGTCGTAACCCGATCTGTCACTTACAGCTAGTATGCAGTGGAAATGGATGAAAAGGAGAGCGAGGTACAATAGAGTTTAGAAAAAGTTGAGGAAAAGGTCTAATACTCTTTAAACAAGTTCTGAAACTCCCGAGTGTTGAGAAAGAACGAAACAAGAGCACATTGAGTTGGAAGAGTAACAGTATATGTAGGAGCAATTCATTTTTATTGTCCCTTGAAATGAAAAATATGTTTAAATATTATGCCTGATAAAGCGTATAATATAAATAAAACATGACTACCTTTCTGTCATGTCTTAATGGTAGGCTAAAATTCTTCCCTATCTTGACAGTTGTTGTTTATGTATTTTACACAAATGCTTTTCTAAGTTTAGCCTTCCAAAATTTGAATACCGTTTTGAAATGTATACATGTATATTTTGGTCATATTGACATATATGATTATAATTGAAAATTTGAGTGGGTAGAGAGTTGTTTTGTCATATTGAAATCTAAATAAATTAATTTCCAAAAAATATATACCTAAGTTCAATATCACCAACATTTTTTCCTTATTTGTTTGAATTTGTTAACAATGAAAACAGTCATTTCCCCAACAAATATATGTTTATGTCTTGGTAGACTTTTGCCTGTGATGTGGTTACAGTGCTCAGAATAAACCCCAGAAACACCCCCGGGGGAAAACAAAATACATTCAACAAAACGAAAATAAGCAAATGCTCGGAACAGATGTTTACAATTTTGTGTCTTGTGTCTTAGTTTCAACAACAAGAAAAAAAGGGGAGAGAAATACTTCCCACCTGTAGTTGTTCTGTTTACCCTGGCGTGACATATCGACATATTCTCCTTATCGGGCTTGATCTGACTGAAAATAACTAGGAGAAGGCGGCAAAGAAGCAGAGAATTTGTTTATAGTTGGTTTTTTCCATTACCAATGAACATTTGGGGACCCCTTTCGCTCAATGTTTTCATTTTATGGGTGCAATTACATTGAAGTGGTAGACTTTGAAACGACTGGAAAAAATGAACATGTCGACAGAACATTTTAAGTATACTCACAGTGAACGGCTATAGCCGTTAATCAAATATGTGCCTTTGCGTTTCAAAACACAGAGCAGGTAAAGCAGAGCTTTCTTTGTTTTTGTTTGCGTGAGAAATGAAGAACCCATTTACATCACTTATTTGTTTAGTGGGTAGTCTCACCCAGCACTGCATTTGTGCTACAGTTTACTTTAACACATTTTGATATGTTACCACTTTTATATGGTAACATGTATTACCCATTTGTAGTAATGGATATTTATGAAAACAATTCAGGTTAAGTGCTTTGCTCAAGGGCGTTGTGACCTAATCCATGCAAGATGCATGCTTTTGGCTGCTTTCATTATACTTCTTCTGCTCCTCCCTAGGTCCTCTACATAGCAATAGTTGTATATTACTAATAGTATTTCTGGTCAGTTTGTGCTCTTGCAGTAGTAGTTTTCTTTCCTCAACAGGCCTTTTTCAGGATTAAAGCCCATGCTTATGTTATCTCCTGTGGCAATTTGGATGTTTAGTCCCCGCAAGGACTTCTGGCACCATTTTCCCTGACTTATGCTCTTAGCTTTGAAAGTCCCTCACGTAACAGTGCCTGCTAAATGTAATGCAGTCTGATGGTTGCTTTCTTTGCCCAGAGGTTTGTGAGGCCCTGAACGTCACTGTCACCCCAGGGCCAGTCACGATGTGCCGGGAGGGGGACAACGTCACGCTGTCCTGCCAGGTGTCCCAGATGAAGAGGCCCAGCAGCTTGCTGGTGGTGCGCTGGGTGTTCTCCCGCGAGGCTGGCGAGGAGCACCTGATCGTCAAGCTGAACATGAGGAAGGCCAAGTACTACGGCAACTACACCAAACGCTTCGCCAGCCCCAAGCTCAGGCTCTCAGAGGAGGAGGAGGGCAAGGCCTACAATCTCCAGGTCCTCAACGTCTCCAGAGAAGACGGGGGACGCTACGCCTGCAAGGTCCAGGAGATCAGGAAGCATCGGAACCGCTGGAGGGCCTCCTCCAATGGCACGGCAACGACGGAATTAAAAGGTAACTATGGCAATGCCCTACCAAAGGCCCTCGAGGAATCCAAACTGCAAAACTTAATTATTTTCTTATTGTCTGCCACTGTCATTAAGTGTGAGAGGTAAACAGTGGGTTTAACTTGTGCTTGAGTTCTCTGTCTTTTTAAATTCACTGCTTAGGGGTTTCCTGTTGCCAGAGAAAGTTACAAACCTGTATTTTAAATACGGTTCATTTTTTTCACCAGGATACAAACAATAAATGCACCTAAGGCTCAAGAGACGGCTAAGCTCAAGAAAACCATCTAAATTGACATACTAAGCATTTTCAATCCATTTGGAAAGGGTATTGATTTGTTGTGTGTTGGAGGTTTGTCTAACAAGCCATCTCAACATGCTTCACTCTTTCTTTTAGATACTTTACTTTTGAATACGATCTTTTTTAAAGGTGCTACGAAAGTTATGAAAGCAAACAGACGGACAGGACTCGGTGTAAAGTTTTTTCATTCTTCTTTGAATTGTTTTTCTAGTGCAATACACAGAACGTCCATCCTCACACAAATTTTCTTTCACGGTAAAAAATATAGTCAGTTTTTTTTCCCCTTGTAGCTGTTACAAATAATATCACTCTCCCACTAGGTGAGCATGTTTAACGTTTGTCATGTGATCGATGGATCATCTCTCAGAGAGCAGCCATGCTTGCCCTTTGAAGTTACGCAACGCCGAAATAAAAACAGTTTCACGTGGGAGAGTTATTCTTTCGCCATGGAGGTCAGAGGAAGATTGCTTCCCGAGAGGACGGCGGGGTGAGGGGGTCAATTGAGGGAGTGTCGACCCGGTGTGGCCCGGGCTCGGGCCGCGGAACAGCTGCTTCCTCCTGGCCTGTTAGGCCGGCCCCGGCCCGCGGTCGCCTGCAGTTCTGTCTCTTCGGGCCTATTTTTCACACCAATCACTGAAAATGGTGGATGACACAGGATAGATACAGTAAGCAGTCACACTGAGGGTAGATGTTGATTGAAATCGTGGAATTCTTGGAAGCCAGCACAATAGATGACAAGGCAGGAAGGATTTACTGGATAGCGCAAACATGAGTGGACAGCTGAAGCAACTGTTAGGCCACGACCAAAGTGAATGAACAGCTTACTTCATGGACTAATTTGCATTTTATAATAGAGAACTAGAGTTCTTCCACATATATGTACAAGAATTGTTTTTTACAAAAGCAAAATTAAACTGAATCATCCATCTCGAAGCTAGTTGCCTTAGCGTTTCCCTCACAGTTGAGTGCAGTCTGTTAGCATTGCTCACTTTGTGTACATGTGCTGTATCTGTGATTTCCACTCTAAACGCCTCCCCTGCCAACGAAAACAGTCATTAGTCCTATAAATGTGTGGCGTTTGACAGGTCGTGCTGAAAGAGGAGGAAACCTTGGCGCAGATAAGACGGATAATATTGACTTTGGCTTCTCCAGAGCCTGTCCACACTGTTCGCACAGCGCACGGGTTGATGCAGGTGGCGAGCGGATAGTACACGGTTCTGTATCAGACCATGCCTCACCTTTTCTGACAGGCTAATAAGAGACCACAGCTTACCTTAGAGGTAACAAGATAACATTGGTGCAAATGAAAATGAAAAATCTTCACTGTTAGTCGTTAGATAGGTCTGCTTTCAAAATGATCATCATCTAGAGTCGCCATGCAGTCAAAATATTTTAAGAAATAAAATTAGTAATTTGGAGTGTTTTAACTAACACCTGTTATGTTCCCATTTTCACTTTTGCACACCCTACTGGGAAGCAACAAAAATCTAAATAACCACTATATTTTAAGATATGTAGGAAGGGGTTCTCAAAGACCATGTTATGGTGTCTACTAAGGAGTGTAAAGGGAGAAAAATAAACTGAAATATAGTTCTCAAACGCAAAAAGGGGAAAAAAAAGCATAACTATCACAAAACAGATTTCTTCACTCAGAATTCCCCCTAATCGGGGTTTCTTTAAACAACTAAAATCCTGTTTTGGGGTCCTCTCAATTAAGGAAAATAAATCCCACATCGGGGCAGTTCTTTCGCTTTGTTTGCAAACAAGAACACAAAATGCAGATGCCAATATCTAAAGCATTCAGCCAGGAAGGAGAAATACCAATTTACCAGGAGCCAGCCTCTTAACCAAACCACTCCTAATTCCCAACTGAACTTACCTTCCAAACAGACATGCTTATATACCCTGTGGCTGATTAGTCACAGGTGGCTGAATTTTCACAGCTCAGCCTGTTAACCAATTGAGGAGGCTCCACCCACCAGCCTCAGCACAAAACCAGAAATGGACTTCTGGAATGGAAAACCAGTTTATATCCACAGCCACCCATTACACGCCTTCATGAGGATTTCAAAGGCGAAAGCGCTTTTCTTTCAAGCAGTTCATTTTTTTTTTTTTTTTCAACAGTGGCCACTTTTTATTGCTAATCTAATTCTTTCATTTACTAGAAATAGGTTACATTTGGTGCTTCCCCTCTTCTTTGTCATGTTAAGGCCGGATGTGAAAAACTTCAGACAGCACTACAATGTATTTGTTGCATCCATGCACTAAACCAGTTGATTCCAATTAGCACAACATCTTCAGCCAGGTAGATGTGGCAATGAGTGAAATCACCTGCTTTAGTGCAGGGGTAGCACAAATACACTGTAGTGCTTTTACTTTCCGAAGCTGGAGTTTTACACCTCTGGGTAAGACAGCTGAACACTGGAAATCAAGAGGAATCTGTATTATAAGCTCTTAAATGGCTAAGACCATGGCCTTCCCCTGTGCAGGAATCTCCCTTTATGAAACTGGTGCTAATCCCATTCTGCCTGACTGGATTTTCCTTTTGAAAACAGCAGGGGTGAGGGGGTGGGGTCAGAGAGCCAAGACAAACACCTGGCTCCGAACGGGGAGGCCGCATTCAGCTTGACACAATGTGGGGCTCGACACGTGGTGGGCTAGCGGATGAAAACACTGCTGTTTCTGTGTAAGGCACACTGGGGGATTAGTTCTCCTTGTACGTTCGGGTCAGCAGCTGCAGTTTCTTAAGAGACGGGAGCATAACGGAGACAGTCATATGAAACGAATCGGGCTGGGAGGCTAGCGGAGCATTTCGCCAGTAGAGGCCCGCTTCACACGTCAGCATATTATGGTTCGAGGTAAAGGTATCGTATAAACATATCTCTGAAGAATTAAAGAATTAAATTGAATTAGAGAATGGATGAGGAAAAAAAGAGGGATGTGGAAAGAGGGAAAAAAAGAGCGATTGTTAACAGTTCACCCCCGCAGGGTTTCAGAGAACAAAAGAAAAACAACGAAAGCAACTTCGAAAAATACATCTTTCATGCTTTGGAAACAAGCACTTCCAGAGGTATTGTGAAGCAAGGCACAGGTCAGCTCAGTCCTACAGTACAAAACACCGTGGGCTAAGTTAACTGTTGACGTTTCTTTGTCAGAAACGCTAAACTAACAAACTATGACAAAGCCTCGTAATGCTCTCCCACATGAATGCTAAACCGTAATAGCAATATGGAAAATCCCTCTTTATAGTTCTGCTCCTCTTGTTTTTCCACACCACGGGCTACATCGAAAAATGTGTTACGGTATGTCTGCCTGGCAGAAACGTGTTAACTTTAAACAGAAAACGCATGTCAGATGTGAACTTAAAAGACATCTGGGAGGGGGGTACCAGATCTTTATTAGAAGCCCACTGTTTCTCATTGCACTACAAAGATATTCCAGCCATAAGGCATATATTGCTGAAGTCACAGTTTTATGCCCAAGTTTTATGAAAGCACATGGAGTAAGCAAATTCAATAAGACACAAGGTATGTTGCAGGCAGATCAGTGTCAAAAAAGTATTTGAATACACTTTAAACACAAGCAGATACTTGCAATTTGAAAGGAAACATTAATTTTCACCAATACTCAGACGAATACCCCTCTTTCATGTATTGTATATTATTGGTCCAGTAACATATAATTTTTAGGGGTCTACAGTGACATGAAATTTAAGCAGCAGCTAAAAAGAGTTCCAAAAACATATTTGAGTTCATAACGAAAATGTATCTGTGGAATAGGGCAATACCTTGGCACTCTGAAAAGCCCTTGTGTGTTTGCACAGCATTGAAAAACTGTAATTTATTAATATTTTTTGTACATACATGTTCTTGTCATTTTTGTGTGCATAGGTGTTCTTGTAATTGTGAGCGTTCATGCAACTCAAACTCGCAAAAACACTGCAGCTTGAGAATCAGGAAGATTAATGCTTGCTTGATTTTGTCGTGAAGGACAAAGCACATTGTACTTGGACCAGTCAGACCAGTCTGGGCTCAAAGAGCCAAACTCAAAGAGTATAAATCCCATCTGTTGCAGTTGATCTGCAGCACTCACAGAGACAGTATAAATCCCATCTGATTTTGCAGTCTCTATCTTACAAGAACAGTAAAATTGTTTCAGGTGCATGTCACTGAGACTTCAGATACAAAATGGAGGGGCTAACTTGCTGCTGATTGCTTTAAAGTGCGACTTTGAGACGTTACAACTGTTTCTAATTTCTATTCATCCGGCCATGAATACACAGTTCTTAAAACACACATTCCGTTACAACTGTTTCTAATTATTATTCATCCGACACTGAATACAGTTCCCTTCTAACAAGCTGTGAATTATTAATAAAACTGATTTACTAACAAGCTTGAAAGTTTACTTCAAGGAAATGGCGTTGTTCTCTTTGAAACAGGTTTCATTAGGTCTACATTTCAGAGTCAAATGCTATGCCAAAAGGCTTGGTTTGCCTAAATTGAAAATGTCCTTGCCCTGTGACTAATCGTTGAGAGCCTTTTTATTGGACCTCGATAGAATGCAAAGGTATGGATTACTGTCATTGGTACTGAGAAAAAAAAGCCACCATTTCTGTAATGTATACTGCCTCCGGTGGTTGGCAGGGGTAACCAACTCAGCAACACAGCTGGTTTTTCCAGAATAATTGGCTGAAATCTTGAGCTCGAGTCCTTGTGTACCTCACACTTCAGCTGTTTTACCAGATACCTGTCGATACAACTTAATCTTTAAAAAAATATCAAAAATACAGCACAGTTAAAATCTGCTTTGGACTGATTCAAAAAAAGATTCACAAAATCTGCAATAAACATGGTAAAAGGTTCTACATTTTTACCATGTGTTTCCAAAAGTAGAAATTAGCACTGAAAATATTATGATATGGCAAACTGGTACCACAGATTATCTGGTTGTTGCTGGGATAGATAATGCTAGACCTAGAGGGTTCGACATGTTTATGGTTTTTTCTCCATACAACCCTCCAGCTACTTCATTTTATAAGTTAAGGACTTCATGAACGCATTTGACCATATGCTGAGGTTGGAGAAAAAGTTTTACCAGTCAGACTCCAAATTGTCTGGCTCAATTGCTATAATCAAAAGTTCAAATGGAAATACGTCTCTGCAGGACCAGGGTTACCTAAAATATGATAAACAACCAGAATAAAAAGAAACCACTGAAGGAGAAAAACAAGTCTATTTGTGGCCACTATACTGATAGGATTTTGGTATGGTCTGGATACAATTATGATAATTCTATTATGTAAATGAACTCCAAGAGCAATAGCTGAAGGCGAGGCCTCCAGTTACACCCTTGCACTGAACCCAAAGCAGTTGGGCAGTGATACATAAGGGCCGACTAGCGCTCCAAAAGGCTTACCTCTGGAATCCAGAGCCAGGTCGGAGCCAGACACCTGGTAGCCTGGATGTTTCCAGACCGCACTGTGGGTGTTGACTGATTCAGGAAGTGAGCATATTAGGAGAAAATGTGGACCTCAATCTACTCAACCTGTAATCCTCGGCACACCTTGGGCCAGATTTGGCAAGTCTTTTCTGCACATGTAATTTCAGTGACATGGTTTGTGATTGGAGCAAATTAACTACCTCAACCAATCACATGCCCTTTTTTTTGTTTTGCATGTAGCAAATGCTTTGGTTAATTCGCCCTATAGCATCCTAAATCTCTGGAAAAAAAGAATAATCTTTCTGTACCTAGCTGCTGTAATGATCGATACAGGGTTTCTCTTTTGTCTCTCTCAGTGCATGTTCTTCCAGCTGCTGAGAACAGGGATGGAATATGGCGACTGTTTGAAGGTAGAGTCCACGTTCTCGCTTTGTCTACACCATCACTGAGTGTAGCCTGTCAAGCTGGGTACAAAAACAAGCCTACAATTGTTCCATACGCCGTTTTCTTTTTACTGTCTTTCAAACATTAGCTAATCCATAGGCCGTCAGACATCTCCAGGATTTATAGCTGGCAGTAAAGCGTTTGGCTGAGTCACACGCGAGGCTCCCCGCTGATGAGCAAAGACCACACATCGAAGTCCAGAGTCTGCGGCAGCGTCAGCTCCTCTGTGGCCGTTTCTCCCTCTCTCTGTCTGCAGTCTAAACATCTGGACGGGACATTAAGACAGTATATGGGCTCCCCCCTTCACAAGAAGGCCTTGGTGGAGACAACAGCCCGACTAAAACCTGGCGACCAGGCCAAAAATGACATAGGATTTTGGTCGCACATTAGTCAGCCCATTAATCAGAATCTTGTTAGACCACGAAAGTGATTCTCTATGATGCAATACCATACACAATTCTTTTAGTCTGATCCAATTTAAATGAGTGTGATAAAAAAGTGAGTGAAGTCGCTCATTGAGAGGGTTTTAGCTGAGGGTGAAACAGCGCGGATCGGTCACACTTACGGCCCTGTGTCTTGCAGACGTGTACCTGTGTGCTGTGCTGATTTGCTCCGTCGGGCTGGTCTGCATGCTCTTGTTCCTGGTGGTAATCACATGCCAATACCTGCAGAGGAAGCAAAGGTTGAAAGGTAGGCGTTTGCTTTACATTGACGTACCCTTTGTCTGATGATGAATACACAGGAAGTCTAGAGATACGGCATAAAGGTCCTGCATCAATATGTAAGTCATTAGTAGGTATTACTCAAAATTTTAAAATGGGACAGGTACAAGATCATCACTATGACAAACGGTTCGCTTTTTTTATCCAGGAAGTTAATTTGCTTGAAATTTCTAATTGAGAAATTGCATTTGTCTTGTTTCCTCGCAGCCAGTTACTACTTGGTCAAGAGCCCCCAGAACAGGTGAGTCTTCTAGCTGTATTGATGCGCATAACGATTCTTCCCCTAGAAGAAGAAAAAAGCTGAGAGGATGGATGCACATAGAAATGATTTGTTGCAGCTGTGGAGAGCGTTTAATTAGTTTTAGAGAAGCGCGCAGACTGTGACTCGTCAGACCGCACGCCGCACAGCATCTTGGTATGGTTCCCATGGCAGCCTCCTGCTGCGCCTCCTGCACTGAAATAACCAACACCCGAGTCAGAGCGATACCTCAGACTCCACACCTCGGCTATGATAGCCTGTGAGGTTAAACTACCCAGCTCAGAGAAACTACCCAGCACTCTGTGCTCTGCCTGCCTGTTTTTAATCTGTCTGTCCTTCCACCAGCCCACTGATATGGACCTTCAGTCGGACCTTTGATGTAAATTGCAGTAAATTTGATTTCGGTACAATACATTTTCTGACAACATGAATTTGTTGAAAACGGTTTTAACGCTACTAAACTAGAGGCATTGGGACTGGAATATTGGAACTTGATCTCTTAAGGGGAGGATTTGTGCCTGTCAATCACTGAGGTAGGAGGACCCAAGACCCCCCCCCCCCCACACCTCCATTAAGCTACAGAAAAAAAGGTAGTTGATGGAATTGGGTTAGAATGACCTGAAGAGGAAGTTCACAAAAATTCCAGTTAGCATTATTTTTTTAAGTATATCATTGTATTTGTTCACTGTGGCTTCAGTGTTCTGTTATAACACGTACCTTTTCTTTTGCAAAATGAAGTTCAGGGGAGACTGTCACCAGTGTGATCAGCTCATCTCCAAGTTTACCCAGAAAGGAAAAAAAATATAAACACACGTCCAAAGAATCGCCCAGCAAGTCACCTCCTGACTTGCCAGCCAAAGGTACTTCCTCTTTCATCACATGACTAAACTGCACTATCCACCTGTATTCTGCTAAATATTGATACATATAGTTTTTATGAAGTTACAAATTACTAGATCATTTTTTGTGTTGATGCTAAGGCTAATTAGTGCAATATGTAATTGTGAATCAATTTTATGTGAAGCTTTTGTTAAATTCTGCAGCCTGTTGTATAAGGCTTGTTTTCCACAGCTGTAGGACTTGTGATTTAGTCACTTTCTCTTCTCAATCTGGCTATTCAGTACCACACTTCATAGCCCTGCTTGCAAGCACCAGAACTAGAGAACAAAGACAGGGGCATCACATATACCAAACGTACTGAAAAGAATGATTGGCACCTGTACTTCATGTTTGACACCAGTAACCTTAATCAATCTTCATAAAGCTGGAACGGCAACTTAACTAGCTCATAGATTTTAATTAAGTGGCCATAATAATAAGACCAATGCACACATTGAGTATGTTTTCGTACATTGTCCTATAAGAGCTACATTCAATGTTTTATTTTCATGGTTAAGATAAACCCCTGAAATAATAATTTCTGCCTATATAGTCCTCCTAATGTGGACATAGAAATATGTGGACATAGAATTATTTAGCTCTCAGGACCATTTTTTGTCCTTCCGTTGAAAACATCCTTCCTTTTTGTTGTATGTTGTCATATTCCTCAGTACCAATGGGAGACAAGATGAGGCGGCCGAAACTTATAAAAGTTCAGCCAAGAAAAGTGGTTTTGGTAAGTCCTGGAAAAGAAAAGATTAATAATTATTTATAATCATGCATGTCCTTCATACTATGTCATTGGAGTAAATAATTTGAGACCAAATTAAAAAATAAATATGGATATACATATACATCATACACTGTTTCAGGAATCGTAGTGGGAAAAGTTTTAAGCAATTGTATTAGCCCTATAGTCTATCCACCTGTATACTGGTCTAATAGCGAAACAACCAAATGAGCAACAAATGTAAATACTTCACATGCATTTATGGGACTTGCTATATACCTTAACAGAACGTTCACCATTTCCATTTATTTTAGTTAGGGACAAATGGGAGCTAATTAAACAAAATTAATAAAGTTCAATTATTGAATTAAAAGTGCTTTCTTTATTGTGTTGCTTGTTTTATTAATCATTCTGATGTGTTTAATCTTTTTGCTACAAATTGTATAATATTTACATTTTAAAACCTCTGGTGCTTTTCTTCATATTTTCAATTGAATTATTACAAGCAAGAAAATATGCAAGGGGGGAATTATATGGCTTGTTTCATAGTGCCATATTGTTTGTAGAAGTTATTGCTACACCGTCTCCCATTTATGAGGCGGCTAATTTTATTTTGTTTTATTGCTTTCCAAAACACAATTATTTATTTAGCATGCTTTGTTTTTTATTGCATTACATTTACTGTGAAAGTATCATAAAAAAAGGTATAAAAAATGTTGGTTCACCAAATGTAGCTCCATGACCCATCTCAAGGAATCCAATAGTATTGTCAAGCCCAAAAATAATCGGATAATTGGTTGGATGGAGGTCTAAAACGCACCAGGTGCGAATCAATTTGGGCTTAATAAAATGAGGCATGTGGCCAACGTGTTTCTACGATAGTGGTTCATTGAATCAGTGTGACTTGGAGGAGATTTGAGGACACAAGACCCCCCTGGTTGGCCAAGGGTGGGGGGGTGTACAGTACATTCTTTAGTTTCTGCTTCCAGGACTGCGACTGATTTCGTCTTATTTATTTCTGAAAAGGTGGAAAGAGTCCATGTTTATTTCCGTTACTGTTTAAAATATTTAAAGGTTTAAAGTTTAACTGTTAAATGATTCAAGTTTTTTTTTTGGGGGAGGGGCATTTTGATTCTCCAATGTTTATACTACGAGTATAAAATCTGTTACTACTTTCAGTTATAGCTCAGTTGTAGCTCAATCTTTACAGAATGAAAGATTATTTAGCAGCTCATTACATTCTTAACTGTGTATCTTTTATGTGTACTTTGATTATGTTCAGCACAGTCTTGGCCCTACGCAGACAATGGTCACACTTACCTTCATTCCCCTAAATTTTTAATTTGTTCCATAGTAAACATTGTATTACGCTACACAAAGAGGCAGGTAACACTGTGAATACTTAAAAGTTTATTACATAGGGCTTAAGTCTTGTTCATGAAGGAATTATGTCTAGTATGCTTGACGGTTTTATCAAGCTATGCTAAGCGTAGCCTCATGTGACAGACACGTAACCTGACTATAAGCCTAACCAGGTTGACAATCTAACATGATAGACGTCCACGTGTTTTTCCAATAATACAATGATCAATTGCTTCTTACACATCATAGTCATGAATTGGTGGGGCTTGTATCTGGGTTGGAGACTCAAGTCAACTCAGCCAGTGATCTATAACATGACGCTGGATAAAACTTTCTAGAACTAATCTAGCTGCAGGATGCCGAACCTTGCAAGCATTAACTTCCCTTTCCAGATACTGAAGGGACATATGGTGTCAAAACCATGCAAAGTGTGAAGCTATGAATTCAAAGCTATGAATTGGAAGCTATGAGCCTCATTAGCCAGCACTTGACAGAAAGTCACAGGTGCTGCTAACACAAGCCGCTAACTCACCGAGTGTTTTCCCTCCTTGTCCTCCAGCCAAAGATCACAGAAGAAAACCTGACGTATGCAGAGCTGGAGCTGGTCAAGCCCCAGCCGGAGAATAAAACAGCTTGTTCGGGAACTGTGTACGCCCAGATTCTGTTCGAAGAAAAACAAGTGTAAATAAAAGTGTATTGTAACTGTTTCATACCAAAACTGTCTATTTATAAAACATCTTTTTTTTTGTTGTTATAGTCTGTTTACCTTTTTGTTCCAATCAATGAGTTTTATTTGAAAATTAATGATAAAGGTTTTCAATGCATAACATACTGGACAAATATATATTTTTTCTTAATGTACTGAACTACAGAAAATATTTTTCCAGTGTCTTTTGTCATAGCATTAACTACTTTACTTCTAGCACAAAATTTATGTACATTTGAAAGAATGCTTTGCACCAATTTTCAATCAAGTGCTGTTTGGTGTGTATTGTAGGAAACCTTTCCAAAAGAGGAGTTATGGATTCCAGTCCGATAATTCTCTCTTGTACATTTCAAAAATACTGTGTAATTTTTATTATGTGATTTATATAATAATGTATGAAATATCAAGAATGAGGAAAGCTTGATATGAGCTGAGAAAACCAAATAATAAAGGAATACTAACTTTGGCTTGGAGTAACTTCATAAATTCATAGCCAGCCATGAACCAAAGGTTTTAAGGCTCTTTACATCTCTTCAAACATATGGCCAAATACAGAATGTTTCGGACAGTAGTGACTCTTGCCAGTAGTGGCCAATCACGAACTCTCAAAAATGAAAGCTGTAAAAGTGTACTGAAATTCCTAAAGAACCTTTAAACAACATACAGGGATTTGCAGACCTCACCAGCCTTGGCTAAACACTATATTCCAGACTGAGAACTTCCAACGAAAGGTCAACCATGGTGGTGGTAGTATCATGGTTTACAGGATCCAGGGATACGTCAGGACATGAATGACTCAAAGTAATTGAAGGAGCCATGGATTCTGCTCTGATTGTTCGGCCATTTGTCATTGAGCTGAAGCTGAACGACAAAACGGTTGAAAAACAAGAAATTAAAAAGTTTCAGAATGGCCTGGTCAATGTCCAGACCTAAACTGTGTTGAGATGTTGTGGCAGGACCTCAAATAAGATATTCATCCACCCACAAATGCCATTGAGTTGAAGCAATTCTGAGTGGAGGGGTGGGCCAAAACTCCTCCATGGCACTGTGACAGACTAGTCAACAAACACAGGAAGTGCTTGGTTGCAGTCATTTCTGCAAATGGTGGCATGAACAATAATTGGGTATATGGGGGCAAATACATTTTCACACAGGGTACTCAGTTTTGCATACATTTCTTTAATAAATTATTAAAACGAGAACTACAATTTTGTGTTATTTATTCAATCAGGCTCCCTTTCGACTAATATTACGTTTTCATCAAAGATATAATAAGATATTAGAATACTTTTTCAAGCAAATACACATAAATTCAGATCAGGTTAATACTTTTAAACAGTACTATATATATTATTTAGACATATGTTTGGAAGGCTAAATAATTTGAAATGTGTTCACATTACTTTAACTTCTTTGTCAGGGATGCGGACTTAAAGATTGTGAATTTTGATTTTGATAAAGTCATTTTCTTATGGTGAAATGTTCAGAACCTATTACGATTATTAAAGCCATATTTGTTATCTCGCAGCAAATTCTGCACAGAACTGGCCGTGCAGTTCCCGTTTCACCACCCCCCTTCCAAAACCCCCTTCAAGCCAGCCGGCGTCGCCGATGACTGTGATGAACCTGCTAATGGTTACATTTATTAAAAATTAGACTAATTGTAATCATGCTTAATAATTAGCTTTACAGTGCATTATAATTGGGTTAGACTACAAGATGGTTCTGCCTAGGTGCTATAATTTATTTGATTTAATTATTTGAAGGAGCCCAACAGTTTGACATTTAATATCGTAAAAACCATCGGCGTATCGAAACCGAGACGGCCATTGTCTTTTCAGAAGGTCATTTGCTTCTTCAGCGAGATATATGACGATCATTTTCCACTCTATTAAGCCTCTCTACTTAGCACAATTAGCAGTGTGCGCAGAGGTTAAAGAGACCAACCTCCCTCTTCATTGTGGTCACAGCACATATTTATCGCCAGATGCGGCTGCCCTTTTCTCCGGAGCGCTCCCGCTCTAAGGAGGCGTCTCTATTGGTCCAGGGGTCTGCTGAAGGCAGTAATGTTGCCCCGCGTCTCTGCTTTTGAAGGACGACCTCCCCAGGAGTTGCTCCGAACGTACAGCAAACGCTAATTACCATTCCGATCCCAGACATACCAGAGGTCCTTAAAGCGCTTTGGGCTAACCTTGTCTCGGATGTCGTCGTTTTTCGGGTTGCGGGATGTTCTAGCCTCGGAAACCCTGCAGGGTTGACGAGAGGCACGAAGAGAAGTGTTTGCTTAGCGTGCTGTAGTTACAGAAACTTCAAAGCCCAAATGTAAACCCTTTGGGGCCTTGGGTAAATTATATAAGATGGAATTACAAGACAGCGGGGACATCAGGCCAGTGGTATGGCCAGGGTGGGTTGCCTTAGTATTTAGAGGACTGTTGATGTAGAAACGCATCATGTGCCTTCTGCAAGCTCAGCTGTCCCTTTTAGTGTTATTCATGTGGCCGGTGACATGCCTCATCCGTCATTGTCAAATGCGTTATATTTTCCAGTAAACTGGAACGAGGACATGTCAAAGAAATACACTTGTGGGAAATAATGGCTTCCTTTTTGAATAAGTGAATCCCATGAAACACTGAAGTGAATCCCATGAAAAGCATCAAATTTTTTCCCATAAAACCTCCATCTCTACTGTTTTCTTGATGTTGTGGCCATGCTGCAGTTTATAACAAACCAACAATGCACCAGGTCACTGCAGGCCTTCAGCTGCTGTCAGTGAAAAACACACTGCTCCCCTTACAGGTTCTAGCTTTTAAAATAGCTCCTGAGGCAAATACACTGGAGGAACCTAAATGTTTCAAGTGCAGTAGTCTGAAAAGAAAGTCCTCACACTGTAGACAGCACAGACCTCCCTTTGGAACATCCCATTAAGATATCGGCTCTTATTTCAGTAATGCTCCCAGTTAGTCACTTTGACCAGGGGTCCATACGGTTAGAGTTGGCTGGGAATCTTCATCTGATCTCCTCTGGTCAGCCAGGAAGATCTACTGTCTGCCTAAGAAAGATTATTGGGTTAGCCACTCAGCTGGGTGACTGCAGAGTGAAGAGATGGAGCAGCTGACCGTCCATGCACCATCGTGTGTGACGTGACAGAAGATGTTTCGTGTTGTAGAGACGGGCGAGGCCTGGCGTTCCAATTTGGGGAGAACAAATGGGGAAAGAAAACGTATTTTCACCGAGGGTACCTAATATTAAACCGTCGCCCTACGGTCCGAAAACAAGGACGCTAGCCGCCGCACATTGAGGTGGGGAAATGACCTTACTGTGAGGCTGATGTTATTTTTGCATTATGGTTTCACGTTGCAGCCTCCATCATTCTGACTGCGCTTCCTTTCTGGAATGATTCATACATCTTAATGACGGTAATTAGGGAATGGAGCTTCAAGGGCCGGGAGTAAAGCAACAATTAGCCTTCTCCCCCTGGAACCAAGTGGAGCATGCACGGAGGGAGTCACCTCTCTCCCTGTAATCAAGCCAGCCCCTACCCCACCCAACCAGGAGAAATTACAATCCCATGGCTGCTCTTTAAAAAACAACAGCAACCTATGCGTGCGAGAGTTCTAATATAAGCACATTCGCGCATTGTGGAATTCCTGCACCTCAAGTGATGCCTTATCTATAGTGTTGATGACCCCCAACACCTGAAATGTGAAATTAATATCCCTCCATCCTGCAAATGTATCATATTTGACACTCCTGATGAACACGCGTGTATCTTTGCTTTTCTTTTCAGTGTTTTGTACCTCCTGTTCACATTAGCTCGCGCCAGGAGGCTGGTCCTGATTTCACAAAGCACTGTGAGGGTGCTTTCAGATATTTGCTTATACGATACTTAAAATTCTTGAATTCCTCAAGAAGACCATCTGTGGGATTGTGAGAAAGTCCCTGCATTCCTCTTCAACATTATGAGAAGTAATTACGGGGAGAATTTGCGTACATTTCTACACCAGGCCTCTCAGAAACACAGAAAGCTTGGGCTTGATGGCTTGCTTGCATATCTAATATCCTAGACTTCACTTAAGTTGTCATTAACACTTTAGTTAGTGCTGATTAGTTGGGAGGTACTTAGTCATGCACAGTGGAACATAATTAGATAGCGTCAACAGGGCAAGAAGAGTATTTTAACAACTCAATTTTCATTAAGGTCTTCAGAACGCACTCTTAACCAGAGCAACTTGCTGGCTTGTTTGCTTCAATTTATTCTGGAACCTTTTAGTTTCGAGTCCAGTTCCCTAACTGTTACGCGATACTGTCTTCCAGGCAGTGGACAAGGAGGTCAGATGATGAACAGCGGAATGAAAAGAGCTGTGGAAGTACCAACCCATTTCCTGGAAGAGCATGTTTTTCTGAACTCAGTCGCATTAATGGAGGATGTTGCAGTAATGAGACAGGCATAGTACTTGACTACAGCATTTCAAATATGGTGAAAAAATAGCTGAGGATAAAAAGTAAAAGATACAGAAGCGTAGTCTACCATAATCACACCTGAACACAAAATGACATTACCATATACAGTGCCTATATATATATGTTAGTTCCACACTTATTGCAGCAAGTCACATGGTTATTTTAAACCAATAAGACAAGATGTTTATGTCACACATTTTTATGCTGGTAGAGTGCAACAGGTCAAATACAGGAAGATGACAGTGAGGTGTACAGCTATAAAGGAATACGAAAACACATTTTGCATTCATCTGTGCGGATTGGTGGACACAATTACAGTATTACAAGTTCAAATGAGGTCATTTGTTGTTGTTTCATAATTTGTACTCATGTGTCTCAGCACTGTACCTTCAGCTGAGTCACACCCAGAATCTGTAAATTGTGATCATAATCTCATATAATCGTCAAATGGTGATCTGAGAAAGTTCCATCACATTCAGTGACGGACCAATGTGTTTACTTTCATCTCTAAACAGCCTCTCCCCCTCCCTGAGCCTCCAAAGCAATCTAAATTAAATTTTACTAATTGACTGATTGAAATTAACCAAGTTGCCAGCATCACTGTAAAAGGAGTAACTGTGAACTGAATTTTGAAACACGGCCTCCGCATGCCACAGGGCAAAACAATAGGTACTATTCTGCGAAGATGTAAAAATCAAGAGGCCCAGCAAAGAAGACATTGTGTAACACTTCTAAAATTAGCTCTCTTAATTTACACGAAAATTACAATTACATTACAATTTCCATTAGGATCATGAGGAAACCTACTAGCGAGCCAAATACGCTACAAATGTCTTTCGTGAATAAACATAGTTGGTTGCCTTCCTGTCTTCTCAGAGACCAAAATTTGAGCTTTGAGCTTCTCTGCCTTAGTCAGTCTGAATTAATGAATTACGGGCTGTCCCACTCAAAACCACTTGACATAGAAAATAAATACATCATACTGAATGTCTTTCGTTCGATACAATGTGCCACTCACGTCTCAACCACAATTTTGAAATTTGCATCACTTTTTTCCCTAATGGGACAGCAGACAGTCTGCCCACACCATATTTTGTACACTGTATTTTACGAAGTAGGACAGCTGACAGGTTTATAGATTAACAGAGGTCAACAAGACAACGGGTGTCAGAGCTGGAAATTGAACCTAAGGCCTGAGTCAGCCGTCTCACCAGATAGTTGCATCATTAAAGCGCTGCAGATTCAAAGCACTTTAATAATGCGCTGGAATAGCTCAATGCATGCTTGATTTAAGTAAACAATTATAAAAGCCCACATTAAGGAAAAACAGTCAGATAACCTTACGCGGAACTTTCATAAGCAGTATTGTTAACTTCGTTATCAATTGCAATCTTTCCTTTCTGCGCAGTACTTAATTATGGACTTTAATGCTTTTTTGGAGCAATTGAAAACAAATATCTAAACAAATAACATCAACTTTATTCTTTTTATTGTAACAGTGAGGGTTGTAAAGTTGGAGATATACAGTCAGATTCTTGCAACAGAAACCACAGAACACATCTTTTCATGTTTATTTTAATGTCAGTCCTTATGAGCAAACGGCTGAAAAACTGAAAAACAAAGTCCTGTGCCTTCAATTCCTACACATTCACTCAATTTAAGTGAAAACAGAATAATCAATCATGCCACAGTTAAGATAAATTGATTTATTTACACGACATTCAATAAATGGGCATTACAGCTACATTTACACACGCTCACTAAGCCAACCGCACTAGCAAACATTTATACAAAATAGAAGACTTCACTGTTAACTTCAACTGTGGAACAGCTGGTATCTGTCTGTAGTATAAACACACATCAACATCATTAGTTAAGAATCCACTATCAGTGAAAGATATACATTTTTCTTTAGTAAAATCGTTCAAAAATAACTTCGAGCAGAAACCTGCTGCCCAGGAAACACTGATATCTCGACAGTGGAGGGATCAATCATCTCGAGATGCGATGGTGGGGGGGGGAGTAAAACGAAATTTACAATTAAAATAATAAATGATACACAGAAGGGAGGATCTGAAAGCCAGCCAGATGAATGTTTATAAAATAAACAGTAGTCTGAGTCAGGTCCTTTCTGGCGACTGGTACACGGCGCAGTGCCGCGGTTTCCAGACCAGACCGAAACAGAGGCGCGGCGTCTCCTGTTTCTCAGATACGTCGCAGTTCTTTCCTCTTCTGCCAGCTTTGCAGAACACGTCCAAGAAAATATATATCATTTATATAAAACCCCCACCTCCCCTTTTCGTCTGAAAAGAGCATTAGATAAACCCCATATAAAGTGATTTGCAAAACATTCGATGAGGATAGGGTCCGCGCAAAGTTTGTTCGGGAATGAACTGCGCTTTGCTCGAGTTTCATTTTGTCGCTGATTGATTCGACGCGCCTCTTAAAAGTGTTCGCCAAACGCGGGGACAATGAGCATTTGCATAAGGACTCAAAAGTGATCCGTACATGGTGGGTCCGCATGAGGTTGGTTCAGAAACGCCTAAACGGCTTTACTTTGTCAACGGGCTGCCTTTAAAAAATGTCTTTGAAAAGTGGTACCACAAAGAGCATCAGTGCAGTGACGGTGTTAAGGATTTTCAGTGAGGGGCGCAGTCCTCGGTAACTATCCTTCACAGGTCCAGCTGAACACTCTGCCCCAGGCGTCGCCCACCAACAGACTGCCGTGAGTCCTGCAACAGCGCAGACACAACAGTCAATTAGCCAGTTCATAACGGAGTGCTTATCTACTATAGCAAATATGTGATAGTTCAGGTTCAAGTCCAGGTTTATTGTGAAAAACATCATCGCACAACACAAAAGTGTATAAAATGGAATGTTTTCAACACCTCTGAGAGGCACCTAGTCCTAATAATAGGCCCAAATACAGTCAAAATAAATACACAAAAAATTCAAAATAAATACATGCAAGTCAATACAAGTTGATAAGCACCTAAATGAAGCATAAAATGACCAGATATCACATCAAACAAAGTTGAATTCTATTAAATATGAAAAATAAAGGTGCACAAATATTAAAACCTTGGCAAATATGATTTTTTTGATTTAAGATTTTCATTGAGAGCAATAAAACCATTTTTGAACCAATGGTTGCATTCATAAACCCGGTGTGGTATGCACATTCTTGGATTGTTGTCTTGAGGTACACTGCTGACTGGCACTTTGAACATCAGCGTGTTTAGCTATTATGTGACAGCATAAACTTACACTTCTCTGATATTGAAATTCACCTGCAAAACTTTCATAAGTTTGTAATACAACTGGTGTATTAAATGATTCGATAGACAGACGTGCATTATTGACACGCAAATATAACTACCAAGTTAGGGACAGATTTGTCAAAGCCTTTAACATGTTAAAATGTTTGCATATGCAAATGAAATTTCAGTGACATTATTTGTGATTGGAGCGAACAAACTGCCTGAACCAATCACATGCTCTCTTAGTCTACCAGCAAAAGTTTTGCATGTACTAAATACCTCATTACTACAAATCAGGCCATTAGGGTCCAAATTAGTATTTTTCACCTATAGCAATATTTATTTGACACATTGACCTCTTTTCGGTGCCTATTTGCATTATAATGCAAATGCTGTTAACTGCTGGAAGTATTGTGGCACTGAGTGGAATGTTCTGGTAGCGGTCACTGTGTGACATACCTGGATATGGCCAGAGCGGTGACAGCAGGGTTGTTTTTATAGCGTCGACGGGAGACCGTCTGACTGCGGTTCAACTCCTGAGAGAGGACCAGGTGTCTCTCCCACTCCTTACCTGCCGCGTCTGAAAAAAAAAAAAAAAAAAACCCAAGAAGAGCGAGAATTAGAAGCTGTTTTTATTTATGGTCAGCATGTTGTTAAATTGAGAAAAATACATCTAATATAAGCCTTCACTGTTACAAGAGGGGTTGTCCCAATTTAATTTGTACATTGTGATACTTATATGCGCTGACGCTGTGCTGTAACCAATGTGCGCTAAATTGGATTTGGGTATTATTGCTTTCTAAATTGCATGCCTAGTTCAGCAGAATTGCTCATCAGTGTTTACTGGCTGTATGTTTAATAACTTTCCCCATAATTCCTTGCAGCGAGTGCCTAATACCTCCCCGCGACTGGCACAAACATTATGAACTTTTATCCGGATCACTCACAGTCAAACTTCTAGCTGAGCGTTTCAAAATCACCACCACACTTAAGTTTAGATGCGCCGTAATTGGATTTATATGGAACATCGCAGAAGGAGAAATGGCCCCTCCCCCCAGTTATTATTTCATGTACCCCTTGTATATTAAAAAAAAAGAATATATAACAATTGTTATTAGGGACGTAAACCTGTTTTCTTGGTGATCGCCGAAATGCTGCGTCTTTACGGTTCACGTGCCATCCCGTTTTCTGATGTTCAACTGACCTCAGCAAGCCTTGGGGCCGACCGCACTAATATCGCACAACGTTCTGGCTGGAGAAGTGATGTGCAGAAAGGGGCAGGGATGTAAGGGGGGTTGGGGACTGGGGCCGAGGGAGGGGGTGGGATGACTTTTAACTATGGTCCCAGGCCGCAGTTAACGTGAAGTGTATTATTAGTATTACCGGCTTTTCTGGAACTCCGGACTGAGGGGACCCTGGGGAATCTGGTCCTGCCTGGTATGAAGGTAATTGTGCCCTGGTATACTCGGTCTTCCATATCTGTACAGGAGCACAAAAAAAAAACATACATAATTTTGCACATAATCATAAATCAACTCTTCTATAGAGGGGGGCCAATACAGGTTTTGATTGAATATCTTAAAAAGGAAATATGGTACTAAAATTCGTTTAACATCAAAATGTGACTCAAGGAAGCCATTTTCATTGAAATAGCCACCATTTAGCTAAAATCTGTATCACTATGACCTAATAGTTCCCTCTCGTTTTTCTGATTGTATTATTCACAAAAAAAACATTTATCTTAGCTTTTATTACAATACTCTCAAATTGTAAAATATGTAGCGTGAGTATCCTTGGGTTTGTCACTATAACGCCCATAAACGGATTCCGTTTACGCTTGACAGCGCCACTCACCCTCACGATTCCGTCGGCACAGCCGGTGACGATGACGTTGCGCGGGTCCCATTCGTACTTCTGGGTGAAGCAGCAGCACAGGATCTCGCCCTCGGGCCCGAAGGTCGTGTCGATGCAGGACAGAAGCTGGCCTTTCATAGTCCACAGGTACAGATGCGCACCTGCACAAGACGCGATCTCCCCCTGAGCACGGAAAAAAACCAGAGCCACACAGTTACTGGTACAGATATACTCTCACATTTAACGCGGCTTCCCCCAGGACATCGAGAAACAGCACTGCCATTATGCTAAGCTCGACTTTACACTCTCTGAACGCTGGAGCTTGCAGCGATACATTTTTGCCTGACCTCAAGTTTTTCAAGTTCAACTTTATTGACATGCGTATTAAAAATACGACAACATACGTGTTCTCTGACTCTCTCTGCCTTAACATAAAGGGCACACCATCACAAAACCAACAAAGAAGGACACTACGGACCTACATAGACCATGTACACCATGCACACGTATATATACATCATATACACACTATACAGTACACAATTACATTACATACACAACAAAAATGTGCATTGCATATGGTTACATAAGCAATTCAGCAACCTGACTGCCTGTGGAAAGAAACTGTTACCTCCTATACAGGATTAAAAAGTAATGCGGTCTAAAATACAAAATTTTACAAAGCGTGAACAAATGAAAACATGTCATATACAGGAGTTGCTTTGAGCTAAACATAGCAGAGGTTAATTGAAAGTAATAGCCTTAACCTTCACTGCAACTAAACTGCGTTTTAATTGTTCTGAACCTGTCTAATTGCTTCTCATGATAAACAAGCTTGAGAATTTTAGGGGTCACCCATAGGGGACGGCTGACTGTCTGCTCCCTGTATTTAAGACTTTTTTTATTTAAAATGTATTTGCATGTGTAAAAATGTATTTAATATATTTCTACATCAAACACCTTAATATGTTTGAGATTGATATGGCTAGGGTCTTTGATTTGTAACTGTAATTTGCAAATGTAATTTATTAGAGGAATATTTTTCCAAATTGAAACATCAGCAACAATTTTTAATGTAACAATATAATACAAATGAATTGATTGGTAAATTAAAAAAACTTCATGTGATAAAGGTGAATTTAAAGTGATAAAAATGAAATTGTACTTTGAAATGTCACTATACCAAAATTAGGTTCATAGGGGTCAACTAAAAATGGATCACAATAAAATAGAAAACAATCAACGAAACAAAAAAACAGACACAGGAAGTTAAAAAGTCGCCTCTCATCTTCCACTATCTCTGGTTCACAGGCCACTGCAGGCCTGTATTTAAAAGGTATAAATCATTGCCTCTTACATTAAGCGATACAATATACAAATAGAAGAGATATATGGAATTTTTGCATCTATTAACATTTAAAGATACTCTATTAAAATGTATTACTATTTAATTGGTGTTATAACTGAGTATCTGACAGCGGAAATAAAATATATTTAGATATACTGAACTTTTATACATATTAAAATCACTCATTTTGTATGATAGCCCCTATTAAAATATGTATTAAGTTTTCATGAGGGCTATAACCCAAAAGGCCCGTGACAGATGTTCCTGACAGGATGGGATAGAGGAGATATCTATTGGTTTTCCTGGCTACTCCCCCTTTCCCTGGCTGGACAGCTGAGCTAGCGGTTTTGGGGCACGCAGCACAGCGTTCCCTGTCTGCTTGTTACGGTTGGAATGAAATGCAGGTCCGTCAGACGCGCGTGTGTGTGCTGGTTGGCCGGGAGAGGCCGGTCTCAGCGCGGCTCGGCGGCGAATCGGAGTGCTGTGTGTGGTGGGGGGTAGAAGTGGGGGGGGGTTTGCAGGGAACTCACAGTGAGGTCGTTGATGGCCAGTGCGGTGAGGCTGGCCGCGTGCCCCGGCAGCTGCGTGATGTAGCTCAGCTCCTCCAGGTCCCAGAGGATGCAGCTCCTGTCCCGCGACCCGCTGACGATGACGCTGTACGCCTCCGACGCCACCAGGCAGGTGACGGCGTCCGTGTGTCCGTACAGGGCCTGGGGCGGGACAGACCAGGGTCAGGGATGAGAACTGGGCTCACCCGCAAACCTCTTCCCGTCGCCCACTGTACGTGCTGATCCAAGATCAGCGCCGAGTACAGTACGCAAAGTTCTAACTCACTATACACTGATCTGGGATCTGGTACAGTCTGGGGTATTTCCTATGACCTATTTAATAAGCACAACCAATGCTTAATTCAATCTCCAAAAAGATCCATCAGTGAAACAAGTGATGATAAGTGAAACAAGTAACATTTTTTCAAACAGCAGATTTTTCCCGTCAGTGCAAAATACTAACAAAGCAATTCCAGGACTACAACAATGTAAACCAATAAAAGTAAACACACATAATAAGTCACTAAGTGGATGTGTAATACCACTGATTTTCCCACTCAGATTAAAACGCACAGTCGTGTTATCTGATTGACTGATTTCCGTACTCCTACCTGTTTGAGTCTCATGTGTTTGAGCTTGTCTTTGCCGATGGAGATCTCCCACACGCACACCACAGAGCTGGTCCCCCCTGTGATGATCGTGTTCGGGTTGGGACAGGCCGCACACAGGCACTCGCCCCAGTCCGCCAGACTTTCACTGACAGCAAAGTTCTGCCAGAGGGGAGACACAGGCGGATCTCAATACACACGGTACCGTACGGACAGTGCGGTCCAAAAGTCTGACACCATATTAAATTGTTTTTTTTTCGTTCATTTTTTTCATGTCAACCTGGAAAAAAACAGAATGTTTCAGGATTTTTAAACATTTTAAACAAAGAAAAGTTCTGGCATTTAAAAAAGTTCTGAACTATTTCTAGGTCAAATTTAAGCAAATTTGTCACATTGATCATTTGTGGGGGGACCTTAAAGGCCTGCAAAATTTTGGACACTTGAAGATCATGGGACAACATGGATCATAAGGTTTTGCACAAGCCTGTCTCAGACTTTTGACCCCTCCGTATTTATATACTAAACTGGATCAGAATCTCCCTCATGCCCTTGGTATCCTTCCTTTTTGTAAGAGGATACTGTGCTATGCGATGCTATGCCAGCTACCGGTGGTCCATTTTCAACCTCACTCCTTCACGGACATTCATAATGAAATGAAATCCACAAATCAAATAAAGTTGAGATTTGAGGGGGGAGAATATACAGCTGACCGTCTGGTTGGTGTATTGACAACCTGAGATCTCAACCACAAACACGGTCAACGAGAATACCGCAAAGAGAAGCATTAACCAAACCTTCTTATGCATGTAACCACTGTAACATAAGTGTGGAAAGCCTTACTTTATACAAAATGATCTGGTATTAAAAATCTGTGCCATTGACTCAGCTTTTTGTAGGACTACCACACTAGGGTATGTCGCTACTAGCATAATTTAAAGAGGGGGGGGGGGGGCAGGAAATACCATCCACCCCAAACAAGCCAACTCAGTGCAAAGCACGGCACATTGGGTGGTACTTTGACACGAAAAACACATTGACTAATTCTATAGACCCAACTGAATTCACTTTTTACTTAAGAGCATATGCAATTCACTTTAATCTACTTTAATCTACTTTTTAAGGACTTTAATCTTTTATGGCCATATGCTTTTATGTTTCAGAATGAAAAAAGAAGGAAATTTTCCCTGTTTCCAATAAAATAGCAGATGCTCAAAGCAACTTATGGTGCAAAGTAAAGTCTGTGCTGATGAAATTTCCCATGCAGAGACTAAGGCTAACTTTGGCTCAACGTTAAATTAATACCGGTGTTCATTTTTATCTTCACCAACACAGTTCGGCGAGTTCAGCGATCGCGGCGCTATGGCTTTGATGCCGAAAATGGCGGCGGCTGAACGAACCTTTTCTGTCGCGTAGTTTCCAAAAGCGCACGAGTTATCGTTGGTACCCCATGAGAAGAACGTGTTCCAGAGAGGAGGAATGAGGAGCTTGCTCTTCTCCACGGCCAGCATCTCCTTCTCTCCGCACACCATGTGACCCACAGGCCCCCGGATGAGCTCTGAGAACAGACGGACCACAGCGCTGTGAAGCACCCATCCTCATTTCAACCCAAACAACCCACAGTTACCTAAACACAAACCATGAAACTGGGAAAGTTTAACCCAGGGAATGTTCTGATTCGACATTCCAAGCACATATGAATTGTACACTGTCCTAAACACATTCACAGGGGTTAATTCTCTTAATTTTTCATATACGTCAATATATCGTTATTTCTGGAAAACATCGATTGCATTTCATATTCAAATTATGTGTACAAATTGATAAATGATAACTGTGAAGTCAGGCACCGCAGATACAGTGTTCATAATGCAGTCCTAAGCATCCATTATTTCATAAATTCAGTCCAAACTGAGCCTGCCCTGCAAATCAAATGACAACGCTTTGAGCCGCATGAAAAATGCAGCGACGCCGTTGCGCGTGTGTATCGCCGTAATTGGCCGAGTCACGCAGATACGCCGGGAGAACGTTTCTCCCCCCCGCTAAAGTGTTTACATCGCCGGTCCCCTGAATATTCTCCGGGAGACGTTTTTTGCATTAACCTTAATATTCACACTCCAATTTATCTTTATTTATTTATTGATCAAATGACAAACCGAAATGCAATATGCAAGAAGCCACACGGCAGAGGAGGAAATTCATCTCATTTTCCTGAGAGACCCTTTTGGGATATTCAGATTATTAAATAAGTCTCACTTGAGGCATCATCAAGAACGGCCTAACAAAAAGCCAGAGCCATTTTCTCCCAGGCCAGGAAAATGATCCTGTGAAAAGTCTAGCCAGCATCTTCTCCCGCTGTTCTATTGCTCCCAAGGGACATGGCCCCGTCTTATATACAGTAATTGAAGAATAGGATAAAAAAAAAAAATAATAATAAAAAAATAAGGCGACAAAAAATGATAAAGTAATGGCCTGTTTCCACGGTCGCGCACCTGGAGCCGGGGATATTAAAAGATGGGGCCGCGCCTACCTTTAACGGGCTGGACGGACGGCTTCAGCCTGTCGGGGCGGAAGAAGAAAGGCGGGGCGTGGCCGGGTCCGGACGTCTCTTTCGCCCCCGAGTTTTTGTGGCTGTTCCGAGGGGGGTGGGCCTTGGTGAACAGCTGTGAGGGTTTCAGGGCATTCTTCCATTAATTTCTAATCACCATTAATGAAGTGCAAATACCATAATTTATATGAACAGATACAAATTACAAGAATACAAAAAAGCATTAAAACTTATGATAAACTTACGATATGATGATAATATAGATCGAAATCATTGTTTTAGATTAGATCAAAATCATTAGATCAAAATCATTGTTTTTTTCATAATTATTAGTATTGTTTTTTAAAAATGCAGAATACAAACAGCAAATAAGCATGAGGTCTTCATGTATTGTGGCTTATAGCGTATTTGAAGATGACAGCACTATGCACAGAACAGGAAATGGACAAATAACTTGTGATAAGAAGTAAAGCTTTAAAACATGTACAGATAACCAACATGTTATGAAACGCGGCATATGGAATTATTTCTCAGAGATGGACTGAAGCACTTCGCTACCTGTTTGGGTATTTGTCAAAGTTGCTGATGAAGCCCAGGATGGTGCTTTTCTTCAGCGGGTCCTTCAGACTCTCCGTGTCCAGCTTTTCTACGTAGAAGTAGGGATGGAAGATGTTGACGGACTCCACCGCGGCCGGGCCCTGCTGCCTGTAGCCGAAAATCAGGTCGATCCAGAGGTGCAGCTGGGAGCTCACATAGTCGCACTCCAGGGCCTGCAACAACACACGCTCTTAGGAAGCACTCGAAATTATACAAGTAAATTTGTGTACAGCCATTGAGTTTTAAACCTTTTTACCATATTAAAACAATCTTTTAAAGGCTCGTTGCAAACATATGTTGAGGATGAGGGGAAGCGAAAGCCCAAATGCTGAAAAAAATCGGTCAAGGCTAACGTTCTCCACAATCTTTTCATTTTTTTTTATTGCGTACACAGACGGAGAGCCTGTTAAATTAAACATTCGATTTTCATTGTTTGTATTTATAATACTTTGCTGCATTGCTAACTGCAGCTCTGAAACCCCTGGGGCACGTTCACCCACGTAGCAGACCGACATTTTGAAATCACCCAAAGAGACAGTGTTGATAGAGTCTGGTTTGGTGTAAACAATAGATAACAGGGGTCTTTGGTCATTAAGTATTTAATAGGGCATGACAGTGTTCTGTAAACAAACCAAGGGGGGGGCCCCGTGCATTTGAGAGGGGAACCCAGCTCCGCGGGGGAGAGAGTTGGGGGGACTGTGCCGTGAACGACTCAAGAAAACAACAGCTGTAAAGTCACGCTGGCTCACAATGAAGAATAACAAGTCCAGTCTCCATACACATGCCGGGAAGCGATCAGTGCGTTATCTTTGAACGTCGGGGCTAAACGCTCAATTAGAAACGTATCAAACTCCTTTTATGTGTTGGGAATGGGCGACACGTCCCCCGGACTGGGGAAACAAGTGTCCTCTTTTAAAATTTCCTCCATGGCCTCCGCTACTTCATTTGCATATGAAAAGCACGAGGCCCCACAAAATGGCCCGTTCCTCGTATTGGAAACGGTACAGATATTGCTCGCGAGATTGTGAATTGATAAAGCCTGGGACGTGAAGACCTCGGGGCAAAAAAAAAAAAAAAAAACCCGTGCTGAGAAAGAAGGCATTCATTCCAATAAGCAGCGAGAAACAGTAATGGAGTTATGAGAGACTGCGGATATTGTGCTCTTGCTGAATTGGCCTGTTATCGTGTAGCGACAATGCTGTTAAACAGAATAATGGGGCCGCCTTGATGAAGCACGGAATGTTCTTATTATCTCTCGCACAGTAAAAAAGAAAAGGGAGCGCCGGGGCGACCTTGCTCTCGTCTTAACCCAGAGTTTCACAAGTTTCCGTAACCCGGCAAAATAATTACGAACAAACCGCAGGATGAACACGAATGTGAAGCGCGGCACGACTGTTGGTCTATTAGCACAGTGTGTTGACAATCCCGTGTTTACTGTGGTAGCGAGCATGTGTCTGTTCTAGCTCTGTGACATAGAAGACCACGATCTTATTTTGCATGCCTTGAATAACTGACGGATTCTCTGCTCTGTGACATTGTTAAAAAGGGGAAGGGTGGGTGACCGTAAGAAAATCCCTCGCTATCCATATTGAGGAAGAAGGCTATGTTAGGCCAGTTTTATGTAAATGGCATTTTGCATTTGTCACGTGTATTCGTTTCCACTGCCATTCCGGCAAAGCTGCTGTTTGTGAACGCTTCCTATCTCATTACTGCTACACTTGCAGTTCCTGCTTGTGGGATTTAGCGGTTGCATTCGATAACGGTTCATGCAATTTACGGAATAAGGAACACTGCCAAACACGTTAATCCATATAACAGTGAGAGTCACTGACCTCCCTGTGCACCCGGACGAATTCCTGGGGATCTCCTTTCGCCCACGGAGGCAGCACGACGTCGCCGAGCGGGGTGCCATCTTGCATGCAACCTTCAGTGACACACACACAGAGAGTCAAAAACAGAATGAATGGAAATATGACTCGTGAGGCATAACGGTTTGAGACATTCCAGGTTTAACGTGAAACAGATCGGTGCAGTGAGAGACAATATGCCAGTTAGCTTCTTTGAGCTAGTGAAACCTGGAATTACTCACACTGATATGAATTGGGGGTACCTTGTAGAGAATGATGGCTATTAACAGAATCTGCTAGTGACACAAAAAGTGTATATCATGGGTGAAGAGGCCAGTGGGGTTGGTATGTGTGTGTCTACCTAGGTCAAGGTCATTGGAGTTGCTGAGGAAGTCGGGGAGGTAGTAAAACTCAGGAATTAGCTCTCTGACGTCGCTCATGTTGTCTCTGGAGGCCGACTCCCACTCCTTCTTCACACTGTGGAACATCCTGTCTGCCACGTCGAATGCCCCACCCTGCAGGCAAACAGACCAATCAGGTCGTGCTTGCTGTGCCTGTGCCACCAAGCAACATGTTGGCCACGATCACTCAAAATTTGTCCCTGGGTCTGACTCATTCATAAAACAAATGCTCCTTATTTCTTAATAAACTTTGAAGGGTTGCCTACATTAAATTCAAAAACCGCTAACAAGCTAAAATTTGCATTTGCTAATTGTGAGTCACAGGGATAGATGTCGACTGAATCGAGGCCAAATGCAGTCCCATGTCTACCACTGCAAAGCTTTCCCTGTTGCCGCTTTTCATCTGTACCGACAGCCAGTCATCCTTAGTGCTTCTGAAATACATCACCTATATTGCAAGCAAGACAGCAGAGACAGCAAAACAGAACAGGACGCTATGAACAGGAGGGAGAACAAACCATAATAAAGCAAAAACAATAATGAAACAATTCCATTATGGATATCTGCAAAACAACGCTGTTGATCCAACAGAAGTGATACGCGCAAGTGATAGTTCATTCCGAAATGGAGACGTCAATAAATTAGGCCTTGATATGTAATTGCGAGGCATATTAAACATCTCGCACGTTAAATTACGATTTGCCAGGGGCTGATTGAAGCGTTTCATTTTTTTGTTTCTAGCGGATTTTATAAGTCCTGATAGAAACCTCCTGAGAACGCTATAATTTGTGGTAAAACGATTACCTATATTGAATGAAAATAATATATACATGGTAAATGCTGTTAGTCCCACAAATCAAGTTACTGATATTACAGCACAGAGGAATGTGACTCTGCTGCAGCCAGACACTTTGTGGTGCACCTAATACCATTATTGTTTTATGCTGGCTATTAAATATGCATGACATTTTATTTTAATCAATTGGATCGCAGTGTACAAACACGATACTTTTAAGGGACGAAACTTGATTTTTGCATGGTTTTGACGCTAATACATTTATTTGCATATATATTGAAACTGTGTTTTTATTTTCGGAAAACAAAGGGAAGTTTATAAGGAACGGGAGCGAGCCTACACAAAATGGCAGTCATTTAATTTGCGGGGCTAACGCGTATACAGGAGTTGCGCCTTAGCGGTGAGACTGTGAGATCCCTCGCCACTGTTTACTTCCTCTCCCTCTGTTTCACAGCCCTGCTGCCGCGGCTGAACCGCGGGGTCCCGGTCTAGTCTCGTCAGACTGTTTGCTCGACTTCCCATGGGCACGAAGAGGTTTCACGTGACCCGAAGATGACACATGGGAATGAGGCTTAGGAATAACAAGTTGACTGAAGCTACATTGTTTGGTAAATTGACCGGAACTGACTAACTAACGGACTTCGCCTTCTGCACAGGAGAGACCCCTGCAGCTCGCAGGCTTGCCTGCAGGGCCTTGCCTCCGTCAGCCTCCCACTCACCTGTAAAGACAGGAAGGTCTGGGCGAAGGGCTCCATCCTGACCAGCAGAGAGGCCACGATGATGGCTGAGGAGTAATGCGTGCAGTAATGGCACCGTGCAGACAGGTCACCTAAAAACAGATTGTGACATATCGCAAGGAATGTCAGAGACTTACTGGGTTATGGTAAAGGATTTTATGAACTACATTCCAAAAACAGTTCTGAAATGTAAAAAAGTAAAACGAAATCGTTGTTAAAGCAGCTCCATGAGTAGGAGGTCAATAGTCAATATTCCCTCTGGACTTTAGAGAAAAAAACTCTAATCTGAGATGTAGTAAACCACTCATCACATTTGTAAACATGAACATAACTGGCTTGGTGAAGTCCCACTTGAGATTCGATTTCTTATTTCTGGAATGACCAGTGACAGTTGGGACCAACTAATCATAACATGGATTTCATAACACTGAAACTGATCCAAGAAGTAAACTTAAGTACCCACAAATATAAGACTAATCTCCTTTGCTGAAACCCAATGCATCTATTGATTTATTAGTAGATCAAACTAATCCGAAAACCGTGGGGAAACTGCCAACAAGTTTGGCAAGCAGAGATTGCGTTTGGCTGACCTGTGTAGTTATCTCATTTGTGTCTGATTTTGCTTGCTGCACCTCTTGTACTGTCACTAGAAGTCTGAACATTTCTACATATCAACTTAATTTTTAAACTTCTCCAGGTCCCTTCGACGCAGCATGGATTATACAAAAGATATCGCTAGTAGAATTTGCTGTATTTTTTGCTGGAAATCTGTTATTTGGTTTTTAAAGAAATACACAACCGAGGAAAAAAAAGAGTTACTAATCTCAGCGAAAACAAAACTACAAACACTGAAATAAATGGAAAGCTAGGTGACAACAAAAACTAAACACACAACAAAATATTGTACACAAGATTAAAATGGAAATTTAGTGGCTGACTATTAACAGAAATTCCAAGTCATATTGATTTCTTTGAAAGGTCCAGTTTGCCAACATCTCTTGAATAGCATTAACTAAACTGGGTGTCAACCCCCCCCCCAGTCCTCCCCAAAAAACAAGCCCAGGGTACATCCAAACACAGTAACTAGGAAAGCATGTCTGCAACAGATTTGAAGAAAAAGTACCGAAACCCACTAGAATGTGTGCTAGTGTAGCAGGAATGGACAAGTTAAGCCAGAAAGATCTGAATTACTGAACCATCTCACCATCATTGTTCTCCACTTCATTGTATCTCTGGATGAATTTCTCCTTCCTTTTGTCTGTCTGGGCACCCATGGGTTTGGACAGGTCTCTGAATGTAGCAGGATTAGAGAGATCAAGTGTCTGTCGGAAGGGGGGAAGCAGAAACAACAGGTTTCATTTTTAAATACATCTGCGTAACCATCACATGACAAAAGAGGAGATAATCTGATAGATACAAGCTAAATTCAAGAGGACAATAAAGTAATGGAGACACAAAGGAATAATATGAACACTTATTAACTAGAGGGCTGCCATATTCATTTGGACTGTGTTCAGTCCTTCGGGAATGCTATTGAACAGGTTTAAACTGATTGTAATGTTCAATAGTGATTGTATCATGTCATCAGGGAGGCCATGGAAGGTGGAGTGACTTCATCGTGGAGTTCATGAAACTACCCCTGAGTCAACTTAACAATGCGTATGAGGGTGTTTTCACCTTGGAGTATAGGAACCACTCTCAACCAATTGTTTTCTTCCTCCCCGTCGGTTGGACGTTTCCATTATTTTGTCTACCTAATACGCGCACACGTAAGGAAGACGTGGCTGGATCATAAAACTCAACTCAGCTTAGGATCCACCTACTCACCTCTGAGTCGTAATCCGCCAGGACCCACGGGAACACCGGATACTGCATTAAGTCATTGTAAGTCCGTCCAGCCAAGGTGTTCAAATGCATGAGGTAATCAAAGTTACTCATCTCTCCTTTCTGTCGAATCAACACAGGCGAAACGTAGTCAGCATTGTTACTGAAAAAAAACGTATCAAGCCCTTGGTCCCATCACAGACTGGAAAATGTTATTTTTCTACTTAGCAGCAATTGCTGCTCAGGGACAAAACAAATGTACTGCGTTGTAATTTAAAACAGAAATGTAAATGATATGTAAATGAACAAAAAATACTGTATAAGATGTTTGTCCAATCATACACAGGAGCCACCCACTTCCTAAGGTGGAGAGTTTCAATTGGACTGATAATTTTTAGCCAATCAAATGATCAAATGAGCCAAGCTGTTATCACCTGGCACCTTCTTATGAGTTGCAGATCCTCTTTACATTAATCTAGACTGTTACTAGCGGCTTGGTGACAAGATTAAACTTTCACGGCCACTAGCTGGACAATAATTATACGGTAATTTCTGAGATGCGGACATTTGTTAATGGTGTCATCAGATAAAATGGAACGTACATCATTTTTCTATCACAATGTTTTATTTAAACAGCACTTGTTTACTGAGACCCCTATTTTAAAACTTGGTTCAGTCCATACCTGCCATTTTTGTATAGCTGTCTTCTCCCCACCTGTTGTCTTCCTGAAAAATATTGAGCAAAACACAATACTTAAACTAAGAATGCCGCAGTGCAATGTATTTCAAATAAATATTGCCCACTGACTTATACAATAGCATGTATTTAAACTATCAAAGCCATTAGACTACCTAATAAAAAAAAGTGCTACTTTTTTTTTTTTTTTGCTATTTTTGGTAATACAGCAGAAATCGCATATTCTTGGCCAATTCCATCGATCAAAAGTTTTAGAGTGACACATTTTTTATTTTATGCTTTGATGCAAATGGAAACTACAATTTTATCTGTTACTGGTGTTAATGGGACAGTTTTGGTCAAAAAGTAAACAAGAGACACTGCAGAAAAGAATATTTTCAGTGATTTTGAAGAGATAGGTTGTATACATTTGAAGATTTGCATACATATTTGTCAAGACGCTCCTTTTCATAAACAAGTATTTGAAATGAATTCAAAGTTTTAGTAAACCTATGAATCTGGATAACACTTTCAGAGGAGTGTAAAGAAAGACAAACAAGATTCCTTTTTTAGGTACAATCAAAGAAACAGCAACTGGATTTCTGAAACGAGGACGACTTGTATAAACTAGTAACATAAAAGAACACGTCACAGAAAAAAGAAAATTGCCAAGGTAAAAGCCTCTATGTAAAGTCAGCTTCATCAAACATGATTTGGACTCAGTTCATTCTTGAAAAGTGCCTGTAGTTTAGAGTACTGAACATGGGAGGGACTGACGCTTTCACGGTAAACAGCAACTGAAATCGAAAGAGCCGTCAAGCTGCTCGATAGGATGTAATCCATCCCAAAGGACAAGCAGGGGGTAAGAACCCTGCTCGTCTTCAAGCTCTGGAGTATGATTAATGAGACGCTAAAAGCCCTGAAGTGCTTATCACAAAGCCCTCTTTTTTAAATATGGGGGTAAAGCACGAAAAGAGCATGCCATTTCCTGATCCGTCGTCTATCAAAGGCCTGATTTGACTTCATTCACTGGAAGTGCGTGATGTGGAAGGAAGGCGGGATCGACCAGCTGAAACGTGCGTTTGTTTCCATCTCCCGCTCGACATTCGTCTGTCTGTGCGAAATAACGAATTTCTTACCACACTTAATTAGAGAGGACCGACTTGTGATACCGCTCTAGGCCGAGACGGGTGAGCGAACAACACTATAGACGTTACACCCACCTCATGTTCATGTTCCGCCCCCCACCCCAACACTGAGCTTGGTGTGTACATGATACTGCTCTAAGTAAAGAACAGCACTTTGCCAAAATCCAAGTTCGTCTCCTCACCTCAGCTGGCAGGTAGCCACAGTTTCTTCAGCGGGTCATTAGAGAGATCGTGTTCATTAGTGATTGCAGAGCAGCTGTAAAAGTGATTAAACAGACTGAAATCGCATTTTACCTCGACGGCTATAGGGATGCTGTTGTGAAAGTGATTAAACTAATTGAAATTACGTTTTTACTCTACAACACCACGGCTAATAAGAGGGCACCGAAGATAAAGATCACTTCCAAAATGGCCAAAAAAGCACCCTGAGGCTAACTGGACAGCGAGCCCACACTTGACCTTAGCACTGCGGATATCTACAAGGGGTGAATAATAAAACAATAAAAAGTTATTAAGCAAAAAAAAAAAAGCATGCCTCGGTTGTCCAATATGTGGAAATTAATTTAGTCAGCATAAAAAGGATAACAGCCAACTGCCAGCACTGAGAACTGTGAGCAGTGGGGCCATCCTGTTTCTCAGTAATACCAGCAGCAAATGAGGTCCTATTGCCTTATTTAAGGAAAAACATAGCAAGGCCCTATGTCATAAGAGTGCTGAATGTCGGGTAAGGTGCACGAATGCACCAATTTGATTGGTGTTCAAGGTACACAAGGAGTCACGGAGAGACCTTTTTCAAAAGTACCAAAAAGACTTTGTCAAGGAATCTCTCCACATTGTACAGTATAACCACGATTGTTAAAGTACGGTGATGTATCCACTCAACCTGTCCAAACTAGAAGAAAGCAGTCCTGTAAATACATATAGCTGCTTATTTCTGGATTGGACCCGTTCAAATGAAGGCCTAACCCTTTTTCAGTAACACAAACAATACCGGACTGGGCTGTGGTGCTGCTCCAGCTTAGAGGCCATTGGGTCTTTCATGCGTTGGCTAACGCACATTTACACAATGCAGAACCACGGCATTTCACACAGTGCAAGGTGGAAGAAGCATTCTGGTTATGAGAATATATAGTGGAGCCAGAGAAAAAGTTACCTATGAATAAATCTACTGCATTATAACTATAAATATGTCTTTTTTTGAGCATGCCAATCATAGTGTTTGAAAGATTGGTATGCTCATCGAATCACGAAAAGTGTTAACAGCATATACCAGACATAACAGGAGGAATGAGACATAACAAATCTCCTAAATCTAAAAATCCCCTCTGTTCCCCATGCACACCGGTGACAGGGCAACCACAAGGACAGAGGATTTTGGTTGCTTAGTAACAGTTAAACAAGACTAAGCTTGTGCTTTCTGGAAGTGTGTAGGGGAGACAGGAGAGTTCACCATTTCCTTTAACTAATTTATTTTCTGCTCATAACTACCAATCGTATCTTCTGATTAGATACGCGAAGGAAATGCTGATTTGTGAGGAGCAACAAATGGACAAAACTATCGTGCTGGGCTGTGAGTCCCGGCCGGCGTGTTAGCACCAGAGAGATAACTATCGGCCTGAACTGCACCATTCATCTTTGTGAGAGACTTTCCTTAACAGCTGGTAGGAATAACATTTTAATTATGAACTATAACTTTAATTTAAATCAATCTCTTTGTCTTATGAACTAATAAAGGAGGCATCCTCAATTGTTTTTATTCATCTGAAGCAATGTTCAAAATGGTTATTAAAAGACAGATCACAGAGCTAAAAACTGAATTAAAGATTTATCATGATAAATAATGCTTGCGAAGAAAAGGATGCTTTGTTTAATTAGTAAAAAAAAGCCTATGTTTTAGGACAAGTATTCATTTTTCATTTGAAAACCAAGTTGACAATGGCCTTTCTTTCCAAGAAAATTAACTTGGTAAGATATAAACTTCATATAATTTTCCAAGAGTATGGCCTTTAATGAAACAATGCAATAAAATATTAAATCAGCTGCTTTCAACTGAAACAACGTTCTTTCTATTCATCATTCAATTGGTTTGATCGCCAAAAGTGTATTTAAGCGTTTCAGTTAAAATAATAAACCCTCTTCATATTAAGTAGCAACTGCAGATTAATATTTTATTAGTTGTGTGATAGTGACTAAAATGGCCATGCTGTATAATCATATATAGTTTGGGAAAAGAACACCAACAATACCAAGTACCTCGCCGGAATAATTCTTCACGAAATTGTTTTTAAAAAGCTAGTTTAATGGATATTTTCACACGGGTGGATCTGCAAATTTCTCATGTAAACATACGTGGGGTTGTTTCCATATTCCACAATATCATCCGAATCAGCTAAAACAGAATTAGCTCCTCTTCACGCACTTGAATATGATTAATGAGTAGCCAAAAGCCCTGAAGGGCTTACAATAATGCCTCCCTTTCTTTAAATGGGGAGGTGTGAATACGAAAACTCGTATCGCTTCCTCCCGTACCGTCATTTATCAAAGCCCTGATATGACTTCATTCACTCGAAATCCGCGGTGTGACGGAAGGCGTAGATCAATCAGCCGAAACGCGTGTCGGTTCTTCGGCTCGTGATCAAAAGCCATTTGTTTGTTGTTTTTTTTTTTTTTATTATTTCCCCTCCCCGCAAAATTACATTCATCACTATTGTTATTCTGTGTTAACCTTAATTAGAATGAAAATTGTCTTACACTATCCCTCTAGGCTGAGATGGGTGAGTGAGCAGGACTAGAGACACTACACCTCATTCTTTCCTCAAAGGCCAGCTTTTTTTTCTCTGTACAGCTTTCAGGCATACACGAGATTGCTGCTCCCTGTTAAATAACATCTCCAAAACTCGAAGTTCGCCGGTACACCCCGGCTGGCAGGTAGCCACAGCTTCTTTAGCAGGTCATTAGAGATGCTGTGTTCATTAGTGATTACAGAGCTCTAGTGAAAGTCATTAAACAGACTGAAATTTAATTCAATCTCCGCAGCAGCATGGCCGTGGGGAAGAAAAAGGCGTCGAAGGTGAAGATCACGCTCAAGATGGCCAAAAGCTCCTTGAGGCTGACCGCCGACGGAAAGCGTCGCCTTGACCTCAGCAAGCGGGGCATCGACACCTTCCCCAAATGCATCCTGAAGCTGGCTGACGTGGAGGAGCTGGACCTCAGCCGGAACAGCCTGCGGAAGATTCCGGAAAGCATCGAGCGCTTCGTCAACCTTCGCTGGCTGGACCTCCACAGCAACCAGATCGAGCAGCTCCCTGACGCCATCGGCAGGCTGCAGAACCTACGTCACCTCAACCTCTGTGACAACCGGCTAGCCAGGGTCCCCCCTGAGATCGGTGACCTCAGGATCTGCGCTCGCTCAACCTGGGCATGAACCTCATGGAGGGCGTCCCGAGCGCGGTCGCGGGCCTGACGGAGCTTCAAGAGCTGGGCCTCTTCGACAACAAGCTCACCCAGCTGCCAGCGGGTGTGACCGACCTACCGAATCTCAGCAAGGTCAACACCAAACGCAACCCGGTCACCCGACGCGACGGATCGGACCCCGACCGGCTGGCGGAGCGCCTGTACCTGCTCAACGAGAACGGCATGTGCACGACATGTCTCAAAAAGTGCCAAGAGGAGAGGGAGAAATGTACCCAAGGGGGAGCGCTGACCGTCCAATCAGGAGGCCTTGTTTCTCTGGGCTGAGCACTCCAAACTCCGTGGCGTGGGAGACCCAAGTGGTCTGGAGGATGAAAACTCCAGGTCAGAGTAAACAAAGATGAAATGATGAAACACGGAGAAATATTCAACTGTGGAGAGAAGCTTGCATATCTCACAGCTCATGAGCCACATTTATTACGAAATAGTTTAATCTGTGGACATTTTGGGAACTAGGGTGATGTTCTGACGTTTTGGCAGTCACAACATAAACCAAAAATGTCTTTTTGAAAATGTATTTTGTTCTTGAATCTCACAACCCAACCATAATATATAAAAACCCGGACTTGGATTGAGCGCATTCCAGTTAGGTTACCAATTCATAATGAAAATCTGGTGCTCTGTGCATTAGTTTGCAAAACATTCACCTCACATAACTACTAAAACGCTGTACAAACAAAACATAACAGCATACACACTCCTATGTGTAATAATTCTACACTCAAACTCTGTGCTCATAGTTCGATCATAGTAACGATCATAAAAAAATATAGTTTCACAAATAATGCCAAAAATATTGAATAGTATCACAAGCTGACCCTACTGCTGTTATTAGTAATTCTATCGATGGAAAATGACAATAGTATTTTTACCAGACTAAAGTTTGTTTCTGAAGCTCAAAGTAACACCATATAATCAAAGGGGCACCATGTAATGAGACAAAATTATACAGATATTGTACAAAATTACGCCACTGTGCCAGACTGTAAAAAAGCACATTGCATTCCATTTTGTCATAAACAGAAACGCTAGCAATCACAGCAAAACTGTAAACATCTCATAATGAAGTTTGCTCAGTATCACCAAAAAAAGATTACGGAAAACAATTATTATGGTGTGTAGCCAATAACGCGGAGGGCACTAAATTACATTGCGTTTCAAAGTGACGACGGGCCCTAGGTCTGTAACTTTTCTGCCGCGCATGATTTTCAGAACAGATACAGGGTTTAATGTCCACAGATAACAGCTTCTAAAATTAAACTGGGTAGGAGGAGCGTGAGATTAAGTCTGCGGAAGAACATTAAAATGATATTTGGAGGGGGGCTTACCGCACCCTTGTAGACAATTACCGAGTGGAAAAGCCAAAATCGCTGGGTCCTATTGCGGTTATAAGCATCTGAAGAGGGTGCTCGCTTGCTTTTTTTTTTTTTTTTAATTGGAGGAAAAGATTCAAGTTATAGTGGCTGTGTATCATTGTAATGGCTTGCTCATACTGTCAAAGATAAGCTGTCAAGAGTCTTTCAGAATTAGTCATCGCGCTTCTGTGCCAAATACAAACACACACAGGAAACCTGCTCTTTTACCCCCCATATTACCAGTAATTACATTGATATTTTGTAATAATAATAATAATAATAATAATAATAATCATCATCATCATCATCATCACACTGCCAGGACTGAACTTAAATTGAGACACAACCCGGAATTTCAGACACAATTTAGTTAACTGGATTGAGAGCGATTACAGTACCTGTCGAAGTCAATCATTACAGGATGACATACTCAGTGTGACAACGGGAAGCCATGTCTGACTATTAATCGATTGCACACCGTATAACGATCAGCTAGGCGGAGACAGAGGGTGGCGACACTTACTTCATGTTCATGATCCCATCCGTGACCCCTCTCCCTTTCAACGAAGGCACGACGGAGCACAGCCTATGAGAAAAGACGGCAGAAATCAGTCGCCCCGTCCCGATCGTGAAACGGCGTTTATAAAGCCAAAAGCGACAGTTAGCACGTCTTGCTTTACCGTTTGAAAGCTGGAAGGTGCTCTTTGTTCTGAAAGGCGAGGAACATCGACTGCCCGTTTCTCATGAAGATTTCCAGGGCGTTGTCCTGGAAACATTTGAAATTGAATCAGTTTGCCAAACAATACGCAACACGTACACAAACTCAGACCAATATTTATGGCCCATTTTACTAGCTCATGTTGCTATTATTTGTTATACGTTTATTAAGCATGGAAAAGGGCACTAATTCATGTGGGCAGAGACTTGCTTTTCCCCCTTTCCAAATCTTCAGATGAAAAGGCTCTAGGAATATTGGAGGGAAAATGCATTTCACTACAATTAAATAACATTTTCCATTTGGGCGCAATGATTTTTGTCTCGTTATGAAGACGGCGAAGCAAATTTCACGCGGCCGTAAAGGCAAGAAATATAAATGGGTGTTTAGTCATTTGGAACAATGCGTTCCAGCCTTGGGGAATAGTTTGGACCCTCCAGTTTACTCCTGCTTATTAAGTCTCACCTCCAGAAGGAAGCGCGCGAAATGGGCCTCCTTAATGTCCTCGTAAGGGTAGCGTCTGCAGCTCGGGTTGGCTGTGGGCTTTTCCTTACTAAACATGCTGCAGATGAAGGAATCCCTGACACTGCGATCGGGAAAATAAAAGCAGGGCCTTAATCATTATCCATCCCTCTTATTTGTTTAAAATGCGGTTTTCAATATTTCAGCCGGGGCACAAGGGCAGGAAGAAAAGATTAGTAGGTAAGGAAGACCTAAATTACATTTAACAACAATATTATTGCTACTGTTTATTACATGGTAGTATTGTTCAAACATATTTCATTCAACGTCAGTGTAGCATGTATATTTGCATAAAAGGGAACCGAGGTCAGCTGTGAAATTAGCTCAACTATACAGCTCATGGTATAGGGATATTAATATGGTCAAAACATGGTAAAATTTGAATAATAACTTGTAGTTGTCTGAAACTCCCAGAGTAGTTTGCTCTTTGTTTCTATTATTCAGAAACATAGAGCAAAGAAGCAGTTACACTAGAATTAAGTGGCGCTGGAGCTGTAACATGGAGGGGTACCACAAAGAAAACGTGTAACTACTTAAAATGACAAATGAGTTAGCGACAGTCAAGATCTTTTTAAATGAGAATGTTTCGTTTAAAACCACGAACCTGGAGGAGTAGTGATGTTTGCAGCACACATCGCCCGATTGAGAGAGAGCGAAGCCCTCACAGATGTAGAAATCGGCTTTTCCGAATAACAGCACCCCCTCCGTAATGATGTGGCCGCTCACGATGACGACACAGAGTTTGCTTTTCACCTGCGAAGAGATACGTTTTCAAACCGAGCAGCACTAATCCAAAAGTAAGGTCAGTTTCAGGACAATTCTGATGGCTCTGATGTGGGAAACAAATCTTTGACAACTATATGGGTGAATGTGGTTTCCCAGAAAACGATTAATATTTTGATACTTTGTAAAAACAAACCGCAAAATCTGCTGTGCACAGTGACTGTGTAACTGTGTTCCATTCCGTACATTAACAAAGTATAAACGAAGGAATCTGTTTTTGTGTTGTTCTGTTGCAACGAAATATAACCAGAATTGAAATTGCTATCTGTTCATGACGTCCTTGTTTAGCAACTAAAAAAATGAAATAAAAATTACATAAAATTAAAAAATCATTATGTGTAACACATGGATAATGTTCAACTTTTGATGTGAAACATGTAAGAACATGTTTTAAAAAGGCTTTTTGTATTTGATTCAGAAGTAATACCTCTTAACTTTCGCTCTATTTCTCACACTGCACTCTCATGTCTAATCATAATCTGCACCCCATAGTCAAAGTTTTACAATGAGATGGTAGAAGACTTGGACAAATGACACTCTCCAAGCTGAGGGACAAAATTAATGCATTAATGTTCATTACAGAGGTCTTTTTCACTGTTTCAGAATGTGTATTTTAACATATATGTCCGTTTACTTAACTAGGCTGTAACGCAGCGTTACCTTGACGATCTTTAGCCTAAGACAATAGTCCAGACAATAGTTAGGTGGCTTGCATTGTCGGAGACACGATCTCACTCTATCTTTTTAGTTTACCCTCTTGCAGAGCTAAGCAACAAAGCAACAAAGAAACACTGCTCATGACTTTGCAGAATATTGTCCGCAACTTGACTATTGGCATAATGTGACTTGATGGGGACACAAAAAGACAGCGGGTGAATGGACGTTAATGCAATCGGTCAGGGAAACAGGGCCCGGGATCTAGATTCGGCAGGACAACGCCTTAATTACGCGTGGATAATTTTATCGTTTCCCTTCATTTCACGCCACACGGCTGCACCTGGCCCCCCTCTCCGTCAACCTCGCCCCAGTCCCACGGGACCCACCCCCCAAAAAAAAAAAAACCATATGGGGCCCCGACGCACCCACGGCCTGCTCCGCAATTAATACAAATCAAATCAACCTGCTACTCCCCTTCCGTGGCTTCTGTTGGCCCACGGTGTGGGGAGCTTGGTGTTTATTGCGAGAATTAATCAATGACACACACACAATAGGAATGCGCTAATTGATTACGGCCTTGCCATGAAGTTCCACCTGGTGGTCCCTTTCACTGGATCATTATTGTTCGTCTAAAGGAAAAAATAAAAAAAACATTATCAGTTTAACGAACAATGGCTATTTAACGTGTGTATAAAACCTGTTTAACGAATGGATATAACCTAGAATTAATTTTGTGTATTTGGCAAAAAACAAGCAGAGTTGAACATAAGAGGCCTACATCCGGCCCATGGTCACTGCAAAGCCATTCTGTAAACGCTTGTACAGACAAACTGAACACTTTCCAAGCATATTACTATCTTGTAGAGCCACCTTGAGGTTTTAAGTAGATGGTAGAAACTATTTTAACAATCTTTCGTTGTTTGCATTTTTATAGTTGTCCATAGAAAATCACATAGTTACAGTATAAGTTTGTGTGGCTAAATGCAATATTAATATTAATCAAAAACAAGGGCATATTTTGTATGTTGCTGGTGTATGCATTCTGAAGGGGCAAGTTGCGGCTAAAGCTAAGCTAGTCCTCTGCACGCCTACATTCCTCTTTGAAAGCTGGTATTTTACATTGCAACACTTGACACAACAGCATTTGCAGGTAACCGCATTTTGGTGCTTATTACTTTTGTTGCTTTGCTTAATAATTTGTTCAGCAAAGATTTTTATTAAAAAAAGATTTTTTTTTTATTTCTGCAAAAGCAGTTTAAATCAATAAAACCAGAGGAAAATAAATGATCCAGTACCCTCTGCTTTTATACACAATTTATCCATTGAAATTGTGGACGCAAAATTCGGGAAAATCAAATGAAGAACATTAGAGCTAAAACCTCAGATGTCATTTCAACTGCGTTTTATTGCATTATCAGTGCTGTAATATCTTTCTGTCGACTTTGTGATTTCTGACACCGGTGACACCCCTCTGGTTTTTTTTTTTTAAATCCGGTTCCTTGGATTCCCTGCTTTCGGCAGACAAAGTGCACCTGACGTTGGGAGAAACTCCGCAAAACGGGGTGCGTACCTCGTTTCAATACCCATTCATTATCGTTATGGGAAAGACACCCGCGTAAGTTGTCATCCAGCGCAAGTCTAATTATTCTTGGAGACGGAGGGTACCACGCAAGACAGCATGAACTGTGTTTGTAGATTAATGAGCATGAAAAGAACTATTCATCTGACAGCCGGCACAGCAGGACTAAGAAGCTCTAAATGAATACAAGACAGTTGACGTCACCCCCCACCGGTTTTATTAATACTTCTGTCAAACGGTGGAAAAACCCTGCCAGTGTTTCGCTTTAAAGGTCCTCGTGACCCGCGTAAAACCAGAACCCTTTTTACTGTTTTCGCAGATGCCCGGAAGACCCCCTCCCCGTGGTCCGGAGGGACTCACACTGGCAGAGGTTTGATCTAATTGGAACACGCTGCAGTGGAGAGGCAAACTGTATAACAGCGCAGGATTATGACAGCGCTGACTCACGTAGACTGTATTGTACCTGACTGTGAACTGAATTCAATCGACGTTTGTCCTCACAGTCGAAATTTTGTTCACGTTTGTTCACGATGACCAAATTCGATCTGCCAAACACCAGCTTTTAGCTGAAAGTCAATGTGATGAATAAATGTTGTAAATATGACCGTGTTGGGTTTTTCGTTGTTTCTGGGAGGGGGTCAGTTTTGGGCCCTGTCCAATCCTCATGAATAACCCTTGTGGAACCATGTGGCCAAAACGAATAAGAGGAACTTTTATGGAATGGTTTTATGGAGATCTCACCTCCTCGGCCTCAGACAGCTGCTGCAGGATGACCTGCATTTCGTTGCACTGCTCGGAGAAGTCGTCCGGGTAAGGGCGAGAGCTCGCAAATAGATGGGAAGAAGGTCAGCTGCTCGCAGTCCAGTCCGTTCTCCTCTGCCTCCTGACCCGCATCGCACAGAATCTTGGTTCTACCGAAGAAATCCACATAAACACACATATACCCATACACAAGCAAACATGCGGAACGGTCAACAAACGAACGCTCTGGACTGGATTAAGTTTCACTTCACTGTGACTTGCCCTTAATTCTAACATTAAGCTAATATTCATTTTTTCCACTTAAAAATAATGTAATAGCATTTTTCATTCAGTTCGCCCTGGACTCAGTGTTTTCAGCTAAGAAGAGTGTCACACTTGCTTCAATATGCTAACTGATGCTTATGACAAATAGCAATGACACAAACGAGCATAAATGAACAGACAGTGTTCAATTGTCACAAAATTACTTCAGTCCACTTACTGTTATGTTTACGTTAATTGCATGTCAAAGTAATTCAGGAATTTGGACATGGTGAGAATGTTGTTCTTTTCAGCGAGGACAAATAAAAGAAGTGCTGGTTTTACCTGAATCCACGTCACTGCTTTCAGTTACACCTCTGGTCTCTTCAATGAGATTCCATTTCATATTCAAGCCGGAGCTAGGAACAGGAAACTGGGAAAGGAAATGTCAGGAGGCAACTGTTAAAAACCCTTCCCATCAGATCACCTGCATCTTTATCTGAGTAGTAAACAAAATTCCCCTTTTATTACACAGCGTTAGACCAAGAGGAATGCTCGGTCGGACATACCAACCATTTTAAAATGAAATTTTTACAGGCTATGGACTTTACTTGGGCTCATTAGGGTTACATGAAAAGCCATCCCTAGATTTAATGAGGACATACTTGCTGGCTTTCTCAGAGAACAGTAATTTCAAGGTCCAAATCTGAAATAGATTTCAAAATAACAGGCCAGATTTGTAGGGCAAATGGCCAATACTACTCACTCACTCCACAGAATGCACAAACATTTGGTCATACCCAATTATTGAGCAAATGCCAATGTTAGGGTATTCTCCATGTCTGTGCCACACACTGCAGTCTTACCCTATATGTTTGACATGTCTGCTGTACCTTATCTACACAGCACATTCATTACAGTTACAGTCATGCTTTAGTCATGTCATACATCTTGTGGTGGTACCCTTTCTCTACAGCACCTTTTTTGACCGTCGCAGGGCTTTCCGGCGGATCCGTGGCCTCATCCTGTTCGGCCCCTCTGACGAGTCCTGCACCCACCCCCTTTGAGGAACACCCCGGGACCCGGCCCGAACAGGCCCCTCTCCCGAAGCAGCTCCTCCTCCGTCTTTTGCCACTCCACGGCCATCCTGTCGTTCTCACAGCACAGCTTCTACATGGGGACGACAGCAGAGAGATTCCTGGGTCTCCTTTCAAATCTGACCACAACACACATGGTCCTTAAGATTAGGGCACCTTTCAGCTTGACTACACCTGTCAGCTTGACCGCAACACGCATGGTCCTTGAACTATGACCTCATTCAGTCTGACCACAACGTGCACTCTCCTTAACTTTGAGCAGTGTGTGTGAGGGTTGCTCAAATAACAACCACTGTAATTTCTATTCCTCTTGCAACAGCCTAACTTGTTTAAGAATCGAAACACAATGTATGCATGTCAACACTACAGGAAGGCTGAAGAAGGGCCTAGGTTATCCCAAAAGAAACCCTCACACATCCTGATGGCATATGACAATAAGAAACTACCACAGACCTGTACATGGTTCTTCAGCAGACTTTCAAACATCTCCTGGCCAGTCTTTCGGTGAGCTTCCATGCACATCAAGTATTCCTTTGAAAGGAAAAGAAATTAAGAGATTGTTGTGGTCGTATGGAGCCACCTGCTTAGAACACACTGTGCACCTTCACCTTCTCGTTATGCGAATCTTGGAAAATCACCCTCCTTCATTTGAGAAAAAAGCAAAAGCAATTTTTTGCCATTTACTTTTTTCATTTAATTCGCAAAACGAACGACAGGTTTTCCACCGATGTATTGCGGTGACCCGCGCCTCATCATTAGCTAGCCACGTTTATTTTGTTTACACTCGTAACGCTTTGTTTTCCTGTATGCTAAATTACATTCGGAGGCCGAATAACCTACTGGCTATGGAGCCTACAATAAAACCTGTCTCCAAATCAAATTGTTTTCAGTGTGATATAATTAAGTTAAACCATAATATCACCGCGGCGCAAGGTGGCTTTGGGCGCTGTGCCAGCGAGGGTGTCCTGCTGATACATCACACTGACTGGCATTTACCCTGCAGGAGTTCTGAGCACTACGCTGACAACACACTCATATCCAGTTTGCTTAAAGGGTCATTAAGCAAATCATCACAGTGGTGTCCCTCTCAGAGCGAGTCAGCGATCCGCACGGCACTACCATAAACCGTAACCCGGGTAACGCATTTCCTCTACCGCGGGGGAGCGCCGGCTAACGGCTCGCGTCCCGCGGAGGAGGAGCAATGGCCACCGAGCGCGCCGTTAAAAGGTAAAACGATGCTCTCGTGCGGCGTAGTTAAGCGGGGCAGTTTAAGGCTCGCGTGCGAGCATCGTCTGTATTGCAGGCAAGCTAATGCAGGCTCGCAGCGTACAGCTTCTTTCAGGCGGAACAGCAGGGTTTCTACAAGTTCCTTACCCGAGGGGATGACGGCAGAAAGCCGTCTGGGATTCAAACCAACAACCGTTAGGTCAGCACTCTGGCGCTAACCTTTATAATAAAGTAACATCCAATAAACTATGGTAATTAATGAAGTAATTCGCAAAGCCTCACAAACTGACTGGCAAATCCATGCCAAGTCTTCACACGCCTACATCAATATTAGTTTAATCCACACAGTAGACAAGACCTTAATGGCGATGACTGCAACCACTAATTAACAACAGGGATACGGATTCTCTCATCAAACATTCTCTGTTGTGCTGTGGCATTCTCTGGAGTTTTCCGGAAAAATGAACCCTCTAATATTGTTCTGAGTGGGCTGCTTGGATATATGGCACGGAAGCTAATAGTAAATCCTTTATTTAATTACCCTTTTTTTCTCCCTGGACAGTACTTACATCACCGTTATGAAACACTGCGTAAAATACTGAGTAAAAGCATCATGGTAAAATTTCAATAAATATAGTGCTATGAATATCGAAGAAGAGTGCTCTGACATCATTTAGTCAAGAAAAATAAAACTTTAAACATATTTTATATCTAATAATCCCAATGCCTTATCAGGAAAAGCATAAGTAATAGAGAGTATCAATTACCATGTTTATTAAATAAGAACTCTATTGGTTCTATAGGCATTTTGCATTAAATATACAACTTAGCATCCCCTCTGCAATTAACATCGTGCTAATTTACATTTTAATTGCTTCCCAAGAAAACACTACCTTTGTTGATAATACAACATAATGTCAACTTCATTGTGCGCTGTTGGTGAATGTGTAATGAACTTAACTTGATCATTAGTGATGTTAATTATCTTTCTAATATGAAGATAAAGATATGATTATGCAAATTATACGGCCGTTTCTGGAACAAATCCCTTTAAGGTTGGTGCTAAAGTACTTTCCAGGGTAACTTCTATGGGACATAGCGCATCTGTCTCACACTACAGACGACAAAAATATAACAGATGCCAACTCACTAGTGCACTAATGGGCCTTTTATTTATTTAAAAAATTGGCATTTCGATTACAGAGAAAGGGGCCATATTCAACTTTTTCACTGCCCGAAGAGTGAACAAGAACTCCCAACGATAAATGGCAAGTTCTGCAGAAGAGTTGGTGATTTCACGTCTTGTTTTTTATTCCAAACAATAGGAAGTTTGCAGAAATACAATTATTGAATGACTTTTCCAGCATGATGCCTAAATAATGAATCAAGGAAATAAAATAGAAAACACAGCTGGCCCTTTGTAACCCCACCACTGAGCTATAGCTAATTATGACTGTAGTGTATGGTACAAATACACAAACGCAAATACCAAAAGGGAACTGTTTGTCAGTGTCCTGGTCTTAAAAATTTTCTAATGTGGCCTTGTCAATTCATTAATTAGTCAGTATCACCAAACACTGCCTTAAATAATACATAATTAAAAAAAAAAAAAAAACAACAAAATCACTGTCAGGTGAAAGCAAGAATGAGAGGTCAATTTTTTTAATAGCTCCAAGAAGAAAAAAACTACCAGGCTATAATAAAACATCTCTAGATTTCATTGATAAAACTGCATTTAATCATCATATAATGAAGTTTATATTATCTTTATTTAGTCGCACTAAATAACTGCATACTCCATTTTCTTACCAATTAGCCCTAACGGCATTGAAAATAATAATTTAGTGGAACGAATAGCCAAATTAATTTCAGAGAAGAGCTTGAAACAAGCATAGTTAAAACTGCAAGTCATTCAGTTGGGGTTTTTTCCTACTTCGGTCACGCAATATGCAGACAACAACTTCTTAAAATCGAATATACAAAAAAAAAAAAAGCATTTTATTGTGGTGCTGCATTTCGGAGAGAAACAATTTATCAAAGCTGCTGATAGGCTGTCAGCGTGTGATATGATAAAGAATAACACAAAATGAATAATGTTTTCATCAGATTGGGATTCTTTATAATTACAGCCTCCGTTTGTCAGTGAGCAGGGACAGCAGTCGCAGAAACACCAATTTCATGCCCTCGTGCCTGAATAATATTGCGGCGCGTCTTTTTCCAGATGGCAACGTTTTCACAGGAGGAACTAATGATGTGGGCACGTTTAGGGGGAAAAAACAACAATAACAGAGTCTTTAACCTTCAACAGCAAACTGTATGTTCTACAGAATGTTCCCTGGGAAAAATTAACAAATATCAATTACATTGCTCACTGAGGTGTAATCGGCTGTAATAATCAAAATTAATTTAAAAAATAATTAAACAGACCCCAGGGCAAGTCGCCCCCCACTCGGGCGGCGTGACATCAGGGGGGCACTCGTAGTTGCGTACACCTGTGAGCGCGTTCTCACGCTGCTAATAACCCTCCGCGCCTAAGAGGGCTCAACTTCCGCGGCCTGTCTGTCACAGAGGACTGTCGCCGTGACAGGCGATGAGACGCCAGTCGACGCGGGGGCGCGTTACTTACCCGGGCGCACGCCTGCCTCTCAGAAACGGAGCGGAGTGAACAGCACTTCGTTTCTTGATTGAAAATATGTCACGGATGATATATGAGCACACGTTTTTTTTTTTTTTTTTTTTTACTAAATTGCAGTCTGCGAACACAGGATGGTTGCAGTTCCCAGATAGGATCCCGCAACTGGTTTGTGACTTTTTTCACTGTAACAGAACAGCATATTGCTCCCACTGCAATATATCATACCACAAGAATATATCCACATATATGCATCTATAAGAGAATATACACATGCAAATTCACTATATATATGAGAATATGGAATGTAAAAATAGTGTAAAGTATATCTACAATAAAGCAATGCTGTGCTGAAAAATTTCATTGTAAAGTAGATCTTCAGTGAAGCAATGTGCCATAAATGACAAGTTCTTATTTCATATTACAGTACACCAGTAAATCTGCTGTAAATCGTAGTTTTACCTCAATGGAAGAACCTGTTGCTTTTCCCAGTTTCTTCTGAGCAGAACGCATCACATCGCTGAGGGCACCCATTTTCTTCTGGTGAGAATTATTCATTTTCTTCTTTTGGGAATCTAGGAGAAAAACAGGCCAACTGCCAATCTGTAGACCTTGACGGAGCCACAAGTTTAACTTTCCACAATGTTTAAAAAATCTTTCTTACATTTATTGACTGAGCTACTTGGGAACCGAAACATTCGCCATCATGTGCACAAACAAACTTTAATGGCGGTCAGTGCTAAAGGATCCAATCAAATCTTTTGATTGCAGGTTGTCCTTCCCAGCCGAATAAATGGCTAACAATTTTATTTTCATCAATATGATAAACTCTGTCTTAGCAAATGCTATACTCTGTGCCAATGATTAAAACGATGTTCTGTTCTGCCGCGTAGCCAATACATGTGGATTCAAGAATGGGATGTTTTTATCACACCAAATTCAGCTGGACAAAGATGACTATAGTGAATGTTTCTCCAGCTGAGTCATGTCTGATAAGGATGTTACATGTGCTGAAGATCTTTCTTAATGGTGATGTCATCTCCGTCGCGAAAATAAAATAAATTCTGGTGGGTCAAGTGGGGAGCAACCTCTGCTTACTTTGTTGACGTCTGGAAAACTCAAGAGAACCAAAACAAAAGCATTTTGCTCCCACGTTTTGAGACTGTTTGGAAGTGAATCGCAAAACAAGCTTCGAAAGATGGCCGCCAGAAACAGGAGTAAAATGCTACTGACCAATGAAGAGCTGCCAGGCCTTCAGAACCGTCTCCTCCCACAGCGGGCTGACGTCAGCGATGCTCACCGGGCCGTCGCGGCTGCCCGGCTTGGCTGACACCTCCATTTTGTAGGTGTCCTCCAGCATGTGCCTCCGTTCCGCTATCAGCTTACTCCATGTGCTGTCCACCATAGCCGTCAGCTCCGTCTCGACTAAACGGCACGGGAACATAAAATCCATCTTAGAACAGTGTGATCATAACATACATGTTTTTGCATATACTGTAGAGTCCATACCTACATGTACACAGACTACAGCTAACACAACTCCAGAATAAATACTTTCATTAATTTATCTACATTTCAAATAATAAAATAATAGATAGAAATGTATGAGATTAGTAGGACTCTGAAAAATGTGTCTCTTACAACAAATGTCTGTAGCAAAGATTATATAAATATAACTCCAGATAGTGGACTTTGTACCATTAGAAGTGTCTATAAACTGTTTAAGGATGGACTTAAATTGATGCTTGCGCTATGCTAAAGCACACGCATGATGTGATTCTTCATTCCAGAAGTACATGGAATAGTGAGCTGGAGAGGGATTACATTTTGAACTTTGGACTTTTGGTTTTGTGGAAAGCTTAGCCTTATCTGGGTGTACCTCATGTGCCGTGTCTGCTACCCGTTTTGAAAATGCACAGCTAAGAACAAGAATGTATTAGGTCAATTTGGCTACTTTGCAGAGCTGAATTTAACCTGCTATAACCCGCTAATACTCCTGTCCCATATCCAGAGAGAGGCTGGTGGCTGACTCCCCATTTTAACTGACGTCACTCACCCTCAGCAGAACTGGGGATCTCGTTCACCAAATTAGGATGGTTGTTCTTGTGCGGCAAGAGATGAGACCAGATTTTCTTTGGCTGTTTCTTGTACGTCTCGCATCCAAAGCCTTCGGGGTAACTGGAGACATTGAACCATTGAAAGCATTTAATAGGACCACCTTAGGCCTGTTCTCTTTGCAAATACGCAGTCACACATACGATTATCATTTACCGGCAACACTCAAGAACAGCTCAGTAAGAACTTCAAAATGAATTTAAGCAAATGTGCCTTTTTTAAGATAGGACAAAATGTTTCAATGTGGCGTTGCACAAATAACACAGGTCTTAACACAGAGTGTACACAAACACACATGTAACGAGAACACATGGTCCATAGACAGATACACCCCGAATGTAGAATTAAAAATAAAGTAATAAATAAACTGAATAATATCAGTTAAAGGTTGCTATTATGTACCAACTCATGAGACAGAATGGGTGTTTGTCACTGGGTTTTCCACCGGAGCGACCCTTAGCCCCCTGGGTATTTTGAGAGGTGTTTGCATGCGGGAGAGGAGGTGCTCACCCGCCGGATTTGAGGATGAGGAGGCAGTGGACCAGGCAGGTGAGGAAGCTGATGTTAGCGTTGTACGTGGCCATGAGGACGTCCCACTGCTCCTGCAGCACCCGCAGGGTCCGCGCGACCGCCTGCCGCTCCGCCACCGTCTGCCTCGGCCGTGACAGGAAGTACAACACCGTTCTGTTGGCGTTGTTGTACAGGACGCTAACGGCTTTCTCCCGCTGCGACACGGCCTTCTCCAATCACCTGGGGACATGGGGCACGGCTTTATAGAATATAGCTGATACCAGACTCACACCGTTACCCGTATCCATTACAGTCATTTTGTAATGTGTTGTAAATTTTTCCATTTTGTAATACACAAAAACCAAGGAAAAAAACGTCAGATGTTGCTAAACTGAATTACTTGCTGTCTTCATGAAGGCTCCTCAAACACATACAAATAATAGCTACTTTTTTTCTTCAATTTTTAGTACTGTGGAAGTCCCAGTTGTATTCTTAGGCCAGTCAAATCTCAGCAATGCTCTTGAACAAAACAGTAGAGCTACCAGTCACAGCTTTACTCGGCTTTACCGTTTGCTCTACAGTTCACCAGCTGAGCTGTGCAGTCATTGTGTCGAAGGAGATAATTTCATGAACAGCTGCTGTCTGCAGATTCCAGAAGGGTGACTTGCCAGAGGCAATAGGACAAAGAGACAAGGACAACCCTGCCAAGCTAAACCCACCCTCTGTGGGAACACAGATCACCCTCTCTTCTTAAATATGTTAGCCAAAGTCAACATTACCATAGTCAGTATTAGACACTGCACTCCTACAGTAGTTTGGGAGGACACAGACATGGAAGGACTATATACTGAAATATGTAAAGACCCAAATTTCAAATGTTTGCAGTAAAAAAACATTATATAGTGCACTATTAGGTACATATCTGAGTTATGTATATGAATACAGATATAACAGAACAAAATAAAGAACCTTATGCAATGTCACACAATGACACAGCACTGTGATACAGCACATAGAGCCGGACTTGGAAGTAGAGTTGCAGGTTTGAATCTTATCTTTATACCCTGAAGTGAAGGAACGCTATCCCTGAACGACCTAAGAGATTATCCAGCTGCACCACTGGTTAATGAGTCAAAATTCAGCTATGCAAATCACCCTAGATTAGAGTCTGAAAATAATAACGTAATCCACTGAGACACGTCTAGGCAGGGATTCAAAGGTTCAAGAATGTGTTCATCGCATCATTTCCAAGCTAAACAGTACATAACTGTCATCTTAACAGCCTTTCCTTTCTTTTTTTGTGAGCACTTACCATAACAATCTGCTCCGCGATAAACACCAGAATTTTTTCCGGCTCGGCTAAGAACAGTCCCATATAGAGCTTCTCCACGAGTATTTTGCTGAAGAACGCAATGTTCTCGATCAGAGCGGCCATTTTCCCGACCTGTTTGGCCTTCACATCTGCAGAAACACAGAACACATTAACACACAGCTCTTTGGTATGTTTTACAAAGGCTAATTCATAATGTTTTGTCATAAAATAATTTGTAATGTTCGCTGATTAAATTTGATAAAACCTTTAATGACATCCTTCATTAAATATTTAATGCATGCTCCACAATGTAAGAATATACATATGCAAGTGGCTCATACTATGTTAGTGGTTTATAATAAAGAAAGATACCTAGAAGAAGAGATACATACTACTAGTGTAATGCATTTCCTAAAAGTTCCTACTTCATTAATATTTATAACCTTATCCAATTAAAGGTTATGTACCACAGAATATAAGGTATCAAATACTTGGTGTCCGAATTGCGGGTGCGTTAGTCACAGAAACGGCAACATTGCTTAATGCATGAAGTGGAACAGTGCCGAATACCATGATGCTGTGTGCCAAACGAGGGCTTCATCAGGAAAAGCAGGAAAGAGGAACAGCGGTCACAAGTCGCAACCCCACTTTTTGCTCAAAACCACAAAACAACAGCCTAAAAAATGATGACAGAACTGAATCTACAACTCCGTGACCCATTTTCAAAAAACCCTGCATCATGTGAGCTTTACAAAGCTGATTTCATATATTATTATATGTTTTTATTATTTTGTCTGCTACATATATTCATACAGTGCTGGACCAGCAGTCATTTTAGGCTCAGGGACAAAGAAAGTTCCAGACAAAACATTATTAAAACATTTTCTGTATGTATATACTACAGATAATTTATCATTTAAGTGAAAATAATTTAAAATAAAATATTAACTGAAATTTTCAAGAAAATTTGCCATGGTCCACATCATTAACAGATAATGTTTTATTTTATTTTATTGTGTCAGACCTGGTTTGACCAATAGGGTGCATTTTCCCACATAGCTTGCTTTCTTTTTGATTTTTATAGTAAACCAGCAAAAATAAATGCATCAAAAAATGTGACACAGTAAGCAAAAAGCTTGGAAATGAATGCTGCTGTGAGAAGTTAACTAATGTATTTGTTAAACAAAATCAAATTGCTGATAATTTTGAGGCTGGGTCTAACAAGCATACTGGAGATAGCATCACCGGTGGTTCTCATGGAGAAGCTAACACAGGAGTCAACGAGAGCAGGTCTTGCTTGGATTACCTTATTGGGCGATAGAGCTAAGGATAACAGTAAAGTAGCTGGAGCTAACTCACAGCTAACTCAGTGGGATACAAACAGCTAATCGTGCTATTGCTGCTGAAACAGGGGTTTTGTTGCAACAACATGAGGAGGTAAACGCTATCCATTTACTTTGACCACCCAAACCCAAAACAACTATCCTTGTTTTTAGGTATCACCCAAATCGGACTTCTCCAGGAAACTCAAAGAATTAATTTTATATTATATATTTATAAAGCATGCATTACGTTCTTCCCCTGCTCAGGAGTCCTGGTTTTGGCCTTGGTTACAAGCCTTTATCTAAATGCCAGCAGTACCATATCAGCTTTGTGAAACTCATGATGAGCTCTGCCCATTGAAACTTTGTCCCCATCATGCAGAGAATGCCGCTGCATGAAAGGAAAGCAGCTTTATGGTTCATCTATGGTCCAAAGGAAAGCTCTCAATCTTCTACTAACTCATATCGAGTGATGTAACTCACCGTAAATACTTGGAACCCACAAACTACCAAAGTTCCACAGTGCCCTAACATAGCATGCTCCAGAACTGGGATTTTTATTTTTTTTTTTCAAAATTGGATTATGTTGCTGACATAATCTGAGACAGAATGTGTGAGAGAGAAACCAAGCTAACGAAATTGACTCTAACGTCAGTGTTCTTGCAAACCTGTGTAAAGCTAGGGCCAGGTAAGCGAGACTCGGATACCTTTGCTGCTAATGGTCCAATCTGGGCCATTTATGATTTATTAGTTTCCATAGAAACTTAACATTATGGATTTAGTGACAAAGAGCAGCAGTGAATCACTCCTTTGAAACTTGGTCACAGATATGTAGTTTTGTTGATTAGTGTCTCTGTAACTGACTTCACCTGCATTTCAGGAAACAACTACTTGTTCTCTTTCAAAATCTGTTCGATCTCTTCCGTTCCTTTAGAAGCACATTTAAAGCGTTGATTATAAATTTCCTTCGTAGCAGAAACTGATCACATATATTATAAGTTAAATAAATAGCACTCAAAGTCTTAAAGCATGTGTTTCAAAACTCTATTAATTATAATTTGTGCACTTAAAATTTTTGACAAATCAGATTTCCATTAGCAACTATTAACATTTATAATAAAATAATATACGCGATACATATATATGTATAAATAAATATGTATAGCATGTGAAAATTTCACTCAAACTAGTGGGCAAAATGCCTTGTACCACTAAATATATGTATGTATGTGCATATGTAATTTCATGTAATGTTATGTAATATATAATGTAATGTATCATATATTTATGTGTGTGTGTGTATATATATATACATATATATAGAGTGATTAACTGCTTTGGATGATACGTACAAATAAAAATACCCTTTGTATCAAACACATAACGCATTCAGTCAGCAGTATTGATCACACAAGGCCAGCGTGTGCAGTAGAGCCGGTGTGAAGATGGTACCGTACCGTCTCTGGCCACATGGGTGGTCTGGCCCTCCTCCTGACAGGTCATGCGTACAATGTCCATCAGGAACTCCAGCACCTCCGTCTGGAAACACTGCTTCTGCTCCTGCTTCGCTCCTGCAGGGGAGAACTGAAACCGCACACACACAACCGCACACACACACGTACAGACACACGCACACGTGGACAAACTTGTTTACGGCACAGGAGAAAGGTTCCTCTTATTGTCGGTGATTAATCATGGGAATTGTACGCGAGCCGCGGTGATGGCGGAGACGGCGTGGCCGGTCCCCAGAAGAGCAGCTGAGACAGGAGTCTCGGCATGGGCACCAGCGATCGGCTCCCGCATAAGCTCAAAACTGAGGAAACAGCGGCACCTAATGGCGAATGCACTGCAATGCCCCGCACAGCCACAAAGAGCTACCCTGTATCTCCTAATGACACTACAGTACGATGGAGGGAGACGACACCGTGGACATGGCTGGTACCCATGCACACATTAACACCTGAGTGTAAGAGTTAAAACATGTTAAAGACAAGACGGTCTTACAATAATGGGGAAGTTGGCTCTAAGCTTGGAATAAATGCAAAATCCTGCAGCTGGTCCTACTTCTGTTTCTCATAGGGGGGTTTTCAGTGAAGTTCCCCTTCCATCTCCATTGCAAGGCTGTGGGTTTCACATGGCCTTTTCCACGGAGAGGGCGGGGGGTGGTGGGGTGGGCCGCGGGGGGAGGGGTTCCTCACCTCCAGGAGGAGCACGAAGGGGTGGAGCTTGTTCTTGGCGGCGACGTTGATCAGGCTGTCCATTAGCAAGATGCGGATGAAGTCGCACACCTGCTTCCTGGCTGGGTGGGTCGCCCGGGTAGGGGGCGGGCCCTCTGGTGGGACAGTGCCGTTTTGCAGAGAGGAGGGCGGGGCAATGTCCTGTGGAACAGCGTGGAGCGGGGGGAGGGAGGGAGGGGGAGGAGGAAGTAAGTCAGCACATTCTTTTTTGTATATGAGATGCCAAACGAATCCTAAAGACACTGGGAGCCAACCCCCACCACCCACCCCACCTCACACTAACCTGGAGGGTGTCGGGTGGGAACACAGTCGCTGCCAGCGCGTTCAAAAAGTCCGGGGAAACCCACAGCGGGTCTCGGGGGTACAGGCTGTGCACCAAACAGAAAAACTGCATGACGCTCCCCGGGTAGTGTGTCTCCCAAGAGGCCTCGTTTCCGCTTGAGGGCTTAATGAAGCATGGACAACAAACCAAACAAAAGTTACCTTTTAGGCACAAAAATGAATTGCGCTATACTTCATTTATACTGAATGATATTCCTTATAAAGCTGGTATTTTTTGGTGGAAAAGGTCCTCATTTCAGGTAGTACACAGCTTACTTTGTGCATGTTAGCTACATCGGCACGACACAACTAGACAGTTAATTCAGTGATTCGGTTTAACTGGTTTCCAGGAATGGTGAAAATTTAATTTGGAATGCTGGGATGTTATGTGCTTAGAAGGAGTGTGCATATGGAGGAAATAGCTTAAGTGAAGGGGGGTAGAACAGTATGTATTTACCCAATTGCAAGCACTCTAAAAATGTAATTCCAAGCACAGGACTTCCAGAGCTATCACATTGCTGCTTTACCAAGAACTACTCAGAACCATGACTCAACTTACACTGTATAATAGGGCTGTCAAAGTACAGTACAGGAGTGCTGCAGTGTTTTCAGGTTTTTGCTGTTTCCTTTCAATCGGCAGCCATTTCAGGCCTTGGAACCCAGGTACATGGACTCTATGGCCGATCAGTGATTTGAAATTGATTAAGAGCTGAAACACACCGGAAACCAGCGACCACTGTAGCCCTCCATGACCGGAGTCTGACACCACTGCTGCATAATGTAAAACTAAAAACATCTGCTTTCTTTTTTGAATCATTTTCGTTCCTCTTTTCTGCTTCCCCAATTTTAGCAAATTGTAATTGCAGACCTTCTCTATCACAGCGACATAAAGGAACAGATACAGTTTATTTGTATAATCCGGAGCAGACCAGGTGAGGTACAAATACAGCGAACGAGACCTATTCGGCTGGTTCAGGCAGATAACAGGTGTGCAGTAAAGGCAAAGCTTTGGCCATGTGAATCCCTACCACACTTCATTGAAGCCTAGACTCCAAAACTTGGAAGACAGCATGTGCTACTCTCGGTTTAGTAATTGCCTGTTCACTTAGATTTTCTTCTCCTGACCTTGGTTATGATGACCTTGACCAGTTCCAGGAGGATGTGGGCGGCGTCTGCGCACAGCTGCAGTCCGGGTCCGTCGCTGACGCTGTTGATCACCCCCTGCAGAACCTCATCCAGGTCCAGCTGAGGCGGGGCGGAGGAGAAAACAAGACAAATCTCACTGTCACAGACACTGTCTAAGCAAATGACATCATCCAAGCAGAGTTAGATAAGCCTACAACAGTAATATATTTACTATTCATTCTGGTATCAATTTATCCAGGTTTAACTGAATTGTACACATTACAAATACATTTGTAACATATACAGGGACATGCAGCACTTATTTAAATTCTATTATTTGAATATATACAGTATATTTTGGAATATATTGAAAATTGCCATACAATGATGATGTCATTTTTTAAATCTTTTTTGTAACCTTCAGGACTAACATTTTTGTAGTGATGCAGACCAATCCGCAATTAGACACAGTATTATGTACTGGGGGCGTCACAAGCTCCAGGAGTGATTCTGATTGGCTCCTGCATGCTCTACCTGTTCCTGTCCTGCAGGGGTTCTGGGGCAGGTGTTGTGCAGAAGCAGTCCAGCTAAGACCCCGTAGATCTCGGGCTGGCTCACGTGACTGACCAGAAGCCTCTGCAGCACATCGAACCCCGGGCAGATGCAGCTCGTGCCCTCGTTCGACCAAGATTTGGCCTTCAATTTACCTGGAAAATGATATTAAAAAACAAATAAAGGATGCTAAAACAGTTCCAGGATGACTCAGTGAGTATGTCACTTCTGGGATGGGAGGTAGGCTATCTGCTAAGTCACATAATCTATAGCTATACACCGATCAGCCATAGCATTATGACCACCTGCCTAATACTGTGTAAGTCCCCCTTTTGCCGCCAAAACAGCCCTGATCCGTTGAGGCATGGACTCCACTAGACCTCTGAAGGTGTGCTGTGGTATCTGGCACAAAGATGTCAGCAGCAGACCCTCTTAAGTCAGAGGAAATGTCATTCCTGGCCACTAATTAAGCACTATCCTCATGACATACTTGTTAAGTAGGGAAAAAAAAATGTGATTCCATTTGTGCGGTCATGTAAGCATACACCTGTACCATGCCCTGACGGATATACTAGACAGGTGCACTCACCTATGGTGGCTGAGGACTCCTCCGCCATGTTTTCCACCAAGGTGCCTGGCGGAATGCCCTCCCTGAACTTGGTTAAAATGGCGGGGTGGGAGAGAAACTTGGTCAGCAGTTTGACCGCCAGCATGACTGTGCTGGAATGGAGGTGGCTTTGTATAAAGAGCAGGAACCAGTCCGGTCCAAGGGCGAAGAAGATCTCCTCCTTGGTTCTGTTAGGACACGAACGAAACAAAAATCCAACAAAAAGCTTCAGAAAGACTACTAAGTGATGATTAGCATGGCCAGACATATTTATATTTGAAAGGAAGTCTATAATGAATCTAAAAGGTAACCGTAGAAACTGTTTCAATATGAGCCAGAATATCAGTCCGGAAATTCTTGGTACAGCACTTCGAGATAAGATTTTCACTCGAAGTAATTATCAACGGCATAATTAAAAATCCACAAATACACATACATGCTACATTATTGTACAAGAAGTGTTTTTGAGATGAGGGTATAGAGACCCCAGATCCAGAATAAAGATTTTCTAAAAAAAAAAGGTGACATCAGAAAGCCAGATTGTAACATCATGAACAGGAAAGCGTTTATAGTGATCGGTAGTTAAACGTAGCGTAAACCATTGTTGACACTTACTTCCCAGGCAGGGCATTGTCTGAGCTGATTAAAGAGAACAGCATCTCCAGCAACTGGTTCCGGATCCAGACGGTTCTTGCAGGTGTTTGGCTCAAGGCTAGAAAAGTCAAGTCCAATAAAGCGCTTTCATCGGAATGTGCTTGCTGACGATTCGCAACACTGATGAATTTATCGAACAGGAAATGTAGATTTGGGTGTAGTTTGAAAAGTGAGTGAGCACATTTTATATGGATGTTCATTTTTTTCCTTTAATGTGTATATAAATTAAAAAACATGTGTACAGTCTTCTTACAGGGTTTATTATACATTTTAGGTTGATTGCTCTGAATTGTCGTTACCTTGGGAAGAGACATCAAAGACGATACCGGAGAAAATGGTGTTCTCGTTTAGTGATGGGGGCAAAAGTGTGTAAACTAGGAAAAGTCCAAGTCTGCAGGGATATATAAATATGTGAATGTTTACACATATATCCATCATACATACAAACACACACAAACATACAAACAGACAGAAAATGATGGGAAAAACAGGAGTTACAATTTCATATACAATGGCCCTTCAATTTTTTAAGGCCATACGTTTTTTCATAGGGAAGTTGACGGGAGTGAGGAAATAAAAGTTTTTCTTTGAAAAAGAAGAACCTCAACATGAGAACAGGATTTAAAAAGAAAATACTTAAGGCCAAAACAGATAAACTGATATAAAGTTAGGACATCTGAGACCATGTCTGCATTCATTTAATTCAATCAAACAATTTGGACGGATTCATCAAAAAACGGTATAACATATTCGATTCCAATCCTTAGAATTTAGCTCATGGGTGAGTAGTTTGTAAGACGTTGGCAGGGTTCAGCTTTCAAAGCCAACACCAACACAATCCCATTACCTGCAAATATCCCTTGTGTTAAAGTAGCCGGACAGCAGCCGTTCGATGATGGTGGAGATGAGGCTGGTTTTCTGGAATGTCAAAGTGGGTTCGTTCAGCAGGAAAAGCAGCTTCGGCGAGACATTGAGGCCGTGCATGATTTCCGCGTTCCGCAGGTCGCCGCTGGGAAGAAGAACACCAATCACAACAGAGGAATGGGGATGCCGCATTTTCTGATTATCACAAATGGCACCAACCAGCCACTACCAAAAGGCCAAATGGACACAAGTCTACCAATCATTTTATTTCATTAACTAAATGTACTTAGTTGAATGGTACTCTTTTCATAATTTGAGGGACAGATTTGAGTAAGTAAATAATTATATGAACATTTTAAAGCAGTAGCGTGATAACATGAGTGAGTACAATATATGAGGTTAATCCATAAAACTTACCTTGAAAATTTCAAAATGTCAGCAAAATGATTTAAAACCAGCAAGTCAAGATTATCCGGAGCCTTCTGCCATACCTTAAAATAAATGAAAAGTCTGATATTACACTTAAAAAATACAAAAATAAGGGTAACATGCCATATCTAGATGTTGATTCAAAGAAAAAAAAATCTCTGTTATGATTTTATGAATATATGTATAAGTACATAAAACCACAAATCCAAGTGTTAAACCCCATTCGTTTGTACAGTGGCATAAGTACAGAACAGTGAAGAACAGTGGAAAACAAGAAACATGGAAGCCGGACTGAGTCTGGGCGTCAGCGACACCATCAACCCCTGGTGGCGGAAACCCAGCTTACCTCGAAGTCGCAGAGAATGTCCCGGAAGGCGCTGAGGTTCTGCACGTACACAGAGCCGCTGCCCAGCTCCATGGTGCCGACGATGGACAGGATGAGCTGGAACGTTCTGCTGCTGATCAGGTGGGACTTCATCTTCAGGAGGAAGGCTAGGAGCTGAGGAGAGCGATCACCCATTAACCACGATGCCCCAGTACAGACCTAGGCCCTGGAGTTTGCCTGAATGTGTGTGATTGTTCCTTTAAACTCTTACGCAACCTCTCAGTAAGACTGTATGCCTGTCTGTCCATGAAAATTTTTATCTTAAATATCTGGCCTGTTTCCTTTCACGTTATCCTACAGGCCAGACAATGTCAAGCATAAAAAAGTTAAACATAGTTGAAAGCGAAAATAATGTGTAAGTCCTTGATATGTGAAAAGTTTATTCTACCGAAAAGGTGAAAGCAATTTTTTTTTACATTTTGTAAATATTTGTACCTCAATTAACCGACAATGTAGCCAAGAATTATTTCAGTTGCTCTGAGGCTAGAAATTTAATTAAACGACAAAACAAAACTAAATGTAGTTATTTGAACAATAATTTCTAAACAATTTGTTTGCAGGGAAGGTAAGAACAAGCATATAATTAAATGAACTACTTCACTTTTATCTTCTTAATAGCATAATCCTAGTAGCATGAATAGATATTTCTTGTCCTTAATGATATTATCCACTCAGAAACTTCATAAACATTCTGATCAGTATTCAGCCCGTAGCTCTCAGTACAAACAAAATTGCTGTGGTGGCTCTCGGCACTCACTTTAGACGAAATTGTCTGCCAAATACATAAAAGTTAATGTAAACCTTAATGAATAATTAATTAATGCACATAGCTGCAACAACAGTTGTGCTGTTCAAAACCTTCATGGAAGATGTCCACCTGGCTAAAAGCCATTTCGTGGAATCAAATGTTGATACATATCTTGCAGTACTGGGTATTTTTGGGGTATTATATGACATGAGCGCATAGTGTATGATATTGATTGCGGAGAAGTACTAATGAGACGATCAACTTCCGCTAAAATGTCAATCAGCCCTGCTTTAAGTCACATGACACGGCAGAGGTTTTGCTCTGGTGGCCACATTTTGGGTCGTGTCACCTTGTAGCTGTGGGTTCTGTTCATCTCCTGCTCCATACTGGGGCTCGTGCTCAGCACGGAGAGCAGAACTTTGGTTGCCGCGTACAGGGAGCTGTCATCAGACGCCATGGCAACCAGGCTGAGGATGACGGCGGGCCCGCCAATATACAGGAAGCTGTCAGCAGCACTGCTGGAAGCAAACTTCCTGACTCCTGAAAAACAGGATGTTAAAATAGTATTGGATCAGCATTAATGGAAAGACATACAGAAGGACACACACACACACACTGTCTGAGAGTGAAGTGTAACGGTTTAGAACCTGGGTTTGACTTAGACCCTGGTCATTGCTGGATTTTGGGTTCAGTGCTGTTCAGTATTATTAGCTCAAACATTAGTTCAATAAGTTGATAGTTAGGAAGGAAAATTAATTGATTACTGATATATTATATATACTTTTTTTGCATGTTGGCGAGAAAAACACACATTTTCTTGCATGGAGCAGTAAAATTTGGCTCTCAAAGAAAACAGTGATAAAGAGATGGACTGAGGGCTGGCCCTTTACATTTGAATAATAAACTAAAAATAATAATAATAAACTTAACATTATGTATCATCATGATTTTATCTTGTGTCCTTTAATACTTTAAGTCAGAAGTATTTAAAGTAAAGGAGTATTTAGAGTATTTAAAGTACCTTTCAATAAAGTTTCTTACATTAAAATGTCTTACCTTATTGCACTATGCTTGCAAAATAATTCTTAAATAGGTACACTATGATTTTATATATTTAATTAAAATTAAGACCAGCAGGGGTCCCTGGTGAGCAATTAAACATGGATATCCCCATAATATGTATCATACCACAGGGCCCAGCCGTTCGCTAGCAACGTGTCTTCACAGGACAAGTCACCCTGCAGCCTGGATTTTATGGTTTTGAATCTGAGATGGTATTGTACGTTTGAGTAAAATACCCTGTTAGCCTCAAATGACCTGTTTACAACAACTAAAATACATGTCTACTTGCCAAGTAGCTTCTCTTAATCTGGCAGACATCTAAACCTGAGCAACTCATTTATACAGCAAGATTTTCACTGGAACCATCGAGAAAAATACCCTGCTCAACTCTATTACGGCAATGTCTCAGCAAGATTTGAACCCTAATCCACAAGTCATGAGTTCAAACAGTAATAATTGTGCAACACATGTAAATGTTTTTACAGGCTGATGTGACTGATAAAATATGTGTTGTGACAGCGTGAGAAAAACATCCTTTCCTGAACACATTTATGTCTTTACCGTAATGCCCCACTAGGGCGGCGCCTATGGTGCGCGAAGTGCCACTAAGATGCTGGGCTATGTTCCTGGCCAGGAAGACAGCAGTGCTGTTATCCGGGATGTGATTCCCATCTACAAGAGAACCACAGGTCATTACAAACCAGCAAAGCAGTTGTTTGAAAGAGAGCTACCCCATCTGTTCAAAATAAGAGAGATTAAACATGGCCTAAGGTTGATTTTTGAAAAAAAAACACCAGAGAACATATTTTATTTTTACCCTATCCTGCCATTGTCTATTTACTAAGAGCAAAAACATAGTATTTATATAGAGTTTGTGCATGGAAATGAATGTCCAATCAAGCACTGTCACCGATCTTAATTTTAAATGCATATTCAATATCCAGAAGAGTTCAACATTTAGATCTCAAATCAGATGAATGAAAAACAAACTCAGTATTTTCCAGAAAATTCTTACAATGCGATCTCTTAACGTCATGCATAAAATTCCAAATCCCTGCATTTTCACATAACATTAAAGTTAAAAACAGGATAGACATAAGACAGCCATCTTATCCCCTCCACATTCAAGGTGTTGATATGCTTTCTTGAAGGAAAAAAGTTGAGAACGTCTAACCTCTTTGGCTATGAGGCGGCAGTCCACCTCATTGTACTGGTCTCGGATCTCAGCTACTGTTGTGACAGTGGAAACTGCCGGATTGATGCCGAAGGAAATCCTCTCCTCTGGGACGATTCTTATTGGGGATGTGATGGTGTCTACATCATTAGCTGAGATATTGATCAGAAATACAAAATTAAATAGATTAGCTCCACACAAACGCCACAGGAAAATAATGAACACAAGTAACATCCATCCATGTAATTTAGATTGCAGATCTGATTCAATTAATGTGATGAAATTTCAGCATTGCATTGTGGGTACATGCAAAGTTGTAAGAACTGAAATGGCAAGTAATATAGAGTGCAATTTCTGTTCTGGGATTTCAGTTTTCAAAAAGAATGAGAAGAGCTAGCCGTTAAAGGCAAGCTTTTCATTGGTTGAAGTCTTCCACTTGCCTTATTGGCCAGTCACATGATGTAAAAAAAATGTAAAAGAAAACAAACCGGAATTTTTACTTATGCAACCGGATCAGAAAGTCAGATGTCTGCTGACCTGTCATTTGTCTGTGTAAATGGCAGCTTTTTCTGCCTAACTACAATGAATTTTTGATTATAGGCCTTTTAGTGCAATGGCCGGACACACCTTCGAGAGACACGGACAGGAAGTTCCCCAGGTATTTCGTGCCTTGGCTGTGCATGACCTCCACAGCTTCGGCGGCCACAGCCTCCTCCAGCAGGTATGTGGGCCCCACACGCCAGATCAAAGAGGCCTCCTGTTTCCATAGGGACGGCGTGCCAATGATTCCACACACATCGATGACCGCGGTAGGATCCATCGAGACGCACCGTCCCGGAAATGGCTGAATGTATTTCATCTGCAATACAAGATATACTGTAAATAAATATACAAATTCAACAGTAAATATCTTTCATCATCCATCATAACGACTCATTTGTGACATACTGTAAATACTGTAAAATATATCCTAACAAAGAGGCATTCCTGTGTTAGAATTTTGTGAAGGTATTTCTATGAGTGTTACCATTTCATGTTTTCATTAGCATTTAATTGGTATTTAGCATTTACATGTGACTAGGCACTTGCCATTGTATGTCAAAATTCCCCAAGGCAATGTGAAAAGCACGTGAGAATGAACATCAGGGAAGACGTTCTCTTGAAAATCCAAAGGCTCTGACAGGAGCCAGGTACATAGATACAGGGAGTCCTCGACTTACGAACGAGTTCCCTTCCTACGACTTGTCGTAACCCGATTTTCGACGTAAGTCGGAATTTATACCTAAATTATACCTAAGTTAATACCTTAAGTCACTCACTCTGTACACACAACACATGAAGGACATATAAAATACAGTAATTAAATGAAACAGTAATAAAAAAAGAGAGAACAATTTCTTATCTTTATTTCTGTGTTCGTATTTACAAACCAAACTGCGTAGGTCGAAACTAGGTTTTTTAAATAATTTATGGAAGTGCGTCGTAACCACGAAACATCGTAACTCGAGACCGTCATAACCCGAGGACTCCCTGTAATTTATGCATGCCTGGTGCATCCAAACAAGCATTTTTAGGTGTTGTTTTTTAGCTGCGACCAACAGATCTATAGATCGCTCTGTCGGTCGGTTCACAAAGCTTTCCCCACCCTTTTTGCCCAAGAAGGCCGAAATTTGGCAGGGAGGTCAAGTGTGTGTGTGTGAAGGTGTGTGTTTCTGTTCATGCCAATTGGCAAAAGTGGGGCGTGGCCTGGTTGCAGCTATTGCACATTCCCGCTTGTTTTCCCATAGGATTCGATGCTTAGTTTTAAAACTGATCCACTGATATACTTGATGTGGTTTACCTTAGAAGTTTTAATGATCTTCCCATTCATGTAGGCAGTGACATTGCAGCTTTTTTTGATGTCTTTGGCAAGGACCACAACCAGGTGGTGCCACTGAGCGGGAACCAGCTGTTTGGCGCATTTGAATCGGACCGTGGACGGGAGGGGGCTCGGCGAGTGCGTTTCCGGTTCCATCATATCTAACATAAGAAAAACCGCTGTATTAGCCAAACGATTAGCCTGACAAAAAATAAAAAGGGGCTTTGCCCTTGAAGATTAAGATGTTCTTAACACTGAATAAACATTTTTTCAGGTTGAGCTACATTTTAGTTTTACCAGTTCCAGTGAGCATGAAAGTGTATGTGGAGAATGTAAGATAAAACACACAATTGCTTGTTACAAAAAAAACATTCTGCACCAGATGCAAATCCAAAAAGTTAAGGTCATTTGTCCAAAGTTCCGACTTTGCTCCAATAGTTGCGACCTACTACTTCAACCTCTTAATAGACATACACAATTCTCATTACAATTACTCAGCTATACAAAGGTATGCACTTGGGGCATATCGGTTAAATTAAATAGTTGTAGCAGAGTCATCCTCACACAGAATTTAATTTGGTGAGGAAATGAAATGGAAATGAAGAAATGGAGGTGATGGGTGACTTTCATCAGACAGTATCAAAGGGGACGTCACTTAGGAGCACCCAGGAACTGGAACGGCTCCTCCTCCGTGCTGACGACCAGGCACCCGTCCGAGGCGGAGATACCGACGGACAGGCAGACGAAGTGGTGCTCGGCGCGGGACATGTGGCGGACCACGGTGAGCAGCCGGATGGGGTGGGAGTCGCAGGCCGAGCTGAACCTGCTGATCAGGAACCAGCAGGAGAAGGTCAGGCCGGCGGACGGAGGGAAACCGCGGCAGTCTGACAAGAGAGGGGGAGACGGGAATTACCACACACTGCATGCATACGTGTCCGACCAAATCTCCAAACACGGACAGCACCTTCATGCACAGCAAACGACCAGCCAATTAGCTGTTTACTTAATCTTTTAATTATGAGCGTGAAGGTCGAGCTTTAAATGAATTTGCAGGCCTCTGAAACTCAGTAAACATCCTGAAATGAAGCTTGGGGAAAGTATCACGGAAAGTATTATGGTACTTTTTAGGTGACCCACCCCTACTTCATCGGCAATGTCACAGTCAGAGCACGTATAAGCGCCATAGTAGCAGAAAAAACCATTGGTCGATAATTATCAGTTCCTACTGCGAGCAGCGAAGCCGCATCAAAGTTATTTACCGTATCCAATGCCACCAGTGGGGATGGAGTCTGCACTGACACCCTTTACGGTGGCCAGGGATGGAAGGAAGAGACATCTAAAAAAAAACAAATGGCAGCCAAGACCTATAAACAGATCCACTGAACTAAAAACAAGACTGTTTTAATCTGTAATTAAGGTGCAGAGTATTTCCGCTGTCATAACAATGTAAGGTTATTGAAAGTTCAATGACTTGTAATAAAGAAACATTCCGATTCCTTGTTTTAACACTCTTTAATGTTGACCGTACCCTTTAGTTGACCTCTGTCATTGAAAGCCAACCTGAGTCTGTAACTCAGCAGGTAGGCGTCTCAGGCATGCAATACTAAACCCTGTACTCAATGTGCCTCAAATTTTTGAAGAGTTAACAGTTTGTTCTGTTGTAAATAAAGCGAATGTTTCTCAGTCAGGGCAGAATTGCTCAAGTAAGATCTCTAAGACTCACTGACTACTGACTTGCCAAATTGACACATTTAAGACAAGAACTAGCAGCTCTTTCCGATGAGAGTTTTTCACTCATTAACATATGTACTGTGATCACAGAGCTATCTAAAAACACTGTATATCAAAATGACAACCCCATGTCAGTAACAATAAAGACTGTAAAATGTGGAATGAAAAGTTTTGTAGTCTGGAGCAAATAGTGTTTTAAACAGAGAACTTGACAACCTTACCCATATCCACTGTCGCTCATATCGAATTCCACAAAGGACGGGGACACGGACAGCTTGTGCGGTCTGAAACTACGAGGTGAGGTCATGGAGACGAGACTGACGGTCCGATGCTGGGGTATTCCTGACCCGACGGACCTGTTCAGCAGACTGAAACTGTGCTTCAGTTCTCTGTTTGCTGGCTTTCCCTCGTGATTTGCCGGGTTATCTGTCACATTCAGGCCATTTCCTTAAGACAAATACAAAAACTCATCATAAAAAGAAGCTGAACATAAACTCATTTTTAAAAAAAGCAATTATTTTAACGTGTCCCCACTGTTTTGTGTTCTGAGCGATATGTCCCATAAAAATTCTCAATCTGTGTAACTGATATTACAGCCCTCATCCATAAAGTGTTACTGTAGGTAGGTCACATTTAAACGCAATAATCCCATAAACAGCACAGGTGAGTAACTAACGATACCATCAAGGATTAATTAAAAGTCACTGCGTATAAGAAGCGTCAAACTGTCATAAAAAAGAAAGAAAAAACGCAGAAGTCGAGACTGTACTTATATTAATGGAGGCATAATTCAAAACACATATCTTCAGTAGTGTAAGTCATGGAGCATGACCCAACCAACACTTCTAACCACTTCCTGTGTAAGTAACCAAAAGTGATGGCCTCAAGTTTATCTTCATTTCTAATCGAGAATAGCTGAAGATTTATGAGAGTGCAGTACTTTACATGTTAACAACTATGCCAATAACTGATCATGGTGGGCAAAACATAGCAGACACAGACAAAACAAAATCCAAAATCCCAATGTAACAAATTTCCACACATGCGCTCTTTAGAGAGCTAAATTTTCAGATGAAGATGAATCAAGATTAAGTAATGTAATCATACCTCACATATGGATGTATTCTGAATTAATTATCATAGGTTTAACAAATGAAAAAATATACATCAAATAATTAAACTGACTGTGCAAGAAATGGTTCACGTTGTAGATGAGCCAGGTTCTTTCAGTCAGCTCATTAATTTTGGAAACAATAACGATGTTTGACACCAAGCAAACAGACTATTTAAGTCTTTATATCCTCAATTTCAGTTTGGGTTTTTGTTCACCCCTACTGTCAGGCCGCAGAGTAAGTGATAATGTATTTGCACAGGTTTACCACATACAGAAGGCCCCCGTATCTGTGGTTTCAGCAACCGTAGTTTCAGTTGTCCGCGGTCTGATTTTTTTTTTGGAAAATTCCAAAAAAAGAATTTTCATTTTCATTTTTCATCAAGACCCAATTAATTCAAACACAGTCAGAAAGCAGAAGCACACACACAATCTGCCTACGACAAAAATACAATCGTTTTAAAACTCCTGCGGGTTTTGTGTTTGTGATAGCATAATGCAATAACCTAAGTGGTTGTTTACTTTCATACTGTGCATATTGTTTTCACATGTGCACATTTACCTTTTAACCCCACTATGGCTATGAACACTCCACTGAACGACACAGTGGTCTCAGTGGTTGTGAGCTTGTTCGGCTAAGTTAGTCACCACTGTAAATGATTAATTGAGAGGGTAATTACACAGAAACTGGATAGCTGTTTAACAAGAGCCTTGATAAGAAAATTCCAGCAACCTCATAGTGTTTGGGAAGAGGGAACTACTATTTAGAAAGGCAGTATGGATATATATCCAAGGGAAGTACTGTTAGCTAATATTGAATTGACTTAATATATGATAGATGTATGGAAAAATGACAGGCAAGGTCTAGTCTGCAGGGATTCCCATTAAAACTCCCTCGGACTGATTACTGTAGCAGATTTTACCATTCAACACTGGGCCAGTCGAAAGTGGCTCCTCATTTTGCTTGGGAGGGATGTGGTTGTCAGCGCCGCACATAAACGGATGCCCCAAACACAGGAACTTCCTGTCAGGAGAGGGTTGTGGCATTTATTTTAATGACAATGAAGTCAGCAAATTTTTAGCTTTGACATCTATTACTGATGGGTGGTAAACGGCGGCCGACCTCAGTGACACGTGGTCGATGGACTGGGAGGCGAGCTTCTCGAACACCCGCACGACGGGCAGGTGGAGCGGGTGGGAGTTGGTGACCAGGATGGCCTCGCAGTGAACCAGCAGGGTGAGGAGGAGGCCGGACTCGCACATGATCTGTCGGTTGCGCTCGGATTTCACCAGGGCCTGGATGTGATGGGCGACGGCCAACTGCAGCTCAGCGGACAGCTGGAGAGGAGAACGGGGTCAGATTATCCACGCTACGGACCGCCTCTCAGGGATTCGGTTTCAAAACTGCTGAGCGCGTTAGGAACTGAGCGAAAACTGTTGGAGCAAAGTCACACAGCTGCAACTACGACCAAACTATATCGATCTGAAAATAAAAAGTGGTGTGAGTGTGACAAGCAACTACAACTAAGACTAAAATCACAAAGCATAAATCAGATTTCAAAATTAATCCTTAGCTCTGGTATCCATGGAAAATCATAATCAAGTCACCATGCTACACGTATACGGCAACTCTCAGCTACAAAAAGCCACAGTAAGGCTAGCTTTTCCAGCATTTAAAAACATGACGGTAGTAGAAAACTTTTCTCAGTTTTAAACTTCTTTTCAGGTGCTAGACATCCATGCATGAAATTAAGTATACGCATGCTGCGTACGGGAAATGAAAAGGAAACAGAAATGACAATCTTAATATTGGACTTCTGATTGAGTCTGGCTGGTTTTAGTACTTGGCATAAGTTATTGTTTGAACTGAATTTCCAAACAAAAATGAATCAGCTTGAACATATTTGAACAGTGATTGCTATGTTTTCATGAATGTTGATATTGTAATGTCTAATATTCTGTGTCACTCTTAAGACTCTGAATCGTGCCGTTTCCATAATAAAACACGATGGGAGACAAGGTTTTTTTCATGCTTTGCTTTCAAGAAATAGTGACAAAATGTTAAAGCAATTATAAACTACTTATACACTTTTATCCATTCATCAGAACACTTTATTGTGAGTTTTTTTCAAAATAAGATGACATGGGTGACTAGCAAATCTGTGTTTAGTTGTATGGTGTATGTGATTTTTGTTTCTCACAGTTTTCATATTACTCTGTGCCTGTCTTCTCTCACCATCACAAGCCAAGAGGCCAAAAATTTTGAAATGGCCAGGCACATCAATACATTTATCAGAATGATAATTTCAGCCATGAAACACTTAAGTCTGGAAGCCTTATTATGTAATAGTTCAATGGTTGAGTTACCTAAAACTCAACCATTCTCCCAGTGGACTGCCAGCTACATGAAATCATTCATTCATCCTAAGAAATAACTGTTGATTGCCGTATTAGCAAAGCAAATCCCAAAAATGTTCAGCAAACTTTTCTCACAACACGTGTCAACACGGTCAGGCTCATATGTACCATTAGATTATAAACCCAACAGGCTGAGATTGCTGTTGGTCCCCAGTAGCTGCATGCAAAGACATTGAAATGACAGACCTCAAGATGTTCATTGACAGCTTACTGCAGAACATGTACCTGTGTCTTCAGGACTGTATATTTTCGGAAGGAGAGTCATGATCACGCAAACAGCTCCCGGGTGAAGTATTGTATGTTCAAAAGTAAACCTGAACAAAAAAAAAAAGCATATTTACACCGATACAAATAAATTATGTTTTTTTTAACTGTACAAGTTATGCAGGTTGGAAAAATGTTCATTTTCAACCACATTTTTTGGGTACTACATGTTGCTTCTGATGAGACTGAGACCTTATGGTGTTACCTGACGTGTTACTTTCTGTTCTGTTTTCACGCCTTGTTTTTGCAGCTTTTATGCACGCTCTATGCAATGTTGGTCTCCTAACAGTAGGATTACCTAATACTGTAAGACTCTAATACCGTTAATCAGGCATCATACCTGTTTCTATAGTCACCGGCTACAGAAGAGATGCTATTGGCTGCGCTCCGGATCCTTCCCTGAAAGTCCTCCTCTGGGGCGGGGTGAGTGTGTTCCTCCATGCTCTCTGGAAGCTCTGAAGTCTCCTCCCGTCTGGCAGGAAAGTCCATGGTGACAAGCGTTCCCATGGCAAACTGGTCCAGGAAGCAGAGAAGCCGCAAGCAGTTGCGCAAGGGCATCGGCATTCTGACTCCTGGGTTTTCCGCCGCATCCGCCAGCAGGTAGAAAGTTCTCCAGCGGTCGCTGCCCTCGCCGTCCGCTCCGCGGCCGTCGGTGACGACGGGCGCCTCGGGCTCGCCCTCGTGGAAGCAGCCCAGCTGCAGGAGGGCGTCGGCCATCTTCTGGAAGTGTCCCGTCGTGTGGAAGAAGTGGGCGTTGACCGGGTGGAGGTGCACCGCCAGGGCGATGGTGTGGAAGCACAGGAGAATGAGGTTCCTCACCCGGTTGGGACAGAGGGAGGCCCAAACCCCCGCCGGCGGCTCCCTCAGAGCCCCCTCCATGTCCACGAGGAGGGACAGGAGGCCGTTAAAACCACCCGCCGTCCTAAAAGCATTCCAAGAGTTCGGACTCTCCAGGACCTTCAGCACTGACTATAAACCAGACACACAAAGACAGAATGGATTACTAGTGGGTTTGCCAAAATGCTAACGTTCATTTACATTACATATGTGTGTGCATATATACTTAGCCTGTACAGTGAGAAGCTAATTATGAATAATTATAATAAGCAAATAATTATAAGACCCAAATATTTGAATTAAGCTATGCATAAAACCCCTGTGACCCCTGATCATTTGAGATTTACTTTATCAATACAACATGACAATGTTGTGTATATTTGAACATATATAATCTAAAGACATTCAGCGACTTGACTTAATATTACGAAATAGCTGAAATATAAATATTTTTTATCTGGGGGAAAGATGTGTAACATAATTAATCATTCATTAATGCAGACACTTCAAAAAGCAGGCGCAAAACACATCGTGCTTGAAATTCACTTCATTCTCGAATTACGTTCTCTCTTTCCCGTGGTCATTTTATGCAGGCAGGTTCTGATATATAAAAAAAAAAAAGTTGTAAATAAATAATATATTACTTCAGGAGACCGTTTTTGAGCTCTGGGTAGAATAAGATTAGCCTTATTCAATTTAATGCGATAATACATCAAATAGGTAATGTGTCATAAAGGGAGAGGAAATGCAATTAACACCAATAGAAGTAATCAGAATGGTTTTGACACATTTCACAAAAGGTCGGGGTGAATCCGATTGCCGCCAGCTTTAACCGTGTTACAATTTAATCCTCTCTGAGTTAGTATTCCTCTTGCTTGAATCTATAAAAATGGACGTACAGTATACAGTAGCCCGATAACTTGGTTAGGTCTAATTGAGTTTATTTCACATTCTGTGATCTGATATTGCTCATAATTTTGGTTGTGCTGCACAGCACGGCTGGCGGTGTAATCGAATCGGGGCCGAGTTAACAGCTAAATATATATTAGCAAATCAATCTGAATTTGTCCATAATGTAATCAGGCTCCCGGAGGCAAAGATAATAAATTCACTTGCTTATTATGTTTTAAACATGTTACAATTTGTTAAAATTAGATATAAAAAACTGAATTTGCGCATCAATCTAGACCTCTGTGCGTCGAACTGATTTTGGGAGACTTACATTTCGCTTCAGACAAAAGCACAGCATCTCACGCTGCAGAGTCTGTTCTTAAACTGTTCATGACAAAGCATTCAATGAAATCCAGATATCAACTCTGTGATACAGTTATTCTGTCAAATATAATTTTATGACATTGTTGACGCAACATCTTATACAAAGAAACCGAAACAGAGATGCAGAGCCTCAATGTTATTTTGTTCTGCTGGTGTGTGCCTTCAAGTCACAGTTTCAGTACTACAGACAAAAATAAACCAAAGATTTTGTGAAGTGAGAGAATGAATTCATTTTTCCATGCTGGTAAAAAAATTAGGTACTTATTCGTGCCTTAATAACTGGGGATTGCCTCTGTTTCGATTGCTCAGTTGGAAATTTTGAATCATGATGAGGAACTAGAAGATGTGTACTCTTCCACAGAGTACACAGAATGTAGTTCTTAACTACAAAAATAGACTACACTCTTGACATAGAACCCTACCACCAGCCCCTAGCCCTTAGCATTCTGGGTAAACGGCTAGGCTTGCGCCCTGCTGACAACAGGGTGTGTGTGCCCTGCAACCACACCAGGAAGCAGACGTTAGTATTAAAGAGAGTTTTTTTATATCCTTGAAAATGGTCTGGTAACAATGCCCCACAGGCTACACAGGATGAAGCTAACCAAACAAATTAGAAAAACAAATTAAAAAGATTGACTGTTTTATCAAATATATTAACCATTACCAGTCAGACAGAGACACTGGCCAAACAAAGCGTTTGCTGATAGGTTTATCTAATATATCTCATGGCAACCAGGAACAAGATATTTCCCCAACAAATGCTGGCAAAACTTTCCACAATGCCTTTGCATTCAATCACTTATAAGGCTGCATAACAGTGATTGCTCATTTAAATGATAAAAATATTAATTAAACACCCGCGAAAATGCATAAAAATACATGTAACACCCAGGTATGCGTAAGTGTTTACTTATATAAGTATAAGTGTCTATATGCATATCTTGTCCATTTGTGAATGTGTCTTTGATTGAGTTGTGTGAATGCGTTTGTGTAAATGTGATATGTATGTGCGCGTATATGTATTTGTGTGTTCATACATTCGCGTGCACTTCCGGTATTACTGAGTGTGAGTACTTTGTATGTCAATGTGCTTGTGTATGCTATGCATGCCTATATCTTTGTGTCTGAATGTATGGTAAGCTTTAGTATGTATGGAAGTAAAACAAGCCAATGCTGTTTTTGTGTGACATGCATATGTTCTCGTGTATGTGTGTGTGTCTGTGTGTGTGTGTTTGTGTGCAAAACAGAGAAAACGGAGGGGCCGTACCTGTAGCAGGTCCTGTTTGAGGCCTAGCTCAGCTTCAGTGGAGGAGCACAAGGCACCGATGGTGGTGCTCATGTACTCCTCTGGGTTTATAACGGACAGCTGCTCCAGGAGACAGAGCGTGTGACCGCGGAACTGCTCGTCGTCCAGGAAGATCTTAATGTAGGGTATCATTCCATAGTCCCGTATGGACACTAAAAAAAAAAAAAAACAGCCACCCACTTTCATCAGATGTACAGCTATAACTAAATTACTGTCTGGAGGAAAATATTTGATTCAATGTTCTCCATAATGTAATTTATTTCAGAAAATAGGAACCCAGTGAAAGTGATTAGTTGGACATACTAAATATTTAAAAATGAGTTTAATCATAACTGTAAACATTTTTTTAATTGCTAAGGAAGATTGATTCGATGTAGTCTAATCTACTCTTGTACAATACTTTAAGTTTCAGACCCAAATATTCTTAAGGAGAGTTGATAAGGAACTACCATGATCCTCCTTACCTGTATTTTTGACTGATTTCAGTGCCAGTGCTGCTACCACTTTCAGCATGTTAGCGATTAATAGCTTCTCACAGTTCCCATCACTTGACTGGCCGTTGTCTCCTAAAATGAGTGAGAAATCAGCTGTCTTACTTGGGCAAATTGATGCATTTGCAGAGTTGAAAGAGCAGGACAGAAGCTTAATCCCTTCGATTAAAGGTCGCCTAGAGTTCTTTAAGTGAACTAAATCCACTCGGAAAGGGGGGACCAGGAAACGTATTTTACTCTTAGTTTCAAAGGACATAGCATGTGCTAGCTGGTCACAGTGAACATGGTGATCCTGAATCTGAATTTGAACGTTTCGTGGTAAACAGACACACCTCTCACCACTAGTGGGTCCTGCCTCAAGATGATCTGAACTGTACATACAAAATCCATGATAAAAATCTCCAACAACTAATTAGGCTAAGCTAACATTAAAAGCTAATCAGTTTTATATCCAATCACATTTCTTCCTTGTTTTTCCCTCTCAGATTTTTCAAAACTTGCTTGAAATGATTTGGAATAAAAATAATTCAATGTTCCCACCGATATTTACGTTTAAGATAAGTGTGCTTATTTCTTTCTGAAGCTTTGTATTTTAAAAATGGCAGCCCCAGTCAGCGGGCTAAATGCCACCGTCGGGTATCACCTGTCATCCCAGTCTTCCGCAGGACCTTGGCGTGCTTCTTCAGCTCGGCCAATAGCAGCTCCAGCATGCCGGAGTCGCAGAGCACCTCGCAGAACAGGCCCCGCGCGAGCTCAGCCTGTGGAAGCTCCCCAGGGCCGCCACGTTGAAGGGCGCCGACGTGTTCTGCTTGAAGGCGGCCTGGACTTTCTTCAGGGCCTCGTGGGGGATGTAGGACAACTCAATGACCACCATCTCCAGCAGGCGGAAGAACTGCGCGTGGACCGGCTGCGGCTTCCGCCACACGCACTCGGCCAGCTGGGCCAGCGGCTGCAGCGTCCACTCCAGCAGGAAGAAGTTGGCCTTGTCCCACGACCAGATGTTTCGGACGGCGCGCAGGATCTGGGAGCACGTGTGAAGGTTTTCCGACTGGAGGAAGGAGGACTGGAGGATCCTAAAGGCCGTGAGGTTTTTCACAGAGGATCCTGGGAATGACACAATCAGCTTGTCTTAACCGGTCATAAAACAGTTGGGCTTCCAAGTGGCATATATGCTTGTTCTCAGCTAGTGGTGTAACGGACCGTAGTTGATCTGTACGGATTCCCCTCACGGTCCAGCATGCATATGAACCATGGATTAATTACAAAGTTTAACCATAATAGTGTAAAAACCAGTTTTACTGCCGCTGTTACTTTTTAAAGTAATAATACTCCAAATCTCGATGCAGAGTGTAGTGTTACGAACACAAATAAACATCTGTCGTATAGTTGTTCAAAGAATTTATTGACTAACTGGATTATATGCAAGAGCATCCAATTGAACATGGCACATTAGTCTCATGACGCAACATTAATCGTTTCTGACGTTAATAGCAGCATATCAATGCGGTCTGCGCTCTAACAAAATAGTGCCAGTAGCTAAAAGTTATATTCCTCTCCCTTTTGTTGCTGATCCGAAAAATTATCCAATCCGTGACTCAAAAACCATGATACGATCAGAACCGTGAGTTTTGTGATCTGTCGCACCACTATTCTTAGCACAATGATGCACCATGCAATAAAACACACCTACAATGAATACCACCTATGCCAGTGCTAGCTATGGCAAGAAGTCCAGAACAGTTACCCACAGCTACAACAGGTCACATTAGCTTGTGATACACTTATACATTCATAGAATGATCCTCACAGATTTACTTAGAATTGTACTTTGAGAATATCTGTTTGATTGGTCTCTTAGACGGAAGCTGAGCTAAGTTTTCAATAGAAAGAGTCCAAAGGCTGATGGTCAGTGTATAATTTCATCATTAATATCATTTCAGTCAATTTGGCCAAGGTCAGCACATCATGTTCGCCCCAGGACGTTATAAAATGATACTGTATAAAGTATCAACCTCTCACAACATAATTTAAAATGTAGGAGAACAGAATCATATCTACAGTGCAGAATTAAGATGGGAAACAAATGTAACCAAAATGTGCATTCTCTCTGGGGGAGGCAAAATGCTGTAATGCGGCAGATAGCCCTGCCAAAACAACCACGACGAAACCCTCGACTGGCGTGAGGCAGGGGAAGGCAGGGCCGCGCCGCATTCCAGTAAATAAATATGTAAGGAGGAGGTAATGCGATTCAATTTCAGCCTTAATTAAAATCAGATCAGAGCGGGAAAAAAACCGAATCAGTGGCAACGAGACCATGCTTCACCCGCTCTCCAGCGACGGATCCCGCGTTTGATAAATGGCCGCCCTGAGCGCGGAAGAGGAGAACGGATGCGAGGCATCTTTTAACGCGGTTAGCGCGGGGCCATGCATTTCATCATTCCTGGGCGTAGCTGACACCAGGGCCAGGTTTTTGGCGGCGGAGGTGGATGACCATGTGGTCGCGGTTACCTTTGGTCAGGACCGGGTCGAACTTGAACCCCGGGGGCTGGGGATTGTTGACGCACAGGGCCACCTTCAGCTCGGCCTTCCCACACAGCGTGAGGGCCGCGATGAGGTCCACGAGCTCCCCCACGGGCCCAGAGTCTTCCTCAGTCACCCCTTCCTCACAGCTGTGAGGAAGACAGAGATAAAAAAAAAAGAGCAACATTACACGCAAGCATTATGGCAGCACATGATTTCATGGCTTGGCCAATGAGCTCTGGACCAGTGGTAGGTTGGGAGCAGGGGTAGCTCCGCCCCTGTCCCTTTTTGTTCTGGGTGTGAACGTGCTCCCCCCCAATCAGTCAAAAATGCAAATATATATTTTTCCAACATACATTTTTGTGAGGTGACCTTTTCTAATTTGACCCTGCCACTAATAGAGTCTGTGCACACCACTGCTCTGAAGCACTGGGATGTTGGATCAAATCCACTGCAGGATAGGAAGTTATGTAACATTCATTGCGGTACTTCCTAATTCAAATGCTTCCGTCAAGAAATAACATAAATATGACCCAACATAATGTGATAGATGGATCCATTTGTTTATTTACAAACCCAGGTTAACTAATCTTTACAGTTTACAGTCACAGCTATAACCATTTATTGTGGTGTCACATGTTTTGTTTGTAAATTTGATTCATTTTGCTGTTGCCTGTTGACACAAGCAACACAAATTTCCAAGAGTGGGTGGCATCCCATTCTAAAACTTTTCTATCCAACAAATTTTAAAAATTATACTTCTACGAAGAGATTGAGGAAGCAGCACATTCACTTCCTGGTCCAGAAGCAGTGACACATTCACCAAACTACAGCTTATTCAGAGAAAATGAGCTAACGACCGGTATTATCTCCGGAGGGACAACACAGCCATCTGGTCTAAAGACCAACAAACACTGAAAAGACTCCTGTGTTTCACCAGCAGCGATGTGGAGCAGTATTACAGAGGAAGGAGTGGGGTTTTAGCTAATGCGATTAAGATCTTTAATCCCTGACCTGATTCATAATCATTACTCACTATTAAATAAAACATGGTAAAACCAGAATGAAGATAGAAAATGCTATGGAAATGCATTGTTAAATATGCAGCCACAAAGCAACGACTGATCCTTCCTCCTTCCGTGCTGAAGGCGCCTCGGATGCTTCCAGAAGCAAATGAGACCCAGGGATGGTGTTTGACTGGACAGGCCAAGCATTCATAAATCACCCCAGTAAGAGTCACACGGTTGGGTTTTTCCTGCTCCGGCTAAACACAATGCCTTTGGTGCACACTTCAAAATGCTGCAGTTTTCCAGATTTACTTCAGTATTTCAAGCTCTGACCAGATTTGCACATTAAGGGCAGTGGTTAAATTGGGTTTTGTTAGGAGGGGGAGCCCTTGTTCAGAGACTGCTACGCGCGTTAGCGTGCGCACATGTGCATTTGATGACGTCTGTTAATTGATACCAGTGACCTATAAAGCTCGTTGTTAACATTGGTTTGGGTGTAGAATTCACGTCAAATATCTCTCTTTGTAGGCAAGAGAATTACTCATCAAGACACATATACTATTACGTTTACTGGGAGATTAAAAGAATACAAGCGTGAAATGATGATACGATATTGAAGGAGACAGAGCTTAGCTAGCAGTAGGGTGTGATTTGGACATGAGAAGGTGGTGCTCAGCTCGGGTGGGCTCCAGGCCAATTCAACCCCTGTGTATATAAATGTGTGTGTGTGTGTGTGTATATATACGTATATATACAATTTTTTCCATCTTTGCTGCAAGAAGTAGGTTACTGACTTACCGCGACATGATCATCTGCAAAACCTGGTATCCTTCGTTGTTTTCGAATTCCTGGAAGAGCGTTGGGCTGGAGGGGTAGGAGTCCTTAACGAAGCTGAACACGCTGACCGCCACCTCGGCGAGGACGGGCCCGGGGACATGCTGCGGGATTTTCAGCAGGTTCTGAATGCAGATCCTCACGCAGTTCTTGGCTGCATCAGAGAGAAGATGTCAGGATTAACGGGGCTACGCTAAAGACCACGATCTCAAGAGAAGAGACGAAGGGCAGACAAACACCGACATGACCCTTCTGGATAGAACCCCCGGTGTACTTTTAGTAGACATTTTTATCCACAGCAACTTAGACATGTTATATTTCTCCACATTATCCACTTATACAGTTGAATATGACAGAAGTAATTCAGATTAAGTACCTTGTTTAAGGGTACAACAATGCCATACCAAGAAAACAAACCCAACATCTCTTGAGTTGGAGGCCCAGCTCCCTAACCATTATACTATACAGCTGCCCAAACAAAAGTAAACTGTCAAAAACAGATAACTACTGAAGAACAGAAACACCCATAAAAAGACAAGGCACAAGCATGCAAGCAAACATAAATATATCCGCTGAAGGAAAGAGTCACCAGAGAGGAGATATGACAGGAAGATACTGAAATAACTTCGCCGAAACCCTTCCTGCTCGACCATGTTCATGGTCAAACTGTGCCCTGTAAAAACTCTCACCAATATCTGGAACTAACACCCTCAGTATTTGGTTCCAGATAACAGGGAATGTCCTTGCACTAGGTACTAGCGCTTTAACTGGATACACCACCCAGGATTATTAACAGCCCATAATCAGAGCACAGTGGCACACAAATGTGCGGTCTGCACAGCCAGCGTCATGTGAAATCGAAACCACCCGTTTCTCCCGGGAACAAAATTTACCATCATGTGGTTTTTAGCTTCTCCTCCAACATCAAAACGCAGATTATTAAGACACAGGAAAGCCCTGTTTCCTACAGACGACAAATGGTGGTGTGTTTCCATTTGACAATGTTATTTGTTTATACTGACGAATCTAATTATGTCTGTTTATGAATGATATTATTTCAGAAGCTGACTTAGAGAGGGCTGTGGGGCATCTCGGGTCATTCGCTACACATACAAAGGAAACTTTAAGTTACAATTCCCTTTAGCGAGTTTATCTTTTATTAAGCTTGCCAATAATTGTAAGCTTTCAATAAAGGCATTGTATAGGTATTGAAAAAGAGAAAAGTTGGTTATACAAATATGTACTCTATTACAAGGTTTACTTACAAATTTAAACCACTATCTTTAACAAAATGAGTAACTTACACGTGACATTGGACTCCTGGCTTTGTTTGTAAAAGAACATATCTCATCCTGTTATGCATTGCCCACAAAAATAGTGTCCCTTAATGGAACCCCTTGTGGTGTACCCTGATTGGTTCTTACACTCCTTGTGCTGTAAGCTGATTGGCTCTTAGACAATGGCATGTTCTCTCCTTTCATACCTTGCAGCCATGTGTCATATTCTGAACTGCACTGAACACATATTGAAGGTTAATGACTGCATGCGTACCGTGCATCGCTTGTATAAAAATGTGCAAAACATAAAAAATGTTTTACCCATTTTTATAACTGAGTTTTTTTGTACAGTCTGCCCTGCTGCCGTCCACCATTTCTGAACTCAAACCTGACTCCTCCCCATTCTTTACATTCTTTGAGTATTGCTGTTGGAGAAGGGAGATGATCTTGCAAGACTTGTTTCTCAAGAGTCATCGCCAACAAGTCAGAAATGGGAAAATACATCTCATCAAATGAACCTGACCAAAATGAATTTGAGGTCAAGGAGTTGCAAGGGCATTTTTGCAAGTCTTTTACCTACTGCATTCCTAGAGGAATGCACAATTGTTTTAGCTTTGCTTCTCGTAGCTTTGTTTAATTCCCTAGTAGAACACTTACATTGCATTCCATTACAGTCATTTAGCTGATGTTTTTATCCAAAGCAACTTACAGTTGATTCTGCAAGCCAAGGGCCAGTCCTCCCTGGGAGCAATGTGGGGTTAGGGGCCTTGCTCAGGGGCCCAACAAGGGCCCAACAGCAATGGTGTACCTTAGCCACTGGACAACAGGCTGCTCCCCAAACAGCATTGCTGTAGTTGTCTTGACCGGGGCACCTAACTCAAATTGCATCAGTAAATATCTGGCTGTATATCAGGGTTCCATGCTAACGCTTCTGGAACTTGAGACTTTTACCCCCTCTAGCACTTTAACACCCTTGTCCCGAAAGAAATGCACTGAGTCGCTCTGCATAAGAGCGTCTGCTAAATGTCTATAATTTATTGTAATGTAATGTATAAATGCATGGTGTGGAGAAATGTCAAACATCACTCAGGAGAAGAGTGACTGCCAAATGGCTGTATATAAATGCATTTATTAACCAAATGTGAGGTGGTGTTATGTCTTTTATCTGACTACTTGTGAATCTTTTGGAAATAAAAATAATTTTTTTGAAATACAAGGTATCTGAAAAACATGATTTGTCAGTTGAACAAACATTTTTCAACTCAAGGGGTCCAAAACGATCACATTTTAAAACATGTTGAGTAGTGCTCATGTAGTACTCATGTAATACTCATGTTAGAATAGTACTCACATAGTACTCATGTTAGAGTAGTACTCATGTAGTACTCTTGTAGTACTCATGTTAAAGTAGTACTTATGTTAGAGTAGTGCTCATGTAGTATTCATGTAATACTCATGTTAGAATAGTACTCATGTAGTACTCATGTTAGAGTAGTACTCTTGTAGTACTCATGTTAAAGTAGTACTTATGTTAGAGTAGTGCTCATGTAGTACTCATGTAGTACTCATGTTAGAATAGTACTCACATAGTACTCATGTTAGAGTAGAACTCATGTAGTACTCATGTTAGAGTAGTACTCATGTAGTACTTATGGTAGAGTAGTACTCTTATAGTGCTCATGTTAAAGTAGTACTTATGTTAGAGTAGTGCTCATGTAGTACTCATGTAATACTCATGTTAGAATAGTACTCACATAGTACTCATGTTAGAGCAGAACTCATGTAGTACTCATGTTAGAGTAGTACTCATGTAGTACTTATGGTAGAGTAGTACTCTTATAGTGGTCATGTTAAAGTAGTACTTATGTTAGAGTAGTACTCTTGTAGTACTCATGTTAAAGTAGTACTCTTGTAGTACTCATGTTAAAGTAGTACTTATTTTAGAGTAGTGCTCATGCAATACTCATGTTAGAGTTGTACTCATGTAGTACTCATGGTAGAGGGGTACTCTTGTAGTACTCATGTTAGAGTAGTACTCATGTAGTACTTATGGTAGAGTAGTACTCTTGTAGTACTCATGTTAAAGTAGTACTTATGTTAGAGTAGTGCTCATGCTGTACTCATGTTAGAGTAGTAGGATAGTGTTCCAGGGAGAGGGCAGGAGTTAGAGTAGTACTGGTGTTAGAGTAGTACTCATGGAGTACTCATGTTAGAGTAGTAGGACAGTGTTCCAGGGAGAGGGACTCACCTTGGAGTGCCGGGACGGTGTTCTTGGCCTGGGCGGCGGAAATGGCCCTCAGCACCTGCGAGGCCTGCCATCTCCAGGCGGAGCTGCACTGGTCCCACAGGGACGTGAGCGCAATGATCAGGCACTGCAGCTCCTGCGTCTCCACCATCTCCTCCACGCAGCACTGCTGCCCGCACAGCTGCAGGAGCACCTGATGCAGGGGAGCCAATCGGCACGCATTACTCAAGGCGATAAACAAAGGTGCAGCTGACTCCCCCTGCTTCGCTACATACAGGAATGTTTGTGTCTTCCTGACTCTTCATTCCTTGTTTTTTTTAAGTCTACATTCTTCTCGCAGCTGAGAGCCTGGCTTACCGCTGTGGCACCCTTTGTCAATCTGAGAGGTTGCACATGTCTATGACCAAGCACTCTGTAATCCTCCATGTGACCTGTGTGGTTACCGCTCAGAATGGGTGCACTGCTGGGATAGGCCGATAACAGGGGCTTGACTGATCAGAGGAGTTGTCATTAAGTGATATGTGTGTGTGTGTGTGTGTGTGTGTGTGTGTTTGTATATATATAGCCTCAACGGATGATACATATGGATGATACATACACATTCCTAATTTTATAATGTGTGGTTGAGACAGCTCTATGCTATAGACGGTACAGACTACTGAGATGTTGAAATACCAGTCACATGCCTCTCAAGCAAGTCATATCATTACGAACTTCCACTGGCCCTACATATGACTTTCTTTGCCAATACAGAACGTGCACCATATTATCCAATAAGGCCTTTTAATCAGTCATCGCTAACTGAAGGAGAGACTGTGGAAATCATACTGACATACCGCCGTCTGCCATGACCGAGGGAGACTACCTGTGTGAAGACTTCCTGGAAGGAGCACTGGATGACCTCGTCTCCAACACCCCCCTTCCTGGCTGGCAAAGCCACGAACAAGTACAGACACTTGACAAGAGCAGCTGGTAGGCCGGTCTCTATGATGGCTCTGACCGTTTCCTGAAAACACAGAATGGATCCAGGGTTAGGAAATCCCATGACTGATGAGTGGACAGCCTCAAAACCCCCTATCAGGAACACCACTTGTTTTAATGCATTAACACACACACAAAACACTTATAAACAACAAAACATATTTCCCACACATGGGTTGGTCAAATGATAACGTGTCTTTGGGGAGCTCACAGGGAAACTCATAAATGGCTCTAGCGTCTCCAAGGGAGGGAGAGTTTGTGTAGACAGACATGTCCTTGTTCATCTAAACAGTGGTCAGTGATTGGTCAGATACATGCTTGCAGCCAGTCCCACCAGCGCTAAACACATATAATGACTACCAAGCACTATTGGAGAACTGCTGAGCGAAAATAAGCAACAGCTGGCATATTGCCCTTTGCAGGGGTGCCTGTGCTTGTCTGTGTTCTCTCAAACTGGAACTGGACACTGCCATGGACCTATGACTCTCATTGGGCTTTAGCTAAAAATTGGTTAAAGACCAATTACTTCTCCTTGCTGCTTTTCAGCTTTGAGTTGTGTACCCTTTCTTTAGGAATTACTGAATATCCCAATTTAAACCGTGCAAATCCTGAACGGGATTTCCCCCAAGGACATATTGGTCATCCGTGATTACGTTGTGCCTGACACCGTTAAGCGATATGCTGAAGGACAGCACTGGTTCCCATTGGACGGAAACAAATAACAGATAACCCCTGTAATTTGACGTTCCCCCACATGCTAAGGTGCATAGTTTCCGATTGCTTCAGAGCGTTCGCTTGTTCACTGAGTCAAGGCTGAACTTTAATGACAACACATGGTATGTGACTCACCGAATCGCTGGCAGACAGCAGGGACATGGCCTGCAGAAGAAGCCAGCCATTGTTTATTTTCACTTCTTCTTTCCTCTCAAAAAACTGTTCTACTTCATATCGGGCCTCTTCTGTTGTAGAAAAAAAGTGTGTTTTTTTCAATACCACCCCACAGTATAGTTAAGATTAGCTTCCTAATATGCATGCTTTCATTTCCGGTTTGATTTTGTTTATGCAAATGATTTCATCTGTGGAGGACCTAATGCCTTCTCAGGGCTAATGTCCTCATAGTAAAGTACAGATGTGAGTTAAAATTAGAGTGATTTTATTTACATCCACCCCAATGAGATAGTCACGTTGAGTTTTGCTTTAAAAACGTCTTTGCAAAGCCGTTAAGATTTTTGATAGATTTGGGAATTGCTTGACAGATTTAGATTGTAAACAGATTCATTTGATCAAAATAACGCTGGTTAGCTGACGCTGGTCACTATCTCTCCAGTTGAGCTATAAATACAATATAGTCGACATGTTACCTATGATAAACTATGATAACAGACATTACAATGCTATCAGAAAACAGAACTGGCCCACTTCCTCAAAAAAGCACCACGGCCCACAGTAAAGTTATTATTATTGGCAGTTAATAACAAATAGGAAACCAGGGACAATTAAAAAATTCTGAGAACATGAACAGCGGTTGAACTCAAGAAAGGGTTTGTTGTTAACATCTTGGAGACAATCCAGCGACAGTGGATTAAAGTGCTGCTTAGGATGTTCTTTGAAGAATTTCTAAATATTTTGACAGAAATTTAACAGACTAAATCTTATTGTGACTTGAAACCTTCCAGGGATAAGCAACTGCCGATTAACCACAGGGAAAGGGTTTAGCTGGACAGAAGAACAGACCTTGAATGGCAAATAAGTGCTTCGGCTAACTATCTTTACTTCCTGGGTTTCAGTTTCTCATCAGCAGGAAATAAATCATTGATATAGATAGCCATATATAATGTGTATGAGACACTCAAATGTATCCAAGCAAAGTTGTATACCAGTCTTATAATTATATATAATTTCAATGAGCTATTCGGATGATGTACCTGCAGGTTTCTCTGACAACTTCTGTTGAATGTTAAAAACCACGATTTCTGCTGACTGAGAGGCCAAGAGCGGCAGGTTCAAGTCCGCTCCTACACTGCTGTTGGGTGACACCTGAGAAGAGGAAGAAAATAGAATGCATGAAGCACCCAAGAATATATGACCCACAAATACATGGACAAGACACTAGAAACGAAATATTTCCTCCCATTTGGGCTGGCAACGGCGCTATTCTCTCCTTGTCACTTCTATGCCGATCGTGCATTTAAATGCAGGCATTCAAATGACGGGTAACTTGTAGGTGCCAGGCCAGCAGTGAGGTCTCATGGTACCCAAGTTGACTTAAACACACACCATTGCCATGAAAAAACAACAGTTGTGGCTTATTGTCGCCATCACCTAATGACAAAAGTCCGCACTCTAACAAGCCAGGACATGGTTACAGGTGGTGTATTTTTTCTGTTTTTGGAGTGATACACACATACACAAGATAGAAAGATCAAAAAGCTTAACTACTTTTGAGCCTCGAATTCAGGAAACACGTTTGGAAGTGCTCAATCAAAGCAGATTTGCATCCAGCGCACACGGTGTATTTATAACACGGGCACAGATGCGGGTTTCGTTTCTCCATTCCGAAGGAGCAGGGGCAGCGAGGCGTGCGACAAGCGGTACGCAAGCGCAAGCTCTTTCAGTATAGCGTGGAGAACACATGGCCTGGAAGATCTGAGTGAAGCCATGACAGAGCTTTCACTGGGATCTGCCAGTGATGTAGCCACAATAGGAACCAAATAACAGTGATCTGGAGAAGGATTATTTCGTTAGTGCTGCTATGCCCAAGCTCAACAGGTCTTTCAGTGAGACTGTAATTAAAGGCAAATGATGCAGTATTTTTGCCTTTAAAATATTGCTAACTACCATGCTCAATCATAACTAATGATGCACTGACAGTCTGTGTTTGGGCGTGTACCTGTCGAGACCCTACCCTTCTGCCCTCCTGTATTTTTTATTTTAAAACATTCAGGAACTTTCTAGATGTCTACCTTTCGCTATTTGCGAGAGACAGATCTAACAAAAAGATAAAAGATCTAACAAAGTCTCCTATGATGGGGCAGTAGTTGCTGTAAATCTCATCAAAAACAGTGATTGGCTTAGATTACATATGAGGGAAGAAAGCCAAAAGTTCAATTCACTTTCCAAAAGTGTGATTGCAGTTCCCTAAGAAAACAAAGGGAGACAACGGTACATAGCCTACCTTAGTTAGAGATACAGAAGATAGAGAACAAAAGTTATCCACAGTATGAACATTCAATAGCAAACTGTGACAACCATCGCATTAAACAAGAGGAGGTACATCAAATCCTTCCATTTGACATATTTCAATATTCCAAACTGGCAACTTCAACCTGTTTCGAGCAAATTATGAAGTTTGGCATAAAACAGAAAACTTCCCTTTTCTTTTAATCATTGACAGCTACAACTTGAAGCTGGAGAAGACATGCCGAATACTAACTGTTATTTTTTGGCCAAGAACATAGAAATCACAGATTTATGACTTCAGTATTTTTGTTTGTGGAGCAATGTTCTGTGTACAAAGGACATTTCATCTGAGATAAACTCTTCTGACGTGTTATTTCTCACAACGTTCTCAGTACCTGAATGAACAGGGGCAGGAGTTTGAGAACGTCGTCCTCCCGATCTTTGAGCGGACGTTGGCCTTTTTGCTCCAGTAAGGTCAGCTGATCCTTGAGAGATGACACTAGGTCAGAGTTGGGGTTGGGGTCGGAGGCCTCTGCCGTCACGCTGTGGGGGTGCTTGTGAAGCCCTCGCCCCCCTTCAGCCCCGGACGACCCAAATTATCCCGCTCCCCCATCTCTTTGTTGATCCCTTCCATATAGCCTTCTCTTGTCTTACGAAGAGGGTGTCAGAGAACGGAATGTCTCATCTCCGACACTGTCAGTGCTGAAACAACAAACAAGCATGTCACCCACCTTTTCAAAACCAAATTACCCCCCCATCTTCATCTTGGAACAAACCAGAACATCTCAAGCCATTCAACGAAGACTGTATCTCTGAGGAACACTATAAACTGCCAAACTAATGATTTCATCTGAAACTCAAACTGAATATAGAAATGTGTAAGAAAATCTGAAAGTAGTATTCTAATTATGCTTTGTTAATTCTGAAAAGCAAAGGGCAAACTTTAAACCAAAATGCTACATTGGCTGTTGATTAAAAAAATCAACATACAAGTATTATTGTATTTTACAATGTATACATAGCTTGTAACTACTCGTAACAAAACAACTATTGGTCCAGCTATGCTATGGTCCAAAATAGCTAGACACAATTAATAAGAAATGTAATCAAGCTAGTTACCTACAAGAATAAAACACAACTATCTAGCTTTTCTACCAACTGTAATGTGGTTTTACATTGCTGATTAAACTTTGAAATAAACCGCGCCTACCCTAAGTCATGCCTGCTGGGAAAAACCGGGATTTATGCAAGTGATGAATTCAACAAACGACACTGACCTATTCATGTGCGATTACTGTAGGAGCTGCCTGCAGCGTTCACAATTCCGAATCACCCCAGTGCTTCCCAGAGAAGTTCAGAACTTTGAAGTTCTGCTGTATCACACGTTACTATCAGTCAGAGGTTAATCGTACGCACCACTGAAATATATATGCTACGTATCCAAAATAACAGGACTAGCGTATGAAAACCAATGTTGTCTCACACTAATGATTCCTTTGTTAAGTTATAGTCGCAAGTTTAAAAAGTTTCAGTAGGTGGGTCTGATTATTTTCAGCTATTTATACTTCCTGCTTCCTGTTAACAGACCCCTTCACGCCAGTCAGATACCACTGTCCGCATGAGACCTTGATGCGATCTTGTGATTCCCAAGGGCTTGCTTGTTTCGCTCCTAGGGAGGAGGAGAAGGTGGAGGGAAAGGGGGGGGGTGGTAACATCTGTTCCTAGAAATGACTGTCTTTGCTTCAAATAGTAATGTCCTGTGTTCCATTTGTTGCAATGCCTAATGTGGCTCGTGAGGACCCCTGAAATTTCACACAATTAAAGGGAACATAAAGGCTAGCCTGTGCAACATAATGCCTTATTCTTTTTTAAAGTCTAATCCATGACTGCAGAAGTAAGCATATAATCCAAACTGTAATCACACACCCTGCGGCAAGATTTTTAAACTCGCTCTCAAATTCAGTACAGACACATTGTTTTAAAATAATTGAGCTGCTTATTCATGTTTTCATTTCCCCATATAGTACCTTCGTATGTTCTGAGGAAACTAGTTAGTAAAGCCGTCATTCAACAGCGCATTCTGACAAAACAATACTTCGACAGCAAATACAACAAACCGATTACTAAAACCAGGGAAATAATCAATTTTTCCTGCTAAAAAAAAGGACGAAAGTATTTGATTTTTTTAACCCATATCGCACATTTTTTTAATAAAGAGAGCAAACCAAACGTACCTGTTAGATATATGTGAACCAGCCCCTAAGTCTGCCTGAATACAGACTGAGAGCAAAGTTGTCCGTGCCGTCCCATGTCAGAACAAGTCGGGACACGAGCAGAAGCACGAGTGGTGCGCGACTGTGTTATTAAGCCCACTACAGTCCGCTAAATCTTTCAGTCCGCCTGAACTTTGTGCAACGCTGAAGTCTTACATCAGATGCAACAAGTCATGTGCCTCGTTTCCAAGGGAAATGCAGAAGTAGAGAACGGGCTTGTTGTGTTACTCGACTGCTCTGCTCATAATGTAATTAGATTCAATTTAGTTGCTGAAATATTTAGCCACTGCTATTACCGTCTACTTTTGGATCGCTGCGATTCAGACAAATGTTGTCTCTAATAATATACAGAGTCCACAAATAGCTTCACTTCTTTCCTTGGAGGTCGTTTCAAAACGATGCATAATGGATACCAATATGCACGTGGATATTGCTTTAGCATTTACGTACTCCACAACATATTTTCTTCTCAGTTTCTAGATCTCTGTCGTTCTAGTCCTATATCTGTTTTAGTTATATTTGTATGTACTTTTGAAATACACCCCACATCATGCGCTTGACAAAGTTTTCACCCCACAAGAGTGTGACATTCAATGGTTTCAATAATGACAAGCCACATTCAACAAGCAGGAAAATAGTATACCTGATACTGTAATTGTTTATCTTACAGCGACATCTAGTGGTAATTATGGGCTACAGCTTACTTTTGTTTGTATGCTTCAAATATTAATTAAGAAAACATAATTTTCCATTATCACATTCAGTTACCACTTATCCAGATTATTGGCACTCCAGTTACGCAGTAAAAAACAGGAACATAACTGTCAAACTGAAACAGTTAATTTTGATAAGAAAATGGTTTCCATAAAAATGTTACACGGTGACACAGTAACCAAGATGTTCAAAAGGTACCAACCGCCGAGAGGTGACATCAGTTTAATTCATTAATTCTTTAACTTGCACAGAGAAGAGTGGGAGATTTTTATTTGTATTTATTACAGATAAATTTAGCCTATTTCTTTCTGACAATGATGCACATGTACAGTCTATGCCCACCAAAGAAAGACAAAATTAGTCATTTCAATAGTTATGACTTCTCAAACTTTTTTCATATGTATTAAAACAGGACAGGAGACATGCATTGTAAAACTTGTCCCTGTTCTCTACATTTTCGACAACAGTATTTGGACTTCCTATGAATTTCAACAGCAGCATACACACCTATTTTACTTACATTTTCTGCAAAAGCGGAGGGAGATGTTTATATTTTGAAATATTTTATTCATGTCAGATTCAGGTGGTCCCATAAATGCAGTGTATGAGACTACCAGTGTATGAAAAACAGCGCCATCTAGTTAATAAAATGAAGGGTGTTGTTGGAGGGGACAGTTATCTGCCCGCCATGAAAGTTAGAGAATGAAATTATTTCGTAAGGCCTTACTTATTGAAACCTCAAATCGTGAGTATCAGAAAGGAGAAGAGTACATTAATTGTTAGACCACGTTTTGGAAGTATCTGTGTCAGATAAGAGTAGAAAATAGGAATTTGGCAGCGGCATGAATGCAGCCACACTTTGCTACTTGTAGACATATTTATTGTAGAAACCATGGAAATGAGTATGAAAGCGGGTACAAAACGTTAAATGGAGTTGCCCTAAGCTAAGATTGCTGTCCCATCACAAGATGTTGCATCACCTTATGTAAAAATTAAATTTCATGGGTAAAGTCTGCTTTTCTGAGCCAATTGGCAACGATGGCAGTCCCATTTAAAGTTTACTGTAGTGTATGGCTGTGATACTGTGAACAGTGGTTACAAGGGGAGGTTCTTCTACTCTTCAGTGTGTTTACCTGCAACCCATCGCCAAGATAGTGTATTTCAAATGCTGTTGTGCGGAAAATAAAATAAAATGAACGAATGAATTCTTCCAAGGGTTGAAGATCTACTCTACCGTTCTACCAGTGTTCCGGTGGACCTCATGTTGAACTGTAAGTTAACTGTACTGGCGAGACAGAAGAATAAGATCCAACTCGCTCAGATTAATGATGGCATGTGAACGTTTCAATATCATGTTTGATAGCGACACATACCATGGCTTTGGAATTAAATATGAGTTTAGGATGTCCTTTGTTTTTAGTGTAAATTTTGACAGCTATGGAAACGACATGCCTTGATGTGCAGCGCCACCCCTCAACGAGAAGTTGTTTTTATGTTAGCCCCCTCTCGATATCAACAGGCCTATGTGTACGATTATCTGAAAGTAACACCAGTTACTTGTCCGTAAGCATTTTTGGTTGCAAGTTTCTACTCTTACCGAAGAAATATCTCATGCACCGGTATTGCTGAAACTTTGTGTTCATGTACTCGAGCTCAAAACACACACCGTTCGGTATTCGCACATATCAGGAAGTGTAAGTGCAAGGTTGATGCCGGTCAGGCTGCCGGTTGCAGACTAAAGTCTGCAGTCCATGTGACCTCAACGCAAAACAGCAAGCAACGTCTCGTTCATGCAACTGCATGCAACGTTCATATGCACTTCTAACAACCTGCCAAGATTATAGCCATAGCCTTCGTATGCTTGCATAGCGCAGCCCGTGACGAAGATCACAGGAACGTCTCATGTAATGGGAAGATCTGAGCTGACAGAACGGATGTCTATGGTCACAGAAAGGATCCAAGCAAACCGGATATTCAAGGCGGGGTTTATGGAAATAAGATTCAACACATTGAATAGAACTGTTTCCCTGTGTTGAAAAGCCGTGGTACTGTACCGGTGCACACAAAATGTAGATGTTTACCACTTGCAGCTAGCCCTGAAACGCAGTTTCAAGGTGGAAAGTAAACACATGGAGGGAGTATGTAATAACGGATTGTTGTTTACGTTTTCGAAGAGTTTCGTCAAAGGAAGCCAAAGCATGTTTTTCTAATTTGCAGCAAGCTAGCCGACATGCTTCCTGTCACAGATCGAACCGAGTATGAACATGGTGACATTTTGACATAATTCAGAAAGGAAACATTGACCAGTGCGCGCAGATCATTCAGCTTGATCGGTCGACGCTGAAACAGAAGGGTGAGTTTCACTGTTTTCTGTTGTTTAGCCAGTACTGATGGGTATCCGGAAATTTAGCTGGGGATCAACACTTCTAAGGTAACCACATTAGTTGGAATTATTATTTCGTTTATTGCTACTGTGGCTGTAGCTATTACAGGGTCAATGCTACCCACCCACCGATTGCTAACGGTCTGTGTGAACTATTCACTAGTGGGTAATCCTGAGAAGTCAAAGAGCATGCAATACAAGGTTATCGAATGGGAAAGATTTGGTTCACTGTTACGTTTTTCCATCATCTAGCCAGAGAAGCTAGCTGTAGCATCCAAGCATCAACTATTACTGCCTCTAAGCTCACGTAGCTTCGCTGAATAGGGGTGTTGACTACGCCACTACACATACAAAGAGTGAGTGACAGTCATGTTTCCCTCGATGCTCTGCAACAGGGATTCATCGAGACGAATCTCGGCAGTGCCCAGACTATCAACTTATAAGAAGTGCTGTTTTGAGACTGTAAAACAGATAATGCGCAGTAGTGAATCTGATACATTAGTATACAACTACATAAAACTAGAACAAGAACATGGTGGCGTCGTCCTCGACCCAGTATTTCAGGTAGAGGAACGGCAATGCGCCACAAAGACATGCCCACCCAACCAAACATTCAGTGTTTCACATTCAGATGTAATCACGGGGAGGAGGGTGGGGAGTTACTTTAAGTTTAATTACACCTGTGTGCCTGCACAAGACAAAAATCTGCCAAATCAAAATAACAATCAAAACTTGAAAACGTAAACAAAATAATTGAAAGGGGCAAAAATGTCGACTATGGGAGCCTTTGTAGCATCAAATCAAACTTAACAAGGAAACACAAGTTGAAGACAAAGCACATTCACTTTTTTGACATATACTTTAATTAATATATTTCCCATTGAGAACTGTGAGCTACACATGTCAGGGCAACAAGCAGCACCCATAAGACAGAAGGCAACATACTGACCTCAACACTCCTAGAACAAGCTAGAGTTGGATAAACTAGCCACTGTTATCCTGTCAAAATTATGGCAAGTTACAACTCAGTTTCTCAAGTAATGTATCACAGAAACTTCACAATCATAGTTCCTTCAAACGTCTTCAAAGGATGAAAACTCACAACCTGACATACTGTAGGACTGATTCAGTTAATGTGAAAGAGCCACTCACAACCAGCATCTTATTGTAGCCTGAGATCAAATAACAAACTCATCCGTTGACCCCCTTCACTCACAAATACGCACGCACACTGTCAGCAGAGGTGAAAATGATCCACTCACCTCTCAGGACAGCACGCACATGTGACCTTATTACCACAATTACTGCTGTTTGCTTGCTGTAGAAATACTGTTGTTGAACCAAGTGTGTGATTTAAATGGAAGTGGCCAAATAATGTTTCCATTTGGCAATTTTTGAAGTTTTACTCAATATTTTTAAATAGCTCTCACTTATGCATTGTTATAACATGTAAAACTGAAAGCTCTATCATTAATTCTGAATGAGTCTGTATAACTCTTTTTTATACAGACTGAAATGGTGAAGATAAGATTGATATTACAGTAGCTGTCTCCCAAACACAGAAAGCTTTGTACAGTAATATCCCCACAAGTTACCTATAGCCGACACTGCCCCAAAATCTCTTGTTTTTGGGACTTTAGCTGGCTTAATTCTTGATGCGTACTGTTGTATAGAGGGCTGTGTGCTTTCAGAAGAGCAGTTAATTAAGCATTAGCTCTGTTTAAGGGTGTTTAAGCTAACGGCAGGCCCCATAACGGCTGTGCGTTGTTCCAGGATGGAGCGGATTCACCCCTCTTCACTACGCAGCCTATCAGGGGAACCGGGCCCTGGCGGACCTCTTACTGTGCAACGGGGCCGATGCTAACACGCCGTGCGACGCAGGGCTGACGCCCTTCCACTTCGCCTGCAGGTTTGGCCGTTACCCTCTTTTAAAAGAAGCCTGATTTTGTGTTGTGCCTGAATTCACTGTATCATGCGAATTTCTGCTGAGTTTCACATTTGTAAATATCAGCTGTGTTTTACCTTATTCTCCCAGAAATGGAAATATTTACATCATACACCAGATGCTGCAGCACGGGGCCGATCTCCGCATCATCGACCACCAGGGGAAAACGGCCCTTCACCATTCGGTTGCCGGGGGAAACATGTAACCCTCTCTATATTCCTTACATTATCTGTCTGTTATGAGTCTTTGCTGTGAGGGGCTCATAGGTGATTGAATTTATGTGTATATATGAAGCAGTTTATTGGTGCTTTCTCCTTGCCCTGCAGCTTTGCCATGCAGTACCTCAATGAAACAGGGATGTTCAGCTTTGCGGACACGGACAAGTTCCAGATCACCCCGCTGCACCTGGCGGCGTCCACAGGGAACACGGACGTTATCCGGTATTTACTGCGGAACAATGTGAGTGCCTCTGCATGTTCCTCGACCAAAATCACATGGCAACAGGCATACTATTGGCTGCTGATTCCAATAATTACATTGGTTCTCACTGGTGATATGTGTGATTGGTGTATGTGATATATACTTTAGGACGGGTAGGTTTAACATTTGAGTTTAAGCTTGAGGCCTATTTTCAGAGCAAATGCATGTATTTGTGAATTCGGTTTTCCATAAAATATCAAATTTCTGTGTACACAGTAAAGAAGATTACATCCTTGGCAACACATTCTAATGAAGGCTCGCACTTGATAAACTCAGAATGGCTTTTCATCTCCTTGGAAACAGCTGCAACGCTAGTTGAGGCAACAAAATGCTGATGGTCGTGTTTGGTTTTTAGTTTTGTCATGGATTCAAATGGCTTAGGTGTAACAGAAGAATGCAAGACCGAGATAATGGCACAACCCAATTTTGTTTGTTTATATGTATACACAAGCATGGAGAAGACTTCATGCTTGTGAGTATACAGACAAAGACTGTTACAGGGATGGAATGGGGGTATATTTTTAACTGGACATTCCAGACTGGGGTGAAAAATGAGGAACATAATTTTTTGAATAAGTACTGTTTGGGTTGATGTGGTTTAAAATAAGGCACTGAAAATGAAAAGGTTTTTATAGTTCTGTCTATGGTGAGACAGAATTAGTAATATACGTTTTAGACTTTGTTGATTGAAAAAATTTGATCACTAAAATCATGGTCCGCACTCTCGGTGTGATCAGTATAACAGAACACATTCTGTCTCCTTGAGTTGTGGTGGTTCCATCCAGGAAGTAGGAATGGGCTCTTATTGGACAGTGGTGTTCTTTGTGTCATGGTAACAGCGGTGTCCAGCGGATGCCATGGACCAGCAGGGGGTGACCGCTCTGCATATCGCCGCGGAGAAGGGGGCGGCAGAAGTGAGCTGGCTCCTGCTGCAGGAGGCGGGTCTCCGGATCCTCCATCTGAAAAACCGAAATGGGCTCACTCCCTTAGACCTCTGCAGACAAGGAACCACGTTCAGGTACGCCAGTGATGCCTCCAGCCACATTGTAGGCTTATGCGATGGGGCATCCCTGAGAAATTAAGTAAAAAGACCAAGGGTTTCACCACAAAGATGGCTTACCAAGTTAGCTAACTAGCCTGATTTATGCTTATATTTAATTAAACTGTTTTATTTTACTGATAGATAGCCATTAACTGTTGTGAGCACAGTGAACCAGTGAACTCACTTTATCGTAAAAATATATTGTGTTTATAGTGCTGATACCACACTAGTGTTATGGCAAAGCCACTCTTGAGCACATGCTGTTTCTTAGAATATACAGCTCAGATAAGGTCATGGTTTGATGTGGTAAGCAGCCATACATTTCTGGTATTGAGAATATATAAAGCAGACATTATACATTTTTATATGCAGCACATATTTCACCTGTCCTGTAATGCCTGTGATTGTGTGCTAAAATTTTTCCTTTGCGTGTTACAGACATCAGCAGCTCACACAAATTCTCATCAAGTACATGAGTTTACCAGCAGACCAGAAGCCCAAAGAGTCATATGGTAATCTTATATTGTTATTATTATTATTATTATCATCATTATTGCAGCTACTCTGCTTTATAATGGTTGTGTTTCAGACTTAAAAGGTGGAGTTGAGTGAATGATAAGCTTTGAAAAGCCCCAAAGACAGCTCTGGAGGAATTAAAACCCCTGGAAATTGATTGGTTAAAAAAACAATGCCAGGATTAACGAGACTATAGAGTGCATAATTCAAATTTCATAGAAATTTACTGATGAATTCCCCAGTTTTTGGCATGGCTTATATTTAAAAGAATGTTCCAATTGCACATAACTACTCATTAATAAGCAGTCGTGTAGGCTTGCAAGACCAACCACTCCAAATAAACGGCTCCGAAAGATACCGTAGCATACAGTAACTGTCCACTAGGGGGCAGCAAACTGTTGCAGCCTTCTGAGTTCTTTGTAACAAAGCATAATTGTATTAGTAGCTGTCGCTTTAATAATCTTATGTATGTACAGCCAGCTTCACTTTCTTACAGAAGTTCAAGGTCCATTGTGCGGTAATGATTATTAATATGTAACATATGTCCCCGTATGTTTTTATTTTCAGGCATGTACTACTGGACTCTCATGTTGCCATCGGTCTGCGGCGCTGTTATTCTGCTCATAGCCGCAGCGCTGGGGGGTTACGGGTGGATTTTCTGCCTGCTGCTCTTCCCTTGGTTTGGGAGAAGCATTCTCTCACAGTATCACAGGATGAACAGCTATCAGGGGCAAGTAGCCTGGAGTTCAGCGGTACACAGCAAATGCCAACTGTCCAATGCCAAACCCATGACCAAGAATACACTACTGACATCCACAATAAATGTAATATGTATCACGTATGGACATTCTTACTCTTGTAGACACTTAACCCGTTTTGGGTTTTTATCCATTCAGGTTGCCAAACCCAGTTTACGTTGGAACGCTCTCTGCAGGAATATTTCATTCATTACTGTGCTTTTCCCTTAAGATTATGCCAGATATCCTTTGCCTTGGTGTTAATGTGTATTTTAAAGCATTTTCTGTTGCATACAGTGGACTAGCCTGTTTTGTGTAAATGTACTGGGATCAGAACCCATGCACACCTGGATTAGTGTATTTTCAGTGAGTGCATCGGTTCCTTAACCCTCCTAACGCATATGGCCAGCCACGGCCTTGCTCCACGTGTCTGTCGTCCACTTCGTTGTGGTTCTGTGGATGTTCTGGAAGGTTCTCACTAAAGATCCGGGACGGTTACAGCAAGGCGATGCAGATCCCAGGTTCTCGAGCATAATGAGCCTTGTGGAAGCCAATCAGAACCCCAGCAAGTTTTGCATCTACTGTGAGGTAAGAGCAGGGCCACCAATCCCTGTGGAGTATAAATCAATACAGTGGCCATTAAATCAATGACTGAGTTTTCATAACTGTAAACAGAGCAAGTGAAGATAAAATTAACATGTCTGTACTACTGCAGTTACCCAAATTAGATAACTGTATATCTATATACAGTGACTATACAGTTTTCAAGGTCTGAAAATGTGGGTATGTTTGTACGAAGTGTAAATTATTTTACTGAATAAATCATCAACTTGTGAAAACCAATAAGTAATTTGAATTATTTGCAGGTCATAGTTAGGTCACAGTATGGGGTGGAAAGGTGGTGTCATTGTTATAGATGTGGTTTGCTAGTTCAGACTAATCAAAACTCACGTTGTATTTTGACCCATGTTTTGATTGGGTGTTTGTTTCCATAAACATGAAGTTAAATAAACGGGTAATATTTGTCTCTATAAAGCAACAGTTTCCACTTAAGCTGGGCCTAAATGACTGGCTTTGGCTGACTCGTTGAAGCTAAAGCTGGCCAGCTGAGTACAACACAGTCTATCAACTGCATTGCTTGCCAAAATACAGTCCTAATAAGCACCATCACACTCAATAATGCAGTAGTCTGAAGAGATAGTACCATCCAAGGCAGAGAATTCACCTTAAAAGAAAAACTACTGTTTTACTTCAAACTCCTGGTTGAACGTTCTTGGTAATGTCACTGGCGTCTCTTTGTCAACTGTATATTTTTCTGTACAAGTTTTAGCTCCAGTACTGTTGAAGCAAAATACTGTCAAAGCCAGCTAATCCTATAACTTTGCTTTTCAGTAGTGAACTATGAACGATAGAGGGTTGAGCTGGCATGGGTGATTCTTAACAGAATGAGTTAGCCTGGTTATTGCTCCACAGTGGAAAATGGGAATATAATGAATATTGACCTATTATCCGTTTTTTTAGATATTCCAGCCGGATGGTTGTAAGCATTGCAGGCTGTGTAATATGTGTGTTCTGGAGTACGACCACCACTGCCTCTTCCTCAACCACTGCGTCGGGAGGAACAACCACCGTCTCTTCGTCGTCTTCATCCTGGGCATGGCGGCCGCGCACCTGATCTTCATCTCCTCAGCCGCGTACTACCTGTTCACCAAATACTCCGGGCCGAGCCGGCCAGCGTGGGCGGCCATTTTGGAATCGGAGGCCTGGGTGCTGGTGATGCTGATCATGAACTTTTTCACAGTCATCTGGGAATGCTGGCTGCTCACGGAACAGTTCGAGGCCATCTCCATGGGAACGACCACGTACTTCAAACGCTGCGAGAGCGTGCGGCGCCCCCTGTGGCAGCGCTGGGGAACGGTGTTGTCGTTTCTACTGGAAGGCAAGAGAACTACATCGCGACAACGCAGATCATCCATAGCCATTTAACATGTTGTGCTGTTCTGCGGAACGTTCCGAGCCTTTGAAGTGTAAATTTGAGGAGGAGAGGCCCTACCGTAACCTCCCTCCATCTAAGAGGATCTTAGCTCTTATACTTTAATATCTATGGATATTAAAGTAGAGGTGTTATTTTTGTGGAAACAGTATAACATAATGCTTAGATTCTTGGATACGAGAGTATTGTTTTCCCACTCTCACAGTGAAATTTCTGCACTGTTCTGTCCAATGCCATTTATTTTAAATAGAGAGACGCTTGCAAATCGTGATTCTCATGGTGTCTCAGGCTGCAGTGAAAAACTCAAATAGATAACATACACTCATATTGAAAATGTTTGACTTTTGTGAAACCTTAAATAATCTATTTGCGCAGTCTATTTCCAACGAATACTTGACCATTAAAACAGCAGGTATTTCATTGGCTTTGCCTTCTAGTCCTCATATTTTAAAAAGTAATCACACGTGCAGTATTTTGTATCCAGTACGTAAAACATATAATGATTGACAATTATTAATTGTGTGTCTCTAAGTGTTCTCAGGATAGAAACTACATATACATTCTTATATGTATTTTAATACACTTTTAACAATGTCTGGTTGGTTTTAAGAGAACTGTGAAACTTTTGACAGGTCTGATCCAAATTCCTGGATGGGTTTACTTGAATTTCATCGATTACTTTTAACGTGAAATGTATTTTTTTAACGCTCCAGATACTGTACCGTCATTTCTGTTGATTAAACAAATTAAACTGGTTTGTCTGAATTTTTCGCTCGGTTTTTGCGATTCTTGATCTGCTTACGATGTGGTGGAGTACGTCTTATGTGTTTACGTGGTTTATATTCCCCACAAAACAACTTGGTGGTTACAATTTAAATATATGTATTGCGCTTTTTCATAAACCTGGGTCATATCTTTTTCTGCATACAGTTTTACATCATTAGATAGCTCAAGTTGTGGTTTTTTATGGATCTATGTGGTCGTTGTAGGATCAAAGAATCTATTTACTCAGGATTCAGAGCTTACGTTCCTGTCTGCAGTGTTTTCATCTTGTCGAATTGATGGGAAAGAAGGTGGTGAATTATTATATCCTTAGTCATGGTCTGTCTTGATTTGCAGAAGGACTGCCAGTCATGCGACCAACAAATTTGAAATCGTATGAGGCGAGAGACTCAAAATGGGGTAATTGCTTGCCATTACAGCCCAGACTTTGACGCCCTGCTTCCCTTGACAAGCTTCCCCCGTTAATGGAAGCGATCCAATATAGCTTCATGCGTGATAATGGGTTACATTTCGCTTTTTTGAATTCCCATAAAAAACCATCTAGTCCATATACTATTGAATGAATGACTGGTTGTGCCGTCATGACACAGGTGATATTTTTAACTAATTCCTCATTGCCTTCTACGCAGTGTGGGCTGCTAAACCAACCAATACGATTAGAGAGAGTTTAAATGCTCAACAGCCTTTTGACTCTTAACAAAATTTGTCTCCCTACAAACTGACAGGCTCTGTCTTCTTGGGTGCAGTCAATCATTGTTATGGACGTTAAAAGCCACCTTTACGAGAACCATATAGCATCTAAGCATCCTCTTGCGTCTCCCATGCAGTTGTCCAGTGTCCATTAGTGAAAGACACAATATTTCAGCTTAATTGCACATCATACATTAATTTAGCTTGCAGGTTGCGTCTCGCGCTCTCCTGGTGATTGTGTGTCTTTTTGCATTGACTTGAGGCTAGCAGAGCATCGGTTGACCTTTTGGGCAGTTTCATCTACATTTCACTGGGGGTTGAGCCTTAATGGACTCCCGTAGAGTACCTTCAGCTGCTAACGCATATTTGTGGTCGTTATGCTTTGTCTCATTTAATGTGGAATAAAAGCTGGCCCCTAGTTTGTATGTCTTTTTGTTTGTTTGCGGTTTAAAGGGTATAATCCAAATCCATGCTTGCTAATTAAGCCTAGTAATTGAAATCTCAGAGATGGGTATGTAACCTCTAAAGGTTAGTAATTGCATTGGGATTGGGAAGGTTGGATAAGTGGACGGAGGCTTGAGGTAATGTTTTAAAACATTCACAGTTGCTCGCTACTTTCACGCTTATCAAATATAGGCCTAAAGACACATTACAACTGCCGTGAACTTGATTTAAATTACTTTGGTATAGGTCATTTAAATGTCTTGCTATCTACTAGCATGTTAGCATCTGTTTGCAATAGGCTATAAATGCTAATTTAAATGTCCCCCTGCCGCAGTGGCTGTGTTCTCTCTCAGTAGCTTCATACAAATTAGCCTTGTCAGAATCCATTCTCTGGACAGCAGACATGGATTTCTCAGCGTGTGTTCACTAAACTGGAGCTACATTTCCTTACAAGCACTTCTAGGCTCCTCCGCGTAAATGCAGATATTTACCATCACTAAAGCAAGTCAATAAGCACTTTACTGCGGTGACTTCCAAACCATTCCAACCGAAACATAAAACATTAAATAAATTACTTAGTCACACAAAAGCCGGACTGTTTACTTTTAATGCGTACTTTCTGACGAAAGACTAATTATTATGCCTCCAATGAATTTAAAGGATCAATTTAGACTAAAAAGTTAATTGGATAGATGATCCTGTCAAGACATTGTGCTTTGAGTACAAATATGTGTTTAGTGCAGATTTGCAGTACATTAAAGGAGTGGAAGCTAAATTTCATGTATACCCACAACCGACGTCATACCTTAGTAACGCTAGGTCAGTTGGCCAAGGACAGGCAACACAATTAATCACTTCAGCAAGGAGTAATTTGGCCAGGTCAACATATTGAGTGGACTGCACAGATTGTAGGCCATACATGCAAAGGAGGATCAGTTTGCATTTACAAGGAATATGGTAATTTGGTAATCGCATTTGGTATTTTGACCATGCCCCTCAATGTGTTCAAGGCCCCAAAAAGAAATGGTGGAAAAAGGCGGCCGTACGGACAGCGTAGAGGCCACGCCTCGGACATCAACACTGTCCATTTCAGGTGATTTTGGTCACTCTGCTTTGATTTGTTTTTCAGTAAAGACCAAAATGTAAAAAAAATGGCAAAGATACTAAAAGTATTTCTTCCCACAGATACCTTGCATCAAAATGTTCAGGTCACATGACATGGCAGCTTTGTTGCACATGGTGATTATGTGGTCAGGTGGGTGAAAGTCATTTTTCTCTGATTGCATCATCTTTAAAAAAAAAAACTTCTTTAGATCTTCGCACCCTAGCTCGGGCAAATGACCCTGAATTCTGATACTCCATGTTCATGTCTGATTTGTGTGAAAAGGTAGTTCATTCATTTTTTTGTATGGGAATATAGAGTCCATATGTCCATATACATTCGTTGAAACATGGAAACAGATAGGGCAGGCTGTATCATATAATGTGCCTGACTGACAAGCAGGTCATCAAACTGTACAACCATATAGCTCGTTCACATCTGCATAGCCTGATAAGCTATGCACAAACTGTCTATTTATAAAATACTGTATCAATTGATCTGTTTAACTAAGTGCACAACTTCCTTTGCTTGTTCTGCAAAGCAAGTTGGAGAGATAATATCTCAGAAAAGCTACTAAATTAAAACTAACGTGTCTTATAAATTCTTCAGCTTCCTCCACCAACTTTGCCAAGCAAGTGAGAAAATATTAATGTGTTGCCCAAAATCATGTCTCAAGCAACTAATCAAGCAAGCTTTGCAGTTTTCACTTCTCCATTTTGTTCCAGGGGTCTCATGATCCTATAGCTAAATGACTACAGCTGTATAGTAAACAGCAGTTCAGGAAGTGAGATTCTTGCATTTAACAGACTTTTAAGGTTTTACTGACAGCTCATAGAGTTTTCTGATGCAGGAAGTTGACGTCGAAGACCACAAGATCTACTGAGGTAAAGCTGAAGATGATTTTATTGATTTTGAGGATTACCATAGATCCAAGTCTTTCAAGCTTTAATGAAGTAGGATGGGCTTAGTGTACTAATTCTGAAAGTGTCATCATGTGTTAAAACTGTTTTTTGATGTTGCTTGTTCCACAAATGGGCCTTTCTATAATGGCTGGCATTAACAATTCATTTTGAAGTGCTATTTTTACAGCTTTACTGTCAGCACTATTTTCTGCTCATGGATCACTTCATCTTATGGCAAGAACTTCTCTTTTTCTCTCATTCGAAATTTCACTCCATCTTCTACGTTGTTTTGAATACCCAGCACTACCCCTAGCAAAAGGAAGATGGACAGCCTGGTAGAATGAATCTGTCGAGATCCCTGCCAACCGAAATATCATGGAAACCTTCAGGTAAGACTGATTCCATCGCTGTACTTCTGCTTCCACAAAATGATTGATATTGTCAAAAGGTTCTTGCTCTTTACAGATGCAACTTTTATGTGTTGGGGCAATCTACCCAAAATCAGTTGTTGCTTCATTGTGAAAGTTTAGCCTCTGTGCTTGTGCGGCTAGCCAGGACACTAGATCATGGTGCAGGGATACACTACAAGCCTGAATGCTGAAAACACCTGATTCTGGGATCTTGAAGTAGGCTCCTTATTGGCTACTGTACATCAACCTGTTTTTTTTTCTTGTAAGAATATCACTTTATTCATAAAAACCTCTGAGTTGTATCACAAATTCCAGTTGTATAAGAGCACTCGATTGCAGATTTCTACATGTGTGAATATTCTCCACAAAGCCTACCCAGCAAGCTCGATACACAAACAGCAGGCTAACTAGTTAGTTAGCTTACTTTGTCAAGCTTATGTGGGAAGTTAAAAGTTAGTTTTATATTGACTTTGTCAGACCATGCTCAGAATTCTGAATGTGGTTATGGTCTCTACAGTGAAAAACATTCTCAGGCTGTTAAAAAAACTAGGAAGAGGGGCATATATATTCGATACTGGAAACTAATCTTAAAAACAAATGGAAGTAAAAAGCACTAAGGAAAGACCCAAGACACTTAACCTCCTGTGGCTTGGCAGAAAGAGTCAAATAGGGTATATAACAGAAGTGCAGTAAAGGCATAGATGGAAATTAGTTATGGATAAATTTCATATTGATATCAGGAAGTATTATTTTACACAATGAGTTGTCAATAAAATGAACTGCTTGCTCGGCTAAGTCAAAGGGGCGTTGTCGTTGTCAAGTCCACGCTTGATGTAGTATTGGATGTTCTGTAGATTGACGATAACATGCAAGCCTAGTTGGCATAGTTCATATACATATTTGGTCTCATTGTGCACATCACATAAAAAAGGTTATTGAAGTTGATATTACATTTAGCATGGCTAACATCTCAAACCTGCCATTGACTCAACTGAATTGCATGAACTGCTAGCTAAGCATTCAACTAGTTGATTGGCTATGTGACTAGCTAACTAGCATGCTATGTATATGATTGAGATGTAAGATAGTAAGTGCTGACTGTGTTGGGTTTCTACTTGAAATGGATTTTCTGTTTTTATCGATAGTTTTCTGCTTGTAATAATGTGAATATTTTTGCCATATGTCACAGGCTCTTATGTTATGGGCTGTTTTGGAAACTTAATTAAATTTCAGGTCATGAAAATGTATGTGGTTTTCAGAAAACCAAAACATGAGGTCAGTGGTTCTCAGAAACCAGAGATAAGGGTGTTTTTAAACTTAAAAGTGTTCAATAGGCCTTAATGACCACAAAAACATAGTCCCTGGTCTCACTCTGGTCTGTGCTACCACAGAGAAATCTATTGGCTTGTGTTTTTGTGTTGTTATCTGCTGACATGCGATCTAAAATACTATGTGTCAAAACATGAACAAATAGAAAAGGACACCTTCTGACACCTGTAGTGTTTTTAGACTACTGGTGGTACAGTGTGTAAAATTAAGCTGAGTAATGAAGACCTACATGTTGATACCAAATCTGTTTTTTGACCTCTTGTCCTTGGTGTAGTGTTGGCTGTTCAGCACCGCTTTGAACCCATTACTCCCCCTTCACCATGTAAGTCTCCTTAATTAAAATTCATCACCGAAAATGAGAACCAGATATGGATTTTAAAAATAGGTTTTTATGTGTCATTAAGAATTAGCCCTCTCAATCAGCTCTAGCTATTTGTCACATCCTGCAGTGACATGGGAATGTCTGAGTAGCATAACTTTCTGGACAATTTTTGACTGGTGGTTTTCATTGTTTTGGTTGAATTATTTTCAATCTGACAACTCCCCCATAACTAGGCTGCTGTGTGGGAGTTGCTAATGTACGTAGCGCTATGGGTCATGTTTATGTTATCAGATCAGGTAGCGAGAGTCCCGTTGTGAGAAGCGGTAGGGGGTTATCCGACCTACCGTACGTGTGACTTGTTGTCAAAGCCTTGGCGATCTGGGTGTGGTACGATGCCTGTGGCGGTATCACTCTTGGCCAGTGTCACCGTTGGCGGGAGCTCGGGCCAAAAGACAGGAAGCGGAAAGCGCCGGTATGCCACAGGCATATTCATAGTGTGGGAGAGAGAGAATCAAAGAGAGGGAGCATGAGAGAGGAATGTATACACATACACATATGCACAGAGGGCATGACAAGTGAAAGGAAAGGAGACAGAGCCGTTGTCCCTTCTGTTTCTGCTCCGGTGAATTATTGACAGTAATCATCCAGGCCCTTAATGGCCAGCTTGGAGTGGAATTAATGCCGCCGTGGGCGGATAAATAATGCAGCAGCAGGGTGGATGTGAGCGTGTGCGGGGTGGCTGTCTCTCTCCCTCCCTTTATCTCTCTCTCTCTGTCCTCCCTCTCTCTATCTCTCCTTACATTTTCTCTCCTCCTGCTCTATCTATCCATCTCTCTCTTCCTCCCTCTCTCTGTCCCCCCCAACCCCAACCCCACCCCCCCCTGATGGCTCCCTGGGATGAAAGTGGGCAGGGCCAGAGAAGCGCACTGCCTGGTGCATGAAGCTAGTGGGACACAGAAGGTAGAGAGAGAGAGAGAGAGAGACAGAAAGGGAGGGAGGGAGAGTGTGTGTGTGAGAGAGAGAGAGAGAGAGACAGGGAGGAGAGGGGAGCCAGGTCAGACAGGGAGGATGTGCAACAGGGTGGAGGAGGAGGGCGGACGGAGAGACAAACATGCCGACTGGTGAGCAAGCATCCCAGCGTCGACTGCCATGCTGAGTCCCAAAATCAGACAGACCCGGAGAGGTGAGTGAATCTCCTCCGCCTCCTCTCTCTCTCTCTCTCCCTCTCTCTACGGAGCTCAGAGCCAGCCGATCCGATCTCTCAGCCAGCCAGCCAGCCAGCGCATCCTGACTCCAGCACACCGGCACTGACAGCATGTCTGTCTCAGCATCGTGCTCTCTGAATGTCAAAGGCTGTTTTTAAACAAGACGAAAACTGCAAGCATCATACTCAGTCGCTCGGTACTAGTCTGCACATTTTGTCATTGGTAACTTGTGTGTAACGCAGTCGTGAAGCCAGTGTAACCGGTGTGCTGCTGCCAGAGCAAATAGAACATGCTGTACGCGACATGTGGAAACGATGCGGAGCGTGTGGTCCATATAACTCAATGACCTAATGACAGAATAAGATACTCCATGGCCAACAGGGATTAATATGCATGAAAAATAAAGGTGTGTTTGTTTGTGTGCTTAGTTGTGATCAGCTATTGATTGCTATCATTTTTGCTCATTGTTGTTCAGTCATAGCTCCATTGTCCAGGTGTAGTTTTGTCTTAAATTGGTATTGATAACTCATGAATGGAAATCATACACCTGCTTGTATTGCATTTAGGCTATAATTTAATCTTGAGTATTTTCTAACATCATATATTTTCTGACAGTTTTTTACATGATAACAGATAAAATGTAATTCATATACTTTCATACATGGTTAAATATTAACTGAGGTTTACAAAAATGAATGTAGATGAAGACACCTGTATGCAATTATTTTATTTAGGTTGATATTGTCAAATTGGAAATTGCATTGATTAGTCCACCGATCAATAAGGATTTGTCACAATGATTATGTGAAGGTAACGATTAAGTGTAGGTAAATCTTTGCTGTGCTGTGTGGAAAACCAGTAACTTGAGGTGTTATGCTGGGCTGTTTTTGCTGGGTTAGGCACAGACAGATAGCTGTGAAACCTGCTGTTTGTTTATTGCTTTTCATTTTTTATCATGATATGGTAGAGTGAACCTCCACCTTGACAGACAGCCAGTCTCTGATTATCTGTCTTTATCAGTCTCTACATAAAAATTACCATATATATATCCACCTTCTATACCTCCTGTACAGTATATTAAGCTCAGAGACACATCTTTAGCCTGGTGAATGACATTTGATTCTCTTACATCATCTTTCAAGATAATTGGATTGCTACCTCTCCAATTTTATTATTCACATGGCCAAAACATAATGGGGCAAAATGAAGTCGCTCTTTTTTAACAAGAGAAATGTACTGATATTACTGAAACCGCAGCTCAATCACATTCTGTCCATATTACTTAACCAACATACTGAGATGTCGTTTTCATTCCTTCAATCACTGTGCTGATAGAGAGCTGAATGATTAGTTAAACAGATGTGACAATGTGATGTGGAAGACCGAGGCTACTGTTTAAGATAACATGTGCAGTTTTGAAGCTTGCTAAGTCTTATTTTTTGGGTCAAAGCACCACGGCACATTCTCTTCCTGTCACACGCAGGTTTTGTTTTGAAGCGAGCCTCTTGTTTGTGGCGTAACTTTGCCTCGCCGTCATGGTGGCGCTCACAGCATGACGGCCTCTATCTGCCCGCTCCACTCGTAACAACAGGAAGCGTGAATCACCGAATAGAGGAATGGAAAGGAAATGGGAGTAGACGGCCTGTAGTTCACTGATTGACATCCAGTCGAAAATAGTGTTGTTTATCACACCCATACGTGGCCATTTCACATTTCTTAACACCTCTCACATTTTTTGGCACTTCGTATTTTTTGGTCACGCATTTATACTAATATTAACATGGGAAATTGAACTTGACCGCCTGTCATTCCCTGATTGGCACATAATTGAAAATAGAAGTGTTGATCTCACTTGTATATGTTCATGTTACACTCTGTGATACTTCACAGAGTTTTTCAGAACACTATATTTTTGGACATACATGAATACTGTTATTAACACAGACCAGAAAGCACATTCAGTGAGTGCCTTCATTTATTATTACAATGGCGGTACCCACTACAACTCATCACCATGACAGCGACGTTGAAATCTCTGCATACCTTAATTACATGAAAACAATACAACAGAGGATGCACAACCATAACAATGAGCAAGTGATTTACTTACAGAGACATCTGGAGATCTTTGCCACATGCAGTGCATGCTGGGAAGGTGAAGGCAAAACAATATTACACATGGTGGCTCCTGTCCAAACTATGCAAGCATATGTTGATTCATTCAGTTTTGTTATATATTTATCATAAAAAGGTTTTAATGTCTATGTTTAACTGGAGAATCTTCATTAATAGACATTCATTCATTTTGAAATGTACTACTCAAATCTGGACTCAGACACTGTCAAAAGACACTTCTGACACACAAGGCAAGAAAATGAATGTAAATCACATTTCTCTTTAAATGGAGAATATATTTTTAGTAATAACTTCACCAAAGAAACCCCTCCATGCTTAGCAAAATCCAAAGACAATTATGTGTCATATAACAAAACTGATTGCTGCTATTCAGATAACACAAAATTCCTTACATGGCTGTGTCTGACACCTAAAGTGGTCTGTTAAAAATGTCAGTGCTTTACCCTAAATTGACTACACAAAATTAATATTTGACTACGGTATAAAGTGTAGGGATAATGATATGATTACAAATGAAAGAATTTTATGGATGAGAATACATTTTTCCATCCACATGATGTTCCTTTTATTTTTATACTGTACAGCAAAAAAATCTATATATGATAAAATGTGAACAGACATTCAAGAAATTTCTCTTCGACCTGACTATTTCTTAGTGGAGAAATATATATTCTTTATATGGTTTCTTCAAAATCAAATTTGACTGTTGAGTTGCTTGTTCTAGAAGTCCCCTACCAGCGCATACTAGAGAGGTTGATAGATATATTGTATATAGATATTGGTAATGCAATACATATAATACGATACAATACAGCTTTATTGTCCACACAAGGTGGAAAAATTCTACACCTTCTGATTATATGTTCGTTCATAAGCTCTTTTTTTAAAAAGGAGAAGATTTGAGAATGAAATCGAGGGAAATCGTTATGGTTTGGTTTAATGTAGTAAGCAAACACCAAGTTCTTGGTGGTTAAGCTTGAAATATCCAGCGTCATGTTTGTAAGACACCAGAGTCCCTTTCGCTTCCCTTGCCGAATGCAGTATGTTGCGGGACATAACCTGAAGCGGCTGGGGTACATAGTGTACTTTGCTGAAATGTGTGATAGCAGTGTCTGCATATAATTAAAACCCACAACCGTTTGCCAAGCATACAAAAGAACAACAGTGCACAGTCCTGTAAATGTTACACGGTGCATCTTGTTTTCCTATTGGAGTTTATTGTTTCCGCGGCTAGCAGTACATCTCCTGTGTAAACAGACAAATGTGCATTACAGTTTAAAGGCTGCGGCTTAGCATCACTAGACTGTGAAGAACTTCCCAGAGAGTGCTGTATTGAGGTGGGAGAATGAGGTGCTTCATCGAGACTCAAGGAGCTCTACTGACGCATCTGTTATTTTCATCTAATATTAGGTGGCATTTTAGTCGTTATGGCTCCCGACTGCTTTTGCCTCAGGAGACTCCACGCTTATTTGGATTAAATGCTAAACTCAGCCGGGCTGAAAAGATACGGAGACCGACGTGGCGCTTGCTGTTAGATGACTCTGGGAGGGGGAGGCTTCAAACGGAGATAACTTTGTGGGGTGGAACTGAAATATTCATGACCAAACGCCAAACGCTCTCTTAATTTTCTCCTCAAAGTCAGAGCATTAAACTTTAAATTTAATTCCAAAAACCTTCCGATGCCCCGCAGTATATGAGATCAGCATTGAGAACGAGAACAACCTATTTTTTTTTTAGCTAGAAAGGTGGAGGCAGTAGGACATAAATATTTAAAGCTGTTGTTCTAATTTCTTTAACAAGTACAAAAGAATGGGAACAATGGTTAAGACGAAAACGGCAGACTTCTGTCTCTAACAGAAACATTTTTATATGTGGCTTAATCAAATATGCATTAAGTACCACATTTGATATTCGGTAGGTCCTGGCCTTGAACCGGCTTCATGTTGTGGTCTAGGAGAAGAGACCTTGAATAAACGAATTAACATGTTGCTCTGGGCCGTGAGATTCGGGGACCCCCTACCGCTCGCTCGTTTGATTGATCTGGCCAACGTGCTATGATAGCTCTATTTTATGAGTAATAAGCAGCATCATCATTTATTATCTTCACAGAGGGCTGTCTGTGTGTGAGAGAGAGCGGTTTTCGAGCTTGTTCTACCCACCACCCCCAAAGCTATGGAATATGCACTAACTCTAATGAAGCTTCCATTAGCCTGCCCTGTGATTTAATAGAATTCAGGAGGCTCTACGCCGTATGTGGAGACAAGCAGGGTAATAAATGGTCCGGTCCCTTGGATGAGAAAGAACCATTATGAGCCCTACTTACGGAGGCAGAATAAACTGCAATCATGACTTTGCAATAAAGGACATGCGGGCAGACAGCCTCTAGCCCCCTTCAGCCCCTCCTCGAAGAGTTTTTTTTCTCCTGCCATCAGCAGAAAGAGATGCAACGAAGGAAAAAAAAGACTATTGATTTTTTTTTTTCTCTCTTAGCCACACAAGGAACGCACCATGGAAGCTTCCATAGAGGGCCAGCTGCAATAGTGTTCTACATCGATTTTGATAAATAATCCATGATAAAATGGGCTTTGTTATGCTTGTCTTAAACCCCTGATGTGAGTGTGCAGCTTTGTAAAAACATGGCGGTAATAAGTACTGTCTGCTCTCTGGGAGGTTATGTTCAGTTCAACCTTTCCTTATTCAGTTTTTGATTTTATTAAATTAAACCTGTCCTCCCTAGACGTGCTGTGAAATTTGCAGGCAATTATAAAATTGCACAGACTTAGAAATATGATTCCGTCAGCAACAACTAACGGGATGGATTTGGATAAGATACACAGTAAAGTTTTATAGTTTGAAATCTATGGCTGGAATACAGCACTAAAATGTCAAAAAAAAGAAGAAAGAGGATACGATTTAAGTGATCCAGGGCTAGCAAAATACAATGGAGAGCTTTGTTATTTTAACTGACAGTGTGGTAAAATGGTTTGGGAGCGTGCTTATATCTCAGAGGTTGCAGGTTTGATTCCTATGTAGGACAGTACTGTTGTTCCTTTGAGCATGGTACATCACCTGAATTGCTTCAGTAAATATCCAGTTGTTTAAATGGGTGGTGTGTAAAAACTGAAGCTGGATAAGGTGTTCTGGAGGAGAATGTCTACTATGTTGGAGATGAACACCTGGAGTAAACATACAAAATGTTCTGCTCTCAGATACTGATGGGACTTGTAGTCCATAGCTGGTTCATATGTGTCCTAAAGAAACTAACTGTTGAGTCTACCTCCCATCACCCATCACTACCTTTGCAGAAGCCTTTTTATCCAAAGCCTATGTGCACTGCTCAGTCACAGTGACAGATGTGGACCTTAACCATGGCAACAGCAGCTACCTAGCCGCACGCTAGAGTCTGCACCTTACAAATGCATTTGAAATGCTCAAATTCTTTAACACTTATGATGCAAACCATGTTACTAAACAAAATGTGTAATGGATTCTGGGTGAAGGTAGATGCTAATCTGCTTAAGTGATACTGTGAATGTGAAGGACGTGGTCTGTGTTTCCAGCCAGGTCTAAGAGCATGGTTATGGGAGAGATGTCCCGCAGCTCCAGCGCCAGTCGTCCTGCGTCCCCCGGCCAGGAGAGGGCGCTCAAGGCTGGCTGGCTGAAGAAGCAGAGGTCTATCATGAAGAACTGGCAGCTGCGCTGGTTCGTTCTCCGGCCCGACCAGCTCTACTTCTACAAGGATGAGGAGGAGACGAAGCCACAGGTATCAGTGATTCGCCACAAATCTAGATCGTACATCATCCCTGACTGTCTAACGGTTTGGTACAAATAGGACACCGCGATACAGAGTAGCCTCACTCTTTTCAAGGGAAAGTTCACCAGTTTACAGATAAAATGTAATATTGTGTTACAGATTAGGAGGAGAAGACAAAGTTGAGGTAGTAGGAGCTATTTAAGGGGTAACCTCAAAACATCAAAAATTCTATTGAAGTTTACATTTAATGTATTGGTCAAGTGTTAAAGTTTGTAAAAACGTTCCTTTTGCCTCTGCTAAATGTAAATGCTGAATCGGCTAAGTCAGACCCTTTGACATCACACAGGGTTGACGATGTCTTTAGCATTTAAGCCTGCATATGTGCAACTAATGAAAAGTGCAACGCCGTGATTTGCCATTACAGTTTACCACCGTCCCATAAGAAAGAGAGGAGTCAGAATTTGGAGTCAGAATAAAGACAAGGTATAATGGCTGTTACTGACCTGGTTGATAAATACTTGGAATTACAAGGAGTGTTGAAAGAGGAATTTCACTGCTTTATCTGGGTAATTGGAGGATGAGGAACTCCTACTTCTTCACCCAGAAGTTCAGAAAGATACAACATTTAGTTTTTTGTAATTGAAAGGAAACTACGTTCAATACAGAATACAGTTCACAGAATATAGTGCAGTTGCTGTTTTTAAAGTAAAATTTGAAACTTTGCATAGTTCTGTGCACCCCAGGGGCTATCAGAGGGTAATATGTATTACAATATTACATTTTATATTGTTATTATTTATATATTATGAAATGTATTGTTTATAAAGAACTGTTATGTATCATGAAATGTTAAATGTGGCTATTGAGCTTCCTCCATCAACAGCCATGTAAGGTGTTTAAAATATTAAATATATCAGAAAATACTCTCACCAGCTGTCACATCAGTATAGATTTTCACTGTGCAATTTCACCAGGGTCACCAGCCTTTTCTTCTCTCTAAGGTTAATCGATACATTACGCCTTTCAGGAATGGAACTCTCAATTATCCGAATTGTGAGAGGGAGGATCGTAAATGGCCTTTGATAGCCTCTCTTTTAGTCATTGTATAAATACTGATGAACCATCTGGAAAAACCATGGACAGTCGATGGTGTTGAAGTGCCAGTCTTGACATTTTTTTTCTCTCTTCTCCTCATCAAACGGTATATAGAGCTGCTGGCTTCAGAGACAAAACACTGAGCTGACAGAATTTATAATAAGCACACGGACTGGAGAAGAGATCATGTTCAAAGAGGACCTTGGTCTGTTGTCTGGAAATGCGCAAGTACTTTGCCTTAAAGTTATCACTACATTTATTTCAGTAGCATTTGTTTAATCTGAACTTAAGACCTAGTGAACAAGCTTAGTTTTTTCTTTTCTTGCCAAAAAACTCATACAGCTTAAATGCTTTGGATGTCCAATAACAAAATTTCCCTTGTTTTTTTCTCCACTGAGACAGCCTTTGTGTTTTTGAACAAGGCAATACTTAGCAATCCCAGCATGCTTTGTCCCCTGTGGGTATTACTTTATATGAATGGAAATGTCTTTGGTCTCCGGCAGCCGTACCCGTAGCTTAACCGTCTCCATTAATCATTTAAGTGGCGAACGTCCTTACTCAGACTGACTCACACCGTTTTGTACTCAATGCACGTGCCACTACAAATGAGCGAAGCGCCGAAAAGGTGAAACATGGGGTGGAGGTACATACATTGCCCGCTTACTCTTAATATTAATCTGATAGGAGACATCTTTTCCTGGTAACACGCTGGGTCAATGCCTGGAAAAGTGGAAAGTGGGATGGGGGGGAAATCGCTCATGTTAGGCCTCTGACCTGTTGTCATACCACCCTGTTGCCATGACGAATAATTTGGTGATGGCTTGCCTTCCTGCTCCACCGTGTTGTTCAATACAGATCGAATTACCCGTGCTCACAACCCCATGCTTTACTCGCGGTGTTTACAGTACTGAACGCACGCCGTTGTCTTTTGTTATGACGAGTTCCCCAAACGACGATGCAACATGAAGTCTAAATTCATACGCATTTGGATAAGAGGAGACTGCATGTGAGGAAGGTCGGCCTCAGGGAGGCAGACGGAGCCGGATCGCACCTCCATAAACAGTAGTCGCATGGCCCCCCGCCCGCCGTCCTCGTGAACGAGATCAGAGATGGATCTCCCTCCCGCATGGCGTCATCTCCTACAGAATGAAAAGCCCCCCAGGGGGTTAGACTGAAGGCAGTCATACGCTTTCTGTCTGATAACAGAGACAGGGAAAAGACAAATCCATGTTGTTTCCATGGGAGGTCTAACAGCCTTATATCTGTTCTCGTTATTATTCATTTATTATATTCCACTACTTTTCTCCCCAGTTGAGAACTGCCATTTGCCCTTAAGGCACCTATGAGCCAAGTGGAGCCATGCTAAGACCGCTGTAACTGAACTGTGTGAGATGGTGTCCACAGCTGTGACTATTACTATTCTACAGGAAAGATAGTGCTGATTAGAGTATAGGTATAGTCTTTAGAGTAGTCTGTGGAAACCTGGAGCCATTTTGAAATACCTCCACCTGGGCTTGTGGCAGACACCCTTACTGACTGACCTATTCAGAAGCTGTTATGGATTTTCTTTTTCTTCTTTTCTGTTTGCATATCTGGCAACCCTTGGTACTGTAAGGTAGGAAGACCCCTCCTTCCAGCCTGTCATTTCTAACCCAAGGGCCACCCGTCAACCAGCAGTGTCTCGATTTACATAGTGAACTGAACTGATGGATGTTCTCCATATTCATTTGTTTCTAAAAGAAGCTTATTTTCTGGGTCACCATTTTTCTGCAGCATCTATTGAGTCTTTTCGAGGGCTCATGTGATGATTTTGTAATCCACTCCCCCTCCCCTTTTTTTGCCCATATCTCTCAGGCTTTTACTCTTTTTTTCAGTTCCCCCTGAAAAACAAACTAACAAATCAATTGTGAAAATACAGCTTAGCAAATACATTTTCATTGAATTATTGCATACAGCAGAAGAGTCTAGTGTAAGGTAGTTGTACTCAAGTGTATAGTAAGTGCAGCGGTACAAATTTAAGTAATCCACTTAAAGTAATAGCTCTTAATTCTCATATAATGTTTAAATGTCCTGTTGTAAGGGTTGTAAGATTTTACAAGATTTCACATGAAATAGTGGAGTTTATGATGTGAATATCCTACCACTGGAAGCTGTCCCTCTCAGGGTGATGCTACGGCTAATTGCTACAGCTAATCGCTGCTCATAATTCAATTCCAGAGCGTTGGTGTTTCTGCACTGAGAAACACGTGTTTCAGCAGCGTGCTCCACACTACAGCTCACATGTTCACATACATAATTATCTGAAAGTGTTATCGATTTGCATTTCCATTTTAGAGGGAAGGGAACACAATCGCGACCAAGTTGGTTCGAAAAAAAATGTAATAAATCAATCAAATTGAAACACTCGTTGCTCACTGTGTAGCTGAATTTAGCAGTTTATGTTAATGTCTCAAGTGTTTGCTGTGATGGGTGATGATTCTTGCAGTGTGTTCCCCTTGTTTCGTTTGCACTAGGCTTGAAAATCAAAAAAAGCTGAACACGAAATTGAATTAGTCCTGTTTTTTCCTCCCTTCCCTTTTCTGTTCTCATCCTCAGGGCTGTATCCCACTCCATGGCAGCCAGGTGAACGAGCTGTCGGGTAATTCAGACGAGCCGGGCCGTCACCTGTTTGAAATCGTTCCAGGTGAGTAGACACGTTTAAAAGCACAGTCTGGTCGCCTCGCGAAAGGATGTGTTTGGCATTCAGACAACCTCTATTCATGACCTATATTAAGGAAATCTTTACGTTTCGAGGGTTGCCTTGGCTTCCGTGTGCATGAAAGTCTGGCTTGTCATACCGTATCCTCCAAGCAAAATGGGACCATTGTGAAAATGTTAATTTGATCAGGCGATACTGAAATATTGTGATAAACATTGAGATTTGAGCTTTGATTTGCAATTTTTTTGATGTTCTTACAGTGTCCAAAATATGAACAAACTCAAATTTAAGCATGAGATCTCACTGCAGTGCAAATTCCACTGTAGTAGAAATTCACAAGCTTCTTGTTCTCTTTCCAGATCACGTCTTACTGTCTTGATCAGAGCAACAGAATAAACTGCATATATTCACAGTTTTGCGCTGTAGTTTGTAATGTTATTTACATCAAGGCTCGTGTCTGTGTTTTGAATTTCCATGCATATTTCAGAATTACTGCCCATTGATATTATATTTAGAATTTTGCTGCAGCATAATGGACAAAAATGAATACAAGCATTAAAGGAAATATTATAGCGTTTCTGAAGCATGGTCTGCATCCAAAAGTCGAGTAGATTTTCAAAGGTATTTTCCTCCTTGGTTTAGCATACGGCCTGAATTTCTCAAAGGCAGCTGTGGATTATTTCTTGTGCAGTGCAAGCACAAAGTGTTCCCACATCAGATACCAGAGAGTGTTTATGCAAGGAGCAGCAGATTAAGGGGGTCACAATTCTGTGAAGCACTCTGGGAAATGGGACGAATCCCATTTTCCAAAGCAGACGTGAACAGGTGCCGTCCGCATATTCTCTCCGACATTATTCCCTGATTGTGGCACCCAGTCTATTTGACTGGGAACACTCTCACATATTATGTGTGGTATTTCTTTCAGAAATGAATAAACATTGGGCCAAATTAAGAAAAATGATCAAAAAACAAATTATGTCAACATAGCCATCGCTGATCAGGTCATATTACAATTTGAAATTTAAAAACTGAAAATTATTTGACCATTTTGGTACGTTTTAAATGTCCGAAAGTGGACCATCTTGACATTGTTTTCGTTCCATGGTTTTATTTCCCATAATGCAACACTGGGAGAGGAGCACACCTTTATGTTAGCGTTTCATGGCCCTCTCTCTCTCTAAGGGGATAATGTGGAATGTGGATGCGGGAGCTGCCGGAAAGACAGGGAAACCAGGGCTTATTGTTGGCAGCGTGCCACAAGGCCAGTCCGAGTTCATTACCGCCTGTCACGGGTGACAAGTCCTGTTTGCCAAGGCAACATCTCGCTTTGCCCACACCGACCTTGAGCAAATTCTTCTTCAGTGCTCGCTGGGGTTGGACTTAACATTGAGCCGCAACCAGAGGAGAAAAACTGAGTCACTGTCGGAGATGGAGTCGAGGGTATAGGTATTAGGGTTCAGGTTTTTGGTTGCTGCTCTGGGTGTAGTACCTGCAATGTGACAGCAGATGACATTACAAGTCATTGAAAGTGCACTAACTCATAATTCATAGCATACACAGGCTGCAAAAAGCAACAGAATTTTTGCCAAGCCCAATGAAATGAACTTTGGACCTCTAATATCTTGTCAGATGCTCTGTTTTAATGGTCAGACTCAATCAACTCTTGGGCTACAGCACACTGCAGCACACTGCTGGTGTCTCTCAATGCCACCCTAAGCCAGCACTACAACCCCTTTGAATAAATGAAAATAAAAAAAAAACTAAACATGCTTGTTGTTCACAACGTGTGGGTCATTAAGTTACGTCATGTTATGTCAAAGTTAAGAACACTTGACCATTTGCACATTTTAGCAGTACGAGACTAGTCCAGTACTTCAGTCACTTGTGTATTGTCGTGTTGATGCACCTTTTTTAAATACTACTTTCTGCAGTAGCATGTCAAGTGGTATAGCATTTTATTCGCCAAAAGTATTTAACTTGTACATTTAAATGTGGTAAGGATTATTGGTTGGCTGTATATAGTATGCAGAGTTTACTGAGAAGACTGCTATGTATAGTTTCTGCTTTCAGGCTAGAACACCAGGTACCCTCTGAGTCTATAACATAGTCAGTATATATGGTAGTCCCAAGTGAAAGTCTGTATCTCTGCATTTGTTCTAGCCAGTGCCAGCTTGTGAAATCTTTATAATGTTACGAGCAAAATCACACTCTTGTGTCATGTGTATCATATGTCATAAATGTCATGATGTATGACCATACTCATCACTGATAGCCGAGCCTATTTCGGTTTCCAAGCAGCACAAAGAATAAAGACTAATATTTTGGCATTTATTTGATCATTTCATGAAACCTCATGAAAGCCGACTGTCTCCAAGCAATTTCAGATTTTATCTTTTTAATTCATTCCGATAATGTTAAACAATCCAATATAATTCCGCACATATTTTTTTTCTTACAGTATAATCAGCATTTTTGTGGCTCGTGATTTTCAGACTTTGAATGGTATGACAAATGAGTAGGTGATTCTATTTGAGAATTTTTTCTTCAAAACCCAAAATAGACTTGTTCATCTTAAGAATGCGCTCCCAAACTAATCACTGACTCCAGGTTGGTGTGGGGGGGGGGGGTTGGAATGAAAAAAAACCATCTCAGAAAATTTAAACTCCTTCCCAGCTATTCTTGCAATCTTAGTCAAACATTTTGCCAATAAAACAGAGTAGTGACTGGGTTTATTGATGAATGAATAATGGGTTTATTTGGACTGTGAGGAGGAGAGTGGTAACTGAAGCTAAATGCTTGAACGACAGCATTGACTGTTGTCCCCTCGGTAGTGGACTGGCATTGCTGGTTGAGCTTGGCCTATATGGTCCTCTTTTCCTCACATCGGTAGGCGATGTTGACTCAGTGAGGCTGGATGGATTTACGACGTCGGTTGCGTGATCTGAAGGCAGACTGGATTCCATGAGCCTCATGACATCTGTGCTGACCCCAAATAGGGGGGATGGGAGGGTTTGCGGAATCCCCCACCCTGCGGCCCCGTGCCTGCTCTCTCCCGTCCTACCTTGCTGTGTCAGTTCACAGCTTGACGTCGGACCGTGGCCAGCGCCCGGTTTCATTCTGGAATGTGCATGCGCTTTGCGCGGTGACGGATGGGAAGAAGCGTCCGCATGTTTTCCAACGCTATGGAAACCTTGCAAGTCCTCAGTAAATGTATGGCGGGAATGATGATTTGCCGCCGCAAATTTCGGGTGGGAGGGGCATATCCAGTTTGCTTTTCTCCAAAAAAATCTACAGTTTGTCTCACCACAAATGGTGATTCAGCAGTCCATGTCCAAAACATGGGGAATTAAAAAAAAATAATAAACATTTTCACTCTTAAGTTTTTAAAATTTCGTTATTATTAATGATTTTGTCCTTTTCCTTTTTCTATAAGATAAATTTCCTCCTCGTATATGGCTCTGGTTGCAACTGTTAAGTGAAGAACAGATGACTAAATACATTAAAAAGTTATAGCTTTGTTAATTTTCTGTATTTTCCTAATCTCAATCCTTTATGCAGTGACAACTAGGCATCAAATAGCTCACATTGACTCTCATTATGTCTTTGGACATCGCATTGTGTATAAGTCACTCCCTTCAGAAATTTCAATCGTCATTTCAATCGGTGCACTTTTGGACCTGAAGTAGGCTGATCTGAGTGGCCTTTTTACATGAAACAGACAGTGTCGCTGTCAGATAGTCTGACACCGGACATGAGGAACGATCTTGGGACGTGAGTTATTATCTGCCGTGCTTGCAGCTTCGCCCCTGTTCCCGGACCTTCTTGGCCGAACGATCTCTTCGCTCTCAGTTTTTTTCCTGTCAGCGGTAGCTGACAACGTTTGTCAGGAGCCGAAGGTAGCCGCTGCCATAGAGCAAATTACACCACTTAGGCTAATTAATACACACAGACTGCTTGTTTGGCTGGTTCTCGCACATGCTCAAATCCTTCTTTTCGTGGTTACTGCTGACCCTCTACCCCCCCACCCCACCCAACCACCTTCTGTACCCCTTCCTTCAATAAACACTTAACCCCACCCCCCCACACCTACCAAACACCGCCCTCCCTCTAGATCAGTCAACATTACCTTTCACCGTGAGGGTGTTGGCGAGGAACATGGCGACGGCAGGCTCCACCTATCACAAGAACACAACCTCTTGCCTCCACTTGCAAAACAGCTGTGCGCTCTTTTTTTTTTTTGGGAGGTGAGGCAGTGGGGTCCTAGAGAGGTTGAAAGGCAATACCGCATGACAAAATTTTTCACATCAAGCTGTCGTCCTAAACCAACATATTTATGTATATGTATCACCCATGTCTTACTCTCCCCTGCCTCGTAGTTCTCGTCACACTGATGTTAGATAGCACAGAAGACAAAGGAAACTGAGCCATGTTTATAGTGCCAAGAAATCCTCTTGTTTTTGCACAAACGGGTGACCCAATGAACAACTGGGTGAGGAAACAGCTTTTTTTGCAATGTAGGGGATAACCCCATATGTTAACTTATCATTATATAGTACAATTAGTAAAATTATCATTATCATTGACTTTAACTTTTATTAGGGCTGCAACACAAGTATGACAGCAAAAGGAAGTGCAACTGTTTAAATGTGTGCTTTTTGTTCAGTCTAATTAAAGTTTAAGTTATTGCATGAATATGAAAAGCTATGCACGGGTAGACGATACTGATATGGATACCGTTGGAAAAAAAAAACACATTCAAGACTTGTTTTCTCCCTTCGGAGCCTCGGTCTGTACGTTCTGATCTGTTTTATATTCATAAAATGCCAGTAGGTTTGACAATGGGGCCTTGTATTACCGCGCGGAATAAAACAGTGCTGCCAAAGAAATGAGCTGGAGTCAGAGAGCTGGAGGGTGGTGCAGATCTAAACTCTGTGCGTTCCTGCCGCACGCATAGACAGACAGTCGGTCTGAGAGGACGCCTTCATCTGCATCGCACAGCCTGCAAAGACACTGCTGAGCGTTTAAGAGCCCTGACTGTAACCCTCAAGCTACATGAAAAAAAAAGCATCTGTTTGACACATACAGACAGACACCCCCCCCACCCACCCAGCCCTCCTTGGATTTTCGACATGTTCAAAGAAGGGAAAGGCTTAATTAACAGGCAGTTAACTTTAATGGGGGTGAGGGAAGGGGGGGTGTGGTGCTGGGGTAGACCGGAGACATGCTGAGATCTGCTCGTCATGCCTGCCGAGACAAGGGCGGGGGGCGGGGCTGAGATTCACAGGCAATCTCCAGCCAAGGCTCCCGGATTGATTAGCACGGTCTGCTCGTGTTCTGGTTGGGAGGGAGGAGATGGGGTGTGGGGGGGGGGGTGTTTGCAGTGTTTGGCAGGGATGAGCGACGGCACGGCCCCCTTCTCGCAAGTCAGACGACGGGGCGGGAGAGTGCGAGCGAGGGCAAACGGGAAAAAAAAACGAGAGCTGACACCAAACACCAGACGCGGGGGGCTCCTGCAGAGGTTAGCTGGAGAGGAAACGGCGCTTCTCACCTCATGAATGAATGAATGAATGAAAGGGAAGGGAAGGAAATTGTTTTTAGGGGACTCCTAGCTGAGATGGTGCCGTGGGATCCCTTGCATACTCCTGGCAGTGGGGCGCACTTGGCACATGTACCCACGCATGGATTTACCTCCAGGAGGGCCGCTGGCGTAGTTGGCATGGCACGGCTATAGCCTATCGCGGGATCTTTGATGCGGGATATGGGGCTCAGCTGTTGCAAGCTAAAGAAGCACCAATCTGGTCAGCCCAAAGGTATGGGTACTTCTATTCTTTGCTTTTTAATGGGAACTGAACTAAAAGTTGCTGTTGGCTCAAATCCTTCTTTTTCCCTTGTTGAAAATCTGGGGATTTGGAAAGCAGTCTTTTTAAAGTTTGCAGTTCTGGAAAGTTATTGGGCTGAGCAAAATCTGTAGTTTGTTTTAACTGATTTTTCATGTATACCTTTTAGAAAACTCTGTATCATAATTTATGAGTTGCTATACAGGGCTTCTGTATTCAAATTAACAATTGCTTTTTAGATATTGCACCTTTTTATTGCTCTTCGTCCCATTAAGACAGGATATTTACTTTTGCCTTTATTCAAGAGATTTTGTTCAAAGGGCAGTTTAGAGCTATAACAGCATGTCATTTTGAGGTGTTTTCGCGGCTATGTGGATATTTTCTTCAAGGTCATCTAGAGTTGAGCCGCTTTCTGTCTTCAGAGCTGTTACCTCACAGCTAGACACGCACCCTGTATGCTGTGTGTTGAAACACAGGGCAGATACAAGTCTGAGCATGTGCAGTCATGATTTGACTCCACAGTGTCACCGATAACCAGCATTAGTTCAATTTGCAGCGTAAACATTCCCCAGAGACCCTCCTCCCCACCCCCACCCTGGCCATAGGGGCCAATGGCATTTTAGAGAATTTTTACAAATTACTTTTTTATTAAGAAAAAATATGTTCTGGGTCCTGCATGAGATTTTTAGGGGTGCAATATTTTATCAAAAACATTTTTTTACCATCATCCAACTTTCTGTTTTGTAGGTTTTGTTTAATCACAAATAGATGTTTGTCAGCGCACTTTTAGGTCTAATGGAATAGAACTCCAATGGCCACATGTGGCAGGAAAAAAGTCGGCTTCGATTAGACCCTGAGAGCTGGCTTCTCGGCTCAGTAACAAAATTTTTTTATCCTTAATTGTGGGTGACAAATGCAAGAAAATGCCCTTTTCTGTTATCACATTTTTGATGGGGTGAAACACGGTGCCTAACTGTTGCAGTTAGATTTGAATTGAGGCGGTAGATGAGACCCCCATATTCCCAGGGCTATGATTGGGGCCCTTGAGGCAGAGGACCCCCGAGACAGCAAACAAGCCATAGCTGATACCAAACAGATATCCGCCTATTGGTGTAAACACACCACGGGCAGTTTACGTGAAGAAGGAGATTAAGGGACAGCTCTGTTGACGTTGACCCCCATCTGGCGAGAGCAATTTCACTTCCCCTGTCTCACTTAAATTGCGGTCGGCGCTTCTCAGTGCCAAGGAATGTCACAACAAAGACGTCCAGACAAACAAAAATCGCCGTACTGAGAGGAGGGCCTGGTCGGAGTACACGAATAACGTAAACGGAAGAGGGGAAAAATGGCAGTTCACACAGCATTTGTTTGTTGAATTTCCGGAGCTGAGCCACCTCCGCTCGGTGCCAGTAGACTTTCGCGTAGTCTGCTACAGGGGATGCACTGATGGCTCACATATGAGGGAAGTAAGCTCAGGATGAAAGCCGTTGTAACTCAATCAGCAAAGCAGGATATCAGGGATATATCAGACAAAAGGCCTTAAATCAGACCCCCATGTGTGATTTCCATAGTGATTAAAAGACTCTCGAGGGGAAAACACAGCAGCACTTTGGGATTTGCCAGACGAAACAGACTAATATATCACAATGAATGACTGTCATAGAGCAGTCATTGGCAACCATGTGGGTTTCATAGATGTGGACTTTTTTAACTGGCATGTTAAATCTTGCTACGTATAAAGTCAAATGCTTGATTTCATAGCTTGGTGTATACATGGTGTAAATAAGTGCAATAGGGTAAAATTATTGTTATTATTAATACAGGTATCACTAATGTTGCTGTTGCGGTCGTAATGAGATTCTAGTGTTCGGTAATCCAGCAGTGATTGGTTGATGCTGTCTGAAGTGGACCCACTTAAAATACTTTGCTACCCAGCGAGTTAGCAAAGCAGTCTGCGCAGAAAAGCCTTGTTAAAACTTGGATCGCATTAAGGACTGCACTGCTGTGCTTTAAATTGCTTGTCTTTTTAAGCTTTATTGCTCTCCCTGCCTGAGACCCATGTCTGTCTAATTAGATTGCTTGGATATGGTGATCGACTTAAACAGAACATGTCAAGTGATTACAGTAATGAATAACTAAAACTATAGAAGGAATATATAAACAACAAATGTCAATATATTTCTTGGCTTTGACAAACATTGAGGGAGATTTTTTTTTAATTATGATATAAGACCCTGCATTCAGTAATGTTAAGTTTTATGCAAAGTAGCTGTGTTAAAGCAGGTTTATGTATTATGTATCATATGTGTAAAACAGTGTTAATATAAAAAGGTGCAGTCAAATTGTACATATACGTTATATACATTCCCTCAGTACATGGTAATATGGAGAGTTGATGCAATGATCTCACATAAAAATAGCTAACAAATGAATAGAATGTTTCTGGTTCACAAATTCTAACGTGATCATTCTCTATAAAAGACACTTGCCTGTAACTGTCAGCGCAGACTGTACGAAGCCGATGGCATCTCGCCACCTGCAAATTAGCCGCGTTCACAATTGTTTTAAAGATGAAAGCTTTTCATCTGAAACCCAGAGGGCCTTGAGCTCAGACGCATTCCTAAGCCAGCTCTCCATCACTCTTCCCCTGCCTCGGCAGCATAAATTCCCCCCTCAAGTTATAAAAAAAGGACTTTCACCACCGGGCGTGACGGATTTAGCTCTGATGTATACTTCCACGTCTGATATAGGGGTATTTTTTCATACGCTGGCAGGTAAGCAGGGGTCGTTTTTAGTTTGAGCCTCTTCCTCTAATGAAGAATTTTGGCAGGGCGGTACCTGACAAAATGAAATGGATACAAATGTGTTTGGACTAGTTCATAACCTGTGAAAAGGGCCATATCTCCTTTGTTGCTAGTCTTAGAGGAATCTTATCAAATTTCCACCCCCGGTTTGAGTGTGCAGCGTTCCGTGGAGAAATTGGAATGGAAGCTAATCAAAGATGACTAGAACACCCGTTTAAATTGACTTAAGACCTTCTGAAATGACTCCCACTGTGTGTGAGTCTTTCCCAGAGATAAACGAACCCCAGACTGATAAGGCATTTCGCTAATCTCCACTGCTTTTTGACCTTTTCAGAGGTTTGTAATGCCTGACCGTGGGGGTGGAATTCAATAATGGATCATTAAAAAGAATCCCACAGCTCACATCGGTAACCAGGAACAGTAAATTTCCCATCCCAAACATCCCATCTGATGTTCTACTATTTGATAATATACAGTGCCTCAGAGAGTGTGGTATGAAGATATACAGTGCTTTTCGTGGCTTTTGCTACACATACCCGCCAAAACCAATTATGGTCAAACATGTGTTTTTGGGTTGGCCATGAGTGGAATTCTAAAACATTCCTCACAACTCCCATCAGCTGTAAAACAGCTCGTAAACAAGATCTTCAGTTCGGGAGGGAAGTCAAAGAGAATTCAAATGCAGGAACTGGGGAGAAGTTCACAGGAGCCGCGGGTCAGTGTCAGCGGACCCCGCTGCCGTTTCGTTTACCTTTTGCCCGCGGACAAAGGGCAGCGGTTTGTGTTGGAAATACTTTTAGCGTTTTTGGATGTACGCTGTAGCCCAGGGGAAAGAATGTTTGCTGACAAATCCCAGGCCATGCTCTCTATAAATCTGTGGAGGCAATAAATCTCAGACCAAATGCCGGGCGAGGCTCAGCCTTTGGCGATGTGTGCGATACGATACAATTATAATGACACGGGGAAAGTGTTGACCCTAAGACCGCGTGCCTTCGCGAGCATGCATAGGAAAACCTTTGCGTAGGATTTCCAGTGAATCTAATGCATGCTCCGAGTACTGATGCATACAGTTTTGAAATGGGCTCTCTGTTGGAAATGCCGTGCAAGTGTAATGCCATGCATTTTCTGCAGTGGAGAATGCTGTACTGCCAGCGGTACCCTTTTCAGAGGCGGAAAACTCCTGCCATGTATTTGTACCACCCATGCACTGAACCAGCTGATTTCACTAATGATCTCCACCTACCTGGCTGACGAGTTGCTCTAATTAGAATCAGCTGGTTTGGTGCATTGGAGGAATGAATTTGTGGTAGCCTTATACATGCTTTTGTACCTTTTCCTTTTCTCCCTTTTCTTTCAAACTCACTGATGTGCCAAGAACTCCATTGCTGAAGAATCAGAACTCCTCATAGTCCCTTAACCGCACTTCAGAGCCTGTTTCCCTCAAACATATTGGAGGAGATCCTTTAAGCTCCTCTCACTGATGACAGCCCGTAGCATGTTGGAGCCAAGCATGTTAGTCAGAAGGACTATTATAGCAGAACCGTAGCTTACCTAAACCTGTCCTTACCCCTGGTTTGACAAGTCAATTATGTCCAACCCTTTGAGATTTGTAGCCAATCAGGGCTAGGGATGGCTAACCCTTGTTTTAGACTAAGCCAATCAGGAGCTCTGCTCTGAGCTGGCCAGTTGTCACTGTCCCCGGGCTGGCAGTAGACACTGCTTAACTCCCCCGCAGTGAGGCAACCCCCCTTGTTTAACCTTGGGCCATCGATTACTGCCAGCGCAAAGGGACAAGTGACAAGTGACAGCAGGCATGCCCCCCCCGCCTCCAGTTACATGTCTGGTGATGTCTTTTCCAAGAACTATAAATAGAACCACTGTGTATAGCTGGGGACCTGGACCATTGGGACCGTAATGTAGGTCATCTCTCACAAAGACAAAGTACCTGACACTGAGCAGGTTATTCTGGTGTTCGGTACCCTCATTCGAAATCAGTAATGTGAGACCAGCCCTCACAGAGTCTAAAATACTTTCCGCTGTCGACTGACGCAGTGTTAGCCATGCGGCGATCAGAGGGAACGGTCCACATGAGCGTGGATGTTGAAATACACATGCCGCATTTTCGAACCAAATCTATTCTTGGGCTGAAGTTTCATTTTTCAGTTCCCCTGTTTCTTGCGCATTGTGCTGAATCCAGAAACCTCCATCTGTGTGTACATGCCGCACTTTCTTTCAGTCTCAACGAGGGACGATGGAAAAGCGGAAGCCCTTCAGGGCAAGGTTGACTTTACGAGAGAAGTATGGGTTGCATGATTACACCTCAGTTTAGCTCTCACTCCAATCCCATAAACCCCTGCTCTCTTCTCCATGCCACCACTCCCCTTATTCAATTTATAATCAAACTCCCTACAGGAAAAAAATGTCCATAATTAATGCAGAGAATTCAAGTGCTCTTATGCATGTTGAGACCAGGTATATGCTGTATTACATATAACATAATCAAGTCAAAACAACTTGATTATTACCCTAAAATGAAGAAATATTAGAAGAGAGAAAATCAAATGACTCCATCTCATCTCTTTAGTGATTGAAAAAATGTTTTTATCTGTGAAGCTTCCTGGTCTGCTCATCAGTTTTATCCAGAATGATAACCAAATATACGATGGGATTACGCCTCATAACCCATTTAGCTAATTTAGAATGCTGCTACACGACTTGTTTTCAACCTTGCAAAGCGTTTTCACATCACACCCCTACTTGTCTCCCTTCACTGGCTACCTGTTACAGCTGGCATCAAGATGAACACCTTGGTGCTAGCCTACAGAGGAGTGAATGAGATAGTTCTAGTCCACAATAGTCCTAGTCACTAGTCACTCCACTCCGAAACAAGCCCATCCAATCTACTTATATTAAACAGCTAACTGCCCCCCCGGCATGGTCGCACCCTGCAGTCATGGTTAAATCTCTGCGCTGGCAGTGTAAGGACAGCCTAGTCACTGACTGCCTTCCAACGCAGGTTGACGATACACCTGAATCCCATTTCAGGTCTGTTGTCTTTAGTTTTGAGTTTTTTATTTTATTGAATATACTGGTGATATTTATGGTTGTAGTATAACGTACACTAGCGCAGTCAATTTACACTGTTCCATAGTGATGCTGCGTATGTACTTGCTGGGTTAGAAATGTGGTCAGCTAAGGTCTGGCACTATTACTCACATAATCAGGTAGATGCACTTAAGTTCTCCCACATTGTAAGTTTCTCTGGATAAGAGCATCTGCTAAATGAATGTAATGTAATGACTAGATAAATGACACTGGCTGAGACCCAATCAAATGCACTCAGCCTCTTTAAGGCCGTATGCAATTCAATCAAATCAGACTTTACTGCAGAGCTTAATTGAGTATTTCTGTTTTATCGGAGACAAGCAAACATCTTTTGGAACGTGTTCTTGAGTCTGTTCTGATTGAATTGCATATTCCCCCATCATTGGTTTAGCGTGTTTGATTGAATCCCAGGGACTGTCTTCCCCCCGCCATTTGAATCGGCAGACATGCCATGCATACGTCTTTTTTGCAGTGCAGGGAGCAGCAGCAGAGGAATGTGCACTCCTCCTCACAGCAGGAGCCGGTAACTGCTTTACATAATAAAACTCTGCAGCGAGCTGTTGGCCCGTCACGTCTCGCTGCAGCAGACGGTCAGTCGTGAATCCCAGCGACAGTCAGCTAACGACATCGCCCGGGCTCACACGCCGTCTACATTAGGGGTGGCCTTAACCTGGGTCTGGAAATCATGGTATCTTCTGCTTTTTGTCATATCTTAGAACGTACTTCTTAAAATAAAGCACATTAATTCACAGACCAAATCTTGATTGCTTTCTTGGGTCTAAACTGATTTTTAACAAACACCAAGCAGCTCTGCAGCTTTCTCGTATCCCTCATCTTTAAAGCTAAAGGCCTGTTCTCATGACAAGCACCTTTATCAACCGAACATCTCAGGAGGCTAGTAAAACATGTCTCTAAATTTCCCCCTTACCATAATTGAGCATTTTTCCCTCTCAATAGTTACAATGATAATCCTTAGCATAATTTGAGAGACCATAAAGAGGCCAGGTGCAGCTTTTGGCTGAACAACGCTCTTTGCTTGCAATTATAATTGAGCACATATGCAAGTGTCTCATTGCAGCTTGAAACGAATTCATGCCTTTCAGACAAAAATGGATATGCTTGAAAATTAAACTCTGGGTGAGCGTTCAGTTTGATGTACCTAGCGCATTCCAGGTTAATCACCTCTGCATGACAGATTTGGAATTGTGGGGTCCAACTAAACACTTTCTCAGGGTTTGTTTTCTTATGTACACTCTTGGGACCTTTTTAAGATGGTCCTCTAACGCTGATTTGAAATGTAATGCAGAGCAGAACTCCAGAGCAGTTGTTCTGGGCTAAGCCTTTGTACGCGAATATGGAAATCCTTTGCATTTTGGGATACTATGAGAAAACTGTGAGTTCAAGCATTATCATTTTGGCTGCAGTACTTAGAAAAAAAGGTTGTATCTGGCTCTCTTGAGGGTTTATTTGTTTGGCCCTCAGGCGCAACCCTTAAAGGTTCTTTGTATGATGCTGATATCTCTAAAGTGTTCTTTATAGAACCCTCAGACAAACACGGAACTCTTAATGAACTCATTTCTTCTATGGGTGTAGGCACTTCATTAAAGCAGGGTTTAATTCGTTTTGCAGCCATCGTAATGTCCTGCTGCCACTCAAATGCTTTTTGTCCTTCCATTGGGAAAGGGGTCTAACTAGTCATTCTATATGCGTCTGTGCGGCTGCCTGCTGGATTCTCGCTGTCCTGATTTCACCTCTTCTGTATCTACGCGAGGCGCTCTTTCGCATTCCTCTCCAGTCTCCAGCTGATATCCACCCAGTCCTCAGAGGCGCAAGAACATCATTTCACCCTCCCTCATTCTTAGCGGAGAAACATGCTGTGCTAGTTTGTGCTCTCCCGAAGGAGCCAAAGGACATAGGTGTTTTGGAAGACGCATATTGCTAGTGTGTTCCCTCATGTGAATGAAGGGCACAGTAATGGCCAGAATTAGCAACAGTTGAGACTAGGTATTTAGATTTGATGGAGAACAAGCAAATACAGTATAGGGGATAGGGAGATGAGCTTTTTATCTTTCTTGTCTGTGGATAAAATTGCTAAACATGTAAGTCGGAAGCTGAGAGAGGCCACAATTTACAGACCTGTCGGTCTCACACACACACACACACACACACACACACAAACACACACAAACACACAGTCCCTGCCACACACCCTAACTCACACACATTAATCTTGCTCTATCTCCACACACATCCACAGCATAATTTACGCACACTGCTCCCCTCTTCTCTCTCTCTTTCCCCCTCACACACACACACTCACACACACACACACACACACACACACACACACACACACACACACACACACACACACACACACACACACACACACGGCACCTTCCACAGACACAGTAGGATCTGGCAGCATTTCTTCTGTGACTATTTTATCCCTAAGAGAAGCAAATGAAGCAAATGGTTCGCTTAAAATGAGGTAGCACACTCCAACAGTGTATTTATTAATAAAAAGTCAATGTATTGGCATTTCTATTCCTTCCACAGGGAGGGTATGAGCTGCTCAGCAGACCATAAAAAACAGACCGTAATCTCAAGCCGCAGCTCTTGTGGTGGCCGTCTGGAATTCTCAAGGGGCATGCAGATATTGAAACAGTCCGGCATTATCTGTGAGAGCCGAACGTCCGGTGACTCATTTCCTGTTGGTAATGAAAGTCCTGGGGTCTGATCTAATTCCAGGTGGCTTTAATAGTTCGATAGTCTAGAGGAGGGAAAGACCACATCGGACAATTGCGGTTACATTTGAAATCCATTTTGTGTGGCTCCCCGCTTCCTGCATTCTGATAAGGGAAGTCTGTGTTTCAGTGGCATGGATCTTGTCCATAGTCCTGTCTTTGTACAGTTTCTGCATGCTGAAAACATGAGCTCATCTCTGAGCTTGGATCTAGTGCATACAGCTAATTCTTGTGTTTTAAACGTGTTTCGCAAGGATGTTCTAGGGGTGCTAATCTGCTCATTGCAAATATTTTCAATAACGGTCTGTGGAACAGCAGTGTCTCATCAGGTTTCAAAACAGTTATCGCCCTGATTTTTGACCCTGAAGTCTTGGTCAACCACCAGCCGATCTCTCATAACCCTTCTTGTCCAAAGTCCTTGAAAATATGGTAGGCATCCATGTCTACCATCATCTACAATCCAGCAGCCTTTAAGAAATATTTCAATCACGCGTCAGATTTTGTAACAGTACTGGGACGGCATTTGTTAATGGTCTTCTAATTTATGATGACTCTGGTTCCCCAAGTCTCCTGGTCCCTTTAGATTTAAAATCATGGATACTCTTCTCTTCCCCAATGCCTAAAACATCAGCGTTTGTGGTACAGTAATATCTCAATGGCAGAACTGAGTATGTCTGCTTGGCTAGCTATAAATCCAGGTCTTACACTGTTACATACAGTGTCCCTCAAGGATCAGTTTTTGGTCCCCTCCTATTTGTTCTTCACTTACTTCCACTTGCCATATCATTCAAATCAGGGTATGTCCTTTCACTGCTATGCAGGGGATAACTAAATTTATCTAAATACTGTTTTGCTGTGAGGGATATTGTCTGTATTATACTATGAAATTCAGGGAGGCTTTCGTAGGTAATCAGGAGAATTGGATAGCTGTTTGTCTCCATCATTTCTGCCTGTAACTACGTTTATTGCAGTACTGTCTGGCAGTCTTCTCCCACTGACATCACTGGACATTTGCTATGAAGACACAAAGTGTAACTCACCATTCTTAGTTTAGACCATCTGCTGGCATAAAAATTAAATGCAGGAGCTCTGTGTTATGTCTTCCACTGAGCGTCTGTCTGCAGCAGTCCCTGTTTCCATATCAGCCTTGTTCAGTTTGTAGGGAGAGACTATCACTGTACTCTCTCAGGTAGTACCTGACCTTAAAAAAAGAGTTTCCCTCTCCAACAAAACATTTGATTTCCCTACCCTCAGTAGAATCAGAAATGAAAAACTGTACATCGCAGTCTGGAATATGGACAAAGGATATGTCCCAGACCATGGAATGGCTTTTCAGAGCACATTTCAGATTTTAAATGTAAGTATTTAGAAATCTTCTGAATCTTATTTATATGTTTTTAGTCTTGATTTGTAACTGTTCGCTGTATTTTCCCACTTGAATTGAGCTGTTTTCATAGTCGCACCCGCCACTATCCTCAAGAGGCTGTGTACATGACTGCTCAGAATTTTAGGGACTCTCCTATTTCAGCTGAATGACAAACAGCTGTTCTCCCCAATTTTTGACACTCTTTGCCCATCTAGCTTGGCTGCTAGTCATTTGTTTGAATTCATGATTATTGATTTGAATTCATACGATATTACATGAGATCATTCTGATATCAACCCCATTGATATGAATCTTGCACTCGCTGTGTGTTATGACATTGCTGTAGAAAATGTCAACCTACATTACTGCAGGCACAGCTTGGGAATGCATATTACTTTTGGTGTAGAACAGATCTGCAACTTTTGAAATTGCATCTTCTGAACAGACAATCCATCGGATGAATGCAACCCTAGTGATAAGGCTGACAAATTAAGTGCACTGGTTAGTAATGACAAATCCAGTGTTGCCATCTAGTGGAGGAAGAATGAGCTACAACATTGTTTTGTACATTCAAGTTGCAGTGTTTATATTGAGTGAATAAAAAAAAAAACTTGCATTCTCATTATGTGCAATTGAAATTTCTAAAGGATAAAAAAATAATGTTTTGCACTTTGGTCTTTTTGGATATAATTTGGGACATTACGACAACCTTTCATAAAACAAGAGCAACAAAATGGAATGAAAATTTTGTGTACTTGTTATCATTTACATGCCTAAATGGTCAAAATGTTGTAGGATTTTGTGCATTGTAACATACCTACTTTAAATTATTGTGCATTTTCACATAGTATCTTCCATGCATATGTTGTATACCAGCTTATAACAGATGCAGTAAAACAGTGTGGTAGTATCTTAGTATATTCATTAATTTATATTTATGAAAGTGGTAATGACATCCATAGTAACTGATGGTGATAATTTGGTATGCTAGAATATGTTCCTTAGACTTCAGGTTTTCAACAAATAAAACATTTGTCTTAAGGGAGTGGTTACATTTTTTCTTTAAAATCAAGACCACTAATTAATGTAATGGAAGACTTGTGCTGCATTAGCACAGAGGAAAAAAGGCTGTCTGCAGTGAAAAATTGCTGCTGTCTGAGAATATCTATCCAATAATTTAATTTAGGGCTTCCTGACTCATCAGCAGACCACAAAATATCACTCGGCCATTAAATTCACAGTAAAACATTATCGTTCCTTTCCATCATAACAAATGTATTAACTATCAACACTTTGGCTTTCAAGTGTTTGCTTCAGCAGAAGACGCAGGACAAGGGCAAGTGCGTGTTTGAAATATTTAAATATTTGAACCACATGGAGGAGATGCTGGTAAATTTGAAAACACCCTGATCATTTGAATTTAACCTTTTTACTTACAAAAATGTAAAGTCGTAAGAGCATATGTTTTGTTACAATTTTTTAAAAATTATGGTCAGCATAAGTTTGACCGGAGGTGAAAGGGTTAAAGTATTTAAAATGTTCATTTGAATCAGGTGTGGAGGAACGGTTGGTCCATTCTGATGTATTCTTGTCTTGATTATTTTACAACTTGTCAGTCCTTTGCATAATGTCCCAATTTCTGTTAATCCTAAATGTATTTATGGTCTTTTATCAGGACATATATGCTAGTCATCTAATCTTTACCGAGGCAAAAGAGCGAGAGAAAACAACACCCGTTTCGCTCTGTTTTTGTGCTGTCAAAACTCTTCTCGTACTATTCTTTTCCCGTTCAATGGGGATCTGGTCTAATGTGTTCACGGCTATTACAGAAAGTGACAGAATTATCCATACCCCATCTAAGATGAGCAAATCATGTTTTTTTGGCTCGACGCCACAGGAACAAACAAGTTGTAAGGCCAATTACCTCCACTGGGTTGGAAACGGGCAATTACCCTTTTGTCGGTTGAGGAAAACCGTGTCAGCAGCCCGAGAAGCGACAGTAGCCCGTGTTAATTGGCCAGAGAGGCTTTTCGAAAAGTTCCGAGACTTAAACCATCGGCCTGAAATAATTGCGACTCCCGCCGAGCGAATGCGTTTGATTCCAGCGGCGTCTCACACGCAACCTGGCCGCTCTCTTATCGCTGAAGGGATGATTGTCCTCATTAGAATTGACTTTGTGCTCTCTCTCTCCTCCGTCGTCTAGACTCGGCTGGTCTTAATTATTGTTTACTCACTCAATCAATGACCGTAAGCCTCAGTCTATTTAAATGTCACCCCCAATTGAGCTTAATCCTCTCTTAAATTTTTATCTAATCCAGAGGTCTTTTTGGAAAAGGAGCCAGCGGGTTTGCTGATAACATTGAAAAAAGAGAAGCACCACCGTTGGAGTTTTCCCTGCTGTCATTATTTCATGTTATAAATGAGCAGTTCTTTCCAATTAAGCTACAAATTAGTTGATTTCTATGAACAACGTTATAGATACATATGTGCAAATATATATGTATATATGCAAATTTAGTATTTCTGGAAATAAATTACCACAGAATTGTGATGTAGGCTGTTATCGAGAAACTGACTTTGAATTTCCCCAAAGCCACAATGTTGTATAGTAACCTGTTTTTAGTACATAAAAAATGTACAAGAAAGAAAGTGTATCAATCAATGCAGCTGTCAAAACAAAATCTTATGCATTGCAGCCATATAATTTATATGAATGTCCAAGTCAAAGGTACAAAACATTCCAGCAAATACTTGAAAATATGGATTTTTAAATTGGCTCAGGTTTTGTACCTAGCACTTTATATTTTATACATATATTTTTAGTTCATGTCCCTCAAAGGACAGGTCTTTTTCTCTAAAAACGACTCTTGCCACCACTGAGACCAAAGAGATGTCCACTGCAGGGGATTGTGTAGGTTCACAGGTGCTTTTCCCTTTTCTAAATCTAATTTTGTCATGAAATCAAATTCTGGGCCTGGTTAGCCATAATGACCATATGTACTTGGCAATTAGAGATTCAGGGAGACCAATAAGATTTGCAGGACATGGAAATCAAGAGGAAGACATCATCAAGGAAATGGATTTCTCTCTGGTCTGCTGTACAGGCACCTAAACTCACCCCTCCCTTCTTCTCTCTCTCTCTCTCTCTGTTTTTAAGGCGTAACAGGGGAGAGGGACAGAGCTACAATCAATCATGAGGCGTTTCTGCTCATGGCGAATTCTCAGAACGAGATGGAGGATTGGGTGAAAGCCATACGGCGGGTCATCTGGGCCCCCTTCGGAGGAGGTAGATCATGCGTGTAATTACTCGCCCACAAACGAATATTCACACATATACATACCTTCTGTTATGTCAACGCAGACATGCAAATTTATACACGTGGGGACACAAACAAATGACTACGTCTTGACTGTGGATATGACTGTGTTATAAATGTGTGTATGAGTGTATATATGCGCCCACAGGTTTATAAATACTCGCCCACAAACAAATATTCACACATATACATACCTTCCATTACGTCAACACAGACATGCAAATTTATTACTTGTGGGGACACATATACACTCATACACACATTTATGACATGCTCACAGGCGATACGTAATCATTGACTAGCTGTTCTTCAGGTTTAGCCTCAGATCACAGACTGACAGCCTGACATTCTTTTGAAAATTCACTGATACAGAGCGGAATTTGTGATTTCTTTGATCATGGTAAGTCATCCTGGTTCAGTAAATCATGCAATGCAACTCTACCGCAATGTGGACAGCAGTGTTTGGTTTTCACAGGATGTCACCCTCAAAGTTCTACTTTTGACTCCATAGATCCTGGTCCATAGAACCACAACTCCTAAGGATTGTCCATTTGCTCCTTTAGCTAAACATCATGGTTTCCGCCCTGCTACTGCTGCATGTGTCTCACAGTGGAGTGTTAGTTAATGCTTGTGAGGCCAGCTAATGCCTGGATGTTGCTCCGAGGTTTTTGGGATTTCCTGGACAATGTCACACCTTGCTCTTGAAGAGATTTTCATAGGCCAGCCACTCCTCACTACTGTCCCAGAATATTTACTACAGTCCTACAACTTCTCCTAGAAGGACGGTATGGTAACTGTAGTTCCATGTACTGTAAGCCTCAGAGCCTTAGAAATTCCTTTGTAACCCCTTACAGACCAATTGGCATCAACTACTTTGTTTCTGGAGGCCTTCTGGAGTTACTTTTGGTTGTGTCGTGATGTGACTCTAGAACCTACGAGCTAACAACATCCTTTGGAGGATATGACAGAAGAAGCAAATTTTGGTGTCATTTTTTTCTCTCAGACTCCTACATACTCTTCCTATACTACTACAACAACACAGAGAAAGGTCTGACCAAATTCAGTGTGAGAATATTCATGCTTTTTCACAGCACTGCATAAATCACATAAATCTTAATCGCAGATTAATCATTTCGCTTTATTATTTGCTTAGTAGACAAATATTTCCATAGAGATGTGCACAGCTCATATTTTTTATCTGTGACTCATTTATTCAGCTGTATGCTCTGAAATTGGATTGCTGGAAATTTACAGCTGCAGAAGAACCTTGCTTGAGGGTGCGATGGCAGGATTCCACAGGAGAATCAAACCTGCAACCATCCAGGTTGCAGGCCCATTTCAATAACCACCATGCAGCACTGCCAAGCTACTTACCTTGGAATGCAAAAAAAAAGTCCTGGTAGCATTTCAAATGGAGACCTTCAGTCTCAGGAACTTGTCAGATGCTTACCTGTTGTTTTTTTTTTTTTTTTTGGATGAGCAACAGGGTGTGGCCGCTCTTTGGAACGTAACTCCCGCCCAGCGGTTTTCCAGGGGGTGTGCCATACTGTCTGTCCTTATCTTCAACTTAAACGGGACAAAAAATCACACCGAGTCATTAGGAAAGAAGTGCCGCATGGATGCAGGGCGTTATGTCAGGAATGACCCGATGTGATCACGTGACCCATGGCTGCCGAATGCTCCGCATCGGCTCTGTGTCCGGATAGGCGCATCGCGAGGCAAGACCGTACCTGCCTCGCCCATCGCCTCTAGAGCCCTTTGATGAGTTTTCAAAATATTTGGCTCGGCAAGTTTTCTGATTACAGCTCGGCTGGGAAAGTCTGAAACAGATGTGTCGCCGCGTGTTAATGAGGCTGCCTCGACGCTGAGACGTGCATTCAGGCAGCACAGGAGAGAGAAAGAGAGAGAGAGACGGGGGACGGGAATGTACCTTGTACCCGATGTCCGGGCCCTGCTACTGTGCAGCTCCTGCTCGCTGGCATTCCGCGACTACTGCGCGCTCTTCGACAGCTGCGCCACGCAGCCGTGTTGCAGGGAATCTCCAGGTAGGAGGGAGAGCAGGGTAGACAACCCGGGATTAAGGCAAGGGCTGGAATGGAAATATCACCGGGACAGCGGCACAGATAGTTATTTTTATGTTTCATTCATTCGAAAACGCGTCCCTCTGTGAGGCAGTGATATGAATTCTGCTGATGTGTGTGATAGATGCAACTCGTTGGCTACGTGCTCAGTCTAAGGAAATACCCATGAAGGTATGCATAATTGAAATGCAGTATCTGAGGTCATACCAAGCATAGCTGAGTCTGCAGAGACACTTACCACAAGCCCAGGTTGAACACTGTACTTGCATGCAGTAGCCTGGGATGACTGCAGCAGTGGGAGACAGTCGGCCCTGTCCGACCAGGGATCGGATGGACTTAAGTGGTCCAGTGTTCCTTGTCTAGCAAATCACTTTGATCGTTGAAGATCAAGTTACACTTTTCAATTTAGCATGCATGTTAATCCTTGTGTCGTGGTATAACTGTGGAAAAATGTGGCTATCTACACCTGGCCGTCTCATCATCTGCCTTTGTTTGGTTGGTTCCACAATTCTTTGCAGTCCTTTCTCTGCATTGAATTCCCAGGTCATTAGTACAAAAGAGCACTGAGTTCATGTTTGACCTACCTGGTTAAATAAAGGAATAAAAGTTTAATGAGATACCTCGTGATGATGATTGAAATGGCCTCAGGATACCAGAAGCCGTCAATGAGAGAAACACTTCTGCTCTGATTGGCTCCAGTGCTCTCTGGTCGTACCATGTGACATGAGGTTTCAAAAATGGCCTCAATGTCATGTTAATGGGCTGCAGACAAGTACATTGGAAGAGTTCATTTGTGTTTCAGTTCCCATCATAAATGCAAGTGACATGTCAAGGGATGCAATTACTAGCAACCTGAAATCGGGAAAAAGATTAGGGGAAAAGGGTATCTTGTTCACAGGTTGCACTGTTCCATCCATTGATACTGATGTCGATACTGAGTGCTGAATAACGAGCCAATCACCATATCTGTTTGAACATGTCAGATTTCGCATCAGACGTAACCCTCTGAAGTTCAGACGTCCTCTGACTGCACCTGTGTCTGTCGCCATAGGGATTTTTGGCCAGCGGCTGGAGGACACGGTGCAGTATGAGAGGAAGTTCGGCCAGCGCTTGGCTCCGCTCCTGGTGGAGCAGTGCGTGGATTTCATACGGGAACAGGGTCTGGATGAGGAGGGTCTGTTTCGGATGCCCGGACAGGCCAACCTCGTCAAGGAGCTCCAGGATGCCTTTGACTGTGGGGACAAGCCCCTATTCAACAGGTATGTGCAACCGAGAGGAAGAGAAATGTGAACAAGCAAGAACATTGTATTTTGGATGAACGGCAAATTGTGTTTTCGAATACAGTATCCCGTTCAAAAATCACACAATGGACTTTATTTTGATCCAAAGTATTTGCTGCTGATTTGTGTCTGATTTTATGCATTTTTTCATTCAACACTAAATATTATCTGATCTTTATTCAAAAGATGAAAGGGAACTCTAGTGAACAAAAAACAGTACATGTTGATACTTATTTGATTTAATATTAAATATTTAATTTCAGCAGAAAATTCCCACATGTCAAAAAATAATCACTGACTTAGACTAGAGGAATGTATAATCCATTTAATCCATTGTTTGGTGTGTACCTCAGTTTTGGAAGTCATGGTTCAGATTTTTGGTCCCACAGAGAAGTTGCATATTAATAATAACTTTGATTTATTAATTTTAAAAAACGTTTAAATTAACAAGGAATGGTTCATTGGCCATGGCATGCTTGTTGAGAGCTTGATTGGAAGTACACTTGACTATGCTCAATTCCGAAAACACACAATTACTCAGAACTCAAGCATTCCCGACAGTGAGGAAACTCTAGCTGTCAAGCAAGTAAACATACTGAACAGAAGCTACACATCAACTTCCATTTCAAAACTTTACCCACCCAGTTAAATACCAAACAAGTCGTTCACCTCGTCTAAAGTGATTTTGATAATCTTTAGCTATTCTGTTAGCTTGCTAATATGACAGCATAACAGCTAGCTAACAAAAAGTGCTAATTAGTTTGCACTTATCTTTACTGGGCCATGTTGTATATTAAGCAATTTTTGTGAATGACCAACATCGAATATAAACAAATTTGCGAACTGTGGAAGGGCTGCCAACTTAGCAATAACTCCCTCACACGTGAAGATTATACTTTTAATCACCGTGCTCACCAGACAAATGAAAGAAGCACAAAATATTGGTGTCACTTCTTTTCTCAGGCTCCCTCAATATACTACTCCTACCCATAAAAACATACGACCAAACTGGATGTGAAAAATGTACATCATCATCCTCATCACACTGTCCTCATCGACTACTGTAGCTGCAACTATTACTCCAACAAGGGCAAAATGATCTGTCCTGGCACTGACTTTTCAAATAAAGTATGCTTCAATAATTAAATATAATGCAGATTTTTAAAATATCTTTACACCTCAAGTGTGGTCTATCAAGAGTTTGCCTTAATAGTGCCAAATATCCCAAATTCAAATTCAGTAAAAATCTGAGGAAATAGGGGTATGTTGATTGCCAGTGAACCACCCTTATATCCATGACCACTGTTTCCACATTAGATGAATGTGTTTCTAGTTTTCTGTTTGTGTGTGTGGGCTCTGAATGCCCTGCAGTAACACGGATGTCCACACGGTGGCGTCTCTTCTGAAGCTGTACCTCCGTGAGCTGCCGGAGCCGGTCATCCCCTTCGCCAAGTATCAGGATTTCCTCACCTGCGCTCAGCTGCTGGCCAAGGATGAGGAGGCTGTAAGTGATGGTGTGTGTGTACGGATATGCGGCCGTGTCCACGGTTTCCGTGACAACCCTGCCTTTTGTATTGGTCACACGTTGCACGTTGCATGTTTTGCAAGTGTCGACAATTCCAACCACAGCTACTCAGCCTCACAGTTAGTTTCATTCACACTTCCACATTTACTCATTTAGACTAAGATTAAGGCTGTAGGTTCTGCAGGTGCAAGAACCAGAACCAAACTTCTTTTCGAGATGTTCGACTGTAAATGTAAAATGCTTACATCCACAGCTGAGGATAGTCTGATGCAGAGAAAAGATGTCGGTAAAGATGTCACGAGGGGCATTTAAGCCAAAATTTGACTTTTACTTCTTGCATTTTTGTTTTTTAATCACTTCAACATGCAACACTACCAAGGACTTTCAAGCTAAAATGTATTAGTTGCATGCAGTTTTGGCATTTTTGGTCTTTACTTATTTAGATATATGGCACTACCAAGTAAGGTTGGCACTGTCTATATCAGTGCTTCGTTCAGATTTTAGAAACAGGAGAAGATAAATAGTTTCTGCATAATGTATTGGTGTTTGGAACTGTTTGCCAAGTGTAGAAATCGAGCTCTTGTCTCCAGGGAATTGAGGAGCTGGAACAGCAAGTGAAAACTCTGCCTCAGGCCAACTACAACCTCTTGAAATACATCTGCAGGTGTGTACTCCATCGCTTCACATACCTTCATCTGAATCTTTTGTCACAATTTAACTTGTTTTCAAAATGAATTCATGTTCTGTTTTCTTAGTCTGTTATTATGTGCACAGCCACCACTTCTTCTTCTTCTTCAAAAGCACCAAAAGAGAGTCTGCGCAAGGTTTTGTCAGAGTTTTAGGGCTCCTGACGTTTATCACACCAGGATTCCACACTAGGCTACCTTTTTCATCCCTGCCACGTCTTACACTTATAACCTTTCTCCGTAGGTTTCTGGACGAGGTTCAGTCCCACTCGAATGAGAACAAAATGAGTGTTCAAAATTTAGCGACGGTGTTTGGACCAAATATCCTCAGGCCTAAAATGGAGGATCCCGTGACCATGATGGAAGGTGCGTTTCACAACAGCGAGCTATAGCTACACTGCCACACATCTTCAGGCACATATTCCAAACTTCTTCTGAGCTCATGTGAGTATCTATCAGTATTTCTCTGATAAATATGTGCTCCATTTTAATATTTAGAATATTCTGCACGAAACTCGGGACTGTTTAGCCCAAGTGAGTTTTGATATTCACAGGGTTTATCTGACATAGGTAAAGGGGCAGCCAGTAGTCTAGTGGCTAAGGTACATGACTGGGACCCTTGAGGCTGGTGGCTCAGGCCCCAGTCTAGCCACAGCAAGAACACCATTGCTGTTGGGCCCTTGAGCGAGGCCCTTAACCCCACATTGCTTCCAGGGGGGATTAGCCCCTGGTTAGCATAATATACTCTAAATCACGTTGGATGAAATTATCAGCTAAATGACTGTAATGTAATGCATACCCTTGGTGCCGTGATTCATCCTGAACCCAAGATTAAAGCTGTGCTGTGCTACTGCTAATTTTGGTTAGAGGTTCCAAGAGCCAATGCACAATGGACAATTGCATCAGCTTTGGAAGGAGAATTACATATTGTGGAAATCCTCATTACACTCTGGCCATTCACCCAGGCAATCTGTCAGGATCCCTCATCTTGGGTTTGCACTAGTAACTGCCCAACTGGAGTGGAAATAAGGAGCTGTGCTACTGTTTGCCTTCTGAAACAGTTGTATAAAATGAGGGAATATAACATGATGGGATAGTTCTATGACTGTGAATTGGCCATTTCAGATTGCACTGAACTTGTGAGATTTTGGTGAAACTCATTGGGCTGGTGTTGAATGAGATGGCTGATATGTATGCGTGTGGCTGTGTTTGTTTTGCTTCCCAGGAACCTCCCAGGTCCAGCACTTGATGACAGTCCTGATCCGGGAGCACACACGGCTGTACGGTGACCGGGGCTCAGAGACGCCCCCAGCCCCACAGAACGTCCGGCCCCAGGGCCAGCGCTACATGGTGGAGTGGATATCCGAGGAGGACCTCCAGGGCCACGCCTCCTCCAAGGGCGTCGACACGAGCGGGAGCGCCCCCTCCCTGGAGCTCCACGTCAGCGCGCCCCTGGCTGCGGTTAGCCCCAGCAAGCAAGCCCGGTCCCTCCCCGGATGGAAGTACTCCTTCAAGGGCGTGGGGGCGCGGCCGTCTCCGACCAAGCTGGGGGGGTCGTCGGTGGACATCTCCAGCCTGCCGAGCGGGAACTGGCTGATGAACGGTCTGTCGTCCCTGCGGAGTCACCGACGCACGTCGTCCGGGGAGCGCGTGAGGGACAGCAGCTCACCCCAGAGGCTCTCCACTTACGACAACGTGACGGCGTCCAGTCTGAGCGTGCCCAGCGTGGCCAGCGGGGGGGGCAGCACGCTCTGGGCCTCCTCGTCCTGCGAGATTTCGCTGGTGGACTCGGGCAGCGGCTCCTCCTCCGGGCCCGGCCGGGGCTCGGAATTGCAGTCGGGGCTGGGCCCTCGGCCGGAGAACAGCAGTGAGGCCCTGGAGCTCTGCGTTAGCAGCACTGGCTGCAGCGAGAACGGCTCTGCCAGCAGCTGCACTAAAGCACTTGCTGATCTGGTGACGGAGCTCAAGGAGGAGCTGAGGACACAGAAAGCATCCTACGAGACCAGGATAAGAAAGTAAGGCCTGCCCACTTAATGTACTATTGACAAAAAAATCACACAGGTTCAATTAGCTATAAATCAAATCCTTGCAACACTTTTATATTATATTCATCAAAGTTATATCCATTACAAAAAAAGGTTTTAAATGGCACAATAATATTTTGCATCCTGCTCTGAGATGCAATACAGGGGCATTTATTCAGTTAATATTATAGAGTGAACATTGTGTAGTCAGTTTTTGATTAAATGACATGTACAAAGCGCATAAAGTATAATGTTTACTTTCTATGGATGTATGGATGTATCCTGATTGTATCAGCATAAAATGAAAGACCAGATTCCCAGGGCAGTAAAATCCTGTGGAAAGTGACACACAATCATTTCCTGTTTTCTGGGAGATTGAAGGGCTGGATATGGAAAAGGACTCTGATTGGCCAGCTTGTTCTTGCAGGATGGAGGAGTCCAGTGTGGCACTCGGGGCTCACGTGGAGAGGCTGGAGGAGGAGCTGGAGCAGGAGCGGAAGAAACACAGGATGCTGGAGATCAAACTCCGCAACTCGGAGAGAGCCCGCGAGGACGGGGAGAAGCGGAACCACCTCCTGCAGAAGGAGATGGAGGAGTTCTTCTCCACGCTTGGGGACTTGACTCTAGGGACAAGGACGGGCAAAATTTGACACCTGCAGCCCGGAACGAAGAGCGCGCTTTGGTGCGGACTGTACTGTATTATTAAGTCTTCTTTACTCATGCATCATGGGTATATTGAAGAACTCCGCTGTTTTGTTACAGCAACTGCAAAACTTTTGTTGTGTATCGGGACTTTTTGAGATGTAAGGTATAAGGTTACGAGGTATGGTTAAAATGACTGCTGTCTCTATCACAGTGTAGGGGCACCATATGTGCACAGAGGGATAGCAGGGTTCTCCCAAAAGAAAGTTATAGTGGTGCTGCGTCACTATGTTCCCTTTCCGGGGCCACCATGCAAAATTAGTAACGTCAACTAATTAAGCAATGAACATACCGAAAACATGTGAAATGAAAGCTAATGGGAAAAAAGGCGTTCTTTGAATGTTTCGGTTAAATTAGCGGGTTGCAAGGTTTAATTCACGCAATGCAACTCTTATGTAATACAGATGCTGTCTGACGAATCCACTTTTGGGGTTGGGAACGTGATGCGCCACCTTTAAAAAAAAAACATTCTAGGGGAGACCCTTGCATACTGAACCAAAGCATGACTGTACTGTTAAAACCACCTGCGACAGAATATCGCATCTGACATGTGCACCTGATGAAGAGTGACTTCGGCTTAAAAAAACAACAAAGCAAGTGTTTTTACCCTGACTGTGCCTTTGGGCTTTTTCTTGCATGGGGTAGAGAAAAATATTGCTTGGCCCAGAACAGAGGTTATGATCGATTTCAGCACGTGAGTGGGCGCAAACCTATTAACAACCTGTCGAATGTTGTTCCATAGCAGTTTGTTCCATTTCGGGCCATATCAAAGTAAACCGAGCCACAATGGCCCTATTTTGATGTGATTTTGAGTTGACAAATCAGTGTTAAAAATGGAAATAGGCCATATTTCCTGTTCAGCAGTCTGCCATATTGTTTTTTTTTAACACAAGTTCAATTTTACAAAATGTACCAGTGGTATCTCTACTGTATAGTAGCTGAGTGAGAATCTCTTTCTACTCCATCTCAGTTTTTTTGTGTTTTGTACGGAAGAAAACATGTTTTGAGTCAGTCATATGTTTTGTTTTTTTTTTTGGATGCAGAGTAGTGTTGTGCAATTCATGGTGAGGAAAGGCATTTGGTAAAATTTCATTCTGGAAAAATTGCTGATTCCCTCAAAAAAATTATTGACCAAATCAGACTTCATTATCATTACGGTTTTCTTCTGAAGGCTCTGTACTGTGAAACTGTACAATCAAAATGGTTAGATGTTATGGGGTATGAGCCAGTTTCAAATAACACTTTTCTCAGGTTGAGCTCTTGAGACAGAAAACATTCTGAGAGCTTCTGAATTAGTTACTGTTTTCAATCGTTTGAAGGAAAAGGGATGTTTCAATTTTGTGTTACATACTTGAATAATGAAGTGGTTTCAGTTGTGTTTTTATATCCCTGTCAACAGCATAAATTTATTTAAATGTCAGAAATGTTTTCGTCCCACATTCTCCTCTATCAATTAATGTCATGATATACTGTACTACTTACGTAGGTGCTAACTTAAAGTAATAACTACTGGTAATTAAGACCAAATCGAGTATTTGAAATTGCGACTAACTGCAAAACAAGGACAAGTTAATAAACACCTCCTTGGTTATCATCAAATGCATTTTCCTGTTTTTATTTAGAGAACTTTAGCTGGGTTTTTAAACTGGAAACTACTTTGATCTTAGCGAAAGGAGTGCGGGTTTCAATAATTGAAATTGTTAAAGTTATTTTTCGTGTGATGAAGGAAACACACAGTGCTGTCTTATGATGTAAGGCAAAACAGGTGAGCAACTCCACAGCGGCTGACCATAAATTTCAGTCTGGGATATATTGCATGAAATAGTGTTGGCCCCACACTCAATTCGGTGGTCTTGCTGTGGATTTTTTAATTCTGGTTCACTACTATTACATTTATGTTACACTCTTACATGGGGGGATTTAGGGTGGGTCCGGCAGACGATCCTACATGGGTGGAGACCTCAACACCCCCAAACCCCCCACTGTTGAACCACTGTTATGCCCTTGATTCTCATAGGTTAAACAAATAAAACTTCTCATTTACTCAAAATGAAAAGCAAAGCACAACAGCACAACTTGTTATTCTGAAGAGCCCTACGTGCAAAAAATAATCCTAAATAATACCGCAGTGATGTCAGTACAGTGAAATTCTCATTGCCATTTATACATTATTTAGAAGATGTTTGATTGGTGCAACCTAGAGAAGGTTAGGGTCTCCAGTTCATACAACATAGAATGAATATACCTGTGCCGCCAAGCTGTTCATAGCCATAAGCTAAACTATGAATCACAGATAAATTGGAGGTATTATGAAACCGCAAACATAGCTACTCAATAGTGTTCAATGTCTTGAAATAAAAATTCATTTGACAAGCACAATCATTCAACCTTTTATTTGCAATACTTGAATTCGCATAATTGGATTCTAGTGGACGCATTCCTATAATCCTCATAGTCTCAGTCTGTAGTATTTTTTTTTTTGTTGTTTTTGTTTAAATTCTTGGAACTGCATGACTGGCTTTACAAGCAAACACTAAAACCGGCAACCATAATCACATGAGCATGTTTTTAGGCAATGATTTTTGTTTTAATTTACCCTAGCCAAAAAAAAAAAAAAAAAAAAAAAAATGACCGGGAATTTTCTGGTTAAGCAAGGTGATCCTCTTATGCCAACCCGGCATGGACATAGAGGAAGAGCAAGACTGATTACGACAATTTGATAATGACTATTATCAAGTCACAGGAAATAATTTTCACTTTTTCTTTTATAAAAAAGGAAGAATACATGGATTGACAGTACCAAACATTTTTCTACCTTTCAAAACATACATCTAAATGGATATATCCACAACTCACTACTTGCACAAAGCTATTGCACATGAACTGTAAAAAAAAGGACATAAAATCCTGTCTTCTAAGTGAAGTATACATTACATTACAATGCTAGTTTCCTAACAAGGACAATAGTACATGTTCGAATAAATAATTTATTTCACATTTTTTTTTCTTCACCTAATAACATGGGCAGCTAAGTTCATCCAAGGACTATCCAAAATTTAGTGTGAGGTAGTTCATCAAAGCTTACTTTAAACGTGATTGTAACATTTATTTTGAGATACAATATGAGATAATTAAAAAATAAATCTGTACTAGCATTCTATTTCCAGCACAATGATTAGAATAGCAAAAAAAAGAACAAGTTAAGAGCACTTAAAACAAATGTGAATACAAAAGAATATCCTGTTTAAATGAATTGTCCTGTGCAAACAATAAATAACATTGGATGCCTCATAAAATTTTGTACGCCTGGAGCAATTAAATGTCCTTGACCTTCATCACCGTTGACTACACACCTATATACCAAATCATTTAATATATACTACACAGTGCTCTGAGGAGTTAACTTTGGGCGCTTTTCAATATGACCACAAACTGGTTTGTGCTTTATTTCAAGCCGACTGTCTGTCGGTTTGTTTCCTACACAACTTTTTGCTTGTGTAGAAAACAAAAGAAAGAGTTTGATTTTGCAAAACCGTAGCAAACAATGCCTTATGCAAGAACCCAACAAAAAAATGACACAAAAACGGAAAAATTGACATAATTATACTACGTTTGAGGCCTAATTCCACACCTTCACTGTGTATACGAAATGCTGAGTTTATCAAGGAATTTGTAACGAAGCATTTCTAAATGCTTAATTTGTCGTTGCATTTAAACAAAGACTGAAAATCATTATCGCCAGAAAAAATCTACTTTACTTTGATGAAGAACCTTGATAAAACTGCCCTTAGTGTCTAAATCATCAAAACAAAATATACCACACCCTTCTGTAAGTACACTGTGTCCTTGTGCCAAACCACCATTTCAATGTCTGTGCTGTACTAATGCAGTACAAAAATTGCTTTCTGATAAGAACCACCTAAAATGTGATGGAATACTCTGGAAAACAATAGTAACTTCCATAAACTGTCTACCTCAAAACCCTTGAATACTTCTCTAATACTTCGGGAATGAACGCACAGCAGCTACAGGCACTTTTTCTTGGATAAGATAAATAAGGATATTATTATTGCATATGTGTGTGCTATGATTTAGTCCCGAATTTTTGGAACAAAAGCATCCACGTGTTCCTTGTACGGAGTACAGGGCAAAATGAATGTGCATGCTTGAATTTCCCATTACAAATGTGTTTTAGAGAATTTTTGGGTCTTACTCTTTTTAACTGAAACAGAAAATCCCAAAATGCTTGACAAATTGTATTGCACTCATAATGCAATATAAAGTAGAAATAAAAAGCATGTCACGTATGTTCAAACCAAGATTTCTTAATTTCAAAAACTGGGTTTCAAAACAAGATGTTGATATAGTATCCAGCACTTCTTAATTGTCAGCATTCAGAAATAAAAAAAAACCTGTCCTTGTTTATTAGGTGCGCCAACTCTGAAGCCTTTGTCCCGTCATCCGAGTTCGGCCATCCGTTTACTCCATAAAATTGACCTGAAACGTGGCTCTGTAACACTTTTGTCCCGTCACCTCCAATTCGATTCAATGTCAATTCCCGTTTCTGATATCCAATTCACCAATCCACTGTAAATTGATTCAAATTCTCTTTCCCATTGTTACTGGTAAGAGTAATGGCATAGGAAACAAAAGAAAATAGGCAGCGCGAGTTTGAGCCAGTGCATTTTCTTTAGCGTTGATGGCTTAGTTTAGTTTGCTTTTGTTGTTTGTGACATTAGTTACAAAACCAACTTTAGTAACAGTTCGTAATCAGACTTGCAAAATGTGCTTTAAAGCCACAGCAAATAACAATGAGTCCTGAAACATCTGTGATGAATCGTCTTCAGTCTCTTAAGACAAACTAATGTACAAAAATCATCTCGTTACAAGAAATCAGAGAAGCAAATCAAAAAGTTATTAAACATATAGTATCTCTTCTATGTTTACTGTCAGGATATATGCAATATCCTACAATATCCACTGTGTGGATATTAACGTCAAAGAAAATGTTCCGATTTTTCTGCTCTTAATGGAGAATAGATGCCACATGTTTCAATGAATGATCAATTAAAATGTGATTTTAAAAAATGGCACACCGCAAGCAAAAATGAAAAATTCAACATATAAAATTAAAGTATATTTACCTCAATATCTTTACAATTTATCATCATTCTACAACAGTATGGCAAAATGCTTTTGCCAGATTAAAAAAGAAAAAAACATTTGAAAATATATTTCAAATTCTCACATTCAATAGACACCATAGTGTTTGAAAATCAAAAATGTTTTCATTTTCCTTCAAGAAAAGAAAGAGATCCACCACAATTATTTACAGCCTAAAAACAACATTCTGATATTTTTGTTTTTAAAGAAGCCATAGAATAATAATAATAAAATAAAAAAAAAAACTGACCTAAATTCTATACCATCTAACCACGAACGGTGGGACTGAGAGGGGACGATAGTCATCTACAGCAGCTGAGCGGCCTGGCGGAAGTTTCTAGACTGCTGTCTGTGTCAGAAGCCGTGGTTGGGTCGTCCGTGCACGTGGAGGATGCGTCCGTGGACAAGGATGAGGACGACGACAGGTGCCGGGAGCCGTTGGTCACTGCTGCACCTGTGCTATGAGAAACAAAGTGTTACATCAGAAACGTACCACGGTGGTTTCCACGAAAAGACTGGTTTGGTTGACACATCAGTGTTAGGGCAGGTCTGACATGGTCTTTGAGAGGTTTCCACAGGCCAGCAAATATTACTAGTGAGAGATAAACCTTCAATCCAACCTATCTTCCTTCCGTGGTACTTCATGGACTTTATGGACTGATTTAGTCAGACTGGCAGGAAAACTCAGATACCCCAAGGTACAATCTTCCTGGCGTAAGGGTGTTGGTGGCACAACAGTGCCCGTAGAAAGCAGCACTAGCCATTCCAAACTAGTGTAAAAGGAAAAGAGCAACAGAGACATCACCAGGAACAGAAACAATGGGAGTGTCCGCCATTTTAAAAATCTCCTTTAAATCTGCATATCCTGGTATCTGATTAACCAATATAACCACTATACACACACCTTTCGCTACCCCAAAGAGAAATGCTAGCTGCTGCTGCTGCTACCCCAGCGCTCATGAAACTCTGTTAATACGAGCCTCATAAAGGCCTTGAAAATGAAATTAATTTAATGTACTATATTGTTAAACCCTTTCAACCAGCATTTTATTTTGTCTGCTTCCTAAATCTATAACAAAATCCTTTCTCAATCTGTATTTGCACGGATACAATAAAAACACATGGTTACCGTGGATGCCAATTATTTCATACTGGTTCTCCATGGACACCTATGAAGGAAGCCACACAGCGAGAGGCCATCGGAATTGCTTATACTGGGATTAATGACCACTGAGATGTAAATGATTCATGTATGGCTTTTACGGGTGGGAGGGCAAATGAGGCTGTGCTCCTCTGGCCCTGTCGTAAGTGGTTCCAGAAGCGAGTCTTTCCCTTGGGGGCGCGTGCGGGAGGGAGGGGGGAAGCCGGCAGCAGACCACGGTGTGTCTGGTGGGGGAAGCAGCTGCGGGCCGCTGTATTATTCATGTCCTCACCACTTAACCGGCCCCAGCTCATGCCACGGCACAACAAGGCAGGGTGACAGCCCAAAATCTTAGCCCACGCACTTTCCAATGCGTGTTCCAGTCCATATTCGACAGCGGGCAACGGGATACTTCCACAATGGTGCAGCACCTTATCGGCTTTACCGTTTCCCGTTAGCGTTCCCGTTAGCGCTACCGCTCCACCCACGGTGGTGGGAGTTGCAATTGAAAAGGTAGAAGTCATACAATCCGTCTGGCTAAATAGCCAAGTTCCTATATATTCCTGCATAAATTCATGAATGCAATCCAGACCGTTTGCTATCTTTAAAAAATAAGCTCATATTTTGACAATCTTTACAGCTGGTGCACATGGCATAGCACATTTATGGTATCGCCGATCTATTTTTGTCAGCAAACAGATGTATTTTATAAGATTGTGGCACAGTCGTAAAAGAGATTTCATGGTTTAACTACCCTTAGGTATGTCAGGGGCGTAAACACATAATAACCGAACCAGAGTGTCATTTTCCATTCCCCTTAATAGGCAACTGTATTCGCCCCATCGTTGATACGTCTTAGTCAAGAGAAGCTCAGAATTCCTGCGCCATGTATTAAGTTGCAACTAGGTGGAGCAAACTGTGCGATCTTTGATGAGGGGATGTGAAAATGTGTCAATATTTGATAGTATATGTGGAGAGAATATTATCACACAATATTCAGACAGTATTCAACGATACGCTGAAATGGGTCATACTTAATATGCATGATCAATGGGTCTCAAATAATGTTTTTTTCCCCCCAAACTTATTCTACAGTCTGTACCTTCAGAAATAAATGATAATGTACACAGAAGTTCTTGGCACACACAAATTATTTCTAGTCATCAATGAAACTCGACTCATGTTGATCGACTGCCAAACTATGACTGCATACGCAGTTGGTATCAGCACTGCACCCAATGACATGCCTCTCCACCGAGAACGAATTCAGATCCACTCTCCTCTTCTTAAAGCGAGCAAAAAGCTGCGACATGTTGTGCATGCAGTCGATGCGGTTACTTCAGGTACACATTCTTCCCCGTGTGGAACATAATGCACCATCGGCCACGTTTTGTGACATGCTGAAACTCTGCGGTTCTATAGTGTAACCAACCTAAAGAAGCGGGCTGGCCTCTGATCACGCCATTCTTCGTCCTCTCCTCCCAGTCCAGCACCTCCTTGTATATCAACTCTGATATGGAAATCACAGGGGAAGAGGGAGGGAGGGAGAGAGAGAGAGATAGAGAGAGAGAGATAGAGAGAGTCCATGAGGCATGTCATGCTTCTAGGCCAGATATCATTTCAATAATGTGTACAGAAACAGTATCCACGGACGTAATTCTGCCACACGTTAAGTACAAGAAGTATTAATCTTTCTAATTTAAGCCACTGGCATGGATATCCAAATAAGCATGCGGCAATCGTTATCACTTTGCGAGCCTGTGGGATGAGTTCATCCGGAACGTTCTGACCGCGCTCGCAAAGGTAAGCGATACACGCGGTTTGTTTTTACGCTTGCCTCATGAACGGATTTCGTTCTTCGCTTTGGCGGGACACATGCTCCCTGCGCGTGCCTGCCCCATGACTTTTCCAGTCTTGCACAGTGCCCGGTTACCTTACCACTCCTTGATGGTGAGGCTCCCCGGGTTAGCTTTTCACTCATCTTATTTTCCCTCTATTCAACATTACATTCACATTACAGCCATTTAGCTGACGCTGTTATTCAAAGCGACTTACAGTTAATTGGGCTAGCCAAGGGCCAATCCCCCCTGGGACAATGTGGGGTTGGGGGCCTTGCTCAAGGGCCCAACAGCAATAGTGCTCTTGCTGTGTACTGGGGCTTGAACCACCAACCTCAAGGGTCCCAGTCATGTAATTTAGCCACTAGACTACAGGCCCCATTCAAGCTCCCTAATTCTGCCTATTCTAGCTTTCCACAATCTGTCAACTCGCCATTTCCGCTTTGATCCACAAAAATCCCCAGCATTACCTTTCCACTCCTCCACAGTGTGTTCCCTCTCGTCCAGCTGCTTGTCTGTGATCGCTGGCGGTGGCTGAAAATATGACGGATGGAGAGACAGGAATTACGCGAGGGAGACGCAGTCTATCCTTCACTTACACACGTGCACACAAAACCTGGTGTACGTTTTAGGGGGAATCAGGAATAAAGGAAGAATCCAGTGAAAGTATGGTCTGTTTAGCTTCATTATGGGAACCCCTCAGATATACGCCGTGGAAGCTGTGTAAATTATCAGGTATACAGCTTGCAATATATTATTTAATAGTAACGGTGGTCGTACGCTAACTCAGTTAACCTTTGCTATTGTACGCCCATGGCATTTCCAATAACTGTCAATAAATGGAAGACTACCTTTTACAAATTCCATTTCGCTGCCACTGTTTACATTAATATTTTATCACCACCAACATATTAGCCGAAGCTACACTTTGTACAGACGCTGGAATGTGTTAGGCAGCTAATCCCTTGATTTCTAGGCTCAGCTGTTGGACGTGGCGTTCCTGTTTCCAAGCCTCTCAGCTGCCAGCCTGAAGATAAGCAGTATGCGCGCAGCCGTGGAGATAAGCGCTTTCCTCGACACAGCCGCAAAACCTCCGAGCGGGATCAATCGTTCCCATGTGATTAGCACATCAACAGCTAAAGAGAGAGCTACTGGTGGCCGGCGAGCACGTTTTCACCTCAATCAGATGACCTGGAGAAACTGCTTTCTCCCGCTCGACCACTTTCGACACGAAGCGTGCCATATTTCGTGTTTGCTACCAATTCTGACCACCACAAACTGTTCTTTCCCCAAATGCAATTATGACAATAGAATGTCATTTTGTAAACAATATGTAATAAATGATACTTTTGTTGTGTATCTGTACTTGACATTAAACTGTGATAAATCTTTTGAGGAAGCACTTTGGAGGACATTTTGAGCACCATCACTCACACAGCACATGAAGGCTGGTGTGTATGTCCACCGTACTGAGGAGCTGAGTGAGAATGTGTCACTTTTACTGACGTGAATAATTCACGTTGAGCTCCACTCGGGTTGAGAATACTTACCGCCTCGACCTCTGTGGGATCGTACCAGACGTTGATGTAGGGATGCTGGAGGGCCTCGTCCACGGAGATCCGTTTGGATGCGTCTATCACGAGCATCTTAGATAGCAGGTCTCTGCCTGGCTCGCTGTAGAATTAAGATCAGCGGGCGAAGTAAAAGCGGGTCAGCCCACAAGAACACCATACGTAGGCATACGCATAATTTTGATACATGAACGGCTATGGGACTTTATGTAATGCGCAAACTGAGAGTCAGGAGTAAGCAAAAGGTCATACTGAAAACCGATCCATATATAAAAACGCTTCACTAGCATACTCTGCATCCTCATTAGCGTGCATTTTGAATTATGAATGTACTTTTAACTGGTTTCTCTGGTGAATAGATATTACACTCTGTATCACAACTTTTAAATTTCAATGTGAATTATTAAAAGGACCAAGCTTCACACAAAATATGGTTGGGCTGATTGATGTATTTTTGCTCTTTTTTTGTATGAGGGTAAAAAGATGTAATGAAGAGCTCTTACCTTTCAGTTTGTTGTGTTCGGAGTCTGCAGGAAACAGCACGTCGGGGAAGAGTTTTTCAAAGCTGTACCCAGAGTACCTGGGCCTGTTCTCAACGTACGTCCGAACAGACTGGTTGAGCTTCATCAGAAACTCCTGTGACGGGGTTCCTAACTGCTCGATAACTTTGTTCCACTGATCGATATCTAAGGTCATACATTTAAGAGAAATACTGAGGTGGTCTTTTCGTGACAAGCGGACAGCGTGTCATTTGTATGACTTTTAATGAAAAACGGAGAAGGAAGTAACAAGGAATGGCAGGCCCTGTATGCTAGATGAACTATGACCAGGAGAAATAGGAAAACCCATATTCCCTTCAGAATGCTAAGTATATTACAAAATTCATTTGGCAGTAGGGATGCACCGACCCCATTTTTTCTCTTCTGATACTGTTTGCTACCTGAACTCGGGAGAGTCAGCTGATAGGAGTTCTGATCTGATCAAAGCGCATGATCAATCTTAAGGTAACATGAAGCTGTAATTACAATCACTTCTTAACTACGAAAGAAGTGAAAATGCTTTATAACATCCCTGATAAAGAAACAGTACCGAATTGGGCTGGGAATATCAGGCTGATACCATGGCTGATCCATGTAATAACGTCAGTCTCTGTGCCAATACCGATCCAGAGTATCGGATTGGTGCATCTCTATCTGCCGCTGTCTTTCTTCTGGTCCCCTGTCTATTTCTTAGACGGACATTTCAATGTAACTAACTAGGAGTCAGTAAGCAAGAGGAGGAGGCAGAAGGGAACAGTAAGAGGAAGCACAAAGAGATAACATAAAAGCCAGTGTGTAGGAGTCTCCCTCTACATATCTAGTGTATACCTTTGCATTATAAAATAGGCTGAAAGCCCCTGGCACTGAGGTGCAAAGGTGGAAGGACCAGGATGTCCTAGAATGGACACCGTACTCAGTCCGATGGGGGTTCATTTTTTTGACTGAACAGCACACAGCTTATTTTATATGCATTTTGACCCAAATATATACTTTTCTCCTTTGTAAATAGAACATACATTCTTCACCACTTAAACAAGAAATAAATAAGGAGGATATTATATGAAGTGTTAGAAAATTTAGCTGCACATATCAATAGCTGGCAAAGTAGGCTAACTATCTTCAGAAACTAGTCTGTCATAATGCACAGAGAGATATGGCAAGTTCCTTAAATATATATTATAGTCTAAGGGCTCTTCACACCAAAACTACTGGAAAATGAGAGGTGGAAGGGGAAAGTATAAACACACATATAAAGGAGGACACACACATGCAAATACGTGCACGCACTCACCAACAATGGACTAGCTACGGAACACAGGTAAGGATACGATCTGAGCCGGGAAACAACACACTACCTCTCACCATTTCAGCCATGATGCAGCCAACTGACCAGACATCAACTGGAAAAATGAAATGACATGAAATTACCATGCAGAACCAAACAAACAAAAATAAAAAACTGGACAAACGCACACTGATGGATGGCTGGGGGGAATCAAATAAAAAATAAAAAGCATGCGATGTCTTTCAGCATGTAGCCACAGACTGCTTCAGGATAATAATTTCTTTTTTTAAACACAAATTGCTCTGTTTTAATTACTTGATTTGGAGTGTGCTGCCATAAAAGCTTGCAGGAACTATGACTGCATAAACAGCACTGCCAACTGCAATGTTCTGGAGTTGCAAATCTATTTGGAGAAAAACTACAATTCCCATGCAGCTGTAAACTACACATACAATTAAACAGCTTTACAGACAGCAGCAGCTTAGCGACATGTAAGCTAAACTCATTCTAACAGTGGTCCCTTGTCAATTTCAGAAATGATTTTACACAACCTATGAACTGCATATAGGGTCACCAAACATGGTCTTCTGCCTCAATGACCAAAATCTTACTCTATGCCAATTACCTGGTATTTATACCTCTTCTTCCTGATTTACCCACATGTACTATTATAGAGACATCCCTGGACTGACCCATCCCAGTACATTATATGAAATACTACAAATACAGCTGAGAATTTTATTGAGGTCTCAGGCAATGCAACATTCAAATGGAAAAAGCAAATTCCCAAATGATTTATTGCGAAACAATATTTAGCAAATGATGAATGAAACGCTCAGGGGCAGGTGCTGAATAGCGTTAGCAGGAACTATCGTTATCAATTAACAACTGTTAATCGTTTATCTCCAGCAGAGCTGTATTGATAAGGAAAGGTGGGTAGACTGTGAAACTGTGGTCGGAGGGGGGGAGGGTGTTGGCTTTGCTGACTGGTTTTTTCCCCCCCACAAAAGTGCATAAAACCGACTGCAGAGCTACAAAAACCCCTCTGTTAAGAAGACCTACTTATGAATTCTTCACAGGTTTTAGGAGGGCACCTTTCTTGCTTTTTTTTTTTTTTTTTTTTTACGCAGCTTACTGATAAATGTTACTGCTGCATCAGATCATTAAACACTGAAAAGCTGCTTAATGAGCTCAACTAATTACAAATGCAAACAGCTAGATGGTATGAGCTGGCGAAAACACAGCCTAGCTAGCCAGTGACTAGCTTGTTAAGTTGAGTGAGTCATTACAAGATGCCGCCATTCACTTAGCACTAAGTTCATTTCAAAAGCAGCAAATAAAACTGTTGCTCTGGTCTTTGCTTTTTTGCATAACGGCATGAGGGAAGTTGCTTCAAGTATTTAAAAAAATGTCTGATTGGCACATCCAGGTGAAAGGTCACCTGAACAGTGTGAGTTCATCCACTGCAAATTTCGATTTACTCCCTCACTAAGTCTAGATGGTTCTTGTCTACATTGTACAAAGACAATCTGTGATTTTACTAGGAGCTCTGCTAGTCAATCTACTCAGTCCCCCAACCCTCTCATCTTCAGTGAACTTTGGGCTACTTCCAGAATATGATGGCCGCAAAGCATTTATGATTTTCTACCTTTGTTAAATTGAAAAAACCACAGGTGACCACAATCTGTTATTGTTCTGACAGTTAATAGGATGCGAGCACTGCTACTTCCCTGAACTGCTTCTCAAAGAAAGGTCAGCTTCTAAACACCACCTCAAAACACTATTAATCTTCATGCACTTCTGACCCAAAAAACTGAAACTAATAACAGATAAATACTTTTTTTTTTCTATTGTCCCTTTGGTCATTAGTCACACCCTGACAGCTCTGTTATGGTCAGCGTTCCCAAAATTTTACTTGAGCGTATGAAAGCAAAGTATCAGATTTTGAAACTCTCTTATTCTTGTCAAAGTAACCGCAATCTACCCCAAAGTCAGTGATGGCAAAGACCTTCCCTTATACTGCCCTAGTGGATAAACCTGAACAAGTCTGAGGCGTACATCTTAAAACACTCACATGAATGGAGTGACCCTTCCAAGATAAACATGTGAAACATGAATATGACTTATGCGAAAATTGTTACTTTTGCCTTTTCTGCGATCTGAACTGCTGCAAGCAGTGCAAGGATACAGTCCCTTCCCGGAAAAAGGATTTTGTGACGAACCATTTCTGCCATAATGCACCCCACAGACCAAATGTCCACTACACGTGCGCAGCATAGCGGGGAGGGGAGAAAACATAGCAAAGTAACAAGTCAGCAGATACAATCCTATGAGCAGCTCGAGAGTAGCAATTTTTTCAACATGCATTTTTTTTATTTGTAAATCAGGCTTGCTGCGCTGAACAAGTTCGTATTTCAGCCTAGAATTCGCCAAACAGTAATTCTGCCTACAACAGAGCAAAGCTTGTTATGAAAAACCATGATGCATATTTAGTGACTTTTGGCATGCAAAAATGACTGTATTAAAGCCATATTTAACTCTGCCCAATCTTAAATAATAATAAAAAAGCATAAAACTCATATTCCCCGCAAGGCCACTCTGTAATCTTTACCGGGTCTACAAATCGCAAAGCAAAAAGTGCAGCGTGTTCTCAAGCCTTTCTGGAGAGAAACTTGAGGACGGTCTTCTGAATTTCGGCATGCATGAGGTGGCGCGTTGTGGGGCTTTATTGCGTTACATCATCAGCACTGACCGTTGGCTTGATATCCCATTCCTAGGATGACCTCGGGGGCTCTGTAGTAACGCGTCACCACATAAGGAGTCATCAGCAAGCCCGTGGCTGCAGTCCTGGCCAATCCGAAGTCAAGAATCTTCAGGGTGCAGTCTGACTTGACAACAATGTTACTTGGTTTCAAGTCCTGGAGAGGAGGGAGGTGGGGAGGGGTGGGGGAAACAGTGAACGCTGTTACAAGGACACAAAAACAAGAAATTTACATTACAAAGGTAAATGTAGTGATTTAGTGTACGGAGAAATCCCTGTGTGTGTGGAAATTGACCCAAGCAGTGGACCTGAATCAGCTTTCTGATAGTTGAAAGCAACAATGAATTTGTCTGGTTTGAAAAGTAGTAGTAAATAAGATGAAAAAAAAGAACAACGGAAAATAGCTACTTAACCACCTCGGTTATTATTTTCCCCAAACTTACAGCTACAGATAACTCCTCCGAATCTGGCTCTGAGTACCCAAATTACCTGTTCCTCTACTACATAACCTAGAAAGCTGCTTGAACTGCATTAACATAAAAATGTAGCCAGAGTGGTAGTGGAAGAACGTAGGAATACATTTTTCAAGTACTGGGTCACACCCACAACGTCCTAAGATGGGGGGACACTTCTGCCAGTGGTACATTGCTGCACGGTACTCTAGGGGACATTCAGAACTGTGTGAGAATGTATCGCGTATATCTGAACTAAGAACATAAGAGCTGCTGCTTTAGCCTGATGTGCCACTTGGGACTCTAATTTTCAGAGAGCTGCTACCCTAAGAGATTTTTAATGGTCCTGAGTGGCATTTCATAAATCAACACTGAGCATCACAGCACTGTATCTGACCGTGCAGTTACACCATATTACTCGCTTCTGATGATAGACTGTGAGAGTAAATAGGAAAAATCCTGTCCAAATGTTTAATCATTGATCTAAGCCCTAGGATGGTGCTTCTGCATGCATAAAGTTCACATAAAATCAAGTCATTTGGTGCAGTGAAGTAAATTTGAAGTCTTTTTTTTCCCCTTTTTTTTTACTGTCCTAGTTTTAATGTTAAACTTTCCTAAAAAAAAAAAAAATTTTGTGTGCAGCTTTGTGGTCTGTAAATAAATCATTTTTATTGCAAAGCCACTTTGGCCTTTTATAAATCATACTTTAATGGGGCAAACTATATGTTTTAAATTAGTTTAAACAGCAAACATATAGGACCCCAATATAAACTGCTTTGCGAACAAACTAACACGCTATCATACGTCATTTAATAGAAATTTGCATGGAGAATACATACATTATTTCTGACAGGCAAATCCCAGGACAACGATAGCACTATCCGTGATGCCACAGAGTAATGCACTATTTTTAACGTGCCTGCGTGTGTGTGTGAAATCTGAAATCTCCTTTTACCATCCATTCCTACCCTCCACATTTCACGTATATTCAGTGTTCATTATGCGCGGCTTGGGCGGAAGGTTATTGGCTGGCACAAACCCTGTGTATAATCCCGGCTGCGTGGAGGTGCTTGATGCCGCACAGGGTCTGGTACAGCAGATAGGACAGCCGCTCGTGGTCCAGCTCCATCTGAATCACCTGGCAGAGGTTGGCATCCATCAGCTCCATCACGAGATAACTGTTCCCAAAAAGCCCAGGGGAGCAGACAGGCATCGATCAAACGGAGGCATTTATCACGCGGACGTATTCGTCTTTCTCCCCCGCACGCGTTCACAGGAGGGGATCGTTACATTTTCAGTATGGGGAGATTGATCACGGCGACACAAACTCCGGCAGTAACTGGGTCACCATCAACAGCACAGAGCATGCCGTAGCAGTGTGGAAATTATTTCACATCAATACCATTCATTTTCATTCATGATGAAACAGAGGAAGCTAAATGCGTATCTGTGATAATGAAGATAAGCGGCAAGCATTAACACTGGAGCAACAAATTACAGTTGCCAAGTAATCCAAATAAACATGTGTTGTTATTTTATTTTTCATCACTGAATAAAAAAGTCACTATTAATTTGGTGCATACATATCGAAAACCTAAACCAATTCCGCACTTTCGACAAAATACTTACACATCTTGGAATTCTTCAAGTGTTTTTTGTGGTGTAAATACATTTAGTAGACCAATGATCTGTAAAAAGAAAAGCAAATACCTAAAATGTTAATATTTGTACTGGATGGGCAAGACCACAATGTTATCATTTCAAAACTGCAATCATACATTTTTTAGCATTGCAACTGGCTCCAGAGAAACAAAAAATTATTGGCAATCAACAGTTTCAGCTGCCAGTAGAATTTTTGTTGTCACTGAAACCTTTGATCTGGTAAAATAAAATTTGTTTTGCTCTATCACTCCTTACTTATTAAAATAAAACATTGGCAAACAGAAACGCTGCACAGAAACTATCACTGCAAAAAAAAATGATGATGGATAGCAGGCAAATCTGAGCCTACATGTTGCAGCTACCAATCTCCTCTTGCAATGTGTATACACTCCTGGACCACTGCCAAACGGTTAGCTAACTGTTTTCACAGGACCCCCACAGAGTGAAACTTGACCTGTAATTACCAACACAGTGAAACTAATGCATAACACCACAAGTTCCATTAACCACTCAGCAGCATTACAGCAAGCAAACGGTTTCACAGAATTATTACACTGTAAGTTAAGGCAAAGCTGCAGTCTCACGTTTTTGTGGTTGACACATTTCATAAGCACCAGCTCCCTGTAAGCTCTTTTGGCGTGCGTTTGATTCTGGAAAGGCCGGCTGAGTTTCTTTATGGCGACGTTTCGTTCGAGGATGTGGTCATATGATGAGCTGGAGAACAAAATACATCACGGTATCTTACAAAAAGATGTCTAACCAGTATATCTGGGGTTCGCTTTATTGCAATTTAGGTGCAATGCCATCGCTCAAAGGCTGGAAAAAGTCTGAACTGCTGGTTCTCTTTTTTTAAGGTAACTGATGCAGCAGTAAACAGCCTACAACACTACATATGAAACAATATCAAGCATGTGTTTTCATTCATTTTAAGAAACATGATTGCCAGATTATCTACAATTTCAAAAACTAGTACTTTTCAAAGCTTTCCTCATATTATACAAGGTGTACATATTATACATGATCATATATGACGCATGACTATATAACACATATACTATCCAAGTTAACTTACCAGACAATTCCCTGTGCTCCTGATCCGATGGGTCTTAAATTCTGATAGCGCTTCAAAACTGTGAATGTTGAATCCCCAACATCTATACTATAGTATTCCTTTTCCCGCTTGTTTTTATTCATGGTTAAATCTTGAGGATTGTATTTTGGGCATTCAAAAAAAAACCTCCTTCTCAAGACCTAAAACAAACAAAAAAACAATGTCTACATTTAATTATAACAAATACATTACAATAACAAGTCAGACACATAAAATTAAATTACATTATAAATCAAGTACAAAATAATGTGCAGGTACAATAACAGCCAGTCATGTTGAGTCTGTTCGGTCACTACTTTGATTACATTAGGCTTTTTTCAGTACACGAATAACATATTTCTAAAACAGAAGCCTTAAAGAGCTGAAAATATCAGTTCAGAACAATTTTTGAGCTCTTTAACTCAGAACGTAGGTACAATTTCCCAAACGAGGGCAAACACAAAGACATGAGTTGGAAAGTGCAGCCAGTAATTGTATGCATTTTTCGGTTCTTGTACTGGTTTTTCAAATGTTGGCAACAGTAAAAAGCTAACTGTACCTGGCCTGACAGAGGACCCCCTGGTGATAAGATAGGCCACACATATGGTCTATCTTATCACTATGAGGGAGAAAGAAATGGGAAAAGAAAAATGCATGGCAAAAACGCATGGACAGAAATTTGTACAAAAAAATTTGAATTGAGAAAACTGGCTACTACAAAACCAAAACACGCAAATGTATTGTAATTTGAAATTTGCCCTCTTTCTTGTATCCGCAACTTGTAATTTATAATTTGCACTGTTTCCAGTATCTTTCAACTTGTAATTTGTCATTTGCACTGTATCTGTTTTGATTTTGACTTTGTGTACTACATGTATACCTGAGCATCCTTGGCACGACAATTCCCTTTGGGGTGATGAACAAAGTGTTATCTTATTTCACTACCATTATAATTTTATTAAATGGTTTGAAAAAGCTCATAAATATAACCCTTAATTTATTACTCAGAAGCCAACAAGCTCTGGTTGACCTAAAGTGTTGTCATCAATATTAAATTGCTGGAAAAAAAAGAGTTCCCAAGATGAAAAGTTACATTCGATAATGCGGTGACACAAATCTTAATATCAATAGCCTGACATCTCCGCTGCTGCTTCTAATACAGTATATGTCATCGCTCTGCAGGGGAAACAGCAGGAGGTAGCAGATACTAATCAGAACAAAAGCAAAAACCAACTAAGATCAGCTTCCACAGTCTATTTCATTTTGAATTTTTGAAGTACAGTAATTTCTGTAAAATGACAAGTGTCAATTTGCAATAGACTGATGCAGTCACAATTTTATGATGGAAGGGGAAAAAAAACTGCTGATGCAGTATCCCATTAATAATATAGATTTCTGCAGTCAATATGTGTTATTTTTAGATACAGAAGGTTTGTTGTTTGGTAGATTTGTTTCCACAAAATCTGCTGGCAAGGACAGGTTTAATAACTGGGAAATGATGTCCATGTTTAAAACCTGCCAAATGAGGACGGGCCTGAAATTGCTGTCTGAAACCATTTCGCTTGAAATTCCACTAACGAAGATACAATGTCATATTTGCCTGCACAGTAATGTACACGGCCCAGCTCTTTTTCATAGACACATTGCAGTGATGGTCATTGGTTCCTTGCTTTCCTGTGGCCTTGAGATTACCTTGGCCAATTTGGGGCATCAATAAAAACCTACGATTCCCACAATACATTTCAACAGATTTCTGCTGGCAAATGATGTGGGAAATTATTCAGGAAATGCCATTTCCTGCTGACAGGAGGCATTCTTCTGTGTGGCCATAGTACAACCACACCTCAACTTCTCCAATACACCTTTCCTTCAAACGCCATCATATTTCATTTTGAGGATACAAAATGACAATGGTTGATCGTAAGATTGTGATGTACAACAGCCATATCTTGAGAAACGGAGAGTGTTTAAGATAACATGGCTCATGGAGGACATACAACCGTGGAAAGCAATCCATTTTAATGACATGCAGGCTGTAGTATGGTGTCTTTGAATATAATCTGATCACCATTTAGCATTTTAATACACAATAACTGATCACACAAAAGTGTGACCACATAACTCATCCAAACTAAGATTTTAAATGGAAAAGTTTAATTCCATGTTAGCTCTCTCATACGTTAGCTTGTCTGTCAATTTCTCTTCGTTAGCACCATTGCAATGCGCAAACCAATACGTTCATACAACCACTAGGTCTAGCTAATTGTAGGGGTTTGTTTTGTCATCGTTTGATCGAAGGTCACAAATCAAATTAAGGACTTTATTCGAATGTTAATATAATCAAATAACAGTTTATTTAGGCTACTTCATCCACATGTCTTGGTATCGCGAACAAAATTTTCATTACGAGCTGAACGAAAACAAGCTTGCTAAGTTTGGTAGCATACTGGAGCTCTCTTAGCTGAGCTGTATAAATGACCTCTGTCATGCTGTCATTTAAAAACTGCAGCCCAAAACCAACAAGCATTAACCTAGCCTAACAAGTCTAGACGACAAACAGGTAACGCACTATCACGCCACTAGTTCATTTAAATAGGTTAGCTGTCACAACATTATGCCTCTCAAAAAGCCTACCTAGGTCAGATATACATACTTAATTGATAAGAGTTAGTGCTAGCTAACTACTATTGCTCGTTTGACAGCTAGCTAACTAAATGGCTATCGCCGTGCCAAGCAAAAAAGACCACCCTGCCTGACATGTTAGCCAGGTACCAACGGCAAGCTAACGCAAACATCAAATAGCTGAATAGGCTGATAGCCAGATATTTAGCACGAGCTAACCGGTTGGCTAACTACAATTTCCCTTATCCTTTAAGTAACGTGACTGATATCTTTCCTCAGTCACCAACCAGCTGGGAAGCAAATAAAGACCTTATAGTAGATTTTATAGGGACAAATTTGCTTTAAATGAAAGCTAGTTACTTGAACAACTTACCTGTCTAGCTTGCTAGCTGCCTACCGGTTATCTAGTTGGTGAGCTAACGAGGGCGTGGGTATCTGGCAATGTAGCAAACGTTAGCCATGGCTGGCAGGTACTTATGCTAGCGGTATAGCTGTTGGTAGCTCGTTTAAACTGTTGACATTTCACACACAGCGGTAACGTTACCCAACTCGGACAACTTAGCTAACACTTTCAGTAAAGAGGCCAGTTAGTATTGGCCAACAACATAAACGCAAAGCTAAAGCTGGCTCGCCTGGCAGCTGATTTACTATTAGCAGGATTTTGTTTTGTGTCGATAGCTAACTACTGTTGGTTAGCCATGGTAGCCGGCAGCGTTAGCAAGCTCAGTATGATTCATAATCATCCTCTAAACAGAGAATTTCTATTAAAGAATTTCTTTACAGAAATCACTTACCCTTCGAATGAATTGCAGGGATAGCTTCCCTCTTTCAATCCACGTTGACTTTTACCCCCTTAAAAATACAGTAAATATGTATGGTAAATAATGTTAGCTATTACCTTACGTTCAGAAACATTGCTAGCTGAGTTGCTAACCCCTGCATACACTGCGCTCGCTCCTACTGGCAGGCCCTCACTGCTTGCACTGCAGAGGACATGCGTGCAACGTCACCCAGCTTCCGTGACAGATGGGACTTGTGCCACCAACAAGTACAGTATACAGTACTGCATGAGCACCTCCCCGCGAGTGGCAATATTGTGCCACAATACAAGCCAATCTTTCTCTTTCTCTTTCTTTCTCTCTCTCTCTCTTTCTCTTTCTTTCTCTCTCTCTCACTTTCTTTCTTTCTTTCCATCTCTTGTATTTTTGGTTTGCTGATCCTATCATATGCTGCACGCACATCAACAACACCAACATATTAAAACATGAAATTACCAAGTCTTTGTCAATATATATATAATTTTAATTGACAATAATCTGTGGTAGCCATCAAAACATTTAATTAATTAAAAAACTGTCAAGAAAAGTTAAATGTGCGTTAACAGTGATATCTTCCTGCCAAGGTTTTGTGCCTATAAATACAGTAGCTAACTAGATAATAAATAAGTGAGTTTTAACTCAGGAGTACAATGGGAATTATGTTGCCAATTCAAGCAAGCTGGCAAGAACGCAAGGTATAATAAGAACTAAAATTGGACTGTACAATTCATTTTTATGAGGGAAAGAATGTGTTATCTGTGTAGGTGGCTGAATAGTTGGACACATTTTTAAAAAATCTTCAAATGGCGTGCACCGCAAAGGCACATGCCTTATTAGCCTTTGAATTATGTTGTTGATTGTACATGTTGCTCATTTTTATTTATTGAAGTTGCAAGTTTTATTGTTTTGATATGCTTTGACTTATGACTTTGTGTGTTTTTCAAGAAAAAATATAACAGGCTTGTACTTTTGATCTGCTGTTTATGCATTAAAATATGTGAAATTTGAGCTGGATTTTCAACATTGGGGCCAACAGGTTTTGTATGTTTGTCTTTTAAGCTTAAGTTTTTCAGTGGCTAACAGTGGAATTACATTTGATTCCTCAGTGCCAAATGAGACACACAAGTAACATTAAATCCAGTGTTAGATGTGAGGTAACATGAAAATATAAAGGAATGTGCTGTGTTCATTCATCAGGCTTTACAACCAACACTGCTCCCAGTAGACCACACACAAAAACAAGGGAAATGTGTGCAATATAAATGCAATTACCAAGACATGAACAATGTGAATATCTACTTGTGTAATACTGTGCTACTACAGATGTTAATTACTGACTCATGTTAATTTGTAAATTGTTAATTACAATGCAACTTTGTATTCTTTTTTATCTCTTTTTTTATGTATTTATTATATTTGCTCTTTTTATTGATAAAATGTTCTTGTTATTGCATTATCCCCTGTAACACTGTAAATTTCCCCTCTGTGGGATTAATAAAGGAGTATCTTATTTTATCTTATCTTATTTGAAGTAAGAAAAGAAATTAATTGTTCATTTGTATGCTGTAACTGAGAGAGGGGTGATGTAGCAATGGTACAGTCCACAACGTCCTGGTTCGGTGTGGTTTCCAGCCAAGGTAAAAGGTAAAGTGTGTTCACACTTTGTAAAAAAGTTGCCTGGTCTGCACCAATGTGTACTTTGATGTTTTGGAATTGAAAAGGCTGAGTTAGAAGCACTCCAATGGGTTAGAAGCGTTCCAAGTTTCCAATGCCAGTATCTTTCACCTGCACTGTAAAATGCAATAATCACCAGCCACTGCTTGACTCACCAGACTAATTTTCTAACTTTGTCATTCTTGTATACTGATTCAGACATATACTGTATCATGTTGACATGTAGTGGAATCAGGTAAAGTGCATGAAAAACAATTGTTGCTTACAGTTGCCATGTCAGCCATTCCAAAGCAGGAAGCTTGGCGTAGCAAGTAACACCTTTTTTTGTAAAAATAAAGAAAAAAAAAGGAGCTGAGATGGAAGGTATCCTGTCTCTTCCTTGTGTCCCTGTGTAGTTTTCAAAAACCAGATTATATACAGTTTGCTTTAAACATGACAGATTGAAAAGCAGTTTTCACATGCTAACACCTCTGACTTGTGGTAAAGAGATTAAGTTAATGTCAAAAATGGGTGAAGTCCAAAAATACTTTTTTTTTTATCGGGCCTCCTCAAACAATCAACAAACAATCTGGTGCCAGTTTAGGGAGGACATTGTAACTCAAATCCCCCCAGTTGTAATGTTTGAGCGCAACAGAGCAACCAAAGTCTCATAAATGCTGAATACAAGCCCGGTCTTGTCCATATTGTTAAACACACATATGTATCTGTCCATATGGACTTCTACTTAACCCTCTTTAAGGCTTCGATCGGCAAGATGTGGCTTTTTCATGGTTGCCTGACCATTTTTCCTGTGCTTGGAGAACATTACAGAATGCACAGAAATAGACTTATTCTAGAATGTAGCCATTGCATGTCATTATTTTCACATTTTATGAGTTTCTGGTGACTTCCACTTTTATCTGTCACTCTGACAAGATGTTTGTAATATTGTTACAATATTGATTTGATTGTGCAAAATTCTGAGGCAGTACTGCAGATGGTGTTCCTACTACAACTAATAACAATATTAACAATGATAATAATATGATGTATTGTTTCTCAGTTGTGACTTGTCTGGTTCCTCTTAACTTTTAATTAAAGTTCCGTCTAAACAGGGTAAACTTGGAAAAATACAAAGTGCGCAAGAAAATTTATTGTAATAATCGATTTCAGGCCAAAACGATTATTTCAGCCTTGAATTTTTGATCATCAATAGCACATCAGTAAAACATTTCACACTGACAAGAGTTAATTCATACGTCTGTGGTAACTAAATGCAGCGTTTAGTGTGTTCGCTCACATATACAGAACTTTAGACGGATTAAGTAAATTAGGCGCTGTGATCAGGAATTTTCTCCACGCCTATTGGTGGCTCGTTCCTATGACCTGTGGCTTGTCAAACCGTCCGTGTAATCCAATTGAGTTCTTACTGCGGGGATCTAAGAATAGTGCCAATTTTAGAAAAAGTTCAGAAACGCTTCGAGCAGACACAACAAGGAGACGTTATGGAGAAAATGAGTATTGGCGGACATTTGTGGGGCTAAACATGGAAATCATGCCAGTCGAAAGGTCACCTGGTGGAGTGGTACAGTAGTGCTTAGTTACAGAAGGTAAACGAAGCAACACGAGATGAATGTAAGGATTACTTTTGAGCCGTAGAGATTCCGAAGAAAACACGGGAAGAAAGCAATCTTCGTGACAGCGAATGTGACAAGGTAATTATTTTGAGTTTTGCCGTTTGCTTCCCCTACCAACATTGAAAACATCTCGAGCAAACTAAAATATCTCACTTAAATGTGTCGGTAACAAATGTGATCTTTAGCCTTTTCGTTTTGCCATTTAATACAGGATACAACTGCCATTGATCTAGTTTCAGTATCATTAAGAGGAGAGAAGGCTCGTCCAGTAGGTAGTAAATATTTAAAGAGGGGAGGCTGGCAACTTTTTTGCAGTCATTTATCAACCGACAACAGGCATCAAGACATTATGCTTTGTTTATTTAGGAGAAAACTAAATAAAATAGCAACTTTTAGATTAGAATTTATGTTTGGGTTCATTAACTTTGGTCCGTGCTGCCAAAATGTGTCTGTGGGTTTGCCACAAAAAAGTAAATAAAATAAAAATAAAAATGAGAAGACAGCTTTCAAACAAAAGCAGCACTGTTTTAACCTAGGAATGTGTGTAACTATATTGAATTTCCACCTAATTTCGCCAGTCATTCCCTTGAAGATAAAAAAAGGTATTGTGGAAGTGGAGTTTTTACATGATAAATCAACAGTTTTTAGGTTGGAATCAAAGACCTTGGTTGGTTTTACGAAGAACCAACAATACTTTAAAATGAATTTGCATGTCATAAGCAATCAACCAGTCTGATCCTGGTACAGTGGCCTCTGACTGAAGTACCAAATGCACTCAGATATTTGACCTCATTTTATAAATTTCTGTCTGACTGTTCAATATTAAAGATGTTTTTTTCTTTTTAAATAGAAAGAAATGCTACAGTATGTTGACTGTATGCTGGATTACACTATAATATTGGGGACAGTTGTTTTGAGCTTGGGGCTATTAACATGTGATTTGGTAAATATCAGTTATAATTCTTGATATAATAAGATTCCCCATAGGTTACTGACAAATATTAATTTTACCTGTTTTGTTAACACATATTAGTTAAGCAGGTATATTCCACTGACAAAAAATATGGTAGATGAATATGGTCTTGCATGAAGTAAGGGTATTGAGTCACATGACTTGGAGACAAGTTTGTTAGTTACAGCTACTGTGGATAAGACTCTTATGCCTTTCACGTGTTAAATGACAATATATTTATGACACTTCATGATGGTTTTGTTGAATTACAGAAATGTCATTCTAGCCTGAATAAAGCTTTTGAATAAAAATAAAATCTTTGCTGGCAATGAAAATACGGCCAAACTGTAGATTTATAAATTTACAAACATTTCAATTTAATTTCTTCAGCTTTATGTAATTTATGCCATTATGCCATGCAGAATGGTAAATTAATTATATATATATTAAATTGGATATGATCATTTCAGTTCAATCAAATGTCCTCTCCATTCTACGACTTTTTTAGATAATTTGATATGGTTAAATAAATATGTTTCATAACTTAAATATTAATCAAAACTATGCTTATTTGTCATATTCTCATATTTTTAATATTCTCAAAACAAAAACACAGCTTCCTGGAAGCAGAGATGGAAATGTTACAAAAGATGAAGTAATGACTGTAATTAAACGGGTAGTATTTCCGTCCCTCATCCTTTTTTTAGATCAAGATACAGGCACCGTTCCCATGGTAAATTACAAACATTCATATAACACTTGGAAATCCAAATGCTGGCCATGAACAGGAAGTGAATCGCATGGAGAATTTAAGGGTTTTAAATCCATGTGAATGTGGAGGGAGTCCTTTGAGTGATTATGCTCTCACTAAATATATACCTCTCTGGCCCTGCGCAACCTTCTTTGCAGGTGAAGCTGGCCAGTGCAATCAAACACAGCCTCACAAGCGGCCTGTGGTTTCGTGGTCACATTACAGCCATAGCTGAGATCAGAACGTGAAACTCAGAGAACAAATTAGTTTTGTTTTTCGTACAGTTTTACCGTGCAATGAGATATGCTGCATTCTTTCCCTGCTCCCACTGTTAAAGAAGCATGCTAAATACCTGCCCAAACTACTATACTGTAGCTGTGATGCTATGTTACTGTTTAAAATAATATTCTTATAATATTCTTTGGGCCAGATGTATCAAAACCTTTAGCTCATATGAAAACGTTTGCACATGCAATTTCAGTGACATGATTGTTTAAATTGGAGCAAACAACCTACCTCAACCAAACACATACTATGTTAGCCTTTTTGCGCCAGCAAATAGTTTCAAACATGCTAAATTTTTAGTAAATTGGGCCCATTACGTCAAATGGACCTCGTTCATGTCGTGTCCGTAACTTTTTGATAAATGGCTAAAAGGCGTGCATGTCATATCACCACACCACACACAAACCTTGGGTGTCACACAACATAGAGGTTTTTGTTCATTGTGCGACTGTACAGCACTCTTGACAGCTGACTCACTGAGGGGTCCACAATGCCGAGGCAACAGTTGGCTGAACCTCGCCGTGGAAAGAATTTGATTAAACTCATTAGTCTCATCACTTTTCAGTGACCCCTCTTCTGACCTTCAGTGCCTGCAGCGTGACGGTCTGAATTTTTTTAAAAATAAGTTTTGCCCTTTTTTCCCACCCCGATTTCAGCTGTTTAGCCTTCCATTGGGACCCTCTCTTGTCGACTAATGGGAAATGAGCCATGAACAAAGTTACTCCTTTGATTCACGCGATGACAAGCCCTCGCATCTTTCCACACTTCAGATGCGCCAGCAACTACATACTGCCCATGCTGTCGTAGGATGATGAGGTCAGCATGTAGTTCTTTCATGCTCTCCCAGGTGCCTGTTTGACCATGAGTGGCCACTAGAGGGACTAATACTTCCTAACCAGCTTAACCCCTATCATTCCCAAGCAAGGACTGGCCAATTATTTCCTTGCCAATTATTTCCTTGCCAAACCTCAGGCTATAGTGGGTAAAAGCATGGCAGGGAGTCGTACACCCCCTCACAGGGGTTATGCCAGCTTCCCGAACATGTGTCCGTCTGTGTGGGCCATCTGGAGGCCTGAGGCCCAGATCCGAACAACACATTTCATTAACGGATTTCTCTGACATCACAGGACGGTGTCCAATGAAAACTGGTGTTGCATGGTGGTGAAGCCAAGGGTCTGTGCGAGTGCATACCCACTTCAACGTCTAGAGGTGTTCAGCATACCTACCTATTAGTCTTGTTACCACAGACACATGCGGGCATTCAAGTTGCTGTGGTTTGGGCTCATATCATAGTTCAGTTTGGAGAAAAAGGTAGAAATTTGTTTCGTGATTCTCAGCACTTTATTACTGCATGTACACCAACTGGAAGAACATTAATAACTGTTATGGATATCCTTTATCATAGATTGCATTGATTGAACTGAATTTGCTGTGTGTCTCACTCCAATATAACATCAACAAACCATTTCCTTTGTGGATTTGTGTGCTGCTTTTTTGAGCGAGCTGTCTACGTTTGTTGTTATTTAACACTCCCTATTTAAATGCTAAGCCAAATGTAGCCCCAGTTGTTTGTAGACCAGATAAACCGGTAGGCTACTCTAATCAAGGATAGGGTTTCAAGCTGAGTATTACTCAGAATCGTTCAGCTGGCAGGGGGTGTTCTTAACAGCCTTAAATAGTTAGTTGGTACTGTATATGAAAGAATGCATAGTAATGAAAAGCATACAGAGGGTTCTTATGTTTGAAATCTGAATGTGTCTGCCTGGCAGGTCAAACTTATGTTGGTGCCCTTACAGGAATCATGTGAGAAATCATTGAGAAACGCACTTCTTCACTTCACTATCTGGGAGAAATTTTCAAGTATTTTTTTGAGAGTAGCCAGCTGTTTTCCGGCAAAGTGTTCCGCGTAGATAAACCGGGTTATGTTTTCTGATTGAAAGTCATTTAGCTGTGTATTTTTACTGCCATACAATGATTCAAAACGGCATATTTAAAACAAGTGACATCTGACCGAGGGAAGTAACCCACGGCATGTTTTTTTTTTTCCGAGAAGTCCAAAAGGTAATCAAACTAAATAAGGAAGCTCCTTATTCAGTGAAAACCTTGCCTGCCTTGTGTAATTAAATTACTGCGATTCCATTACTGTTTTTTTCACGGCCCAGCTATCCCTCTTTTAAAAGCAGCACATGAGACGGATTAAGCCATGAGACAAATGTAATTACATTCACCTAATTCCCCCCATAGCTGTCCACTCCTCTCCCTCTTTTTGCTTTGCTGGGGGACTTATCATGAATGATTCAGCAAATCGTTCAGCATAAACCCGATCATCCTCTCAATTCGCCTATATGGATTGAGGTCCGGCTAATACCAAAGAAAAGTATGAAAATAATACATCCTATTAAAAAACTAAACGACAAGAGTATACGTTTTAGTGGTGGGGCGGTGTAGCTTTAGTGGGAGCGCAGATGAGTTATGGCGTAGTCGGCAGGCACACCTGCATAGCTCGGGAACCCCTGCGTCACCTGTGTCTGCCTCCCTGGTCAACCTGGCAGGAAGGCAAGCGACGATGGCATCGGCTGAATTACAGAAGTCTGGCAGGCTCTGTTAAAGCCAATTATGAGGCGAACGCGGAGTAACAATGAGAATGTGTGAAAGCCATAGGGCGAGAAGTGAGAATCGCGCTAATTCAATCCAATTAGCGAACGTGAACAAAAGAACCAGCGACGGGACTGGGATCCTCAGTAAGGGATATGGAGTTACGTATGCAGGTATTCTTGTAGGTAAGACTATACCAGTTCAAGAGCATTACTAATCGATTTAATGAAATGCGCCCCCCCATCCCCCCTCTCTTTCTTTTGCTTGATTTTGCAGTATGAGTAGTACATTTGTAACCCTGGCAGAGGTGCTGGAGGCCAGGGGGGGACCTCTGGAAGAAGATGAAGTCTGGTCGCTGCTCTTGGGTACGGCAGAGTCATTAGTGGACATCTCCTACAAAGGTAAACGTTTCATCTGTGATCTCTGGGAAAAGAGCGTCTCTACCTTCGATGAAGGTCGTAAGGGTTCGGGCAGCTGTTTTGAGAAAAGCTGTTTTGAATCTACCATTTAAATTAAAAATGCTTATTGTGTTATTGTATTAGATCTTATTGAAAAATTCAGTTAGTACTTCAAGCAGTGTGATGCTGAACGTACTCAAATGTCTAGTTTAGTTGTTAAAGCTAAATAAGGGGATATGGACAAGCTCTTTCTCGTTCTGAGAACTTTGAAAGCTTAAAGTATTGTTGATGTGAGATGGGCTGTCCAATAGTTCCTTGATTTGGCAAAATAAATCACTTGGAAATGACTGAAATTTTACCTGAGCTGTGAAAAAATTGAGCACGATTTGTTTTTCGACCCAGTCTGATTGAAATTGTCCAAGACAAGCTAACTTGTAATACATTTCTATCTCATTTTTTCTTTATCACCCAGTTTGGTGTTCCCTGTTCTTAGATTAACCTTATTGCTGTGACCTGTGACCTCTCAACCTGTACGCTAACATCCTCACCCTAGGCGCATGTAGTGCTTTTCTCATATGCTGGCCGAGCTGCGTGGCCGTTGCACCGGTTGACTGCGCATCCTGCACAGCTGTCGCAGGCAGATCACTTGTGTGCATGGTGTTGAACATAAACTACCTTAGCTTGACTTGGCCAACAGCCCCGAAAATACAACTTGGAAATGACAGGGGATATAGTGGCAATTACCAGATGTATGGGAGTGATAATGTACAGTGAAGTCTACAAATCTATAAATTTATGATGCCATTGAGGTGAAGAACACTCAAAGAGCCAAGAGGTGTTCCCTCCTTGAAGTACATACATTTTCTATGAACATACACCTTTGAGTGTCTTATCCTGCTTATAACCTGGCCACCTGCCAACGATACAGATTCAAAATGAATTTTGCACATTGCACTGCTTTCCTGCGCTAAGGTGTACTGAATGAGAATATTTCAAAGCCAAAATTCTACATTGACCCAATTATGCTGCTAGTGTAACAAAATAATGGATGTTTCAAAAAATATTTGCCAGGTAAACATTTTTGTTTATTCACAGTTTGACTGGATTTTTGAAGTCTGTATTTCAAACAAGTAAATCATTCCCGTTTATATGTTGTTAAGACGTGGTAAATTATTAGCAAAGTTATGATTTCCAGACATACAATATTGAAAATATTGAACTCCTTAACCAAAAAAACTGCTTCCACCATGTAGAGTAATAGTAGGACTCATTTACTCTCATGGGATGTCTGCCCATTTCATGTCAGACCCACCATCATGTTTAATAGTTGAGAACAGGCAATGCAGGTTAAAAGCTTCCTTTAGCTTCTTCTGAACAAAAACCCATCCAGATGATGGAAACAGTAATTGATGACTCATCAGACCACATTACTATTACACTGCTCATAAGTCCAGGTTTATGCTCATTGCATCAGGTTATATGTTCTTTAATGTTAGCCTTGGTTGTGTGTGGTTTCTGATTAGAAACCCTGCCATGAATATCAGCATTATGAAGCTCACAATGTACATTTGTATTGAGAACGTATAATGGATGTGTAGTTTCAGTTCTCTGTTCATTTTAGGTTATTGCTTAGTGTTCAGCAGCTATCCTGCAAACTCTGCACTGTCCCCCTTGACACATTGAATAATTTTGTGTTGTTTCTGTGCCTGGTATACCTACAATTCAGAACCTCCTTCAAAATATTTTAAATCTGTTACATTTCTGTTGCTGAAATCCACATATTTAAGTGCTCAATTAAAAAAACTACAATATCAGATAAATATTGGAAATTAGTTATGACATAAATATTAAATACATGCTCCTGAGGGAAACACTATATTATGCTCAACATAATCTATTGTAATTGCATCATAAAAGTTTTGGAAACACCAAACTATTACTAAGTAATTTCAATTCAGGCAAAATGGAACAAGAGTCATCAGTGTTCTTAATTACTATTGTGAAACCAAGACCATCCCTGTAACATGTTATTTATCATTACTAATTAGTATTACTGTTGTTATTATTATTTATATTTTTTATATTTATTTTGTAGGTCATAACAACATCTGCAATATAATCAGTCCAGGCTCCTTTCTGCTGTCTGCGAGTGGGAACCTAGCGTTTAAGAACTGCGCTCTGTCCGACGAGGTGAGCATGTTCTCAGCTCCAGAAATGCTCCAGGGCCGCTCCATCTCCACGAAACTGGCCACGGAGAAGGTGAGTTTTACCAGAGGGGCCCTTTTCTGGACCACGTTTTCATGCCTTTTAAACCTTTTATGCCTTATTAAACCTTGAACCTGTTGCTGGTTCAATTTCGTCAGGTGACAGGTGACCACACGTACACCTTGATTTTTAAGGTGGTTTGAAAAAAAATTCTGCGGTCCAGGACCATGTTTGGACATGGCCTGTATAAATTATTCTGGTGTTAATAAAAAACGATGACTGTTCTAAGTTATACTTACCATCCCCTGCAATTTGCAAAATTACCACTAGGTAGTGCTGAAACTCTACCTATGGCTTTTTCTTCATTACTGAGTCTTCAGTACTAAATTGAATTTACCTTGGATTTATGCATTTAGTTAATGTCCTTATACAGGGGGCCTTACACAGTTTTTACTTTTATACATTATCCATTTACACAGCTGGATATGTGCTGGCGCAGGTCAGGTGAGGTATCTTGTGTGAGGTTAAAATGGTGGGGCCTGACAAGGGAAACAAGCCCAAAAATTATACTAACTGCAAGCTCTGAATCCTACACATTATACTACACTGTCTCTCCTCTGCCTTACATCAGGTGCAAGAAACTACAATTTATTCAATCTTTTCTTTTATTTTTTGTGTCCTGTAAGACAAAAACTCTAAAACAAAATGACCCAGTGTGTATTGTGATACAGTGCTTAAAATGATTTAGAGTGCCCTCACTAAATGAAGTCAACTTGCAAGGTATTGTCTAAAGATTTGATAAATATCATTACTGTCATGTGAAACCAATGTCAAATTTCTGCTTGATGTGCACAATTAATATTATTATATTGTGCTATTCTGTTCCATCACTGCACCATCTAGTGGCACAAGAAAGTAAAGTATTCAACCTGGAGAATAATTTGCATTAAAACGTGCTCTAATTATGAGGAATTTGTGAAGTTTCAGACTGCAAACTGCACTTAAGTGTGTTACATATAGCATTCAAAATTATATTGTACTGTATAATTTGTCTGCTTCTGTATTGTATGTACAATTACAATATTTTTTATTTGCAAATAATGTAAACAAATTTTATAGTCACCAGAAAAATGTGTCACTGTTTAAAAAAGCATACAATTTTACAAAGGTCTTTACAGTGTAATAAATTCATATAACCTTTTTTCATTCAGATGATTATATATTCACTGGGAATGACTCTCTACTGGTCAGTTGACTATCACCTTCCTCAAAATCAGGTAGGTTTCTATGGATGCTAAAGAAAGAATTTAAGAATGTTTGGAATTTGGCTTTGGGATGTGGAAGACTAGGCTTCACCATTGCTGACTACAATTAAGACTGTTTTAAAAATGACAAACCATGATGGGCAGAGAGACTTATTTAAACTGAAGCACTCATGTTCATGCTGTTTGAAGAATTAAACAGAATTCATTTTCCCCTCCTACAGCCGGTCCATCTGAGTGACCACTTGAATTGCCTTTTACTGAGCATGTGCGAAGACATGGCCCACAGACGAGTGAACCTCAACAGCATCTTAGAAACGTGCGAAGCACACCACAAGAAAGCCGTCCTCCCGCCCCCCAACAAAGTAATCAGACAGTTGGTTGAGGATGTCTTCCAGAATTCTGTAAGTCCCTTTCTCACAGACCCAAAGGATGAGTGTTGTAGTCATGCACTGTGGGTAGCGTTCACCAAACACTGATGCGAGTGTTTAAAAAATGTTTCTGTATTTTTTAATTTTGTTCTCAAAGAATTCACTATTTTCGTTTTCAGAGGAGAAACTTCAGAAATGGTGACCATTGTAAACATAACATGCCTGGCTAGGTTTATTTGATAGTATTATCAAAAACAGCAGGAGGAGCAGTTTTACAAGGGGCTCGGAGTAGCTAAGTGCATGGGAACAGGTTTGGGGCACAGCCATTGTTTGGTCATTTGTAGCTGCACCATGCTATTCTCAACAGCAGATCAGACAACGTGGTGGACTAAGAATAGCCCTGCTGTCAATGAACGACTTATGCCGTCGGCAGGATAAGGAGTTAGACACAGCGTCCTCCCATGTGACTCTTAAGACCACGCTCTTGCCTGAGCTGCTGGCTCCTTTTTTTCTTATGAAATATATAACAGATTGCTAGGTTGATTTATTTTGATGCGATCTCAAGTTGACGTTTGGAAATCATTATTAGACATTGATCATTTGTATGTGGATTCTCCTCTACTCACACAGAGCAGATGAGGAGGAGTTCTCCTCATTGTCATTTAAGGGAAAAAAGTTGATTATTAGGATCTCCTAACCTGGTACAGATATCCTAGAGATCCCAATTTTGATTAAATCAAGATGAACACGAGTCTGTATCAGTAGGATATGGTTAAGTTAGCAAGGTTTGCTCAGAGTATAGATTTATCAGCCCCATCTACTGGCAACACTGGAAAACAGCAGGAATTACACATAAACATTTCCTATAACTAACTTGATTGTCATGATAATTGGCTGTTTAGGGTTTGTTTTTTTATACCTACCACAGTTTAATAATATATATTTATTTATAATATATATCAGTGAATTGTTTTGTAAGAGAAGCCATAAGAGGGCAACTGTGTCTGGTCTGACATTGTCTGTACTAGTTTGTGCCTAGCTGGTTGTCATGGAAACACACTGGGGTACTTCATTGGTCCTTCAGTTAAGCAGTTTGCCACAAGCATAGACTGGGAACTGTAGTTCAGGCATCTCAAAGTTTGAACTTCAGCTTTGTCATTGGATGCCTGTAACAGAGAGCCAGCATCAACAGGGCAGTGTATGTCCAGTGTAAACCCAGTCCACATTGAAAATTCAGTGTGAGACCTTGTCTTCCACACAGATTCCTTTCTTTTATTTATACCGCCAACACCAGCTATTTCCATTCGCACACCTGCTTACTACCACATCAGTGTTTGCATCTCCCAAGCCCCATTCATCTAATGCGTGTGGTTTAAGGGAAGAGAACACACAGCAATGTGATCACCTTACTATGTGTGTTCAAATCCTTATGGTTGGTCTCGCTGCTCCGCAGGCTGACCCCGCACCTTTTTCTGACACCGCGGTCCCCCTGAGTGATAGGAGCCAGATGATCCGAGAGAGACTGCATGGTAAGGACCTCCCTGAGCGTCTTCTTGCCCTCGTTTTACGTCATTTTCACGCCCAAATTCACATAATTTTAAGGAAAGTACCTAAATTCATGAAAGCATCCACACTCCACTGGACTTCTAGGAAAATGCCAGGATGATATTTTTAATTTACAAATATAATTTACAGTATTTTATTACTTATACTTTCACTGACATGTCAATATTTGGACTTGGATCACTGTCCTGCACCATTTTCCGATGTGATATATATGTAGCTGAAAAGGACAGGATTTGTCAAGTGGTCCCTGTAAGAGTCATTTCTTCTCATCCCTTCTCTGTTAATTTCATGTCTGTTCTCTCTGGCCAGTATGTTTTGAAAGGAATGTAATGAACTTGTGGCCTTTTTACCAAATTCATGACAAAGACCCAAGGTACCCAAACACCAAACTGGGACCCTGACTTTGGTTAAACTATCTAAAAAAAAAAACTAAAATTCCCATGTCGCCACCCCATCTCTTCAAATAATTCATCCCACATGTTCATGTGTCATAATTATCAGTGAAACATTTTCATATTCTCTTCCGTTCTTCCCTTATGCGGAAATGGTCACCACTGTGACGCACGGTTAAATCTTTGCTGGGTCTTCGGATTACGCAGTTGTCACAACACTAAACCCTAAGCAAATTAGACTTTTTTGATTTGGCAACCTATACAAGCCAAGGAGGTGCATTGTCCATAGGTTTAATACAATAGCAGCAATAGGATTAAAGTGTTAACGTAAACATAAGAGTGCAAGATAATCCCTCTGATAGCTGGTAATCAGGAGTTAGCGTAACTGCTTATGTCAAAGTGCTCCGACAAGTGCTTTGTCTGTTAACCACCGTCCAAACCTCTCTTTGGAGGCCGTACCAACACAGTCAAAATTCCATTCAGAATTTGACGTGAATCTGATTAAGTGTCCTGGACCAACAGGTAAACGAGGACCATACTCAGGCTACAGCGAGCCTAACTTGTCAGGAGAATGTTCTAGATTGTCCCCGGATACAGAAAGCAAGGCGGGTAAGAACAATGGTTTCCAACATTTTTCTGGTGTTGTCTGCTTTTGTAATTGTATTTAAACTATATTAGACACAGGTGGTTCTTAGATTATCTGCAATGGAATATGCACAGCTCAAATCATTGTTCCAGAAGGTTGACTGCAGATTATGCTAAAAGAGGTCTTCTCGGATTTGATTTGTGCACGTTGATGATAAAGATCCTAGCAGAGCACGAAGGTCAGAAGTTCAAGATTTTTCTCAGTAAGAAACCAGACATTCAGAAATTTCAAAATACACCTAGATATGCACATGCATATATTCCCCATTCGCAATACTAAGCAAGTTGCATTTACGTTTCATCTCTTCAGATGGATTAATTGTAAAAATTTTGTGATGTTTGCCTGAAATATAGAACTCAAGGTGTGAAATGATGCTCTTCAGACTTTCATGCAGAAACTGATGGTGGAGACTAATAGATAACATTAAAAATGAAACCGTATTTAATTGATGTAATTTTTAAGTAGCTAAAATTTGTTATTTTAATATATAATTATATTATATATTGAATTATTTTAACCCCATTTATGGTGATCCCTAAAACACAGTATGGCATTCACAATTCATTCTGTCAATTTTGCATGCATACAGAACAAATTAATTTGAAACTCTACTGGTTTTCTCTGGACATAATATATAAACAATGTATGTTATTTATGTACATCAGTATGTGGAAGATACCATTGCAAGATTTACTATTAACTTGGATATTTTGGTCATTCAATTTTTTCATCTTCAGCACAATTAAAATTTTGGAAATGGTTTTTCAGGAAGTTTACATCAACAGGCATTGTGGGAGCAAAAGAGGACCTCGCACCAACCCAAACCTGATAGGTAAGCAGATACCATTTTTATTTTCTTAACTCCACCCTTCTTTGTAAACTGTCAGGACTCAGGTAGAACTCAGACGCGGACGTAACTTTTAAGGGATTTATTAACAGCAGCCAAAGTCTGAAATCCAGAAACGTAGTTGAAAAACAGGCAATGGTCATGACCAGGGTGACACAGCAAAAGCACAAAAACACAGTCCGAAAGAATGGTCAAAAGGGCAGGCAGGTAAAGATCAAAAACCAGAAGACACAGCAACAGTACAAAAACACCAGGCAGAGAATCGAAAAACCAAAAAACAGACAGGGTAATAACAGGCAGACAGAAACAGGGAAAAAGGCTCGTAGCACAACAGAGTATAAACAACTGAGACAAACTGGCACAGAACACAGGACAAAGCAGGGTAATAAATACACAGAAGACTAACGAGCAAATGAGACACAGGTGTGGAACAGAGCAGGTGAAACAGATTGGCAATCAGGTAATGAGGGAAGCTGGCCAGACACGTGGGCAAACGAAAACAACAGCACATAGACCAGGAAAACGAAAGAAATGAAAACACACAAACACAGTCAAACAAAACCCAACACATAACAAACACAGCCAATACTGACAGTAAACAGTTTAATTTCTCTGAACTACTGAATCCCATGTTGTTTTGCAAATCCCTGACCCTTCTTTGTAAAAAGCTACTGAAAAAGCTACCAAACTTAGTCCAGTGATTTCATTTCTTTCCCAGAATTCCCCTGAGGCTCCACCACAGAGGTAGCGACAGCAGCTGGATCTCCCGAAGTCCTTATCTGGATGTCCCGCGACCAGTTGACTGCAGGCTTGGGTCCGTCACCGCTAGTGAATCTACGATCAGTCTCATCCAAAGAAAAACTAAGGTAATCTCTTCTGCAAGCACAAGATCAGTGGTAGATATTTCCTCCATATTTTCTCATCAGAAGATATCATTTTATATGTATATAGCTACATCAACAAGTTTACGTCAACAGTTTTCACCACCTGATGGATCAATTATTGCATGCCACGACTGCAACTTGAAAGTATTTGTTCAAAAATGTATTATACGTCATGAAACAACATTATTTTTTACACATTTTTGGTGCTATTGTTTTTTTAAATAATTGCACCACATATGTAGCTTGTGAACATTTAGCTTATTTCGCCAAAATGTTGCCAGATATAACAGGGAATTGTGTAGCGTGACAAAGAATAGCTCAAAGAGTCGCCATAGAATGGGCCTATGAGGTGTACCTTACCTCATTACTCAATAGTGCCCCCTCTGGTTGAGCTGGCACCTGCATTCTGACTGTGACAGCTCTGAAAGTTACACAGCCCTAAAAAAGTATTAATTCCACAGCCCCACAGGAAAACAAGTGCCGACTGCGGAATCAGTTATTTTTGCCTGTCTCGCTTTACAGAGCCTGGGACCAGAGTTCACCAGAATGCTGGAAGAGCCGCAGATAGTCTTAGAGCTGCCTGGATCCATCGTGGTACGTATGTTTCCTTCCCCATTGAGTTGTATTGTCATAATTATCATTCAAAAAATAAATTGCTGTTAAGGGACCAGTTCTCAAAGATGGTTTGACTCGTCTTTCTGTCTCCCAATCACACTGAAGTCAAAGAAAGGGAAGTCCTGCTCGTCTGAGCGGGTGCTGACCGTGATCATGCCAAGCGGACAGGGGATCACGGTCAAGTGCGACATCAAGTCCAAAGGGAGGGACGTCTTTGACATGGTCGTGGCTCACGCCAACCTGGTGGAGCACTTTTACTTTGGCCTTGCTTTCCTTGACGGTAAGGCAGATTTCTGCTATACAATAGCTTGTAATTTCTCATACAGACTATTAAAGGGATTCGTTTTGGAAATGAAGCCCTTTCGTTCACTTACCAAAAGCAGAGAAACCCAGAGACATTTTTTTTTTATTTTCTCCCATTTTTTCCCCACCCTTAACGCCAAACCATTTAGTTTCCCATAGCAACCCTCTCCTAGAGGAGGAGGCAGCCATGAGCATATTTCCTCAAATGAAAGTCCAGAGGCTCTACCATTTTAATTTCAGTTCCATTCCATTTGGGAGAAATCCTCAAAACAATTGATGAGACTGCGGTTAGCAGTTAGCAAAATAAATGAAAGTCTGTTAGCTACCCCTGGAAAAAGATTCTAGCTCCAAACAAAAACGTCATCATACAGGATGACCACATGACCTAACAATTAGTTGGTTAGCTACTACAGAAGTAAGTTCAATGTCATTTCTGGCACTTTTCATTTTCAAGAGTTTCTGGAATGAACAAACAAAAATCTAAGCTGTATTTGTAGGTTTCTCTACTGTTTTTAAGTAAATTAAATGGCTTAATTCACAAAATGTTTCCATTAAACAGCATCTACATCAGTAGGTTGGTGTCCTTCTCATTTTTAAGGTTTTTTTTATTTCTAAAATCTTTTTTTCAGATGATGAATTCTTCTTCCTGGAACATGAGACTAAAATCTCCAAAGTGGCACCTGACAGTTGGAAGAAATTGCCCAATGCTAGTTTTGTTCTTTTTCTCCGACTCAAGTATTTTGTTGATGACATTGGGTTCATCCTGTGAGTATAAATATTGCCTAACCATTACTGGCTCTAATAACTAAGGAGGGAAAGATATCTGGGCAACTAAAACACTTAGAACGGCTCCAATTCTGAATATCGATTAAACCACCCCATCTGGTCCAGGCATATGTAGTAACTGTAAGGATTTGGATTTCAGTCGTCGTGGCAATGTACGTTTTTTACTTATATTTTATCTTCCGACTTTCCAAAATCTTTGTGATTATACCATTTTTAATATGTAAGATACTGAAATTTATTTCTGTCATTACACTGTAAAACAAATAGATGACAAAATGTTTTTGTGTTTGGTTTTTGAAGGCATAAACTGACACGACACCAGTACTACTTGCAGTTGCGGAAGGATATTCTTGAGGACAGGTTGTACTGCAACGAAGAGACGGGTTTATTTCTGGGAGCTCTGGCTCTGCAAGCAGAATTTGGGGAATACATGCCAGAGGTAAAGCACAATGTACCATTTACTTATTACATATCATATATTATTACATGTACATAATGTATACTTTACTTACTACATATCTGAGGTAAAGCACAACGTACCTTTACTTTCTGTATGCCTGAGGTAAAGTGTAGTGAACTTTTACTTCCTGAGTGAAATCATTTCTAATGTACATTTTCCTTCTCTATGAATGAGGTAAAATGGTTTATATATTTACTTACTGAGTGAGTGAAATTAGGTGTAGCATATGTTTACTGACTGCATATCTGAGGTAAATTGTTGTCTATTTTTACTTAATGCGTGAGTGAAGTTAAATGCAGTTTGCATTTTACTAAGTACATTTCTGAGTTGAAGTATGGTGTATGTTTACTAACAGGACAGTGCATTTTACATTTGCTACATTGTACTGTAGCTCATCATACAGGTATTATTACTCCTCAACAAATAAATTAATTCAAAATTACTGTATATCGGGGCAACATATGGTCATTAATGAGTAGCAAGTTTGTAAAATAGTGATGTGAACCCTCAGTGAGTTTAAAATGTTGCTAACTGACAGTCATTGTGATTATGTAGTATTAAGTCTTTATGTTAGTGCATTTGTGGTCAGTTGTTAGCATAAGCGGTTATAGGTATAACTGAAATGTACTGTACGTATGATGCAAAGGTTTATGGGAAGAACTACTACCAGCCCGAGCAGTACGTCTCCAAAAGTGTCCTGGAGAAGATGGCCTTGCCCTGTTTAAAAGAAGAGTTGCCAAGACTACATGCCAATAATGCCGGAATGCTTCCTGAAGAAGCTGAGATGGAGTTCTTAAAGGTGAGGAGGTGTTAAAGGGGAAAGTTTTGATAAGTAAAATATTGAAAAAATCATGTACTGAGAGAGCAAGGCTGCACTCAGACTATGTAGTACTGTAATGCGCTATCAATGGCTAACTGAGCTGGACCAGCAATAGTGTATTATTGTGAAGGCCAAATTTTATCCTATCCCTTTAAGAGAACCATCACATCAGTGCAGTGCTCATGGTTAAGCTACCATTCATACCCTAAGCAGTCTATTCTGTCAACAGTCACTTCCTTTCACTCCAACTTACCTGTATAGTCATTGTATTTGAAGACTGCTCTTAACCAGCAACTGATACAGATAGTCTGCAAGGGCCCAGTTAACTAGCAGACGCAATATTATTTAGTAAAGTGAGAGAAAAACCTGGGATTAAAACTGAATTAGCAGGAAGTGCTAATTGCTAATATCATGAGAGCACAGGAGCTAAGAATGATACAGCAACTGATACAGATAGACTGCAAGGGCCCAGTTAACTAGCAGACACAATATTATGTAGTAAAGTGAGAGAAAAACCTGGGAATTAGAACTGAATTAGCAGGAAGTGCTTTTTGCTAATAGCATGAGAGAACAGGAGCTAAGAATGGTATGTGGCTCACAAATGGATATCAGTACTAGAAATCTCCATCCATTAATAAGTTCTTGAAGCATAACCTTTCAGCCAATACCAAACTCAACACAAACTCATTCCTTTAAGTATTCCTTTGCTTCATTTGGCCATATGAGAGTGTTTATATCCCCCTCTTGCACATTTCTATATATTTATAATATTTTGTCTCTAGGTTGCCCAACAGCTCCCAGAGTACGGGGTGCTGTTTTACCGTGTCGCTCGGGAGAAGAAGCCTGTGATTGGGGAGCTGGTTCTGGGAATATGTGCCAAAGGACTCATAGTTTATGAATTCAAAAATGGTTCCCGGATCGCCAGTCTCAGATTCCAGTGGAGGGAAACAGACAGCATTTCCACAACCGTGAGTACATGCATTAAAAAAAGTGTTTTTGTCATGTGTCCATCCAGTCATATTTTTGCATGTTTTATAAAAACATATAATATGTCTTACCTATAATATGATTACTACAAATGATTGGGTTTACAAAAAGTTGCTGTGCAAACAACTTGCCCAGAGGCTATAAGTATAAAGTTGCTATGTTGGAAAATACAGAATTAATAGAAATAATTGCAAGTAATTGGCGTTATGACTAATAAAAATTTAGTAAATACAAAACCAAAGACATGCAAGTTAAGTTGTATTTTCTTGTTAATACTTAGCTATTTGCTTACTTGCATCGCAAATTCCTCAGTGTCTGCATTATTTACTTTATTCTGCAGCGACGGAAATTCACCATTGAGAGCAACACCACTGGGAAAAAGCACAGCTTCGTCACAGAGAGCTCAAAAATCGCCCAGTATCTGCTCAACCTTTGCTCTGCACAGCACAAGTTTCACAACGAAATGAATTCTCGACAGCAGAGCCTAAGTCTGGTCTCAGGTACAGTTTATGACAAGCGATTCTCAATAATGCACTAGAACTGCCATAAAAATGCAGTTTTAATCAGTATTTGCCTGTATACTTATAGGGCTAGTTTCCTGGATTCTGATTTGATAGATAGCTAGATAGACAGATAGATAGACAGATAGATAGCTAGATAGACAAACAGATAGATAGATAGATAGATAGATAGATAAATTCATATTACAGCAGCATCGCAAGACAGTGCAAATAATAGAAATCATAAGTTTAAACAAAAGTTGTAGTGCCATGAATTCTCATGTTATTCAAGCATAAGCATAGTCCTAGACTAAAAATGTTTTTCAGTGGACATATTCACTGAGGATTTCGTTTAGTGTAGGACCAGGCCTAATCTATGTCCAGGAAACTAGCCCATAATGTTTGTCTACTAATTAAATGGTTGACAAATGAATCAGCTTAATGTATCTTGCATTGTGCAATATAATATTTATTCCTTGACTAGATGGTAAATGTCATAAATATTTGTCTTTAAATTCATTTTGTCCAACATTCCTATATAGAAACTAGCACTGATTCTAGATATTATTCTACCTGGCGAATAATTTTTTGACAATCACAACATTCAAAAGTATCTTAGTCGTATGCCCATCCCCCATACAAACTATCCAAAATCAAAAATGTTTTTGACAAATCGCAGACGAGAACATATCGAAGTATGCGGCCTTGTGTCGATCCCGGCACGACCACATGAAGAGGCTGTCGTGCTCGGAGACAGTGCTCAACAACGCCGGGCTGAGCGTGTCTCCCAACGACGCCCTGAGCAAGTCCTGCGATGACTTGCCCACCAAGCTGGAGACGCGGCTCCGGCAGCGCGCTGTCCAGGAGCTGCGTCACGACTGGAGGTACAATCCCTTCATCCAATTAAGTCTCTACGCAAGGAGCAGGGCCCTGCCGTGACGAAAATACACGTTCGAAACAAGTTTGTCTGATACACTGTTACGTACTTCTTTAAGGAAATTATTTAAATGTTTAGGGCTCTTTGCAGAGAGAGGAACAGAAGAATGGTTACCGTGACAAAAATACCCATCATTCAATTGGTCTGATATACATGTACATTTATGCTTCACGTTTAGCATCCAGTTAATCGTGAGAAACTTGGATAACATACTGTATTAATTATTACTAAGACATTTTTAGTTGGCCATATTTTGCATAGTATGTAAATAGTGTGTAACCTGTTTGTATAACTCAGGTTGGTTACATAATGCGTAACAGATGTTTGTAGTATATAAATACTTTATCTCAAGAAAACAGCCCCACCCTCTTACTTAACCCTGACCCGTAGGTTACTTCTAATTCCTACAGTCGACCCCATGCCTTTACTTAAACTCAACCTTAACCTGAACTTAAAGCAAACACTTTGTGTAAGCAATTATGTTGTAATTACACCAGTTATTCACTCCAGTAAAACAGCGACTTCGCATTTTCTTACTATTCTACAATATTATAACATACGTGATATGCTTGTTAAATGTATAACCATTCTGTATGTTATGGTATGGTGGCAAGAGAGGAAATGTTTACAGTGTTCTGTGACTTATGTTCTAATGATTCTTCTTGTTATCATTAGTATAATTACAGTTGCTGTTGTTATCTGCATATGCTTTATTTTGAAGATGATAACACGATAATTGTTGATTTCATTTACTTATTTTTGTTTTCGTGTCAGTTATAAGCGTTGTAGGTCACCACTTATATGATCGTGTGCAGAAATGCCAGTCATACATGGCTACGGATGTACATGTGTGTTATTGGCTCATATATGTGTATCATTTGACTGTACTCTCAAATGATTGATGGGTGTCCATATGACCCGGTTCTCTTTCCCGCAGCTCACCGGATCCAGTCCACCGCGTTCTGTCCAACGTCTCCTTACAAAAGCACGATTCTGAGGCCCACTCCATCGTTTCCTCAATAAGGGGTACGGCTAGACCGAGGTTACATAACAGGATTACCACCCACCGCTGTTAATTCTCGAAAAAGATAAGCATCTTTTCCATCACAGCAGCAGTATCTCTTCTGCCAGCATAGCTAACTTGCCAACGGTCACCCAGGTCACGAGTGGGAGTTTCCTCACGTTGTATGGAGAGTTTTGTTTTATTCGACACCAAAGAGGATGTTGGAGTAGAGGTACGATATGCCATGACTGGGTTTGGATCCCTGACCATACCGGAGCTAACTGGCTGGCAGACAAAGATATTAAAAATCATCAGATGTAAAAGATTAAAATAATATGAATTGACGATAAGGCTTGGACCACTGTCAATAAATGAGGCATTACAGAAATTATATTTTGAGTTGTGCATTGATAATTTATCAGTGATTAATAGGCTCTGTAAATAAATATCTAGAACAATGTGTATTATTTTTGTTTATTCATATGCAGTGGACACCCCAACTAAAGTGACACCAGAGAGAGAAATTATATGTGTGTCCCTGAAAAAGGACCCCAAAATTGGACTCGGTGAGTAGTCTTTCTTCCTATCAGGTGTTAAAATCTTTTTCAGTGCTTTTAAAGATACCGCACAGGTGCTTAAATCAACATTAAAATGTTGTAATGCCATTCGGGCTTAATGATGCACAGTGCGAAGTTATGTCCTGTCAACTAAGACAGTGAAGAGGAAACTAATTTTAGTATAAGCAAAATAAATATAGATTACCAATATTTTGCAACACAATTCTGCAATTGCATTCTAACTGTTTTGAGAGCTGTAGACCCACAAAGAAATAATAGATGTAGCTAGACAGAGTCTACTGTTAGTAGGTGCAAGAGGGAAAAATGATGAGTATTTATTTTGTCATAAAATTTACTTAAATATGCTAAGGAAATACCATAAATGCTTAACCATTTTTATCATTTCACATTTATAGTCAAAATTCAAATTTGACAATACAGGAGGTCCTCGGGTTACGACAGTCTCGAGTTACGGCGTTTCATGGTTACGATGCACTCCCATAAATTACTTAAAAGACCTAGTTTCGACCTAAGTGGTTTGGTTCGTAAATACGACCACAGACATAAAGATAAGACATTGTTCTCTCTTTTTTTTATTACTGTTTCATTTAATTACTGTGTTTTATATGTCCTTCATGTGTTGTCTGTACAGTGTGAGTGACTTAAGGTGTTAATTTAAGTATAAATTCAGAGTTACGTCGAAAATCAGCTTCCGACAAGTCGTAGGAATGGAACTCGTTCATAAGTCGAGGACCCCCTGTATAATATTTCAGATGGGCAGTAGTGTCCATGTAAATTCAGTGTTAATGTTTGAATTCAGTCCTTTTTGTGTATTTGTTATTTAAAAAGTAACATGTGTCCTTTCTGTGTCCTGCTCATGGTCCATGTGACCAGGCTTTATAATCGTGGGTGAAGACAACACAGGGAAATTAGACCTGGGGATTTTTATTGCGTCCATCATTCCCGATGGGCCCGCTGATAAAGATGGGCGCATCAGACCAGGTGATATTTTCATGTACACTTTGTTTATTTACGTATAACTGATGTTCACCATTTGTTTCAATGTAATGTGTACTATGTATGATAAGCACCATAAACAATCTTTTCATAGCTTATAGCCTTGTCAGAAGTGCTCAACTGGTATCCAAAATGTCGGTGGTTTAAGCCCCATTCCTGCCACTGTTAGATCAGTGCAGCTGGGCCCTTTAGTAGGGCCCTAAACCCAAACTGGGGCGAGGGTTGGCTGCTGGTTAGTAATCAACTGTCAGTCGCTGTGGATAAAAGAGCTAGCTAAATAATTGTGAGGTAAAGCTAAATAAAACTGAAGTAAAACTAACTGGAATGTGTTGATATCATAATACAAACGATCTGGCCTAGGTTTAGTAAAATTGTCTTATGTACTGAGGGCTTTATTTCTGTGTCATAAATATTGGAGTAATTTACAAAAGACTTTTGATTTTGGGGTGATCTGCTTCAGGTGGACGACTCATTTCTCTCAACAAGACCAGCCTGGAGGGGGTCACTTTCAGTACCGCTGCCAACATCCTGCAGAACTGTCCCAATGAAGTGGAGCTTATCGTATCTCAACCCAAACGTACGTTTGTCTTCATAACCATACAGTTGCTATAAGAACATTAAATCCTGTGGATAGCCCCTGATAAGAATCAATGGCAACAAGTCTCAGAATATTTTAGTCACCATTTCCTGGGTAGTTCTGTGGTATCGCACAATATAATGACATTGTGTTTGTGTCACAATTCATTGTCATGTCATGAATATTATCATGAATATTATTATAATATTATCTCTGGTAGTATAGACGTAATGAAAACAAGCGTCCTCAGCCAGTTCTCACAAGGGGAAATATTCATATTTCATTTCACTAGATGATAATCCTCCAATTGCTATTTTCCGTGTTTTGTTCATCATACACAGAGACTTTACAAGACAGCAAGAGTTCTCTGGCGCAAAGCAACCTGGGAATGATGCTGGAGCGGAGTTTCGATTCTCAGAGCACGCTGACAGCGGAGTACAGGCCAGCTGTAGAGGAGCTGGAGGAGGTTCTGTCGGGTATCATGACTCCTAAATCCCCAAAAAGGCTGCACATACCTGTGGTTCGCATTATGGATACACAGGTATATCATTCCTCATTCATATGTATGTATGTGTGTGTGTGCCTTTCTTTATAGATCAGCAAACGGTTATTGTTTATTTTCTACGCTGTGATTATACAGGATTGCTGCTCAAGATCGTCCTCTATATCCAGTATGAAGCCAGCTGAGCTGCTATTTGTAGAACTGAAGAAGGCGAATGGAAGCTTGGGAATTAGTGTCACGGTAAGGGAACTATACATCACTCCTGAACTTTACGCTGTCTTCTCATTTCCTGCAAATAGATTCCACTAAAGGCCAGGCGTTTTTCATTCTGTAGCAATAACTATAATGCTTTTTCAGCGATACATGGTGAAAAAGTTTAGGAAGTCACACCTGCTTAAAATACTGCATACTCGACTCAATTAAAATCAGCCAGCGCTCACAAAATGTAATTTTGCTCGTTTCAGTTTTCTCTGGGAGAGTTTAAGTTGACCATTAGGAAGATCTGGCTCTCTTTGTGCGGGTTGGCCTGTGTCATGGCAGCATGTGCTGTCTGAACTTTCCAGTCAACAAGCTTAATCAGCTTAAGCAGCATGGGGAGTTTCCAAAGAGAGGTGCAATGCATTGTGGGAATGTGGAGCCAAAAACCAAGCCCAGCGCATTACAGTTACTCTACAGCCCTGTAAGGTAAAAAAAGGTTTGTAATGGCTGTGTGTCTTGTAGGGGGGCATCAACACCAGCGTACGGTATGGTGGGATTTACATCAAGAGTCTCGTCCCAGGAGGAGCTGCAGAACAAGATGGCCGCATCCAGATAGGTAAATAAAGAAATGCCTGTACCAAGATGACACAGAAATAATAGGTTTCAATTTTCAAACACTGCCAAATAGCAAATACAGAAAGATTTATGCAGCCGGTAAACATTGAGGCAAGACAACACTGGCACCAAAACCCTCCCTCCCTGGCCAAGCATGACATGTCTGCCAAAAAACACATTCTCAGGCCAGGGGCTTGCACCGAACGTTCCACCAAGAAAGCCATATAAAGCTAATGTATGTTCTTACATGGGTTTCATCTCTCAGAGAAGAAGTATAGGTACTCTTTCAACAGAACTACAATGTATGCAAATTCTGTACATGTTAGTTTGCTTTTATAACCATTTAACTATGAATATGTTTTAAGTTTTTACAAGAACTTCCTGCATAAGGATGCCCTCTCCTTCTGGTCACCACATTGCATTGATACTTAAAACAGTAAGATAAAATGTTTCCCAAAACACACAAGAGGTAAAGCACTTTATAGATGTATACATCTTTAACAGCATAGTTATATAAACAGTCTCCTTAATATTTCTAAGTATTCTCAGTGGACTTCAGGAGCTTAAACAGGTGATAAGGTGAGCTGTGTGCGTTCTCTGTGACAGGTGACCGCCTCCTGGAAGTGGACGGGAACAACCTGCGTGGCGTGACCCACAGGCAGGCCGTGGAGTGCCTGAAGAAAACCGGAGAGGTACTTCACGTTTGTCCTCTCCCTCCCTTTCCCCTTTCCCTCCCTCACAGCGCCCTGGCGACCGAGATCCCTTTTGATAACATCCTCTTAACTGCAAACCAATAAATCTCTCACCTTTAGCCAGCTCATTGCGGGGGTGGAACATCATGGAATAGTGGCCCGCTGGTGACATGCTTACCTCAGTTGACTTTGGTCAGCAGTTCGCCCAGTGTTGCTGGGATCCCATTGTGTATATTAGATTTTCCTCCATTTCCAACTCACCTCTGACACAGGCAGTCAGCTGTAAATCGCTTTTTTTTTTTGGACTGAAGACGGTGTTGTCGGGGATGGGTTTGTTCAAGTGTACAGAGATAGTTAAGGTGTTCATCGGTCGTTGTAGGACACACAAATGAACACAGGTGATGAATTATTAACTGTGATGAGACAAGGGCAGTATGAGTAAATTGATTCTCACGTGTCCGAGAGGCACGCACAGTTCTTCAGGAGACATCAAAAGCGAGATCAGTATTGAAGTAACAATCGATCAAACCTCATTAATTAAGATCTCGTTTGAAATGGAAATCAGCGAGCAGTCTGGGTCCGCAGCGCTTGGGTTAGGGCCTTAGCTGTGGCCTTAGCCCTGTTATGTGTTGATAAGGGAATTCTGGTAAAACCTGCACAGTGAGCAGCCCGCTCTCATTAACGCTTATTAAAAAGCAGTTATGCTAATGCAATCTGTCGTGAGATCTCCAGACGGCACTTTGCTTGGATATTAACGAACTACGGCGAGGGCACGCTAAGGGTCGCCGCCACTCTGGCATGCACCCCCCCAGTCTTGCACAAAGGATTGGTCCGTTTACGAGCTTGACATTGCCGGCGGCCATCCTCTTCTTCTGACGCCCACGGCAGACGGAGGACGGAGTGTTCTCGGAATCCGAACTGACACGCGTCCGAAAAACATATGTTTACATTTCCTGTTATTTTTACTCGCCCTAATTAGATTTTCAGGGCTAAGACGGGCTGACACTCACTTGTGTGACATCACACCAGCAAACTTCCACCCAGAGAGCTGGGGCTTAATGGTCTCTGCTTCCTTATTTCATTAGGTAACATATTAGAATGAAGCATGAGGTGTTTCCAAGTACTTACACAATTCAGCATGCGTTGAATCAAAACACTCCGTTGGTAAACTTTGATTTTTGATTATTTATTCGAACCAGAGCTGCAAATACAGCATTTAAGTGGATGTATCAATAGCTATGCTCATATGAAGTCACTAGTCATCACAAGACTGATAATATATGTGCACCAATGCGTCCACCCAAACATTTATCAATCAACAGGCAATATTATCTCAGACTATACTCTGACTTTCCAAGTGTGTGTATTAAGTGGGCCATCTGTTTGTGTGATACAGTGGGTCAAGTAAGTGCTGGCTGGTCGTTTTAGGTGGTGAGCTTGGTTCTAGAGAGGGAGACGGTGTCAGCTCCCGAGTCGGTCAACTGCGAGAGGCAGAGAACCCCGCTCACCGGGAGCTCCTCCCCCGTCAGAAGAGATAACCGGCCCGCCGCCGTTGCCGTGGAAACGCCCTTGTCCGTCAAGGCTAAGGACTACAGCTTTGTGTCAGATGGTAAGACGAGACAGCGGCAAAAAGAAAAACATCGCCGCTGAATGACAGCGGCATTGTTACTCCTCCGTAACAGGGATACAGGAGCAAAATGGACATGCTATGTAATACCAAATCACTTAGTAAACAAAACGGACATACTTTATAATATCTGACTGACGCTGGTGATTTGAAATACCAGCCAAAGCGGTGAATGCCTAAGTCATAATCCATTCATATGAAGTACAAGTTTATTCCAAAAGAGGTTTTGTTGTAAAGGGCAGTCCGATGTGTGTAATTGTAAAAAAACATTAACATTATTGTTGTTATTATTCTTCTACTTTTAATATATGATTTAATATAATTCATAATATACTTTTATAATTTATAATAAACAAACAAACAAATAAATCAGTGGAATTCAGTTACAGGTCAATGAAAAAGCATTTGCTGAGTTTAATCATTTTTGCATATTTTTAAAAAACTGAACTTCATATTATCATCAGTCTGTATCTAATAGTAAATAAAATAGAATATAAATGAAGACGCATGTCAAAATTTTGATGGTGATTTTATTTATTTAAAAAAAGTTAAGCTAAATTGTGCCCAAGAAAAACATCATGCCCCCTTAGAGACACTAACTGGTTACCCTACCTTTAGCAGCAATTGCTACAACCAAATACTGCCTGAAATTATTTATCAGTATCTCTGAGTGCCATGGAGGAATTTTCGTCCCATCTGTGCAGAACTCATTTTGTGGGTTTCTGCACGAGTTCCTAGTTTTACGTCTTTCCACCATATCTCAATGGGGTTTAGCTCTTGACTTCGAATTGACCATTCCTGAACTCAAAATATGTCGTTTTTCAACCATTCCCATGTATATTTGTTCATGTGATTGGGTCACTCTTCTGCTGTACAGTCCAGCTGCAGTTCACCATCCATCATCTTACATGGATGGCCTGACAATATCTCATAGGATTCTCTGATACAGAGAAAAATTATTCCAGATCCTGGTGCAGCAAGATATCCCCTAGCCGTGACACCACTGTCAGTTCTAGGTTCCTGCAGTGGTATTTAGCATTTGGGTTTCAGCAGACAGAACAGGACCCATTTCACCCAAAAAGTTCCACTTCTGACTCATTGAACATGTTTGTAGACCTCTTTGGGATCACCCAGGGACTGTCCAGCAAATTTGAGATTAATTTATGTTCATAAAGTTCATTTTAGTGAGCAGTGGTTTCCACCTTAGTACTCTGCCATGAATCTCATTTTGTCCCAAGTGTCTTCCTGATAAGTGAAGTAAGCAAGAGAGGCTATAATCTTTCTGGATGCTGTTTTAGGGACCTGTCATGGATGATTTTATACTTTGCTATTGGAGAGGTTATGGCAGGATAGCCTTATCTGGGAAGAAAACTTTCTCCATTTAGACAACATGGGTCTGACTGTAGTTCAGCAGAGCCCCAAAGCAATGTGTTTTTGCACTGGGAAGATGACATGTTAGTCTACCTGAACACCATGAATACAAATGAAAGGAGGACCTTTGGTGTCTCTCAATTTTTGTATTGCTACAGCACACAAAAATAAGACAAAATTAATGCAAAAATGTGTAAAATGTCAGACTTTCTTTCTCATGGCAGTCTGTGCTGACCCGACTGTTGAGTAACAGTAAATACCTCTGACCTTGTCTTTGGGTAGAGAACACCCAGGAAGTGACTTTGAAGAAGAACCTTAGTGGCCTCGGCTTCAGCTTCCTGATCTCTGAGCTTAATTCCCCCGAGGACTTTGGGAGCATGGTCCGGATAAAGAAACTGTTCCCAGGTCAGCCAGCGGCAGAGAGCGGGCTCATCCAGCAGGGCGACATCATTCTGGCTGTCAACCATGTACCAGTGAAGGGATTGTCCTATCAGGTAAAAGGAAAGAATCACATCTCCACCAATCAAAACCTCCCTCTGACTCTCAGGAAGGATGTTTCTTGTTAGGCCTGTCCTTTTCCATGCCCTAAAAGAGACGTTTCGATATGGCTATCACCCCTATTGGAAGAGCAATCCTTCAATTGTTTCTTATTAAGTGCAATTAAACAGTTGTAACATGTTAAGAAGGTAAATTAACTGTTGTAACATGTTAGAAGTTTCAAAGTTAAATTAACAGTTGTAACATGTTAGCTTTTTCAAAGGTAATTTAACAGTTGTAACATGTTAGCAGTTTCAAAGGTAATTAACAGTTGTAACATGTTAGCGTTTTCAATGGTAAATTAACAGTTGTAACATGTTAACAGTTGTAACATGTTAGCAGTTTCAAAGGTAAATTAACAGTTGTAACATGTTAGCAGTTTCAAAGGTAATTTAACAGTTGTAACATGTTAGCGGTTTCAGAGGTAATTTAACAGTTGTAACATGTTAGCAGTTTCAAAGGTAATTTAACAGTTGTAACATGTTAGCAGTTTCAAGGTAATTTAACAGTTGTAACATGTTAGCAGTTTCAAAGGTAATTTAACAGTTGTAACATGTTAGCAGTTTCAAAGGTAAATTAACAGTTGTAACATGTTAGCAGTTTCAAAGGTAAATTAACAGTTGTAACATGTTAGCAGTTTCAAAGGTAAATTAACAGTTGTAACATGTTAGCAGTGTAGAGGGTAATTTAACAGTTGTAACAGGTTAGCGGTTTCAAAGGTAAATTAACAGTTGTAACATGTTAGCAGTTTCAAAGGTAATTTAACAGTTGTAACATGTTAGCGTTTTCAATGGTAAATTAACAGTTGTAACATGTTAGCTTTTTCAAAGGTAATTTAACAGTTGTAACATGTTAGCAGTTTCAAAGGTAAATTAACAGTTGTAACATGTTAGCAGTTTCAACGGTAATTTAACAGTTGTAACATGTTAGCAGTTTTAAAGGTAAATTAACAGTTGTAACATGTTAGCAGTTTCAAAGGTAAATTAACAGTTGTAACATGTTAGCAGTTTCAATGGTAAATTAACAGTTGTAACATGTTAGCAGTTTCAAAGGTAAATTAACAGTTGTAACATGTTAGCAGTTTCAAAGGTAAATTAACAGTTGTAACATGTTAGCAGTTTCAAAGGTAAATTAACAGTTGTAACATGTTAGCTTTTCAAAGGTAATTTAACAGTTGTAACATGTTAGCAGTTTGAAACAAGTGAACGTATTGAGCTGAAGCCTCCTGTTGACTGCCTCCAGCTAGATCTCCAACTTTTATTAAGACAAAATCTGGGATGACTCAAGATCTGGAATGACTCTGGTGCGCTGGGAGTGAATTTACATTCTATTCCTAATGTATTTTCAATAATTTCTAGTTTAATTTCATCCTCATGGCTCACTGTAGTGAATCTTACAATCTGTAATGATGAAGAAACATTTGGTGTGACATACCATTGCGTGTTCCAGAAAGTGCTATGAGTCAAATATAATCACTGCCATGAGGATTTAGGATACATGACCAACACATATGACAAAACAACAGCAAAGTCAAAGGGTAATGTCATTATTGCCATCAGACGAATGTTCAACATTAAACCAAAGCCCCTCAGAAAAAAAAAGGAAGGCTCTGTATATCTGTGCCTTTAAAAATCATCCACTGACACGTCAGAGTTAAGACCTTAATCCGGGGAAAATTAGCTCTTTGTGCAGCCCAATAGGTTTTGCTGTCCTGCGGAACATATAGGATTAAATGGAGGACCCTGTTTAGGAAGTGAGTCGGGAAAGCCTCTTGTGAACTCCACACTGGTGGCTGTCAGTTCCCAGCATGCCTTGCACTGACGGCCTATTGTTTACCCCCTCCCCAGAGAGTTCTTAACCTCCTGCGAGGCACCCCGACAGAGGTCACCCTGTCCCTATGTCGCCCTGCTCCAGGTTTTCTCCCTGAAGTCGACATTAACGCCGTGGTAAGACTCCATTGTTGGTCATAGATGGTTCAGCTGTTTCACCATAGAATGTTTCATTACAAGAGCAATACCGCCTGTATGTACCTCTTTTTCCTTCCTCCAAGTATGGCCATGTTTTTACAAATTTGTTTGGTATGTTCTATAGATTGACCAGACTCTATGGACATGAATAGCTAAAACTTACAAGTCATGGTGCTACTCACCATACCAAGCTGAGGCTGCTAGAAGGGAATGCATACATACTGTATACTTATTACGTTATAAAGTCTCATTTTGTCTTTGTAATTACAATAAGTCTTGTGATTTTCATACGCAAGACTTATGGTGCAATAGTGTACACTTATGAAATGAATGAGCTTGATATAATATGTTGAAAAGTTGTTTGCACATTTAATTTAGTTTATTTCCAGTATGTTAAACAACGCAAACCATTGTTTCATGGCTTATCTATCTAGCATTATCTATTATCTTATCTATTTTCTATGGTCTATCTGCAAGGGGATTGTTTTTTTTTTTAATAACTCAAAAATAGTTATTTTTCAATCGCTAACTTATACTCATGTTATCCATGATAGACTCCTGCCCCTTCCCCCACGCGGGAGATCAGATCAAAGTCGGTGGACTTACACATGGGGGCGGTCTCCCATGAGTTCAGCCAACTCCTTCTCCAGAAGGTCCAGGAGGACTCCTGGAAGCAGAAGAACGTTTCAGAGGTCCACGAGGGGCCGCAGGTGAAACAGGGCAGCCTGGATAACGAGCCGGAGGACGAGACGGTCACCTCCTCGCACTCCAGCACCAGCAGCGACCCGGGAGACCAGGAAACGATATCAACCGCCGACGAGGAGCCCTCCATGGTGACGTGCTCCACGATGGAGGAGGAGCTAAGTGAAGCAAGCGGCGCCAACACCAATGACAGCCCTGTGTGTCCCAGGTAAATTCCCTTACCTGTGTTTGTCGTCAAGTATGTGCAAACCTGATGCCATTAACTAGAGAAAATGTGTCAAAACGTATTTACTTTAAAATTGAAATACTCATAAGTTATAGCCCACTCAAAAGGACTTCAATGGTGCATTTCAGTACATCATATTTATGTTACATACATGTGTATTTATATATTATACATATGGAATATGTATGGCCCAGCAACTAAGCTGTTGTTTTGATTCTGCCTCTTTAACTGTCAGTGGTATGGATTCACAACTGGGTCAGCTGGTAAAATTATTTCAATTTTGTTGATTAGATTTTTTCTCGCTTAGGTTATTAAAAAATTTCATAAATGTGCTCACTATCCAAGCCTCTTAATTTTTAGACTGGTCCCCGTTCACTGAGTGTCATAATGGACTCGTTCCCATCACATAGTGAAAAGCCACAAACGTTATATTTCGATACTAACTGCTGTTAGGGCCTATGACCGCAGCACCCTCAGAGATGACACCCCCACCTATTGCCTGATGGGAAACGGGCTGGCCGTCATAGCAGACGAGGAGTACCTGACCATCAGCTCCACGTCGGAGAGCCCCCTCACCTGCAGCTCCGGGTCTCCGGGGGAGGCCGCTGTCATGGCGCAGGCCGACGCCGCCCTGCCCATGCCGCTGCTGCCTGAGCCTGAGCCCAACTACAACAGCACCGACGCCTGTGACCCGGCCGAGGAGGACGACGAAGATCCGAGGAGGGTAACATATACCGAATTCCCCACACCACAGGCATACGCAGGGCTGAGCCCAGCTCAACAGTTCATCGGGTTTCAAGCTTCAAACTTAACTAATTATTTTTGATTATGTCGAGATGCATGGCAACACCACTTGTAACCCAAGACTGGTAACTATATGAAACCATAATGCCACTATATTTTACAAATATGCTAATTCACATTGTATTCACTCATTGATACATACTCAGTTTTCTTCCACTTACATTACTTTCACATGTACTATTCTACATGAATTTTATGATATACACGTTGTATAATATTGTAATAACAAGTATAAACTTGAATTTCATGACTAAATTGGACTGTAGTCTTTTTAAATTTTGAACTTAGGGACAAGTGAATGTGTGAAAGCATAAACTGGAATACACATTCTGTCTGTTACATTAAATAGGTAACCAGTCACTACCTACAGCATTCTTTTGCATGTACGCGTTGGTAGTTGAATTTTAACCAGTGCATTTGAGCTCTGAGAGAGATATTCCTCTTAGCGATAGTGTAGACTGAATTCCTGGAATGCAGCTAGTTTCCATAGCTACAGGAGTCTTCTAAACAATAAGTAATGTAGTGTACTCCTTCGTTTCCATATGACAAGGACAATGGTACTACATGGTTTATGTCTGAAATATCACGATAAAGAGAAGATACCATCATGTTGAGAATGTTTTGGCTTATGCGGTTTGTAAAATTACACAGTCACACAATTTCTGTTTCATGTGTCAAATGTTTAATTAAAATCCATATTCAACCTCTGTAGGTTTATTAATAATTTATTAATAATACAGTAGCAGACGTTGACAAAATGTCCACATTGGTGCCAAATATTTATACATTGTTATTAGTTAATTTATTCAAATGTATAGTAATGTAATGCTGAATTCATATGAATGTGCTAAACAGGATGAGACGGGTTGCTCTTTTGCAAAATTTCCCCCCGCCAGGACGTGATGAAGGAGTTTGAGCTGAACGTGACCCTGACCAAGTCCTGGAGCGGCAGTTTTGGTTTCACCATTGCACGGAGTAAACTGGACAACTGTTACTATATTCAGGATGTCCTGGACAACCCCGCCAAAGCGGATGGGAGGTTACGAGCCGGGGATCGCCTGATCATGGTTCGGATGGCAATTAACTACCTAATTACTGTGACATCTAGCTTTGATTATGCTCAAGAATTAATAAAATATTTGTTTTAGACTTTATAGCACCTAATCAGTATTGATAGAGAAATTGAAACAAAAAAGAAATTGTCTGGATATGATAAGCATTCAAAAATCACATCCACCATTTTGTGCCAGAACGATCTTCACACATCAGGTGAAGAGGAAGGGGAATTATTTAGCTGCTTAAACTGGAGAATGACCAAAAGGCTCAATTGATCCAGGCAAAGGCACTGTGGCTTCCTGTTCTCTTTTCCGCTATTACCAAAGAGCTCTGATGGCCACAGTGTACTCATTCAAAAGACAGTGACTACCACAGAACGGTCTTTGCACTCTGCTATACCTGCACAGGCATTACTTGAAACAGGAGGAAGACTGCTGCCTAGCGTACTTGTGACTTCACAGTGTAATCGCAGTTATATCAAATGTCCTCCTCGTGTGTCCTCAATATTGCAGCAACATTCTATTGTAGCTGTGGATGCATTATGTACCTTATTCAGAAAATGTGACGTAAATCTGAAATTAAAGGCTTCATGTTTGTTTAGAATGAAATATACTTAATGTTTTAACTTTCAGGTGAGTGCAATATTGCAGTACCCTGTTTTTTTTTACTTGTTTGATGACATTATCGCAGGTGAACGGACATGACGTGACGAATGTAACAGATGACGTTGCCATGACGATCTTGCGTTCCTCTCCCAAACGGCTGAAGATGATTTTGGGGAGGGCGGTGCAGAACCTGCGTGCCCCCCTGCCCTATGATAACCTTCCAGACATCACCCTGTACAAGACGCCAACGGGACAGCTAGGTGAGCGAGCCCAGATAAGGAGCATGAGGCAGCTGAACTATGGGGGACATTTTATGGTAGACAAGCACAGATATGTGAATACGTGTTATTATAGGGTGATAATGTGAAACAAGTTTACAAACGTGTTTGCCCAGTGGAAAACTTTATGACTATTCTTATCTGATAGTAGTAAAGCACGAGTGTCAGCGGAGATCCCTTGCAGCATTAGCGTTGCCTGAGGGCCGTGCTCTGTCTGGAATCACAGGTATAAAGTTGACTGGGGGCATTGGCAGCAAGTGGCAGGGGATTTACGTTCTGGAGGTGGTGCCAGCTTCCCCCGCTAGCGAGGAGGGCAGCATCCAGCCCAACGACAAGATCCTCTACATTTCTGGCAAGTGCACCATGGGAATGACCCTGGAGGATGCTGTGAAGGCCTGTGAGACCGCCTCACGCAAAGTCAAACTCAAGGCCACCAGGTAAGTCACTCAATCGGGTCCACTTAATTCACTAAAAAGATTTTTGTCAGCTTCAACTGGAACAGGGATGTTTCATTCTCTTTTTTTTACTGTTTCTTGTTTAGAGACGACCAACCAGTGACACCAAAGGGAAAATGGAATGGTACGTTGTCCAGTGCTCATATAAAAGGTCCTTGTTAAAATATGATTTTAAAAAGATTTTAAATATGTTTTGTTGAAACTTTATTTCTTTGATCCGAAAACAAGTTTCATGTAGTGGTATTCTATTGAGTAAACTGCAGAGTTGCAGTAATTTAGATCATTACAGAAACGTTTTGTAGCTGTATTCTTCCAGCCATACCGTCAATAAGGAAAAATAATTACTGCTGGCGGAGATGTCTTACCCGCCTCCCCGACACCCCCTCTCATCTGTGTCGCCACGCTCTTTAGCGGGCAAGTCCGTTGCCCACCAAAATCAGCCCACGTGTCTATTTAACCTTCCCCTGGGCGAATGAAGCGCTCCGCCTGTCAGAACCGCGGTCCGTCTCGCTCGCCGAGAAGAGGTGGCCGCCCGGGCTCGAGCGAGCTGACTCGCCGACGATAGATTTAACTCTAGTCAGAAGTGACATAAATGAGACGAAAAAAAACTGCTCCGGTGGCTGCCAAGCTGGCCGCGCGCGTCAGTGAACGCTCCGCTGCTCGAGTCGACATGTGGAGCGTGGTGTCAGTTTCTATTAGGGGAAACCCCCTCCTTCCACCACCTCCCCGCCGTATCCCGAAAGTGTTGACTTTTGCTCATTTGCACCTAGCGTAGGAACGACCGCGGTGGAAAAAAGACCCGCGCTGAGCACGACATTTGGAAAACGTGTATATAATGGATTCACAAACAGGTCCAAATGTTCGTTTTGCCATGCGTGCAGAGTTACTATAAATCTGTGTACACTGCTTGTGTGGGAAAATGGATTGATTGACAGGTAGACACATTAATTAGGAGAACATGTTTTTGTACATTTTTTACCATGTATTTTTATTGGGTGACAACCCATTGGAATTTTCCATGTTTTCACTCGACAAATGCATTTTTTTAAATTTCTGTTAGGATTTGAATTTATTAAGGGATAGAAGATTATATGATGATTGTACATTAATTTATTACATTTCATTATAAAAATATTTTTTAAAAAATGCAGTATTTCCGTAGGCATAAAATATGAAGAAAAGAGAAAATGAGTCTTTAAGGTGTACTTGAGACTGTGTAGCACCTTTTTAATGTAGGCCTTTTTTAGGTTAGAAGTTTTTTCATATTTTTCAAAATGAGCATGTTTTTCCCAATTCTTGCTCTATTTAGGCATTATGTTTAAGATGGTATTTCAGTTCAAATCAAGGTTAAATAAATACTATTCTGTTTACTGAAAAAATTATTTCAAGTTGCTCAGAATCATGGTGGCAATATGTGAAAATTAAACAGGTTACTCTGTGTAAAATAAGGAAGTGTTTTTTACTCATATTGTTACTGAGGTAAATCTTATTCTAACTATTTACAGTTTTATGTAAAAAGATGTGTAAACTTGTATAACCTTTGTTGGCCTCTTTTTGGTGAGAAGTCGTTTCAGATTTTTGAAAATGTGCGTGTTTCCCCCAGTAGTTCCACATGATAAACATTCCCTAAAAATAGCATTTATTCAATCCTTCAGATTCAGAATTGGAAAAAAAATGGCTAATACTTGTTGTTGTCATACAAAATTCATGTCTGATTTGGTTGCTGTTCGAAACGTTGTTTGGAGTGTGTTTGAAACTTATCCCCAAGCCGTCTCTCCAGGTTTATTCGAATGGAAGAAGGACATCAAATTTTTCCCTCGATCCGAGGAGCAAAATCCGGTGGAACAAGAGGCGGCAAGTGAAGAGGGTACGGAATCTGGTTTCTCCTATTTATTGTCTGTGCCCTGTAGTCTTACCCCTGCGTTGACAGATTGAGCTTGTCTGGTGGTGAGGCATCTCAGAGGAGGATTAATTATTAGCGAGGCCTCTGCCTCCACTGGGGTATTGAACTGCATTTTTTGCGCGCTATCCATAAACCCGATTAACGTAGCCCCGCGCAGAGCAGCGTCCACCCCCACCCCCCCCAAAGGCAGTTGCCCCGGGAGACAGCTAGGCGGGAGGTAAGCGGTTGAAAAGGGAGCGCGTTCACCTGGCGGAGAGGAGTCCTGTTCATCAACACTTCTCTCATGAGACGTCCGTAATGCAATGGGCGTCATCCCTTCCCTTGTGAAATGGCCGCGCAGAAAGGATGCCTTTGTGAGTTCCGTTGCTCGTCATTTGTCTCGGTTGTGTTTGGGTATGCCTCTCGGTGCCTATAGTGGTCTTGGTAACATGTCCATTCCGTGGAGTTATTTTACATTTTTGCTGTAGTGTTTTCTCAGATAGCCTCGTAAATACAATGGAGATGAATGTTTTTTAGTAGACATTTTCATCACATTCGTCAATGGGGCTTCTTTCACAAAAAAGTTTCAAGTGCATGAAACCTTTTTATTACAATGTGTATTTATAATTGTGACTTTTTTTATAAACCGTAAAAGTACTGTCAAATCAGCGTTCAGTCGGACAGCACGAGTTAAATAAGTATCCAGTGTTACATGCATCTATGCTTATTCTGAAATGATTGTTAGAGGTACCTGCTCTCAATATTGTCTTAGTTTTATGTATTTTTCATTGATGAGGTGTCTAATATAACAAAGTCTCTCTCGATTTGTTTCAGAGTTGAAAGATCGAGGTAATTAATATGTGAATATCAGTGAATGGGTGTCGTGAATTCAGTTCTCAGCATTAGCCTGACCTTTAGAGAACAGTTAACAGAGCTGATGTCTCCACAGACAGGTTTGTTATGAGGCCCACCAATCACCTGACTGTTTTTCCTCTTGCTCTCCAGCCAAAGCCATGTCAGAGGGTGGCGGGAAGTTCAGACGGCGTCTCTCGGTGACCTCGGAGCAGGAGGTAACTGTCCTTTTCTTTTCATCCAGGTGACACCACCTGAAACCGAAACCTCCCCCCCTCCCACCCTTTGCCCTCTAATCCGGGCTTTGTGCTGGGTCGCTAATGGCCCCAGCGGGCTTCGCCCTCACTTGATTCGTGCATGAATATTTCACCGGCCCGTTCCGTCCGAAAAAAAGATGTGACGTCAGCTTTGTGGCTTAGCTCCGGGCCCTTTTCAGAAAGCTGTGTATGGATTTGACATCTGGCCCTGAGCTGTGGTTCCGCTGTGTCTTTTGTTGTGGATAATTATTTGCGGGGGGTGGGGTTGCGGGGGGGAGTGTGTAGTGAGTGACCGCACTCACCTGTCGCAGGGATATTTCCCTGGACAGGGTGTGTAGGGGCATGGTTCTGAGAAAGAATAACGACTGTCCCCCCTGCTACCCCCCCCCACCCCTTTTCAGAGCTGCATCCTCCAGGTGGAGTTCCAGAAGCCCGAGAGAGGGGGGCTGGGGTTCTCTCTGGTGGGCGGGGTCAACGGGAGCACGCTCCGGGTGAAAGAGATATGCTCGGGCAGTCTGGCCCAGCTGGACGGCAGACTGAGGGTGGGAGACATTCTGCTGGAGGTAACCTGTCATTCCATCGGCCATTCACCATTACAAAGACTGAGGAGCCAGGGATGTTATTAATATAAAAATTATAAAGGAATCAGATGATGGGGCTTGCAGCATAATCAACATTCATACTGACCAGTGCATTAAATACTCTTTTGCAAGCATTAAAATGCTCTTACACAACCTAGTTCTTTCTGTTAGTATAACCTACAATGTGTAAAGGACGATTAAGGAAAATGACATGTTTGCAAATTTTGTGTTTACTGTACCTTCAATGTGGAGTTACATATTGACATAATTCCTTTTGAAATTGGAAACTGAAATTCAAATAATTTGTAACTGCAGGTGTGGTAAACAAAGTGGACTATTAGATGTTAGCGTTGACAGAGCACTGCTAATACTGTCAGAAAATCCATACATGCACAGATTTGTGTTTCTGTGCATATGTGTATGTGTCTCTATATGTGTACATGTCTTTGTGTTTATGTCTGTGCACATACGCATGTGTATGTCTGTGAACTTACGCCTCTGTGTGTATCTGTTGTGTGTGTGTTTTTGTGTACGGTGTACACATGTACCATGCATGGACACGTAGGTGAACGGCATCATCGTCTCGGGCCTGAGTCACAGTAAGGTGGTGGACATCCTGCGGAAAGCTGAAGGCTCGGTCCAGCTGACCATCTGTCGGACATCCTGCCCCAGAGCAGCCCCTCGATCAGCCCCTCCCCCGAACCCCTGCGGGGCAACACCGCCGAGGGCTCACCGGGTACGCTGGTGACTAGCACCATAAACGCCAAAAACACAATAAGAATACTCCGATTCCATTACAACATACCCTCGGTCATTGCCATTGTGACCAATTTGCTTAAAATCTAACTGTAATATGGCTCAAACACACTTTGGCCTTGCTAGTACAGAACACAGCCATCCTGTTAAAATGGAATTAACTTCTGTTGTATAATTAAGATTATATAAAACATATCATTATATTTGTAGTCTGATTATTTTGAAATTATATTTGGTTTTCCCAAAATATTTTGAAAGTATGTTCACATGCATTTGCTTGCCTTTCTTCTTCAAAAATAGACATCACAACAGACACAGTGGTCAAAGAGGATCTGGCAACTTTACAGCCTATAGGAAACGAAGGAACACGAAGAGAATCTCATGAGAGTTCTGAAAAGGTAAAATAGACACCCCCATCTGGTAGCTGCTAAAGTAACATTCTTAGTGTAACTTGGATAATAATCACATCATAAAGTAGATATAGGATTCAAGTTTTGACTGGGTGATCCAGTCATGCATTCCTGGATATATAGGATTTTGTTTACTGGGTTTACTATGACAGATGAAGGTTATGTCTGATGACGACTTAGTTTTATGTCCAGTGGTGTACAAAAACATAACATTATACTGCAAAAAAAAGTTTTGTATACCTTTGACCCTGTTTTTACCCAAGGGCACACAAACCAACGTTGCACGCCAGAAAAATTTGGCCGATAAATATCATAAACAGCAGAGACCAGTCTCGTTAGCAGAGCCAGGCTGGCACGAAAGCGGCTTTCCAAAAAGGGAGGCTTGCGGCAACGGCCGCGGAAGGAATCGATAAAATTAATTAACGACGCCTCATATTTCCCCCCGCGGAAGAAGGTTAGAGAAACTCAGGTAACAGCGGCTCCGCAACGCTCTGAATGACCGTCACGCAAACCTGTTGACTCTCCCGCCCCGCAGGGAAGCCGAAACTGTACACCCACTCGTCAGAAGTGCTGCCCTCCGCTGTGTGTGTCAGACATGCTGCAGGACGCCTCGGACAGGTAGGACCGCCACCTTCTCAACCCTCCCTTTGTCCTTTTCTCATGCGTGTGCTGCAGAACGTTTAAAGATACAATCTATGGCAGACATTATATATGTACATATAAGCTGTGGTTATAGAACAATATCACTCTCTGTCACATCTTTCTGATGTCACCATGTTCTTGATTGCTCTGCCTGACAGCAGCCTTCATTTTTCATAATGAAAGACGTGCTGTTGCCGTGGAATATGCTTGCAGATATGACCAGTTTCAAAAATGAAATTCTGGTTTTGTGTCATTGTTTTTGGTGAAGCTTATATTTATCAACATGACACTTCATTTTCTTAAAGCTGTTTGATAGCACTGTCAAAATGCATTCTGCATTTAAAATGTCTCCTATGACTGACACTTTTAGTTGGAGAATGAGTATATATGCACAGCAACTAAAAAATTCAGAGCTGAGAGCACCAGTGGAGAATAAAGGTCAGCATGTGATTTCAGGTGATTTATATCACAGTCGTATAAATCAGATAAATTATTTGTAATCCGGTTCATTCTCATGTTGGGAGAAATGCACCATTCTGTAAATTATGTGGTTTGGCCTCTTGAGACTGGTGAGGCTTATGTCTGCTCTCAGGTTAGTGAAAAGCTTCACTGGTGTCCACAAGGGGGCAGCAGAGAGCCATTGATGTAACAAAAAACCCCTTTTTTACCAATTGCATAAACTCAGACTGGAATTAAAGGAGACCTCACCCTGCCAAAAACATTACAATTTGATATGTCACGTCATACATACTTAAAAGAGCTGCTCTGTGAGAGCATCCCTGTCTAGATTTATGGCGCAGTTGGAACCCAGTAACCTGAAACCGATGGACAACATTAAAGTGTCAGTTTCACCCCGGGAAAAACCTGCATGTGGTCTCTATATTATCTGGCTGAGGTGAGAGAGGACATAGAGTATGTCGTGAGCTCTCCTGGAGATCAGTCTGGGCTAGCCTACCCTTACATCCGTTATCGTTGTGGGGGCGAGTGGTTGACGGAGGTTTACATTAGCAAGTGGAGTAAATGAAGCAACCTTCTTGCAACATTCTTGCAGCTTTTGATCCTCAGTAACTTTATTCTCCTTGCTTATATTTCGCTCTACAGCTTAAACGAAACAATTGCACCCTCAAGCATTGTACAAAAAAAACCCTAGTCCTTTCGCCATTGTAGAGATTAAACAGGGACCCCAGGGGGCCTAATCCAGGTACAACTTCGGTTACAGACAGCTGTAGCGTCTGCAGGTTTTGGTGGCCATTTTTAGCCTTTGCGACAAGGTGTGTGGACTGTTTAGCCAATCAGTGACTTAAAATAAGCTGTTAAGTCCTAAAACACTCCAAAACCAGCGTTGTCACTGAATGTCCAGGATCAGAGGTGAGCGCCCCTGCGGTAAACCCTTTCTTAAATTCCCCCTCTAAGCTTTGGGACACCCTTCCTACGGTGTATTTTCATATACCGCTAAGGGGGATTAGGGGCCTTACCTAGAAAGGTATTGTTGGAGGGTATAGGGAAAGAGTGTACCAATAACATTTGAATGTAGCTCATAGCGATATAGACAGTCTGAGGCTATACTTCAGTTACAGATAAGAAGGTTCAGGTGAGGGACCAAAATATTGGCAAATTTAGAGGTAGAAAAAAAAACATCATGTCTGGTTTAAGATTCTGTTTTCATGTTGTTCTACTTTTAGTCAGAAACTATGATCCATGTAATTGGTGACCGCCAATTACATGTCTGTTACAATTAGCAGCTTTTCTACCTTCTAGGTGGAAAAATCGCAGGAAAATCCACCTTGCATGAATTGCACCACGGAACGATAGCAATGTGGTGAAGGTCTCTCCTCATTCCTGCCCCGTCCCCCTTCAGGACTCAACCCCAGCACTCGCACCAAGACAAATCTGTGAAGAAAAAGGTCAAAGGTCACTCTGACGGCTGGAGCAGCGATGACAATGATGACGACGAAGATTCGTCTAAGCCTTCTGCTCAGGAGCCGAAGCCTCTCACAGGTAGAACAAGCCCGTCCCGGTCGGGAAAGCCAGGAAGCAAATATAATTTTTGCTACGGCAGCTTAATGTTACCGTGAGAACATATTAATGAACATTCAAGTAGACTGATAATGACAAAGAGCCCTTCCTTACTGGGTAGTTCCACGGGGAAATTCAGCAAACGTGTTCTTTCAAATTCTAGCTGTACATAGAAGAACGCTTGATTAAGTTGTCATGAACACACAATGGTGGGCGATACTGATGTAATTTACATCAGGCAGCGGTAAGAATGTTTATATTAAACTGTCATCATTCTTTAGACATGTAGGGGTCAGTAAGGTCAGGTTCCCAGATGAAAATCCTTGTTTTTCCTTCAGACTCTTAAGTTAATGAGAGGGTTTGTGAAATCTCACCTTGTGTTGTTCGGGAGAAGAAAACAAAAACAGCCGGTTGATTCAAAGGCATCTGAAGTGACACAAGAAGACGTAGTTCCTTTACACGTCATGCAAGAACACTTGCCAGACATTTTCCCACACTGGCTCACTAATCCCACTCGAAATCTTTTGATTTTCTGTTGTTCCACCGGCTTCTGCCTCATTTTTTCGGTCAATGAACACAAGAGATTAAATTAATGCGTCTGCATTAATCTGCATTTCCATATGCAATCAACCACATTTAGGTGCTATATAATTTGGAGTAATTGCAAAAGATAATTACATTGTACAGTTTTAATACTCATATATTGGTATTTTATTAACATTTTATAAATGATACTGTAATTGTAGTGTGAATATTGTCCACTTAGAAAGATCCATTGTAAATAATAGATAATTTTGCAGAATGCAAAACCTACAGCCTACGAGGAACTGACCAACTAGAGATTCATATTAATTGTATTTTATAAGTAGTTAATGAACGTTTTAAAAGCAGGTCTGTTGTTTTCGCTGTGCTGACATAAGATACGTATTCTTATAATGCGTACCATTTTTCTCCTCTTTTCTTAACAAGGTCCACCAATAGTCTCGGAGGAAGAACTGTCCAGCTTGGCACTGATAAGCCCCTCTAGGCACGGCCGATACTCCGGGTCCAGAGTCAAAGCTCTCATTCAAATCCTGCAGCATCAACTGGACCAGCAGGAGCTAGTTAAGGAGTTCATGGTACTGTAAATATGACCTTTGTACAACACACACCAATTTTCACCTGTGGAACTGACCCCCTTTACCCAGGGAGACCTACCTAGCTTAAATGGGATATAGTTTACGTGACAGAGAGATTAATATGTACAGTTGGACTCCTCATTGAATGTAAAATTCCTTGCTTGAGGGTGAAAAAGCATTGAATTCGCAAAATGATCCAAACTAATAACTCTTTGGCCTAGGAGCCAGGCCTGTTATAATGAACACACCCTGTGTGGCCCTCCCTCAAACTCCTCATTCGTTGGACCAAACCTCCAGTCATTCACATGCTACTGATTTCTTCATGTAGTTCATAAAACATGAATCTAAACGCAGTTATTGCTAAAAAAAAGGCCCTATTTATTCGGGGAATTAGAAGTCAGTGAAGCGGGGAAATACACTGAATGCTACCCAGTTGACCAGTCACACGGGGTGATGGCTCCATAATAGAAAAATAACAGTGGAGGTCAGTGTCTTTTTGTTTTCTTTACAGCGCGCCTTCAGTTCCTATGTTGTGTACTGGCTTTCATTTGTGGATTTCATCGCTGCTCTGTAGTGCTTTAAGGCGTGAGAAAGCCCTTTCACAACACTGCCTTTTTTTTTACTGATGGGGAGGGGGATAAGGGCAGAGAGATGCCAGGCCGTATGGAATTAATTAGCTTAAACTGTAATATTGTGATTAACTAAGAGAACGTTTTATTGTTTTCCTCAGGCGCTGGAACATTTGAAACCCTCCGACAACTGCCTTGTTGGAAAAGCACCTGAAAACCGGGAGAAGAACCGATACCGGGATATCCTGCCTTGTAAGTCGCCCTCAAATCCATATAATCTTCGGGTGGAAGAGCAGCCGCCAACAGTTTCAACGTTCACCTCTTACCTTAATCCGTCATTTTATTAGTTCCCATATTTACGATATTTACTGCTTGTTAACTTTGATTCTCACATAAGCGACGTTTATGTGAGCACCTCTCTATTGTTGACAAAACACACTGCCGAGTTGAATTGTTTAGTCTTGGCAGACCGAGACAACGGCTTATGAAAAGACAAGGACGTCATTGTATACGCTTACATTGCTAGCAGCCGTGCTCTCGGCCCTGTGCGGCGCGGCAATTAAGTGAAACACATCCCATTATGCGGTCATACACTGCTGTTTGTTCTATTATGAATCAGATTACATGACGCTGGTGCGTTTGACCTTCCTTCACAGAGCTTTAACGTTACGTCTTGATTCCTCTGTGGTTTGGCTGGCAGGCAGCGAAGCTCCTACATCCGTAGCCAAGCGACCGTGTTCAAACTTGCCAAGCGACTGTGTTTTGTTTTAATGATAAGGTGAAGAGGAGGTCATGCTAGGTGTTAGTCAAAACAGAGCATGTCCTTGTAGTTGTTGTTAAATTTACCGGTCTGCTGTGAAGGACACACAAAGTGTTGATTTGCTCTGCCTGACATCCCGTTCCTCAGACTTGCTCTGGTGGTCTCTCCCCTTACCCCACCCCTTCCAACCGGGGGAGGAGAGGGAGCCCCACGCGAAGCGTTAAAAAACGCCAGGCGCCCCACAATGTGGTTCTTCATGTACCACAGACCGCGCTCGCCTGGATGCCCAGTTTGTTTATTATCTCGGCCGCTCACTGGCCTTCTGTTCTGAATAAAGAGCAGGAGATCGCAGGGTGTGAGGCCCCAGGGTCTTAACTGCTGTTATTACTGGACGCAGTTCAAGGGGCGCGCACATTCTGCAGGAAGCCCGATGCCACCCATTGTGGCGGTAATTCCGCACACATTTCGCTTGTTGAGAGTTGATCACCCACCCCCAAACCCTACTCCCCCCCCCCCCCCCCCCAAAACCCCCGACCATGTTTTCATGCCGTTCAAGTGTGTTTTCACAGGCAGTTGCTCACGGTGTACAACATGTAGAGCTGGACCATTTGCCGGGGCTTAGCTGGAAATCTTAAAGCTACAGGAATGCTCCCGCGAGACGGGCGGCTAACTCGCCCAGCTGCCCGCTGATCTGTGAGTGAGGCGGCGCAGCAAGCTACTCTACGGCCAGGGGGGATACAGCAGAACATTACTTCCCCATCCATCACATCACACCTCACCCTGGGCTTGCTGCTCCTGCGCTATTGCACATTTTCCAGATTGTTCTGGCCCAGAGGAAAATCATTGTTAGCATAGCATATTCATTACACATCTCTGGAAATTCAGCACAAGTTTTGTATTGTTTTCTAGTTAAATTGAGGGCCATGTTCCGCCAGTAAGGTAACTGCCAACCACCTCGTAAAAAAAGGTATAACTACCCAAAATCAAATTTCGACTTGGTGTTAACTGTGCAAGTCCTTTTTTCATTTTCCATTTTAAAAACAGCACCAGGGCACTATCGCTCGCTAATGAAAACAGCATTTCATGCTTTTGAATGAATAAATATGTTGCAAAACAGTCTTTATAAGAGGAAGACTACTTCTGGTTAATGTTACAACTTCCATATACATGTACTCTACCCTGCCAAGAGTACTGGAAGTCTTGTAGTTTAGAGCAAAACGTGCTTTTATTGCGAAATTTAAGTCCACCTTTGGCTCAAATAACCAATTAATCCCCAAATCAATCCCTGAATTTGTTGCCGTGTGGTGTTCCAAAACTGCCACATAGAGAACAAAATGTACCCTGGGCAATTGTGCTGCAGCTACTTGTATTTTGAACCATTTATTGCAGAAGCATTTCTGTCATTTCATATGGGTAGGCTGTTACATATGTTTGGATAGGGATTTCACGTGGCAACTCGACCTTTCGTCCCCTAACCTAAAAAATCCAAGACCAGCTCAGTTTCACAATATTTCCAAGTGCCTATGCCTACCACATCACCTTTCAGTCATTGTACTTCCTAACTAACTAGATAACGTAGTAAGCTAAAAAACCATGAAACCTTTACTATTGAAATAATGTACAAACACTTGGCAAGCTTGTATATCATGGTTGAGGGTGATGTATACTAGTTACAAGAGGCCCTTTTTCAGAACTTTAGATTCTTAGTGACGGGAGCCTTTCGTGCCTTTTGGTCTTGCGCCGATTCCCTAAATGCCACGCTCTTTCTTTCTGCTCCCAGATGACAAAACGCGTGTTCCAGTGGGAGAGACGCAGGAGTACATCAACGCCAGCTACATCAGGATGCAGGTGGGGCCCGAGGAGTTCTTCTACATCTCCTGCCAGGGCCCTCTGCCAGGCACTCTGGACAGCTTCTGGCAAATGGTGTGGGAGAGCCGGTCGGACGTCATCGCCATGATGACCGAGGAGGTGGAGCGAGGTCGGGTCAAATGCCACAAGTACTGGCCGGACAGGTTGGACATGCCTTTGGACACTCCCCGATACCAGCTGTCCCTGGAAAACTTCCAGATTCAGGACTACTTCCAAATAAAGATCATCAAGATGGTGGAGAAGGAGGTGAGCTGAAGTCTTACGCACATGGGCCTGTCATTTAGGTGTGATTTGAGCTCATGAGCTTAAATAAACACTGTCAGATGAAAGTACTGCCCTCTTCGTAATTTTTTAGGTTTTTATTTATTGTGTCATTCAACCCAACATCCAAGGTTAAGGTGAAGGTTTCAAAGCTTGGGTTCATAAATCACAAATGTAAAAAAAAGGTGTTTGGATACTTGCGTAAGAATACGCAGTACATGTTGAAATGTAAATATGATTAGTCTTTGAGGAATTAGATGCAGCGAGACTTAAAAACAAGCTGGGAAACAGGATCTGCTTTGGGAAAACCATGGATTAAAAGAGGGATTCTTGTCAAAGGATATTAAAGACATTAAAAGAAGGGAAATTAAAGAGTAGAGGAAATGATGAGGTAATGTTTACAGTGCTGTGTGTGTGCGCATGTGTTGAGGGGGAGGTTTAGGTGTGGCTACAACAAGAAACTACTCTGTTTAGAGAGTCTCTTACATCGGTCTTGTTTTAACTATTTAAGGTAGAGATGACTCAGATACAGGAGAGCATCACGGAGACATTTTGACAAACGTTCTGCATTTTAACTGCACAGATGTACAGATGTGTAGGGTATGAAGACCGTGGTTGGGCATGACTGTTGTTTTGTAGCCGTGCAGCTTGCACAGGTGCCTGACCGCAGTTTGGGCCTTTTCAGACCGGAGACACGCACATGGTGAGACACCTGAAGTTCACCACCTGGCCGGACCACGGCACGCCCCACTCCTCAGAGCAGCTGGTGCGTTTCATCCGCTACATGAGGGCCGTGCACAAGCAGGGCCCCATCACCGTGCACTGCAGCGCTGGCATCGGCCGGGCCGGCGTCCTCATCTGCACCGACGTCATCCTCGGCCTCATCGAGAGGGACCTAAGTGTGAGCCGTCCTGCTGTTCATCCCTTTGGCCCTGACTCGCCCAAGATGTCCAATATGTCTGCCTGTCCCTCCTCACTCACTCAGGAGTCTGTTCTGTTCTGTCTGTCCAACTCCCCTGACTAACTTATTGGCCTAGCATGTCTTTTTGTCTTTCTGTCTTCTATGTTTGTCTTTTCTCATTTAAGGTGTCTGTTCTGTCTTTCCATTCTGAGTTACTGAGGTCTGTTCTGTCTATCTGTCCATAACTCACAGAGAAATCTGTCCTGTCTGTCTGTGCACCCTCCCTGACGAAGTTAGTGGTCTTGAATATCTGTTTGCCTTTTCTCCCTGGACCTGACTCACTCTGTCTGTCTGTCTGTCTGTCTGTCTGTTTGTCTGTCCATCTTCCCAGACTCCCTCAGTGGTTTGCCCTGTGCGTCACCTTTAACAGGTTCACTCTGTCTGTCTGTCTGTCCTCCTTGACTCACCCAGAACACTTTCCATCTCAGTCCTCCCTGACTATCAGGGGTATCAGGAGACCCTGCATCGAATCAACATGCACATACATCTATATGTAACACCCCTCCTGTCCTGTCTCCGCAGATTAATGTGAGCGACATCGTAAAGGAGATGAGGCAGCAGAGATACGGAATGATACAGACAAAGGTACACTTCAGAAGAAATACTCCTTTCACTATAACTCAAACCGACTCCGCGGGATCAGCTATGAAAATATACCAGATATTTTATGTTGAACCATTTTTCATCCCAAAGCCCCTCTAATTACTGCATACGTATGCCTGCGTGGAGCCAGACCCCTTACGACTCAAGCCATTTCCCAGCTAACTGCTAATTAAATATATAATTTCTAATTTAAACATCCTTTAATTAGTCGTCCAAAGGGATCTCCACTTACTTCACCGCAAAAAAGAAGTGTTTGATTTTCCTTCCACTAAATATGATATATAGGCCTTAATAAATCCAGCAGACAGTGGGCCATTATGGTGCGATACTTTAATAATGGAATTGCCATTCTCTCTGATTCTAGGAACAGTACCTCTTCTGTTACAAAGTCTGGCTGGAGGTGCTCCAGAGCATCCTGCTTCTTCACGGTAACCGCTGGCAACAGGAGAAACCCTTGTGAATCAAATCCATTTTCCACAACATTGCCCCCCTCCCTCCAGTTCCCCAGGAAGAGACTTTATTTGTATTTTATAGGTACATATCTATTTGTATATGTTTTTTTTTTGTAATTTGCATTTAAAACTCGAGACTAAAACCGAAGTGTGTTGTTTGTAATTAAGGTAAACTGGCTTTGCAAATCGATCATGACTGATTAAATTTTTTTTTGTATTATCATTTGGATATAAATCCGAAATAACGAGTAGAGATTTCACGCGTAGTGTAGCGTCTTTGTGTGTTCTGATTTACGTGCTTATGTTCAATGTTTGACCCAGAGCACTGATCAAATACCCTTTTGGGGCTCTTAGTCACCTTGCCTTGAAAGTTTAGACGGAAGGAAACTGTAAGTCATTTGAATTCAAAATGCGATTTTTCTTTCAATTGTAATGTGAAATCACCTTGTGAATTTAAATTTAGCCTGTTTTTTTTTACGTGCATTTTGATTTACAGCAGTCATTTACGATATCTTACTTTCGAATTCCCTGGTACTATTGTAACATCTTAGAGTACATGTTCTGTTGTATGTGACACATATTATGTGAAAGTTCAGACCATTTAATTATTTGATTTAAACTTAACCTGCTGGTTTTCATAATGGTGAATTAAGTGCTTTTTTTGTTCACGAAAAGATTGTTCACTGGTATTTTGAAAAGGGAATGTATACTTTTTTTGGTTTGTCTTCAATGCATCCATCAGATCTCCATGGATACCGTCACTAGGTTGTATGACAGCTACCAAAAGGGGAAAATAATGTGCCTTAAAAGCTATCAAAGTTTGTGCAGCTTTTTACACAGTTTGCAATAAGACTACATTCCAGAGGTAAAGGCAATTGTATAGTCTGTTTGAGCAACATCAATGAACAACAAAAAAATCTATGGATGGTATTGCACATTTATTCAGGTGAGATTAACTAAATAATTTCACCTCACCAGTGGTGACCTGCTCAGATATTTGCAGCTTCAAACTTGCGTTTGCAAAATCACACAGATCATTTTAAGGCGTAAGCAAGTCAACGACATGGGAACTGTTTGCTTTGTCTCCATTAATAAACATATAGCATTCCATCCCATGCAGTGATTCTTGAGTATGAGTTACTGACAGAGATGTTAATATTCCGATTTTTATATGGCATTGTTCCTAATACACTGCTTTTCACAGCTGTTTTTGAATTACATTTATATAGTCATACTGCATACAACCTGCTCGTGGACTGCATAATTTCACAAGACCACACATTCAAAACTGTTGAATGATTGCCTTTTTGAGTATGTATTTAACTTTTGCAGTCAAAAATAATCATGTTCTTCAGATCATGCGAATACCTTGTCCTTCATTTATGTATGATGTATACAACTGAACCATGTATTCATTATTAAACCTGATTTCTGTGCTATGCCGGGCTGTACTTACTTATTCACTGTAGATACTTTATGAGTCATGCCTACTATGATTTTCGCTTTTTCCAACATTATGAAATAAATTTGCCATACATAATTTCATTTCCTCGACTGTACTTAGTGTAATTTAGGTGTGTGACTTTTGGTCTGAACATCAGTTGTTTTAAGTGTATATATTGAACAATGAACCTATTCAATGCAGACCATAATATCAATATATAGAGTAATAATATATGCTGCATTATAATTGTTTTGATTGGTTAAACACATTTTGAGGACCACTGTATGACTGTAATGATGCCTGCAGGGTAGGTTTGTAGGGGGAACTGGATAGAGAGTAGGCTTTCCTGAAGTGGACTAGCAGCTGGGAGGTTGTGTGGAATAAATTATGTGAGAAATAGTTAAGGAAATGTATAAAACTGACCACAATTTTTTTGTTTCCTCAAGATGTTCAGAGATCGACCCTGGCCCAGAATTTTAATACCACGCGTGGTTTCTGGTAAAAGGGGCAATTGTTCTCTGGCCCACAGAGGTGAACCATGAAGGATGTCTGAATTTAACATTTTTGAATTTCCGTCTTCCTCCATCCCCAGAGTTCCCCGTGTGCTCAATGCCCCACTGAGAGTCTGCTTAAAGATGGAATCGCTGCCATGTGAGATGATTCGTCACCTCACATGGAATACGCATAAGTAAGGGAAGGCTCGACGTGACTGGATCCTGAAAGCTTTGCGGCTCAGGAGGCGTCGCATATAGCAGTTATGGGGAGTGAGGTCTCATTGAAACAGGAATGAGAATAACTACTACACATAGTATGAGGGATTCAGTGTTTTGGACCAATCACCGCATTGGCTGTGGAGAGAAGTTTTTTTTTTGATTGGTTCAAACAACCATCGTTTATGTACACACATTAAAGTTTGGATGCAACAAGTTCTGAAGGTTAGTGTGATAAAATAAGGTTGACGGAAGGATATTTGTCAGTTTCAGAGTGGTAGGCCTATGGTATGACTGTTTAATTGGGTGAACAGTACTGACTAAATGGAGATTGTAAGGTACAATATTTTGTGAAGAAAGTACTTTGAGGGTTGGGACTCACATCAACAATCAGCAATGCGTAACACCAAACCTGAGACTTTCTATCTGTAGATCAATGACACTTTATTACACTATAATGCTATTCTAGTTTAAAGTCAATTTAAGGTTCCTTGTTGAAAAGCTGTAACCATTCTTATTTTAAATACACTCAATAAAATATTTTATTAATGATAAACTGAAACAATTACAAAACTGCCTCAGAACAATCTGAATGACAGCAACTATAACTTTAATTGGAATTTTTAAAAGTAAATACTCCATGTACATTTTTCTGACATCCACTTTTTCTATTCCCAAAGTCTGTTTTACCTACAGGTGTAGATTACCATTTACCTCTGCTCCCGTTGAGCTCCCTGCTTCTGGCACGCTCAACATTTTTCTGTTTCACCACCACACCCTCACTTCCTGGCTCACCTGCTCTCACCTTAGTGAGCTCCAGGCCCTTCTTTCTCACCATTTCAACCTCTGCCTCAGTTCAGTTTCTAAGCTGTCAAGACATTTTCCCACAGGATGTCACCTGCGGAGGTCCTACCTTCTGTCCTGCTGTCCATTGTCCAGTCCCAACTTCTCATGGCCTTCATCGTTCTCCATTGCTGTCTCACTGGCCTGGATCGTGAATTAGAAGCAGCACTCAGCTCACCTTGCTGTTATTTTTTTTCCGGTTCCAGTTTTCCCAGGTCAGCAGCTCACTCTGGGACTGACTGGACTGTGTCTCTGCTCCTGATGAGTCCATGGAATTCAGTTCTCAGGGTCGCTAAAGGCCGTTGATTTGTTCCGCCTGCTCCATGGCAAACAGCCAGCTGTTTCCTCCTCCTTTGCCAGGCAACTGCTGATGATGTCACAGCTATGAATGGTCCACTAACTGGACAACATAACCTCTGGGACTGCCTTCACTGGGTCCCATTCCCTTTTCTTTTTTCGCATGCCCTGACCTTTCTGTCTGCAACACATGTCTCCAGAATCCTAGCTGAGGCTGCAAGGCCTCACCTGACTGCCAAGCCGCGGACTCCACAAGCACTTTGTTCTCCTTCAGCCCTGGCTTATCCGTTCACTTCTATAACACTCAATCAATCAACTTTTCTTAATCTTCCATTAGCCACACATTGCCCTGTTCACTTGCAATACAATTATTCTTCCCTAAGCAGTGCTGCAAATACTGGTAGTACATCACCAGTTCTACATACCCGTAAACACCTATACAGTGCTCAGTTAACTCGCGTTTCTTTACCATGGTTCCTTGTGTAGAATTTGTGTAAAAACACAGCCTTGTTTATTAAATATAATTCTAAAAATTATGGAATTCGTCAAAAGTTATGGTAGATTCTTTCTGTACTGCCTCACTAATATACAAAGATAGCTAATCTAGTAGATAGTGAATTTCCGTCTTTTGTTTTCTCTTTCTGAAATGTTCTGGGTGAAATTGACAAGGTAATATTCCGACCGTTTTTCCTGTTTTCTTGGTTGAAAATGGTCTGGGCTGTCACGAAAAACCACTATATAGCTAACCTCTCTGCAGTCATCCAAATTGTACATAATAAGTCCCAGGACAGTTTGCTGTAGAAAAACGTGGTTCATTTGCCTACAATGTAATTTATGTTTTACAATCTGTTTTAATTTACTTGATATGCAACCATGACATGATAAGATGCAATGTTAACAGTTTTTTTGGATTTTTAAAATTATTAGCTTAGCCATAAGTGCATGACTGGGTAAGACTGCTGTGACGCGTGCGTATGCCAATCCTCGAGAGTGACAAATTCTGTTTTACGGCCAAACTCACAGCACGAGACATAGAATGTCTACTGTGATTTTACTGCAGAGTAAATACTGTGTTTCATAGAGTCCTTTGTGACTGCATGGAAAGGGTTGGAGCTGATATCCAGGAGTCAGAAATCATTAACAGTCAAAAATGAGGCCCTTAAATTATTATGAAGGTTGCTTAACCAGCAACCCCAACAATAAAACTTGTGTTTTTTGTTTTGAAATGCGCTGACCCAAACAAGTGGGAATTTTTCGAGTTCATTTATTTCCATACCTTAAAATATAGTATTTTCCGATCTTTACACAGAATCCAGTGTTCCGTTCAGCTGGGTTGTGGATTGTATGAGTTGTTCAAAGGCTTGATAGAGGGGCCTACTTGCAAGAGGATCGTTTCCTCAAAATTTGACTACTGTTCCCCCCTCCACAATGGTTCCTGAATTTTATTTCTGGAATCCAAGGGGTCCATCTGGTCCGAATTTGCTCTCATGTTCACTTGCAAATAAGCCAGAATGTTTTCAATTAGTCAAGACCAATACTGCTGCTTTGTGTCCTCACCAGTATGCTTGTATTTTTCAAAAGCAATATTGCCTTCCAGTGCCATAAACTGTCATTTAGTTCCCTGTCTGTTGACGATCCACTTGCTGACCGGTTGCCCAAGCTGAGCACCGATCCGCTTTAAAATCGTGAATACGCTGCCCATTGGCCGGATCATTGTTTTACCCTGATGTCAGAGAGACAAACGTCAACCTGTTTTTTTTTTTTTTTTTTTTTTTTTGATAAACCGCTTCACTCTGAGGTCGGATCTTCTGCCTGACTGCCAACGGACACAATAAAAAATGGAGACTGAATACTTTCATTTAGCTGTGAAGCACAGAGGAGTGGATACATTGGAGTGGTAAAGTCATTCAGAGGAACAGTTAGGAAAGCTTGTGATTTACAAGCTCATGGAAAGTGTACAAATGATCTCACAGGCTCCTTGTAAATTCAGTGACGGCTGGGATCATAGCACAGTGCATACATGATTTTTTTTTTCGCAAAGTAAAAATAACTCGCACAATATAGGCCTCATCCATGCGCACTCAGACACAAACGGGGAAAAAATGACGGTTTACTACTGATCACGGTAGGGCAGCTGCAAGCACTTTCAGAAAAAGTGCAAAAATGTTAATTTTCTCCATGGTGATTATGCACGATCCAGCATCACATATGTTTTCAAAAACCCGATCGGCGCATTAATGTTCATTTTTAGAACTATTTCCTCATTAAAGTGGTTGCGTTAATGTGCTAAGTGGCTGCTGCAATTAAAAGTAGACTCAGGCACTGTTTTCACTGTGAGGGCCTGGAATTCATCACCTTGTTGGGACGGGACGCTGCACCATGGGAAGTAAAAAAAGAAACATCTAAACGATCACTTGGAGATTTTTGTAGAAAGAAAGATGCAGACACAAAATGTGAAAATAAAACTGAGCCAAGACCAGTTTTTTCCACTTATTCTTTTGGAGAGACCCAAAAACCTACCGGAGTTGTACCGGACAAGCAACAGACATGTTGAAAACAGGCAAACAGATATTGGTGTTGGTTCCAGGAGGGCCGCAGTGTTGAATGAGTAGCCTGCGCATGAGTAATGGTCTCCCACCAGCACTGAGCGCGCTCTGCTTCCTCACCTTCTTCCAGAATGCCCAAGTGCCAGCATTCCATGCTTTCATGAAAACAATGGGTTGGAAACAACCATCCAAACCAAGAAGCACAACTTAAACGAATGCCATACAATGACAGTTATAACCATGGCAGATTTGAATATTGGCAAACAAATTCAGTGTAACATTGCCTTTATTAATTCGACTAATTTTCCAAAATTAGTCTAATTAATTTAGAGAACATGAGCCAAGCCCAATTTCCTGCATTGTTTTGTACGTTTCAGTACTTCATAAATATCCAGTCCTACATCTGTGGACTCCAACAATTTTGAGCAAATAATCTTTTTGAATGTAACGTTTCAAGGGTGAATATCCTAGAAAGGATCCAATTTTGATGATGAAGAATGATTGCCATTGGAGGCCTTTAACGATACGATACTTCTTACAAAATTGTAGGAAACCCTGGCTTCTCTTGTCTACACAGGTGCTAAGAATTGTAACATTAAGTATAGTACTGGAGTGAATTATAAACTTTCCAACACTGTAATTCTATTCAACAAACATTGACCCTGTGCCAACTTATTCTACCTATGTATTTCTTTCAGGAAAGAAAAACATTTTAATTAAGTGTAGGGGTCCTCCTTTTGATTCTGGTTACAGTCTCCTCTGTACTCACTTAGCTTTAATTACACATTTTATGGCTGTTCACAACACAATTTCTCTTAGGGTAATCTGACAGTTTCCAGTGAAAGTCACATAAAGAGGCCAATCAGTGAAACGGGTGACTTCTATGCTATGCGCGGAGTAAGAAGGCAGGGAGAACTGGTAATAAAGACACAATGGCCTTGCGTCTGAAAGGGGTCTGGCCGGTGAATGGGAGGCCGTAGTGAGAGCCCGCGCTGTAGTGGGGCAGCTGGCGGCAGTGTGGTGCTTGTGTGTTTGTTTTTTGACATTGTTCTTTGTGTGAGGCCCCGTCGCGGTCGCTCCGGCGACAGCAGAGTAATGCACAGAAGAGCCATTCATGCCGTCTGAATGGGAGCGCAAACTGTGGGCTCTGCTATTTAAGGGGGGGAGAGTATGAAAAGTCAAGAATAGCCAATTATGGTGATAAGTCTGTCTTCTGGGTTTTCGTTCTAATTATGTTGTGCTGGAAGAAGTGGGGGGGGGTGCTTCCTTGATGACCAACACATTTCAAGTTTTCAGTCATCATCTTAAGCTCTCAGGTTTCCTTTGAGCACTTTGTGTGGGGTTTCGTAGTATGGGTTTGGGAATTTACGTTTGACGCTTTTTGTCACTTTCGCAGAGATTGGTTTAAACCTGGCTCTGTGTTAACAATACCAGCATCCTGTCAACAGAATCACGTTAAGTCAAAACAGTGTGCCTCATGATGTGCTTCTTGTAGGTTACACGTATCACTGAAATGGTACAGAAATAACGTATATCAATTAAAATAAATATCATTAGGATTTTTTTTGTGTGGCGCGCTCACGGCTTGAGGTAAACAGTGCTGAGGTCATTCAGGTCATTGTTTGGAGCCTCTTGTCAGTACAGTTTTTGAAATGACTTTGTCCCACATCACTGATTCGTACTACAGGGGGTACATCGAGAGTGGGGTTCTTGCAGGACAACAGTCTTTCAGCCGAATGATTGATCGTTGTGTATTTGCATGATTGCAATTAGTGGGGATGACTGGACCGTTAACAAATCCTGATGGGTCTTAATGCACTCTGCTCAGCGGATTATCATCAATCCATATTTCATCAGAGGCAAAGACACAGCCCCAATTAAGGAAATAAAATCCAGCAAGGCGACGTAGCCGTGCAACAGAAGCGCGGGTCATGTGAAGCGTCGGGGGATTTGCACACGTGATCACCCGCGTGATGCGGACGGGTGCCCACCAGTTCCACTTTGTCTTGCCCCTGGAGTTCAGTGTGCTTCTGAGGATGTGTTAAGGCCGACAAAAGAAATGTCCGGTAACAAAAACTAAGGTGGAAGTAGTTGTCCATGGTACTCCCTTAGGGTGAAAAACAGCTGTTAAATGAATAGCTTGAGCGTTATTGTAAGGAGTAGTTTACTAGTGGCGGGTAAGCTAAGGTTTAGACAGACAGGTGTTGCATTGGCCATGGGAATGACATCAGCTCCTATCACCCTCCTGGCACCCACCTAAACCTATCTGTTTGACACTGCTTGGCCCTGTGTCTAGCTCTAACTGATACCTTAATAGTAGCCCTGCTTACTTGGCTAGCAGAGTAGGTAATCCACACACAGAAGGGCCTAGTGGAAGGGCGTTGGACAGTACCTTAATGGAGCAATCTCTGACTGTCCCCACCCACAGGAAGTACAGTAAGGAAGCACAGTGAAACTGTACAGTATGTACAACATACATTTATGTTGTTTGCTAGTTTGAATTTTGTGACAGCCTTCGAAAGTGTGGCGTTTCAAAGACTATCAAGAATTTTTGCTATATATATACTATCAATTATATTGTCAGCTGGTATAATATTTCTTTGCAATAATAATTTATCATTTGTTTACATTTCTGAGACGTGCCATGGATATAGTGTACAAACATAGGGATCTAATCCCATAATAACTCCAGTTACCAAATATGTATGTGGAGGTAATCAATGAACAAAAACAACATGTAATAGGCAACTCCTAGGGAAACAGTAGCGCAGTGGAAATGCCAGTGTCTTTTAAAGTCAAACAGAGTCAGTGTGGGGCTAATATGGATCATATCAGCATTCTATCAGTGCAAAGCATGGGCCACCCTTTGAGAGTTAGTGTAAGCTTAAACATTTCATTGTGAGAGTACTTCTCACAGGTACTGTAACAATACCTGAAACAAAAGGCACCGCTATTACTCTGTGTATTATGTGTCAGTATGCGTCATACTGCTAATAGTGTGAGGGTGTGACCACCGATACCCGCATAGCACGAAGTAGATGCCCAAACCTACTTAGTATCGGTTGCTTAGAGGCAAGGTTGAGTCTGAGATACTGAGAGATAATTTATGACAAAGCTGTCTTCCCTCCCCGGCGATAATCCTCGCAATGGAACCGTAAGAATTGTATTTATACCCAGTCATATGTAGACGTCATATAGCAAAAGATGGAACTTTCCAGAGAATGATTATGATTGATTCTTCTTGGGAGGTGAGAGACATTTGAAGGGATGGTATCATTAATGCCATTATTAAAATTGGTTGAGTTGTAAAATTCATGAAAATACAGGAATAAAAATATTGTTTGTACAGTATTGGAGTTTCTCTTTACACATTTCACGTTCTTAAGTTAATGAAGTATTGCGCTATCATGTTCAAAGATAGCTTTGAATCATTAAAAGCAAAGAACTGGAATTTTACTGAGAAATTTAAGTCCAATTATTCCCCTGTTATCTTTAAGGTAAAATAATCACTTGTTTTAAAAGCAATGTGATACACAGCTGTGCCCTGTGGCCCCTTTGTGTTCTGTATGTTGAAAAAAAAAAAAGGAAAAAAGCGATTGATCATTTATGATGACAAAGTGACATTTTAAAAGTGAGATGATGATTCGGATAAACACTTTCCCGAGCGTCTGAACTGAATTTGCATCCGGAGCGGGAAACAGCTTGGGGACATGAGATGTTCATTTGACCCTGGTTAGCAGCGACAGCCGGAGACATGTCGACACCGGACGCCTGATTGCTTTACTTGTGGGGAAGTCGAGGGTGTTAATTACACCATATCGGGAACCAATTATAGAATAGGATTTAAAACTACAATTCATTATTTACTATGATGGTGTATGGGCGGTGTAACTGGTACAATGGCGGACACAGGAGTAAAGGTCACGCGTGTTTTCAGACTCAAAATGCTAAATAAATTAACATTAATTTATGTTTTACATGCTTTCTCTGATGCCTTATTCATATTTATATTATAACGCAGGGTTTAATAGTCTTTTATCCTTGTTAACAATGAGTACATTGATGTATTCAGATTTTAATACCATTAACAAAGCGAATAGGCAGAACAACTTTCTTGGGTGTTTCCTATAGAAACTCTCATTTGATTGTCTGTCGCACCAGTGGGCAGAGGTGGTCTTAACTTAGAGAAAGGACAGGCCTCTTTTTGTTAACTTTCCTTGTAAATTGAAATTTTCATCAAATGTGTAATTAGCACCTGCTCTCAATTACATAACTTCGGTGTCAAGCTTTGGAAATAAATAAATAAGTCACGGGCGCTTATCATCGAAGATGTGCCCAAATTAGAAAACTATTAAAGTGAAGTACCAGACGCTCAGCTTCTCCAGCGAGATCATTTGTCTTCATCAAAAGGGGCTATCCTTGAACAACTCAGCGGGGGCAGGTAATTGAAAAATGCTAAGAAATGTGATCGTTAGGAGCGATAATAATTTATTACACCGAGCACGAGGAGCCTTGGGAGCCATTTGTATTCATTAATGTATATCCAAATTACATTTACGATTAACATGTGACTTTGACAGACAGCAGGGCCCGGCTTCGGGAGACACAGCTGATGAGACCTCTAATTTCGGGTCAGTTGCTCACAGCATATTAACTGTTAACATAGCGCTGGAGGCCCGCTTTTCTCCCACCGCATTTTGCCTTTGATTCGAGTTGAGTCATTCAAACTGATGGCTGCGGAGTACGACGTTGAGGGGTGGAGCGAGCTCGGCTCACAATTAAAAATTCTGCACTTTGTCAGGGAGCGCCTCGCTTAATTTAAGTTAAGATATGAGGATGAGAGGTTATTCCCTCCTTGACTAGCTCTGGCCACGCACAGATTTCTTCGCAGGACTACGTAATTTCTTTGACATTTGAGGGGAGAAGGCACGGAACTAGGTCACTGTCACGATGATAACGTCAAACCAGAATGGGTACTGCACTTGTCCGCCTGTCATTAATGAAAAGACGGAACAAAAAGAGGCATTATTGAGTGGTCTGATAGCTGGGAATTTAAATTTACCCCTAACACACTCTGTCACCGTGGAAAGTGAGTAACTTTATCAGATGTGTGCTGCCAAAGGTCATTTATCATCATTCTGACAAGTGACAGGTTCACTGCTAAACACGGCGACTGGAGCCACGGAGACAGGGCACTGAGAGAAGGCGAAATAAAAGAGCGAGACATTTTCTGGGTATTGGGTTACACAAAGGCGCAGACTGACACGCGGTGGCAAAAGGAAGGCGAGTTATTGTGCAAGATAGAAACCATAAGCTTATCAACCAATGCTCACTAAAGAAGGTTATTCATATTACTCACAAAAACTGTAGATATGTATCATGTTTTATCTCCCACCTTTGATTTCGCACTCAAGATTCCCTCTTACTTAACATTCCCTGTATAAGTCATTATAAGATAACGAAATAAAATGGTCTGCAGCGAATGGAACATCCACCAGATGTCAGCAGTAACTGTAGATTGACTAATTAAGTCAGATAATTAAGTGATTATGGTGCAATGGGGGCGACGCGCTAAAATCCATCTTCATCAAAGAGCACTTAAAGTTCCATGGTCTGTAATGAATAGAACTCAATTTGAGTGACCACAAATTTTTAGATTCATCATTTTAGTGCGCTACAAGGAGGGCCTTCATAAAACTGTTATCACAGCGTACACCAGCACACCCGCACTGCATTCCCAATGCAAACTACAACCAGGTGTTTGGGGGTCAAGGGAACTTTGGAACGAAAAGCCGGTCTGAACGAAAACGTCAGGTAGAGTACGTTTGAGCACTATCTCCATGTACTCGAACCCAACTAGAGACAACCAAAAAAAAAGGCATCGTTGGGGGAAGTTGTCTATAATTAGAGGGTGCGTGCCACCGAAGGCCAGACGTTCGTGCGCAGAGCCGATTCAGGGCTTCAGCGCTGCTCCCGGGCCACTTATCACCTGCCACAAAGTTTCCTAAAACAGAGTGATGAAAGGGCCTTTGTCTAAAACTCAAGGAAACTGCGCTGCTCACAGTGACATCACCGGCCAGTCAACGGAACAGAGAGAGCCTGTCTTGTGTAGGGCGAGATAACCATCCGCCTGCCAGGGGTGCGTTCTCGGGGCGTAGGTTTTCCCCATACATGGGTCAGGGTCACATGCAAATGGGTGACACGGGTTTGATGAAGCCAAAGCACACAACGCGAGGAAGAGTGAGGAACCAGAAAACTGAACGCAAACCATTATGAAAAATAACATTAACTATCGGTTTATATACAACATAACGTGCTTTATTTGAAATTTCCGTAAGAGTTAACATTCAAAATTGTTCATTAGAACCATGTGAAAACTCTTAATCCATAATTGGTTGATGTTACAGGAAAGAATGACATAATGTGACCTTAAAATCCAATGCAGACACTTCGACTTTGGAAAGGAACGTAAACATTATAGATGAGTGTTTGATTAAGACAAGCCTTTCCTAATTGCGACCCAGACACGCACATAATCAGACCCTTTTGCGCAAATTGTCTATGAAAAAGTAAATGTTTATTGTCTGAACATGACTGGTTGTGTGTCGTATTTGTTCATTTCCAGACTCTCCCAGGGATTGTAAAATTAGATTTGTGTGAATAATTTTGTGAGTTCAATATTCTAATATTTCTTACTGATATATACAAGGACATGCAGAAACTGGTAATCTGTCCCATGATTACTTTTACACTTTAAAATTTCTCCTCATTTTTTAAAATTGAAATATTATTTAACTATTATTAAACTATTATTTAGACCTTCTTATTACAAATAAATGTATAATTAGTTATTTTGGCTTCTATAGCTGTGAACATATTTCCCATTTGCTATAGACACATATAAATATATATCTAAGTTATATACTGAAGACAAATGCTATTAAATTCTGTCTGACAAAATATAGAAATAAATGTTTTCTAAACGACCTTAGAGAGAGGCAATACAATAATTCCTAAAGTTGCACAGCATTCTGGGATCTGTGTGCATAACAAATGAATACCAAATGATAACTAATGTCAGTGATGGGGTCGTGAACCAGACCACCAATAAAATATTCTGCTAACAGATGCGAAATGATTACAGATGGCTTGGTGAACGTGCAAAATTAATTTGGTGCATTTTTTAAAATCCAGACATATATGGACACCCCATGTTATAGGCAAAGTTGAATACTCGGCCCCAATCTTTACAGAAAGCCGTATTTGAATGGTATATGATTTCCTGAAAACACAGGCATTATTGTGAATATTACACTCGAGCGTTTGACCAGTAGATGGCGCAAAAAGGCCTTGAGGCTGGTTTCTTTTTTATCAATAAGTATTTCTCCTCAGATGGTGCAAGCAAATGTTAGATAAAAAGACCAAGGCCAGAGAAGTGGCAGTACCTAGGCTTGAGGCTATAATTACAGACGGATCGCATTTTTCACCTGATGGCAGGGTAAATGTGTTATCGCAGCAGCAATGAGGAAATCAACCTCCGGCCTTACATGCTGGATTGCAATTTAATTGTATAGTGAAACGTCTCAGTTTATAGACCTTGTTTCTCCCCTGCTGTAGTGACACTCACCTTATGAATTGCATACTTTTTAGTGTGTTTCTCCTCTGAAACCACCGGTGTGTATTGTTGGGTAGTAACTGAGTACATATTATCTGGATTAAGTAGCAAGATGAATGAAGTAACTAATGATCAGTTTATAAATGGCATGATTGTAGTAGAGTTACCTTTTTTAAAGATTACATATAATTGTTTTATTTAATTGTTGGTGACCTATTTCAACCAACTAGATACTTCAATTCTGGGGAAAGATGACAAATGAACTGTACTCAGATTTGTTGAACTCACAGTTGTCTGTAATCACATTTTGTTAAATCATTTGTTTGAGCATTGTTTTGTGCTTTGATCTAAAAGTCACTATTCAATAATGGAAAACCAGATCCCTGCCAAATAAATCTTATTATAACACTGATATTTATTTAAGTGTGACAGAGCATAAACTATTTATTGAACTGTGGGAACTTGTAAGGAGCTTAATTGTAAGTGCAGCATAACTGTGGTATGTGGTTGATGGCTGTCAGAAGTATAGCGCGGATTTAAAATGCTCTTATTTTGAATTTCTATAACGTGAAAGCGAACAGAAATAAGCTACAGTTATGTTTTGACTGATTCCATAGAGGATGGAAACGAGTAACATGACATGTTTTTTCTCACCGCTGGCACTGCTGTCACCCCATCATTAATAACTGACAACCCCTCGCATAAATAGCGCTCTTGAAGCATTTGAACCTGCTGTCATTTTAGCGCCGTCTGCGGGAACCGTTGAAAGAGACAATACGAAACAGGAGCCTCCCGCAAACACGAAGAAAGGTCCCTTCTTTTGGATGGGAAATCAGCTAAAATTACAGGTACAGATAATTCATCATTGGCCGAATCAAAAGACTACGCTGTCGCCTCCAGTAGCCCACTAAAGTTTCACTCGCACAGAGGTCGGTTATTTAACTTCTCGGAGACAATGCCGGGAGAGTAGGCGACGGTTTTTGTCCATTTCTTTCACCGGTAGTTTGTTAGCTGGAGTTATGAAAGAAGCATCGGAACTGAGGTAAAGACACACTGCATGTTTGTTACGTGTGCTTCACGGTTTGCCGTTTGTAGCAACTTCGTAACAGACTTTCTTTAGGCCTTGGCGCCGGTTTACTTAGTCCAGCAAGGACATAAATTACGCAGCTGAAAGGAGGAAAGGCATGGCGAGGGAAGCCCAGGTGATGTGTTTTTACACATGGAATCCCCCTACATCTCTTGCCAGCTTGTTACATTTTCCAAGCTCTCAGAGAAATATTGTTTTCTTAATCATACTGCTTACGTTTGGTCAGGCCCAGTCATTTAAGGCAAGTCTTTGAAATAGCCCCCCCACCCCCTCCCTCCTAAAATCCCAGCCAACGTTTTTGAAGCCAGCCTGGGTCAGCCGGTCCTTTCTTCGGAAGGGTTTGTTTTTCTACCTACAGTATGTATGTGCTCGACACGTGCCACTATTTCAGCTCTGCATTAAATATTATTGTGTCCTACCTTGCTAAAAAGCTAATGCTGCTGCAGTATGTTTGACTACCTCTTAAAATGTTCTTTGGAAATTTTTAAATGAAAACTTTAGCTTTTTAAATGAAAAGGACAGATGACAACTTAAAAGGCTTAAAAGGTATCCAGCTAAATTGCAACCCCCCCTTGATACTCCCGTAGGGCCTGGAGTCGTACCGTTACTGTGTCAGTACTGACTGTGACCCGCATCCCAGCAGTTCAATGCTTAATTGGCCATAATTCACCCAGGGAGAGAAGGACGTTTTCACTCAGCAGTACAGCTTTGTGGGGGATGCACACTGGAGTTTGTGCTGTCATATATCAATGGGATATCACTACCGTTATGACACAGACTTACAAATACAACCAGTCAACGTTGAAAAAAAAAAGATCTAGAGAAAAAATAAGTAAGTTGGTCCTGCTGCAGCAAGCTTTAAAACAAAATGAAAGTCAACGAAATCAGTGAAACTCAGTAAAATGAAGTGGTTAATGAAATATTCTGTATCACTTAGTAGAGCATAATTTTGACTGAAGGTAATTGTTGTTTCAAAGAAAAAGTTCATCAAGACCTATGAGCTGATGTCGAGTAAGAACCGTATTAATGGAACAGCGAAACCAAAAGCTTCTGTATGGAACTTTAATCAAAAATGGAGGATGACCTGAGACTGAAAGTATGTTTGGAGCTGTTCGGTTCCTAGGTCTGAGGTGAAAGTAGATCATGTCAGGTCTTCAGGTGCCACCTGGCTTGGCCTCTTTTGATTACCATGAGTTCAAAGCAGCGATCACACTGTGGCACAAAGACAGCCACTGGCTACTTTGCTGCTTTTGCTCGAAGGATAAAAAGGCAGCAAATCATATAGGAAATTAAAACGTTTCGTCCTTCTGAGCATGGAACGTCCTGGCAGCAGCTGCTCCCATAGACATGCCCTCGGCCATCTGCTACATCTCCACCGAAATATTAATAATCATATTCTCAACACCCAGGACTTCAGCCTACTCCAGGTCTTGACAAATGTATTCTCAACTCGGCTCTAAATGATACCCGCTTGGCAACCCGAAACACAGCCTTTGTTGAACAGTGCAGGCTTGGCGACGCTACAGCGGGCTTATATATCAGCAGAAATACGTCATGTCCATTTCTCAGTCTTTAATGTGTATTGGTTCTTCTCCAGGTATCTGGGTATAATTTCAAACCTTTATTTAGTTGACCTTAGACAAATTACACCTACAGTTGCGACTACAGAAGTGATCGGCACCTCCCTCGAAAGCACACCCATTTGGCGCGTCCCTATGAATACCTTTGTTTTAAAATTCCTTTCAAGTTTCATGTGGCTTTCAAGCTCAAGTATCATAACCAAGACCTCTGAAATGATATCTTGCGTTTGTCCAAACAGTACTATAATACAGATAGAACAAAAGGAGCTCACTTTAGATCGCAATTTCAGCACCTCCAGATATAAAAGTTGACCCAGAGGCCATCCTGATCCATGCTTGCCATGACTGCCAAACAAATGAGAAAATAGAACATGAAATAAGCCGGCAACTCTCTTGTGTTTGTTGGTCCGTTCTGTGAGATTGAGTCTTTTGTGTGGGGTGAGTTTCTCTTCAGCATTGGGTTTGAGTGTCCTTTGCGTATCTTTTAGGTAGGGACTGAGTTTCTCTCCTGGTTGGGGCTGAATCTCTTGCTTGGGTTTGTTTTCACTTATGTCAGGTTTAGTGCCGCTCATGTGAGTGTGAATTCTGCCATAATTGAATTTTTGTCCGGAATCTCGTTGAGACATCTTGTGTAGTGTTGAGTCTCTTTTTGTGGAGTTGAGTTGCTCTCATTTGTGGGTACAAATCTCAGTTTTGTACAACTGAGACTCTCTCCTGCATCGCGTCTACATTGTTTGGATTCCAGTAAGGGTTGAGTTTCCCATATGGGGGTGAGTCTCTCTTCCATGGGGGGTTGAGTATCTTGTGTGGGGTTTAGTCATTTCTGTTAGGTGGTCTTCTGATAGGGGTTTCATAGTGGGAGAAAATGTCAAGTCACTGCAAGGACATTGGGCATCATCCATGTCTTCTCTCCGACACACACACATACCTTTACTCCAACTTCACAAGAACAATAGAACCATGCTTGACTTTTGAATGCTTGGGTTTCCAGTAAGGGGTGAGTTTTCCCATATGGGAGTGAGTCTCTCTTCATGGGGGTTGAGTATCTGTGGGGTTTAGTCATTTCTGTTAGGTGGTCTTCTGATAGGGGTTTCTAGTGGGAGAAAATGTCAAGTCACTGCAAGGACATTGGGCATCATCCATGTCTTCTCTCCGACACACACACATACCTTTACTCCAACTTCACAAGAACAATAGAACCATGCTTGACTTTTGAATGCTTGGGTTTCCAGTAAGGGGTGAGTTTTCCCATATGGGAGTGAGTCTCTCTTCTGTGTGGGGTTGAGTATCTTGTGCTTGGGTTATGTCTTACAATCATTTACTCATGTGAAGGTTTCTGTCACAGTGAGTGCTTGCGATGCCATTGCTGTCAAAATCATCCCAAAATACAAATTTGTGCCCGTTTCATTTTTCTCAAACCCATCCACTAGAATTCATTATCATTTGAATAAACTTGTGCGGTAGTTACATTTGGAGAGGCAGCTTAGCCGATTTTGTCACTGTTAATTATGATGTTTCACGGTCAATGCATGTTGAATGAGACGTCTTTTGTTTTGTCATACTCCAATTCCTGCTATGTCCTTTTCGGATAACAAAAGATCAGTGGCACTGTTTGATCTTAAAACACATGCTTATATGCTTGCAAAAAACGCAATGTTGCCTGAGCGGACAAGTCTGCGCATACTGTTGTATTTAGTAGCTGTTACAACTTTCATCATTCTCGTCTTTTGCAGGGCTGAATTCAGGGATTACGCGCGTTCCTGTTTTAAAGGAGCCTCCGGCACCACTGTGCTGCTATTTGTGCCAAAAACAAACGCTTAATACCCCCGAAGAGTGATAGTGATAAAGTTCTCTGACGTGCATTGTTTTGCAGAAAGGAATCTCAAACACAAGCTTTAGTTTTTACCTTCAGCCCGTGTACCAACCACAGGCCTTAGCTGGTAAGTGTGACTAATTAGGTATAGAATGGTGTTTAGACGTTGTTGGGCCATTAGCGATTTACTGTCAAGAGAGGCACAGTGGGAGACGACAGGCATTGTATCGGGCCCTCGCTACCCCAGCTACTTTTCAGGAGCCTCGAAAGCATAGGCGGTCATTTGGAGAGCCATAAACAAATATGAGGAGAGCCGCTACCACTCTCAGAAACATAAAAACGCTGCCACACATTTTTAAGTGGGTAAAATTACCATTGCTCCCTTCTATTACTCACTTGAAAGCCAAAAACTGTTTGGAGCCAGTGGAAATGTGACAAATTTAATTTGGATTATTAATGGCATAATGCTTATGTAGAAAAAACAGGCATGTTCAATTCATTAATCAGATTGAGAAGTACAAATTAACTGGTACATTTTTTCATGCTGTGACTAGCCCATTATGTGGTGCATTCAACAAAAACACTTAAAAGAGATAGAGTGAAGCACTTGTCTTTATTTATATAGGGAGTTTATTTTGACCCAAGTAACAATTACAATTCTTGTTTTTCAGTACAGAACAGATTAAAGCACTTTCTTATTATAATAATAATCATAGTCATAGTGATACTTGTGCTTTGCATAGCACATATTACACGTGTTAAAGCGCTGTTAATGCATTAAAAACAACATGACTCTAAACACTCTATGTAATAGAAGTTAATAAAAAATACAATGATGAGGATGAATTTTTTTAGTGGAGAACACTGGCAATGGTAGGAGTTAAATGTTGTGCTTTAACAGTGAGTCTGAGGCTTTAAGACCAGTAACATTTTCACGGCCTGACGTCCAAAGGCTGATCATCCCTAAGCTGTCACAAAAGCTCCTCCAGGTGTGTTGGAACACTCGATGACCCAGATCGATGGAACAGAGCAGCCACTGGAGGGGTGTAACAGATTAAAAGTTCCCAAACGGAGGAGGAGGCCAGAACATGCGGGGCTTAAAATGTAATTTGAAGAATCTTGAATCGTACCCTGAATTCTACCGGGAATCCAGAGGTTGTTCTTGTCCGCCGTAAATGTTAATTCATCCGGAGGCAAATAATGCTATCTCTGTTGTAGCTCGGGAGTGCACAGCCCTTGCGGAGGGGGGGCCAGAGAAATGAAAAACGGTGTAATATCTGGAGTCTAGTTTGGAAACAGTGGCTGAGATATGCAGTGACTCATGATGAGGAAAAGGTTTAAAGCCAGCTTGGAGCATGGGGTGTTTTTTGACATGGGAATGTCTTTAGATCTCAAGAAAATAGTGCTCTTTGCCAGGAGGGCATATTAAAACTGATGAAACCACATGACCACTTCACAACATTGTTTGTTACCTACTGTGTAATGTAAGATGTCTTAGATGTTTTATCCTAAAACCCTCAAGTGACAACAATTCAGAAGTGAACTCCCTCATCTGTCAGTGTGGCATATCGTTTTTGCATAACATGGTATTAAATTAGCATAGCTAGCCGATGCAACACTGTAACACAGAGCTAGCTGGCTAACTTTTTACCTCAACTCCTTGAACTGCTCAGCAAGCTAGCTAGCATGCTAGATAAATAAACAGTGTGCAGGGCAAAAGTTTGTGTGAGATTTCTCCTGCCAAATTCTAAACTTCCATTCAGTGTTCATGGCAGCAAAAAAAGAGGTACCTGTTTTTAACCAAATGTTTTTCCACATAGCATGAAGTGTGAGAACATAAGGGTGAGTGAAACTGGTTGATCATTGATCAAGGTCAGTAGAAACTGCGATTGACAAATTTGAGATTAAATTTCTTGGCCATATCTTGCCAGTTTCAAGTCATGAAGAGGAGATCTTTTTTTTTTGTTGCAATATCACTGATATTTTTGTCTGAGGAAGTGTTATAATAGTAAAAAATGTGCAGTTTTTTGGAATCAATACAATCTATCCCTCATGTTTTGCTAAGAGACGTAGGAGAACTGCTATACAGAAGTACATGAGTGTAAAGCTTCTCTGAAAGTAAGGATTCTGAAATAGGAAAGCAGGCAGCCTCCGGGTCAAACAACACATTACATACATGTTTTTTATTATAGCCTGCAGGGGTAGATCGGTAGGTACCATTGTCTTTACTGATCATACAGTTGTTGTTGTTGATCGTACAGTTGTTGGTTAAATGCTTTTTTTGCATTTGTAGCGATAAGGATATGAAGAAGCAATATTTTGGGGTTCATTCTCAAGGGGACATAGTTGGCTGAACGTACTTCTATTTTTTTTGTGTCCATCCATATAGTTATTTTGCATCTTGCAGACTTGCCATTATTTACCTCATAAAATGATTTTTTACAACCAATCTTGAGGTGAACTAGCTTTAATTTTCTCATATATTATGCTATTCTTAAATAGTGTAGTGTAATATATAGGCACACAACCCTCATTTTGTATTTCGATCACTCTATTTTTTGGACAGTAGGGAAGATGAGAGGGTTATAGATTAAGAGGGGTGGCAGAATGGAGAAGTACCTGACCCAGGAATTGAACCCTAAGCTGTCTAGGGGGGATCAGTATGTGGGAGATGAGAGGCGACAGCACCAGTCAAAATACAGACCAAAATACAGTTTGAATAATTGTCTTCCTTTCACTGAAACTTACATAATCGTCGCCTTATTTTTAGATGAGCTACCCAGCAGCCCTGCAATATGTTTTATTTATATTTATTTTTGGCATGGCCTGTGCCTGTTCTTGTTGCAAAATGGACTTCCTCCCAAGGGGTGCAGCGGAGACGGAAGACCAACAGCGTTCGAGGCCAGTGCCCACGTATGCATGGCCTTTGATTTTTCTGAGAAGTTTCATCATGGAGGATTCGTTCAGACAGCGTATATAGAGCGTGTTCTGCAACCCATCCCTCTTTGGGGGTGGGGTGGGGTGGGGTGGGGGGTTGTGGGTGTGGGTGAGTGAGTAGGAGCAGGACTAAAAGAAGAAGCCCATCCCATGACAGCGGATCACCGAAGCAACGGAGCCAGCTGGCCTGTTATGAAACGTGTAAAAATACCACAGCGCTCCAAGGCAAACTCACTCGTAGGCCTGAAATTTACACTGGCCCATGAATAGGAGGGGTTGCACTTTGCCTTGGAGAAAAGCTTCATTGATGTTCACCGCCGGCAACCCCCCGGCCACTGTTTGAAGTGCACTGGAGCGGTGGGCCAGCTGGGAGATGCAAGCTTTTTCCACACCGACCAGACCTGGCTCACAGCGGACCTGGGCCATCCTTACGTTTCGCGTTTGTGGTGGAGAGGAGTGTGTGAAAGGGTGGAAATCCCCCCCTGTGATCACTTGTATCACAAAGGGACGGATCAAAATCAAAGGATGGCCTTTGAAGAGTTTTCAGAAACAAAACGTGAAGGAAATCGCAGCATACCGAACCCAAGCTTGGCGATCGGTATTAAAGAGCAAAAACAGGGCTACCAATTGGTAGGTCCGAACAATGCGTTCACGCATGATGCATCCTACTGTTGAGCATCCTAGAACAAATATGGACTATGCCTGTGCCAACTTAGGCCAGGAGTCCTGTGGGCCAATGTGCAGTGTGCAGTCGTGATAGTGAACACGTCATGATTGTTCAAGTAACCAAAGTCTGTCTGCATCACCTACCTCAGCGGCAGACTAGCTGCTCTGACATAACTGGTAGATTACCTTCGTGGAGAAGAAGTGCTTGACTAACTGCATACAGGTGGTACTCTCCTTTCTGGTGAACAAAGGATGTTCTAACAGTGGGATTGGTTGAGATTTGCAACCAGGTTTTCAAAACTAGCATGAAAATGGGAGGGAAAAACCTATGAACTCAAGATAAAATCAATCATGCCAAGGTATATTGACATTAACAATCAGCTAATTCATACCACATGGATGAATGATTATGCACACAATGGTACATGTGTGAAGTTATGTCTCTTGGAAAACTGTAACATTTCTTGCAAACAATCTTTCTTTGTCAGGGATACAGACAGGAAATCGAGGAAAGAGACTTAAAACAAAAACCAATGATCATTCTGACATTGACATTTCATTGGTTTTGCCTCCTCAGCAAGTGTTGCGTAACACTGTGTGTCACCACATTCATGTTTAGTATGGAAAGTGGACTTGTACTTGTGGATTGCTGGTGTGTTTGATGTTGCTGGGGTTTCTGTGGAGGGTGAAAGACCCCGGGGGTTGCGAAACCATTGGGCTGCTTCTCATGGAACAGACATCCACACTGAAACCTTACATCATATTTACAGAATTCCTTGGCGGTCTCCGGACTTTTCTTGTTGATGATTTTATCTCCAGTTTCTAGTAAATTTATTTATTTTTAATGCCTTTCAGTACCTGTTGTACCGGACCAGGGCCTCCCCTGTGACATTAAATGGTTTTTCCAGTAATTTAGAAATTTCTGGTGCTTCAGGAGGCTGTTTACCAGGTAGAGACCTAAGGGGAATGTGGTATGGAAATTTAAACAAGAATGGCCTTTTTAATGAGAAAAGGCCTTGCTATTGGATTTTAGGTTACTGTAATAACACGCTCGGTTCACAATTCTTTCTTTTGCCCGGGGCTGCCAGGAACCGAGCATGGAAATAGTGCCTCCTCAGTAATTTTTTGACTTCTTTAGCAATAGGTTTGGAAGAATGCAATCAGAAGGAGACATCTCTGGCATTTTACAGTTCGACCTTCAGTGATAAGCAAAGACTTTTCACCTACATGTTCTTGACAGTGGCACTAGTGACTTGCATCTGCAAAATGCAGATAAATCATAGCTCTTTGATGTATGATGTATATCATTTATTCAACCAGTTAAGATGTTGCCACCATATGATGCAGTGTTTTGTTTTGTAGTGTAAAAAGGTTTATAAAAAATAGGTGAACAGCCCAAGTTGAAGAATTCCTTTGCATAACAGACCAAACTTATGCTTTCATATGTGGCACTGCTTGTTTAAAGAAATCACCTTGCGTCCCATTTTATTTTCCATGTTTAACAGACATACAAAAACATGGAAATTTTGGATGGAACAATTTTGCACCCCTCCGTATTCATCACGTTTCCTAGAATGAAACATAAGGTGGCGTCGACGCTGTGGGCGAGGCCATCAAAGCTACGGACAACGCTTCTCGTTCCTAGATGCCACGCTTTCTGTGGGAGAGCTCACTCGCGCCATTTCCACATCTGACTGTAATTAATTCCCAGCAAAGGCCTCTGCCATTAATGTGACACAGGAATCCCACCAAAGATGACAGGGCTCATCCATCTTCCCTGCCGTCACCTTTACGCGAGAGGCGGCGGAGTTACTGTGAGGACCCAGAGCCGGAATGGCAGCTCGCGGCAGCCCCTGCTCCGCTGACAGACAAGTCATTTGCTTACAGTGCAGGGCCACCTCCGAGGCGAATTTATTATACTTTTCCCCACTGACATGTTATGGATTCTTTTATCTTTAAATAATGTATGAACCACTTTTTACATTTGCACATTTGTTGCGTTTATTTGCTTTGCTTTGAGATGTGGCACCCTGAGTTACATAAGTCTGTCATACCCCCCTAGCCGAAGCGGTACGTGTTAGCCACGCCGTGTTTACTTAGCGCCCCCATTTAAACTGTTGGTTCTACCACTTACTGCGACAGCCTACAAACAGCCCACAAAATTCCTGAAAATTAGCATAGCGGGCCCGATTGTTTCTGAGAGCTGTCATTTGGACATGATCCTGACAAAACTGAGTGTTGCTCTAGCTCGCTGGCAGCGGACTCTCTGGACCCGCTATTTGTGCAGAGGCCTCCGTTTTCCCAGCTCCTAGCCCCATGGGTGTGTTTTCAGCATGCCCAGCAGGTCCCTGGGAGTTCACAAAGGCTTTCTCATTCAAAGGCTGAGAATGCCAGCTGGTGTGACTGTTAAGAAAATAATGACTCTATCTGCTCCGTCGCACTGACCTGTGGTGGCAGCACACGTGATGCTCAATAACCAGAGCAGAGGTTTGTGGGAAAAAATAGACCAGGCATAGGGGGACCATAAAAAATGCCTTTATAAAACTCAGGGAGTCTGGAGAACATAGAGGAGAAAGGAAGAGAAGCAATTTATGGAACTGCTTTACCACAGTTACTCTGCAATGGGAGAGCCAGCATGTTTCAGTTTAGTTTCGCAGTTTCCCGAAAACTGACGAATCAGGTCACTTTTTTTTTTTTTGCAATTTTACGTCTTCAACCACTCTGCTTGGAAAACAATGATGGTTTTTTATCCCTCTCAAACAAAACTGTATTTAAAAATGTTTCTCTATTGTGCTATTTCTGAATAGTTTTATTTGAGTAAATATATAAGGAAATGTATTACATTCAGTGCTTGTACTCTGAGTAGGATCCCCATTAAGCTCTACAAAAGATTTTTTAAAGTCAGTTTACCCATTTTGTATTAAGATTGACTCAGAAACTAAGAACTTTGGTGAAAAAATTCAGACCACTAGTGTTAGTCATTAGCCGTCACTCCTTGTGTTTTAGCTGTATACAAGGTGTTGTAATGGGGTTTACGATATTCCTGTGATCATGACGTAATGCAAACCTCAACCAACTAATGTAATTCAGCCCACAACCAGTTCTTTTGTCTACCATTGTGATTGCTGAAAACCACTTCAAGAGAGCATGAAAAAACACATGTAGAAGATTAACGTACGTAAACGTAGGCCTGCATATGATATTAGTTGTGGCTAAAAATGAACAGTAAGGTCCAAATCAATTTCTAGCATCTATGTATTTGTTTTTTTTCCTATTTTAAGAAAAATGTCGACCCTTTACAGTGTGTTATCGTTAGTTTTACACCAACTTCACATCATTGAGGGTGCGGTTACCAGAATTGGAAATGAGTGGGCGTTTAGGAAGGTCATAGTATTTGGGAAAAGAGAAGGAAAAAAAAAGAAACTACAAGGAAGTTTATGCAAGGGCAGTAAATTACTTTGCCCTTTGACCTCGGGTATGTAGGTCAACACAAGATTAATGTTGGGCATTATCTGCAATAATAGTCACTCAGTCGCCCCAAGGCCTGCAGTGCCCACATTGTTGTCTCTGAAATTTTACATCTACATTTTGTTGGGTTAGAAGGTCCAGTTGTAATTACAATTGTCAGTGTCACAACGAACCAGTAATAACACAACATCTTGTTTTTTGGATCAAAGGAAAGGAGGCCCAGAAGGGCTTCTTAATTGTTTGCATGCTATTAATAGTACCCATGGTATCTAAGATCTGGAATGTGTTGTTGTTGGCTTGACAAAGCAATCCAGGACAAATTAATGCTCTTGCCCACAGAGCTCTCCAGTAGGTGAGTTAAGACTTTGTCGCCCTTAGCAAACATCTTACTGTCAAGACCATGCATAAAAAACATAAAAAAATGCCACTAAGTAAAGAGAAGTAGAGTGCAAAAATAAACCTCAAGAGTTTGCGTCCAAGCTCTAGAATGTTCTATCTACAGGACTTTTACATCTGCAACCTGATACCATATGAGATGAACCGGAGGTGAGAGCATTTAAGGGGTTTTAACTGACAGGATATTTGCCTTAACTATCACCATGAAGAAATGTCTTCTTGTCAGGCACGGATTTTGACAAATATGATTCTGAAGCGGGAGGGATGTTTTGTGTTACGCTTGGGTGACCGGGGTTTTGGAGACAGTACTGTAAAGGATGAATTATGATGCACAGTAGAGTTATTCCATTCACTTGTCATCGTGTTGCTTATGAGATTGATGAATACACTCATCCATTACAGCAGTGCTTGCAGAAAAGTTTTTTTTAATTAGGTGCTAACTACTGAATTTTAAAATAGACCAAAAACGAGGGCTAATCAGTTCCAGTACTGGATGCCTGGAAGTACAGAGGTTGTCTGCTCTCTTTAAACCACCATAACTTTCTCGAAATTAGAGGTTGAATTAACTCTGTATGATATATGTCTGACTCTTGTGGTCAGAAAATGTGGTTATGAAGGAAAGCCTGAAAATGATTTGCTTCTCCAATACTGGGGTTATGGTATGGAACCAACAGTAGACATGCCTCCATCTTCAAAGCTCACTTTTGTCCTTAGCTTGGGAGAGTTTGCTGCTCAGTTCTTTTTGGTGCTTTGAGTAGGTTGTACATTGTAATCCGCAAGCTTAATTCAGGACCTTTGTGAATGCTCGCCTTAATGATTTACCTGCTAATTGCATTCTGCATAATCACACGTAAAGTGCTTGTGATTTCAAACAGAGCTGTTCTTTAAGGCCTTGGTGAGAATGAGTGGAGCTGGGCTGGAAGCTGGAGCTGGGGGAGGGGCTGGGGAGGGGGGTGGGGGGTGCGATGGGGTCTGGATTTGCTCCAAATTCCACAAGAACACCTCAGAAAGGTGTGAGGGTAAAGCTGCATCTGGTTTTAAGGGACCCCTCACGGTGGTCCAAACTAAAGCCAGTGAGTGTAACCTGACTGAAGCGCCCTTGTATCGAAGTTTCATTTAACAGTAACCCTAGTGCCACACAAACAACCATCACAACAGTACCCTCTCAGTGCCCAGTAACCGGGGGGCTCCGAATGAGACATTACTGCAGCACCCTTGTGTCCTGGGTAACTGGAGGGCACTAAGTGAAACCTCACCAGAAGGCAAACTGCTAATCTCTTCCTGTACTCACACATTCCCCCAACTGCCCCCCTGAGGTGGGTCTACGAGACAATAAAACCCAGGGAAACTGCTAGGTTGGATATTCCCAGAATTTATAAATAAGCCCTGTGAAGGTCATGGACTTTTTGTGTGTGTGTGTGTGTGTGTGTGTGTGTGTGTTTGGCACCTCCAACACAAAACCTCCCCGGGCCTAATTTTCAAATATCTAGTTGTTAATGAGGAGTGTAAGGTACACAAGGTAGATACGGTTAAAAAGGGTCATTTTTCAGTACACAGCCTTTGCCTGTAAAAAAAAAAAACTTCTTTATAATGCAGCTACTAACAACATATATTCAAGCCAACATAATCGTAATAAAATCCCTCACTGTATGTTTTGTTCTTTTATTATGTTTGGATCCCTGACATGTTGATAGCTGCCTGTAAGTCCTGTTAAATACAAACAAGCGTGTGTTCAGGCAAACAAATTGTTGCATTCACTTAGGCACGTCTGCCGTAAATGAGACGGATTTTTAAAAATATATTTTAATCCTTAAGCCCCATGCACGCGTTTGTGAAGTTATAAATTCAGAAATAGAAAGCGCAATTAACTGCTACTGCTATTTACCAAAAAAAAAATCACAATGTCTACCGCTGTGGGTGAATTTCCTGTATAAATCCCAGCATATTTTACAAGAAGACCAACAATGGGTCAAATAGTAGGGGTTAGGAGTGAGTGTAGAGCCAGAAGTTAATGGCAGCTGTCATTTTAATGGATGTATTATATGATCGGCTCTGGTCAGCTGATACAGAAGCAGCCAAGGTACACCCTCCCATCGTCATGGTTCAGCTGCAATTGTCATAAGCGATCTGAACATTTCACAATCATCAACTCTGTTTGCACCGTTAAGGTTTTTTTTTTGTCTCCACATGTGCACTTCATTAACGGGTGCTTGGTCCCCGAAGCTCAGAACTGTTGTTTTAGCAGTTAAAACCGATACAGGGGCAATCGTGCCGGGCTGCGTTTCAGATGATACGACTGAGGGAGTCTCTCTTGCTAAGCTCGCGTTTTAGTGCAAACCTATACAACTTACCCTTGCACCGCGGCGCAATTGTGTTGCGGGGGGCAACTCTCTGACCTGTTCACATGGCTAATAAAACATTGATAGAAGGAGAAGAATTCCAGTGTATAGTTTCTCTCCGTCTGTGATGTTTGGGGTCCTGCGGTGACCCCATAGAGAGCGCCATTCTGTCTCCAAACAAAGAGCTGCTGTTACTCTCATATCACACTCCACACACCAATGTCGGGGCCGGCTCACGGCTAAGCAAATAAAATATTATTCTTCCTATGCCAAATTTGTCTCAATAAATAGTTGCAAAAAAAAATTCTTTTTTTTTTTGGATTTACAGTGATCGATGCCGATTAAGCAGGTGGTTTTGGGTTTGATCTTTTAAAGAGCTCCTTGTGTGAAGTGGGGAAAATGCTCTGTGAAGGTCGATTTCGGTTGCTTTCATGATTGGCTGGCTTCCATGATGACCTTGTTTGCATGTGTGGGAAAAAATGTATAAAAAAAGACTGAGGCCTGTTTCATTGTCATTTTTAGTTGGAAACGTCAAACTGTAATGATTCAATTTATAATGTTCCACCTTGGTCCGTAAAGGCCATGGAGACTAGTAAAACAATGAAGTGTCTTTCTATGCCCTTATTCCTCATAATTACTCAGATTGACTTGACATGGTTTAGAAAGAGGTCTTTTAACGAGCGCATTCAGAGTGCACTAAACTTAAACCACTTGGCACAAGAGGTGATTGAAGAAAATAAAAGGGGAGAACTACAGTATTCCTCCAGAATTGATGCCTTTTCACATTTCAGACATTTGCCCTTTGTTCAGGGGTCTTTTTCATCTTTCAATAGCTACTTTATGTGGTGGAAAAACGTCAATGTTTAGGTTAGCGTTCGGCCCTGACGGCTGATTATTTTTTGTGGTTTGTGTTCAAACTGCCTCTCAGTGCCTCTCAATCCCACCACTTCCCAGCCATGAAGGAGGCTGCGAACGTCTCGGAAAAGCATAAATGAATCGATTCTGGGTGTAACCCGATCCGTTTTGCAACCTAATCCGCCGCATTTCTTGACTCCTGATTGCCCAACTGCGGCACCGAGATTGTTTTCTGAGTCTAAGGCCTCACCCCCCCCCCCCCTTGTGTGAAATCACCAAGCTCCTGAGCTGTTTTTCTTTGGGTCTGTTCTCCGAATCTGTGATAAAAAAAAATAATATTCAACAAGGCTGGCTCCGAAGCTTGACTCTTGGTGTTATATTTACAAGGACGCGGTTATATTCATTAAAATCTAAGCTGTATATAGCCGTTTCCTGAGCACTTCCCACAAGTGGATGACCTTCACCTTCAGAGTGAGGCCTCAATCCTCTGCGGACTCCAGAAAAAGCGGAAATTACATTCCAAGATTGATTGCCAAATCCTTTTAATTATTCAGATTTTTACAATGGACATGAATGGGCCCATGTGATCGACAAGTTTGCACGGAAAATAGAATGTTCGGCCACTTGCTACTCTGAAAAAATTCTGCTCGATAGAATGTGAAGAATTAAGTAAAATTCCAAGAAATTTCAAGTGCATGTTAGACTGGAAAGAAATGCCCAAATATTTTTCCTTTTTTATTTCCCTCTCAGCTATAATAATGACAGAAACTTTTCATTTTAAAATGACGTGACATGCCCACACATGTTCAGTGTAATTTCACAAATATATCTATCTAGTATTGTTTCTGTTGGGTCAGCGTGTGGCCCAGATTCAAGTCTCATGAAGCTTTTCACGCCAAAGCTCGTTTTCTGAACCAAAAAAAGTTTATTATGTGCCGGGAATCGTGTTGGCAGGTAGGTTTTTAGCAATATTTAAAGAATGACTTTCGATGTCGTTCTCGCTAAATTGTTTTTGTCTTAACAACAATACTTGATATTTCCAAATAAAACTTTACTCCTTGCGGAGTCATAACTTTCTATACTCTATATGTTCTCTTCCCATGAAAACACTTCCAGCCAAGTTTTTTTTTTTGAAAATTGGAAGTTGGTACTTTCACGATGATGTCATGTTGGTAGAATGTCAGAGACCGGTGCAACTGTACAAATTTATCTTCAATTACATGATACACTGGCAACTGATATTTTAATTCCCTAAAGCGCAAGACGCTTTCATATCCCAGCCATGTAACTCTGACCATGAGAAAATCGCAATGAAACTACTCTTTACAACTGTATTCTGAACCTCATTGTACAGGTATTTGAGCTGACTACTGCAATCAGCTACTATTGAGGTCCGTATTATATTGGTCTGTAATACAACTATTACAGGTTTACAGTGCTTTAAATATTCTGTGTGAGTCGCTTTAAAGCTTATAAAGTCCCTAATTGAAGACTTCTCAAAATGTCAGATTTTGCTACGTTGAAAAGTACCATACAGCTCCCTCTCTTTTTTTCCTTTATCTCGTGACTGCTTTGACGACCATCCTACCTTTTCTGAATCATTTATGAAGCCAGTATTTGGTTTATTGGTGCCTGTAATGGTTGTTGAAAATGTAAGCACTGTAATAAATTATGTTGGTTACGTCCTGAAGAATATCAGACATGGAGACGAATCAAATTTCGTGGTCATAAATATCTTTTCTTAAGACAAGGCAGAGGAGGAAAAATCATGATAGCATGTGGAAAAGGTAAGCAATTTTCAAGATGGACATTTAAGAACTTTACGTGATGGAAGTCAGCACCATGTTGCCAGTCACCAGAAGTACTGCAGCATGCATTAGAACTAAAAAGGTTTTTGCCAACTGTTCACTTACAATTAGATATATGGAAAAACGGTTTCTTTGCAAAATGATAACTCTTAAAGGCAAATTAATCTACTGGTGCGAAGTCAGTTTTCCTTAGCTGAGGTGACCCGCACAGAAAATCACATTGTCGGCATCGAGAACTCCGACTGACACGTTTGTTAAAAACGGAGGGTTCTATTACGAGGCCTCACCTGTTTCCAATCAAAGCTCTTGCTGAAAGTGGGCCTGTTTTCATGGAACAAGTCAGAGGCTGCCAAGTGCTGTTTTCAGCTGATGCACTTAAACTAATATTGTCCCAATAAAAGTCAGTGGTTGGATTTGCACTCTCCAAGTGAGAGGCCATGTCGCCGTGTCTCTACCGCTTACTCTCAGGCTCTTTTGCTCGGTTCGCGGCCTTTACCATATTCATTCCATCATTCACCAATTTGGGAATTCAGATGGGAATATCGGGTATAATGCACTGTAATGCACCTCTGACAGACTTCCAGCTGTTATTTTGGAAATTTAATAAAATAATCTTTTTACTCCTGCTCGTGTGTAATGAAGTCCCGCAAGAAGCTAAACGGTGGACCGTGGTCATGCTAAGAAATAATCTCGAACACAATGAGACAGGAGGTTGCTATGTGAAAGAAATGTGGCCCCTCGTTCACCTTAACCACATACTTCCTCAAAGCAGTGGTTGCCAATTTCATAGGAACGTAGGTTTAATATCAATAGGAGCCTTTTGTTAACTTCCTTTTTTTCCAAACAAATGAGAGCTTGACTTTCCATCTTGTTATTTTTTCCATGCGTGAAATACAGCCACGTGTGCAACGGCCAATGGATGAGGAATTCGCCGGCCGAACTTGATTCATCTCATGAATGAACGCTATACGGTATTTCTCTCACATTGGACACAGAGAAAAAAAAATCATGTTTTTTTTCTGTGTACTGCTAAGACCATCATCTCCGCGGTGTTAAAGTAGAGTCTGAATTTGTGACTTTGGAATTTATGCATGTAAAAAAATTGCATAAATATCATGCAATAACAAAAAATGTAAAAAAGAAATAACATGGAGGTCATTTTTTAAACAATGCATGAATGATAAAGATTGGCATATATGCAACATGGCCTGGAGTCACAAGAATCCCCTGATAGCAATTATCAAATTTATCTACTGTTCGCATTCTTTCTATAGCACACTCTGTATTTTACTGAGCCAATGAGTCTGAATACCCGGAGGTAGCATTACCCTCTTTACCCCTGCAGTCCTGGCAGTCAGAGTATTTTTATTGGCCAGAGAATCAAAAAGCTTCATTGAAACACCATACAGGTAAATGAAATGTGTTGACTGTGTCTAGACACTTAAGGTCAGCCCAGGGAGATGAATCGGTTATGGGGAGGCACGGGGTCGTTATCAGATCGTCTCAGGATGCGTCGCCTTGAGAGATGGTTCCACTTCAATCGGAGGGGGGAATCGTAAGTGTTTCTCGATGGCGCGGGTTTGTACGTTTGTCAGAGTCGAGGAGGAGCCTGAATTTATTGCTGTTATTAAACTGCCTTCAAAGGGAATTATTTTTCCCTTGTCATTTTTGGATATTGCTGTGTGCAGTTGTTAAACGAATTAACAGAGTCCCTTGAAGGGAAGTACAGAGAATTTTCGGATGCTTTGGGGGAGCAAGGGAGTCGGACGTACAGCAAACCGTGGATCTTCGCACTGCTCTTCTTTTAAGCAGGCTCACTGCCATTTTGTTAAAATATTTGGGCCTTTGAGCAATAGTTGGCTAAATCTAAATTGCACCTCCTGATAGATGCAACCACTGTTCTGTTTATGCACTTAGAAGCTCCCAGTTTTACATACCAGCAGCTCTAAGACATACCCAGAATAATGTCAAAGATAACACTTTAAATATAAAGTGCTGTGCCCGTGCATAAATAGCGAATAGTGGTCCAGCCAAAGCAGAAACATTTATGTAATAGCATCGCCCAGCTATTGTGAAGTTAGCGAGCATTTCTTTCCACGGTGTCCTGGGACATGGTGATAGGTTTACGACCACCTCTCTTTGGGTCCGTAATCAGGAGGGTAATTTGTGTTTGAGAAGCCGGAGGCCATTCTGATCTCAGCTCTTTTTTTTTGGGTGAAAATGGGGGACCAGAGAGCAGCGCTAAAGGAACGGGCGGCAAACAAAAGGTAAACAAAAATGTCACAGGCAGGAGGCAGGGTGCATAAGTCACACCTATTGTCCGGCCCATGGCATCTCTTTAGATGACCGCATTCTCCGGTCGCCTAAAGAAACGGCATAATGCTTCTGCAGTCTGGCCAGTAGAGTCCCCCCCCACCCCCCCACATCTCCCTGGACCACAACCCATGCGTCTCAGCTGCTCCTGTGTTTCAACTTTCAGGGAGTCCCATTTCAGAATGATCTGGGTCCTTTTTAGTAAAAAAATCCATTTTAATTTCAAGGAGGATTTTGGTGCAAATTCTTTCCTGTCGCGATTCGCTTTCAGGAAAAATAAATATGAGTCACCTGTTGAATGTGCTGAGCATAAACTGCTAAGCTGTTGATGGCTTGTAAATTGAACCGTCGGTCACATTTGGTCACTTTCTGAGTCATGGGACATGCTCTGGAACGACCGAGGCGGATACCCCTGAAGCTCTCATAGAAGCGGTATCGAGTATCTCCTTGAGTGAGTGTTCCTTGGCAGTCCATTGCCAGTCCTGGGTTCAGCTCCCCAACACGGTCTCGTTGAAGCATTGGCCTTTAAACAAGAAATACCTTTTATTTTCCTACAAATGAACCACCTGCAAACTTTACAAAGGCACAAATCACTTCCTCATACACTGGCCATGAAAAGCTCTTCAATCTCGGTGTCAAAAGGCAACAGAAATTTTCGTACTGGAGACTGGTGATATAATCCTTGGCAATCAGGGATATGTGCAATGATAACAAGATTCGATCCAAACAGTCGTTAGTGAAATAATTTAATCGAAGCTAAAAATTAAGCAACTTGCTGGTAGTCATGAAAGAAAACTCATGGTGAGCTTCTCAGCTTCCAAACTGTGAGCCACAATAACGAAAGTTTATGATGTTTGTCATATCGCCTGGACCAAATTATTCAAACCTCCATTCCCCTATTTAAATCCTTCTCATGTTAAGACCATCTCATCATCTCAGTTATTCATATCTGTGTGTAACCTCCACTAGTATCACTAGTTTCCTGGATACAAGATCTTGCCTAAAAACACATGTCCCAAAATACTTATGAAAAACACTTTTTCTTATTTTTTTTTCCTCCTGAGGTCAGGGCCTGGGGTCCAGAGATGTCACTCTCCCCGTGTGACCTGTCAACCTGTCACAGCTTCGTCCAGCAACGGACGAGAAGGAACCGTATGAGGGCTGTTCTCTCTGTGCCAGCCGACCAAAGTCCCACTACCGTTCTCCCCTCTCGGCCAAAAACTCTTTCTGGTGTATCTCATTCATAAGGGGCCAGTTTCTGGGACCAAGTTTAATCTTACTGCGGTATTACAAAAGCATGCTTAACGGAGAATCCACACTTAGCATGATTTTTCAAATCTATGGATAGGCTGCATTGTGGAAAGTGACTCAGTGTGCCCAGGGTTTTTCTGCCAGAATCAAAAATAAACCCTGGAACAGGCATGTAGTTGGATGTAAAGGTATGGAGCACTTACATGTGCAACTAAACAGCTTCCATGAGCCACATCTTTCATTAATATACACTGTATATGCTTTCTTTGGAAATTTTAATTTTTTTGTTTTGTTTTAGGAAACAAAATTAAAATAATTTCAAGGTCCAATTATGCTCAAGTGCAGGGCTTGTTAAACTATAATGTTAAGGAAAACTACATGCATGCTTTCAGGAATCTTACAAAACATAGGCTACCATGTATCCATTTTACATTTATGCATGATAGGTATACTGTAATTAAATCAGATTCCCTAGTAACGCTTTTGAGTTCTTCTGATTCATAACAATAATTACCGTAAGATCACCTTCACCCCGCAATGAATGGTCTCGATGAGAGTAACATGTGGTAGCCCTGAGACACGAAGAGCATCCGCTTTCATAAAGATGTTTTCGAGTATACAAAGCAACAATTGTAATACCGGGCTGTATCCTGTCGTGGGTCTCTTGAGCCAAAGGAAGGGATCCGTCTTGAGGGGTAACTAATTTTGAGTGACAGGGAGCCAAAGATCAAAGCCGTCCTGGCTCTCTGGAAGCTCACTAGTCACAGTTGTCAGGAATGAAATCACGTTAGTAATAAACTGACAGCGCTGGGCGTTCGCCGGCCGGCTGGCACGGCTGCGTTTTATTACCCCTCGCTCGGACAATGGGTTCGCCGCAGCCTGCCACGGATGAATTACCTCATTCCTCTACTGCTACGGCGGCCCGAAAAAGAAGCAACTAGGAACTGATCCTCTACATTAACTGAAACTTTCTCCGCGGGGTTGCGGGCTTCTTATTAGTCTCTGCGTCACATTTTGAGATTAAATTCTTTACATGAAAGAAGAACATCTCGCTGCCTGTCAGGAATACCAAGAGAAACATGGGAACATCATTTTCCCAAAATCGACGTTAAATAATAAGTACATTTACAGGCCGCGACATTTCAGTAGGAATGCTTAAATTAGGGGAATCTTGGGGGTGAAGGGGGGAGTGGTCGGAGCACTGCTTCACATCAGTTCAGCATTTTCTCAGGCCACGGGATGTTTGTATTTGTAACACTAAGCAAAATGCAGCGTGTCATTATGTATCCTGTAAGTCGAGTTTTTAGACTGGCTACGCACATTCTGGTGTGTGATTCACGAAGCCAAAGAAAACGATATGTTTGGCTTCTCTGAGATGTACAGTGCCTATTTCCATTCCTCTCTATGGCAAAACAAGGAGAGAGGGGGGAGGGGAACTGAGGGAAAATAGCCTGTTTCCCAAGAAACACAAAAACTAGAAATGAATCCTTTAGATAGACCATTGTGTAACATTCACACAAGCCTCATTTTTATGTATCTGCACATGCCTTTTTCAGTTCAGTGGATAAATGGGATTTTGTCAATATTCATGGGCTCAGGTGAACTGAAGCCGGTTAATATCCTCTCTTCTCACATAGTAAAGGACAGAGAGACACTTTTCAGACAGAACAGCAAGAAGTGTTCATTGCAAATATTAACGTGTTTATCGTTGTTTAGTAATATAAACTTCATAATTTGGGATATGGGTTGGAGCTTGACTCATTTTTATGTTTTTCAATGGATATATCACTGCAGTTTTTTTTTTTTGCAGGCAAATTAGTTTTTCTTATTTTAGCTGAAAATGATTTGAAGTACAATTGGTTATAAGAGACCTCTGTGTATACAACCAAAGACCCTTCGTTTTATGGAAAAATCCGCCAGCTGAGCATGGTGTAATCCTCAGAGAATATTCTAATTATACCTTTTCACTTTCAAACAGGTGAAGAGAGACTAGCATATAACCAAAACTATATCACAATTAAGTCTGATTAAAAATACAAAAAAATATCACAATACAATGTGAGCTATTGCTATTTGTGAAGGTTGTTCAGGGACATTGGCATTGATGGATACAAGATATCAAGCAGGCGGGTTAGCATAAATTAGGTAGTTAAAGTATCATACAACATTCAACATTTAGTAGACACATTATCCAGAACTCATTAACACTGTTTAAAAGTGTAGTTATAATGCCCGTTAGTGATAAAGCATATGTACTTCAAACAGAATTCAAAAGCCGGTGTGCCACTGCAGAGCCAGTTTGTGAAAGAAATTAGATAATGTTGAAGTTGAAGTATGATTGGTAGCTGGGGTAGGACGGTGTGGGGGATGGCTTACTGGCATAGGGACAAAAATGCGACCAACATTCAAGGTCAGGTTCGTATTTCTCATCCAATTTTTGTGAAAGATGCCACGGGTTTGCCAACTGTCATGCATGCAGCGCGAGACTCGCTACCAGCTTCAATCTGACGTGCTTGTGATTACTTACTAAATATTACGCCATATAAAAACAGAACAGAAATGTAAATCAAAAATGTGTTTGGTTGCTAACTTTTTATCTGCTCGGTTCTGGGCTCCTGCGTTACAGCACATGTTCTAACTTGTTAGAGAATGTTTATAATCTGAGTTTCACCTGTTTTTGTAGGGTTCCATGTTTTTCATTTGATTTTAAGATTTTAAATGTTAAACGCTGATCACTGATAAATTCTCAATTTTTTTTTAAATACTCTAGTATATGCTAGGATATGTTCCAGCCCCCAGCCGCTGTGACCTAAATTAAATGAAGTGGGTATAGATAATCAATGAAAATGTGTGAACTTCATATCTAGTCCATTCTTATATTTCAAATGGTCAACTCACCCATGCCACCAATCCATAATGTCGCTTTGATCATTTGGAAAAAGTTGGCAATGCCTATATTGTCTCCAAGCAATATTTTTCCAGTTGGGCTTGCTGGTGATATGGTGTTGTATATATGTGGCCACAAAGATTTTGCCTCCTCTCATAATTTAAGTGGTGACGAAAATATGACCAAAAAATATTAACATATGAATATGTTAATTTACCACGGAATACCTGTTGGGTAGCTGTCATGTGATCTCTCCATCTTCTTTGTCTTTCTGGTCAGTCATGCCCAGTAACAGCTCAGGGCTGGTCTAGAATCTTTTTATAACTTAATCGAAATGTGAAATGCACTTCTTGTGCCCTTTTCATGCTTACGAACCACAGCTTTACCAGTCAATGCGGAAGAGCGTGAACCTGTTCATTTTTCAGCATTTCTGCTGGTGTTCTAGTTTCCGTTCTACAAGTGACTCAAGAGTACCGACAGAATAACATGAGGAGTAGTGGTAGTGTGTGTCCCAGTTCATCAGTCCATTAGCAGTGCTAACGTATGGCGCGATCTTTCCATTGATTGTGTGATGGCCCAAATAGCCTGGCTTTTAGCAGGCTCTTGATGTGATTGATGAATGTGCATCCGGAGTAAAGCACCGAAGCACTAATTGTGCTTCCTTCAAGCGACTGTATAGCCAATAAAAACTGGGAAGGTCAAATATAAATACAAAACCAGCCAAGTCGAGACTGGCATGCAGCAACTGACAGTTACTGATGGCTTCTAAAATACCCTTGTTTCAAAGCCAAGCTTACCTTACCTACCCGAAAAAAAAGAAGCTTGGAACATGAAGAGTTATCGTAACAGTAGAACATTTTTTTCCCCCTCACAGACAAACATTTCAGAAGCGTTTACTTCCCACTGCGCAAGTGACCTAAATGAACAAGTATAAATGTCCCTGAAATTGCTTCGCAAAACAGTCTCAGCTTAACAATTTAGCTTAGGAGACAAAAATGAATTGGTTGAATATAAACAGGAAACAGGATCATCAATCATGGGCGTGTTCACGTGAACCTTAGTTAAATATGACTGACCTTACAGCTGCTTACTACTCCTGGCTTCAGGGCAAAATTTGATTTCTGTTTTGCTTTGCGCTTCTATATTCTAACACAATGATAAGTGTGTTTATTTAAAGCAGACAATCATATGTCTTAATCATGTTGTCATTACATTTCTGGTTTTCTTTCCCTGGTGCTATAACTTTTCCAATCAATACTATCAATAATTTTAGTAAATGTTTCATATTGTTATTTGAACATTATGAACTAATTGCGATGTAATCAAGGCTGTAGTTATCCTCCTGTTTCTGTTTAGTGTGTTTTTGAGGAAACCACAGCCTAGGGTTGTTGCCATGGCAGCACACATGAGGAGGAACCTTGTACCCCCTGCCCATTGTTTATTTTATTATGGCACATTAAAAAGAGTAATTACGCAATATATTCTTCAGAAATTAAACCCATGAAGCAGTCATACACTGTAAAGTGCATTTCTTGTCCAGTGCAAGTAATTTCTTTTATGTGTCAGTTTCATCAACAGCAATCCACCTCTTTATGAACTTTTCATTATGTCAGAACCCAAGTCATAACAATGTGCAAACATAGTTTAAAATCATAAACAAGATAAATAAAAATTAATTAAGATTACAGTGTTCCTTCTTAACAGTGCAGGAATGAAATCCTTTACTATTTGCTTCAGCTGAAACTCATGTGTAGTGTGTAAGATGGTATGTGCTGCCGCTTCTCTGAGGTTTGATGGTAAATTAATGTACAAGACTGGAATAGCGGCACTTAGCCGAGGCACGTATCCAGTGCAGCAGTGAAGGTCAATGGGTTCATATCTTCGTGTATGTGCTTGGTCTCTCCCAGGCCTATCTCATAGCTGAAAGTTAATAGAAACCCAACCAAAACATATCCCCAGCCTATACAGAATATATCCCATAAGGATCTTGAGTGAGCAATTCTTGCGAGACTTCTAGCATGCGTTTATTAATGTTTTATTTTGGTACAAACATGGATGGACAGGTCTTTTAGCGTGTTAGTATCAAATATGTCTCACAGTGTGTTGAGAGATTGTTTGGAAGTATAAACTACTTCAGACCTTTAAAAAAACAAGCGCCCATATATCATTGTTTGACTGGTTTTGAATTTCATAACCTGAAGACGTTTACTTAAAAAAGAAAAAAAATCAGTAAATGGAGTCAGCTATCACTGACATACACCTTCACTAATTTCCTTGCCAAAGCTCATTCACTGCCTGAAGTTACAACTCAATCTTTGTGTTTGATTTATGATGGAGTGGCCATAATGTGGGAGGCGATATTGTTCCCTTTGTTGCGGGTGACACTTTTGAAAATGTATTTAAGGCTAATTCTCAGCAACTTAAACGCATTAAATGTGATTTATCATTCTAATGAACCACATATGGCATGCCATTAAGTCCATAATTTGTATTAATGTGTGCTTTAATGAGTGAATTTATATTTTTTAATAATGGAGAACAGTGTGTATGGGTCTTCTAGACAGAAGGGAACACATATGAGATATATAATCCATGCAACAATGGGAGTCACAACAATAGACTGAATGAAAACTAATAGTTTAATACTGTATGAAAATAACAGCTCAGTTGAAATAAACAGCAATATAATCATTGTGTTCCTATAATGTTAAACTAAGAAGGTTTATTCCTTTCCTCTTTCAGCTGAAAGGCACAATGAAAACCAACTAAGAAAACTTCACTGTAAAATGAGCTAATAGGATTATCATAAGTTAAATACAATTCAGTCTTTATCAAGTTTGTAATAGCATACCTAGCCTCCAATTAAACATTGTTCTAAAATACCAGGACTTGGACTTCACCTACTCTACACATTGTGACCAAGAACGACAAATCCTTTATCCAGTCAGTATTTTTATTTCAATCCGTCCAAAGTGCTGACAGACCGCTGTCGTCATTGACTTTTTCTGAATGGAGACGAGGGCGATGGGAAATTCGAATAATAATCCGGTTTACAATTTGGGGACCGCTGACTGTTTGGTAATCTGAGACAAACATATTGAGAGCTCGAGCCCCACTGAGATCATCTATCCAGCCGGGACTTCTGCTATTTATTAACATGATTTCTTGGCAAGAAGTTTAATTAACAAACCGCTCACACCACCAACGAGCTCCAGCGTGAGTAGGAATAGCAAAGCTCTTTTTTCAAGGTGCCTTAGAGATGCCATTGATTAGTTCGATTCAGGATGAAGGAATTATGTGACCCAGAGTTAATTTGAATTCCTCCACCACATACTTTTTTTTGCATCAAAAGGGTGCGGAGTAATACAGCTTAATGGCTTTGCCTGCCCGCTGCTTTACAATAAAAATACAGGGAGTAGTGTTGGCCGCGGTTGATTTATCCTTTGATTCGCTAGTAACAGTGTCAAAGTGGGAAGGTCTTGGGAGTTTTAATGCAGATTTAAGACACATACAAGCGCGAAGTGAAAAGAAGTCTCCAGTTGGTTCGGAGGCAGAGGCGGTATTTAATGGCACGCTGACCCAAACGGCCCAGCTTGTTACCACCTCCCGCTGGAGCTGCAGTCTTTCACAGGACAGGCATTCAGTCCCAGAGCTGCAGACACGAAAACAAAAAAACAGAAGAGGTTAGACCATTCCTCTGGCAAAGGTCATGTACAGAATGCCATGAGTAAAATCAAACGACCCCCACAATGCATCGTCACACAATCAGCGGTTGAATAGATATTTTCGACGGCATCAAATCAGGCCAGTGTGTTTGCCAACTTGTTTTCCACACTTTGTGAAGTGGCTAATATATATAAGGACAGAACAGGACTTCCTGAAACAATACATTGCTTATATTATTGTTTAGTGTTGGGTGCTCGATTATACTCTACTGACAGGCTTAAGTAGGCCTGATTATTTAAATAATGTAATTAAGGAACGTCACGGTGGACTATGTAGATGGCAATGATGACCACATCCAGCACATTAGTTTAGAAAAAGAAACAATACTTGGATAATTGAGTCGCATTTCAGAAAACGTTCAATTAATACATCTGACATTGCATGGATAGCCTAGTTTCTACTTGTAAATGTATTAAAAAAAACATAATGAGAAATATTACTGGTCAAAACTGTACCTATTGTTTAAATTAAATGTTCCGTATACATGTCGCCAGATAGAGCACTCTGAGAGACATTACATGTAGGGCGTGTTATGTTCCTGTTAGGTATTTGGACAAAAATTATTTCATTTATTATTTATTTATTTATTTATTTATTAGCTTATTTGAAAGGGACAGGGAGCATTGACAATAGCAATTGCACTGTCCGACGTACTGTACATGTGTATATAGCCAAAGCTAATTTCCAACACCAGTCCTTTGGTGGGCAGAGATGGTCTATACTGTCAATAAAGTGAACACATTGTTACACACTGAACTTAAACATCAGCAGTAGCAACATTAATATCATTTTAACAATTATTATTATTATTACTGTTGTTGTTGTTGTTACTACTACTACTACTACTACTACTACTACTACTACTAATAATAATAATAATAATAATACGAATATGTTATGAATAAGTACCATTAATTTTGGGTCGCCATCTGCGTTGAGGCCAATGTTGAATAATGAATGGGTAAGGGAATTCCTGGGAGGTGCATTCAAACTTTCCATTAAACTGTATTTTCTTTTAAGCGTGTTCTTGAAACTGCTCAGCCTATTCTATGCACTCCCCGCGGAGCTTTTCTTACGGTGGGTCGGGTTGTTGTGACTAATTCTTGTGGGTGATGTAAAATGTTGCTGAAAGTACATTTTTGTCAGATGCTGATGGGGGAGAGGTAAACGTTTAGGGTAATTCGTTACAGTTGGATTCCGTCAGTTAAGTTTAGGGTCAGTTTTTGCAAAGTGAAAACGTCCACGAACAGGTTCACGTTTGGTTAGTGGGCTGGCTCGGTCTCCATTGCGTTAAGAGGGCTGGTGCGACTTCCAGTGGAAACGGTGCGCTGGAGCGGACGTTCTCGTTGGCTAGCAGCTGTAGACGTCAGCATCTTTCATTGCTTCGGCACTACCCCTCGGCTTCTGGCGGTAAGGAGAAACAAGTGTATAAACTAGATGGACTGTGCTGAAGCTGAACGAAACCCCGTTCTCCTTGACTGCACCTACAAGCCAATTGAGAACCGACCAGCGAAATCCTGAGACGAGGTTACTTCTTGCAGCAAGCATTTTTTGCGCAGCAGATACTATTAAAGCACCTTGACCAATTGCTTCTGACAAACTTTTACTACGTTAATTGTGGGTGGATTCTCATTGATTCTCCAAATTTGAAACACCTCGTTGGAAATATTAAGGATGGCAGCTGCGTTCGCATTTTTGGCGCAACTGGTCTTGTGTCTCATGAATACTGACCTCTCGACAGCGGCATCAGCGCAAACTCCGAAAAGTGTTCTAGACAGCGACCTCAAGTCACCAGTGAATAAACCTTCTGACAGCTCAGCTCTGGACATGGTTTCAATACACATGTTCAAACTGTATGACAAATACAACAAGGAACTCAACCGCCCGAAAGACGGAAATACTGTCAGGAGTTTCAAAGCAATCCCAGGTGTGTATTTTTCTTTTTTTAAGTTTTCATTTATTTTGTTTCCCTCAATTGTTTTTATTAGACTATTTTGCAAGAACTAACTTACACATACAATTTTATACTAGCGAGAATGTACAGTAACACATGATTCCTGTGTATCATGTATTTTAAGAGGTCATTCATTGTTGTTTTCATGTAAAGGTGATCACATTTACTTGTTTCTCGGCCAATATCTGAAATTGCAAAGTTCAAGAATGTATATGTGGCTGAATGTTACAATCACTGTTGTGCAAAAGTCACATTTCGGGAAAAGTATTCCACTAATTAAGAGGTATCTCACTGCACTGATATGTCTATGAATTTTATCGTCTGTCACAATTATATGTACTGGCTGCATCCTCGATGCTCATATACATTCGAAATTCCTATTGCGCCCCCGCTGGAGCGCAAGAGAAAGAAAAACGCCTTACATTTCTGTTTCTTTTTACTCTTCCTTTATGAGTTCTTCATTTGTGCATTTGTTCTTCTCTCTCTGTCTCTTTCTCTCCCTCCCTCTCAATTAAATCCAACTTATTCCTTTGTGAAGACAAATTTCTGTTAACTGCAAAGAAATGCGGGTAGTCGGTAAAGGGGCCATAAGTAATGAATTTGACTGTATGCTGCCGTCCTCCACTGTCCCTGTTTTATGTCTCTCTGACTCTTATTTCATATTTGACTACATACATGCTGAAACAAACAAATAAGTACAGTTCTGCAAAGTCCATATTCAAATATTAATCAGGAAAAGCATACCTGTGGTTAACACCCCATCTATCTATTTTGCTAGGATCCTCTCATGTCATTGCGGAAATTAAAGACCCGCAGAGCAACTAACACAGCCCGTGTCTCATAAAGCTCGACCAGAGTCCAACTTTACCTCGGACTCCTGGCAAGCTGAAAAATTCAGCGCACTTCACACAAATGAGAGGTCACGTGGTAAAACATTGTGGCTACAGAACACCAAGCGCTGCGGTAAACGATAGCATAATAGTTTTATTTTTCAGGGTATGTTTTGACTGAATTTAAAACGAGCACCGCGGTAGAGAAGCGCCACAGAGGCGGCTGGACTGGTAGACCACTTTGAATTGACGAGCTGTGTTTTTGTAAGACTAACTAGAGAAGCATGAACTCCGGTTTTACAATGCGCAGTGCCGACTGCGAGATAATGATGTTTCATCACGTATTAATTGCAGAAACAACATGATCACTGAAAGGAGGTCTTTCAACTTTCCACAACATGAAACCACTTGATTGGAGCCCTACAGTATTAGTGCCGTCAGACATTATTAGGAACTCATGAAAAATCTTCCAAGGGGCTTCAATAAGCACTTCCATATGCCTGGGGCGGAATAAGAAGGAATGCATCTTTACTTCCTTCTTTTTCTTGCATCCTGTGACACAGAAACGTAACAACAGCCCCATTATTTTATATACCATACATGAGAACTTGTTTTCATATAGTGGGCCCGATGTCTTATTTTCTTAAACCTCTTTATTTTCCAGAAGTTTCGGAGCAGAAGATTTCGTATCATTTTAATCTGACCTCCATGCAGGAGTCTGAGGTGATGCTCACAGCAACGTTCCACTTCTTCTTTGACAAGCGTCCGCGGCAGAGGTCCGGGTTCTGCAAGCGCCCCAAGAATCCCTCCTGCCGCATCCAGCACCTCCACCAGCTTCCCTCGTTGAATCTCCTCTTCAGAGCGGCCTCTCTGAACGTGCCCCATGGGCCCATGTTGGGGAACATCACCGTATTCCCGCACCGGAGAGGAACCTGGCACATAAAGGACGTGTCCCAAGTAATCAAGGGGGCCAGGGACGCGGGTGAGAACTTGATTACCGTGGAGTTTGATTTCGGGACAAAGTACCAGAGGTACCAGGACCAGGTTCCTCCATCCAGCCTACCGTACTTGCTGGTGTACGCCAACGACCTGTCAATATCGGAGCCAAACAGCGTGGCCATGACCCTGCAGAGGTACGACCCTTTCCCCGTGAGCGAGGAGCCCACACACTTCCCCAATGCCTCTCCTGAGACCCGGGTCAAAAGGGACACTTATTTCCCGGACCCCATCCAAAACAATGAGCTCCCCGAGGTTGAGTACAACACTTTTAAGAACCACGAGCTGTGGGAAAGCGCTTACTTAGCGCTGAAGCCAAAACCTTTCAAAAAGGAGCGAAGAAGAAACGGCCAGGAGAACAGTGATGGATTAAGCAAGTCCCAGATCCTCCGCTTTGATGAGAAAACCATGAAGAAAGCTCGGCGGAGACAATGGAATGAGCCCCGCGTATGCTCTAGGAGGTACCTGAAGGTGGACTTTGCTGACATTGGCTGGAGTGAATGGGTCTTATCTCCCAAATCGTTTGATGCATATTACTGTGCTGGAACTTGCGAATTCCCCATGCCCAAGGTTAGAAACTCCTTTCGAGCACTTTGCCATGACCTCACACCGCTTTCAAACTGTAAATGGCATAAATCGTGAAATGTTTAACAACTACTGTAGTGATGTATTTAGTTCATGACGTTTGCAAATAGCCTTTCTTAGTATTTTTTTAAAAAACTGTTCCTTGAGGACTTTGTGTCCACAAAAGTGGGAGGACATGCAGTTGAAAGTAACCAGAAAAAAAGTTCATTAAAAAGGCTTGAATTCGCCTTGTCTTGTTTTAGACTCAAAATTCTGATTGTTTGAGGTCTCAGGATAAATGCTGAATTACTGTTATTTATAGGAGCTTTATTTAATTAACCAATTTACTAACTCAATACGTTACACCTGAGCCTCTAAGTGCTTCCTAACATTTTTCCATTTGTCTTTCATTGTAACTAATATATTTAAACATTACATTTTCATGACTTGCCAGTAATGCCAGTGGATGCAGAAAAGAATAAGAACATTGAAAGAAACTTTGTGGGAATAATAAAAAGAATCACGTTCTTAAGTGCAGTAAAGTAAAACCTCAAACATGGGAACATCTCACCTAGGCATCCAACTTTTTAAAATCTCTGCTTGTAATATGCACAAGTTAATTAGGATGCATTTGTCATTTGTCCAGTCATGCTTTCTTTTGTGTGTCTGAGTGTTTAAAGGTGGCAGGTTACACAATATTTTTGTTGTTGTTCAGTTCAGGGAGATCCTCCTTGAAAATGCACTTTATTTTCCGATTAAAAGTTAAGGTGCTTTAATTTATAATTTCTGATGAAATTTCTTGAAAGTTCCATTTGATGTAAAGCTGCCTATATATCCTCTGAATATCCATTGAATGCATTCAAAGTATAAAGCTGTATGTTTAAAAGGTAGGATCTTTACTATTGTTTGGAAAAGTGAGGGAAGACTGTCGGCTAATTGCAGTGTGCTTCTGTCTGACCCTGCAGGTCGTTCGGCCGTCCAATCACGCGACCATTCAGAGCATCGTGAGAGCGGTGGGGATCATTCCGGGGGTTCCCGAGCCCTGCTGTGTTCCTGACAAAATGAATCCCTTGAGTGTCCTCTTCCTGGACGAAAACAAAAACGTGGTGTTAAAGATTTACCCCAGCATGTCAGTGGAGACCTGCGCCTGCCGATAGGGGAATTGTGGAAAAAGACGGTCGGATTGATGCGCAGACCGCTGACAGAAACACTGACTTATAACCAAGAACTGAACCCAAGGAGGCATGCATCCTTCTGTTCGGATGCATAATCTTCTGCACACGGTAATGATGCCTACCCTGGACTGAGGCTGTATATAATTTCACAGACTGAAATCTGTCAAAACCTTTGGCTGGGATTCAATCAACTTTAGTCCTTAACTTTAAAATGTACAATTGAATAAGGATCTCTTGCTTTTTTTGGCAAGTGACTTTTCACAACTGCTGAACTCGCCAAACTCTGTTGGTCAAGATAAAACACAGGTCAAACACACAAGATAAGGACAAATTTTGATTGAATCCTGGCCATTGTCTTTGGTTTCTGGACCAGTGGTTGACTGTCATTTTTCATATCTAAGTGCTCTTTCAGTGTACTTCTTTATGCACAAGTACATATGCATTTTTACATGGTGGTTTACTTTAAGGTCATATTTATACTGTTATCAAGCAATAATTAAATGCATTACCATTTGGTTACTAATGGGATATTTACTATTTTGTAAACTTACTAAACAGGTAGTAAAAAGTAATGCTTTGTTCTTTTGTATTAAAATAGCACTTGGGTTAGCAGGTACGTGAACTGTTAATAATATCCTTAAATCATAAAAGAAACTCCAAGCAACTGACCTAAAGAATTATTTTAAGATATAATTTATAGACCGTTTCAGATTTATAGCTTGATGGCTTGTTACGCATCTACTAACTATGAATATGTTTTAGTAATCAAGTAATATATGTGTGATCTGTTTGATAACAGTAAATATACAGCCATTAAAATAAAAAATTTTACTTATGTCTGTTATGTAAATGTAATAAAACCACAATGGCGTGTTTGGCCTATAGCTTTGCCATTCAATCCATGGAGCTCACTTTGCTCTTGAGAGTGAGAGAAAGTAAAACGTATGTTGGTGTCAAGACCTCAATCAGTTCTATGATTTATTTTTGCCGTTATAAATCGTTGTGTTAATTTAATGTTACCCAGACCTTTTAATTCGCATTGTACATACCTTATGCAGTATATTTGTTTGTGAATGTGTTTTCGTTTTATTTTATTAAAATGGTTTCTACTGTGTCACTACTAAAAGTATCCTATTTGGCAATATATTCTAATTATGAAGGTGACCTGAGGTTAAATGATGTCTACAGCTGTTTATGTAATTTTTAACTATTTGTAATGTCCACAAAATGGTACTCTGTGAAACAAACAAGAAATATTTTTCTATATATGTGTATTTGTATTTTATTTGTTATAATTAGCAAATATATTTTAGCAGCTGTTGTGTGGAGCTCTGTAAATGTGTTTGTTTTAAATTATGAAGAAATTAGTCAGTAGTACAGAAATAAAAAGTTAAATAAGCCACATGTCTAAGTAATTATATTTGATTGTCTTCAAGTTACTTTCATTGAGTATGCTTTTGTCATGCCCAGACACTCCACAATTTCCATTTAAAAGCCTTGACAAAAAGTCATGCTTGCTAAAATGATTTTTTAATTCAGTATTGAGCATTATTTTGTCCTTTTCTCTTACCATGGAGTTAATATATATGTGTAGCCCTGTTCCATCACAGTTATGTTTTTTCATTCTATAGTCCATCAACAGAGCTGTACAGTTACTGTATTGGACAAGTGCACAACCTGCACATCTGGTGCAGGTAGAGGATCCTCTCTCACACAATAACACAAGGACAGTGTGATTCACTGAAATGTCCCCTTCCTTATTCCCATTATGGGTAATTATGACCTGTCTGTTGGGCATGCAGGCCACAACAATCACCGGAACAGTCGGGAATCCATATTAATCTCACGAAAACCAAACACGTTAAAAGGCCAAGCCACCTGGCAGTCAAAAACTTGAATTTGTTTACATTTTGCCATATTGACTGTGTTTATATATGAAAATGTCAAAAGCATGTTGTGGATTTAAGGCAGCCAGTGAAGGTTTAGATGTAATTTGGGCTGTGTGGAGTTATGACAATGACCAGGATTAAATCGACATTCACCCGTGATGATTAACTTCAAATGTTAGCTTTTTCTTTAACAGATTGGCAGGACAATGAAGAATACATGAATGAAAAAACTACAACTTTAATTTGTTTGAAAGTCTAAGTTAACCTGTCAAATGAATAACATGTGCTTGGGTAACATAAAACTGGCTGATTTCAGATGTTTGGCTAATGTCATGACACGAAATGAGTGAAATCCATCACTCAGTTGGGTCATGCTTTTCAATGGCATGAAATACTCCAGACGTTCTCATTTTCGGATGTAAGACAAGTACAAATTACCGAACAATGCCTGGTAAGACTTACCAGTGTTTATAAAACCAGGATTTGAAATATGGATCATATGGTTTTGGTTGTCCCAGTTCAATACATTTGGTAGTGTATTACCTTACATATTGTCAGGCAAAATGGAAAATTAGCAAAAAAATGACAACGAACATCTCCAAACTAAAGTAAACACGCAGAACAGAGTGATCTTGAGGTCATTTTATGGCTTATTAGGATACTGCAAGGAAATGGTAGCCTTGCGACCTTGTGTTGTTTTTCTCCTGTAAAGTTCTGACTGTTCTCAAATATTGACACGGAGATAGTAGATGAAATAATGGAAACATCAGACAACGTATGAATATTTATTAAACAATAAGGAGTTGGGCCGCCCAGTTCTATGCCTCCAGTTCTATGAGAATTGGAGGTTGAAACCCTGCAGTCTGCATTACAGAACTCCCAATTAATGTTCAATGATGTTTAGATCTGGTGATTAGTGAGGCCATGGAACATGTTTGATTTCATCCTGATGTTCATTAAACTACTCTTGAATCTGTTTAGCCCCTAAGATTCAGGCACACAGTGCTTGACTGGTAATTACTACTGACATTAATATAATATACATGTGTAGACACCTTTTTAGTTGTAATGTGATTGCTTCAATGTACAAGTCCTTTAACATTTGGTTTTCTATTATTTTGTCACCCCATGTACTTCATGAACTGCAACTTATTCAAGATAATAAGGCCTTAAAAATTCATACGCAACTTAAAAAAAACACCATAGAACTAATATAGTTGACTGCTGCATGCTGTTTACTGTAGATGGTTCGACAATAAGTTAAAGTTCTGCTGCTGGGAGTCTTGCCTTGGGAGAAGTTCTTACTTGTACACAGCAAAAGGGTTTCTAAAGCTCATTTGTCTGACCTCAACTTACTCAACTGAAAAGATGTTGGCTCCCTTGAGGTACTTGATTCCATTGTGGTTTAGAATGATGGCGACCACTGATGAATCTTCTGTATACAACCCCATTTAGCAGCTTTATTCAGATGGAGAAAACAGACGGTTCTGCAAACACTGCTTTCAGAGGGCTTAATCAGGAATTGGACTTTTCAGGAAATCTTGAGGGAAGGTCTATTTAACTTCAATCTCTCATGGGACAGAGCAAAATCAAGGCAACACAGAAATCATGATCGAACCAGATAGTTGGCATAAATATTCAGTATTCCGTACATGTTTGTTATCTTGTTTGGAAAATTGCTATGGTCACTCATGTTAGTGACATCACTGCTTTGTGGGAATTTTTAATAGAACCGGAAGTATTGAGCTGCTAACATTCTTGATCTTTTCCATGCTACGAACAATGTCTTTTTGAGATGCTGAGATCTACATAGATGAGATGAAGTTTTTCCTAACCCCAAGAAAAGGAAATGTTGGTCGCTGCTGACCCAGCTAACAATTTTTGGTTGCCAGAAAATTTTTAGAATGTTAGAGCAACCATTCCCAGAAAATACATTTCATCCAGGTTTCTATATGTTCCTTGAACCTTATTCGTCTGGAATGTTTTCTTGTTACCTTAACAAAACTTGTTTGGGACAATGCAACATTCTTAGAATGCCGCAAGAACTTTTACATGACAACATTATGCCAAAGCTATAACCTATTGTTACATTTTTCACAGTGTTATGGGAAATATTTCTATTAGGTTGATTCTAAGGCACATTAGGACATAGAAGCCACAGCCATTTCTTTTCCACTGTTGGTCAAAGCCTTGAGTATTAAACTGGAGTATGACAGTTTTTCTTAATGCTTTCCCCACATCAACAAGGCACGGAAAACCCAACTAGAACGCATATTTCAGAGACTAATGTCACATCATTGATTATTTATTATTTAATACACCACCAATAAAAACTAGTCAATCAGTATGTGGAACTAATGAAACAAGCATCCATTAGGCCTAGCTGGCTGGGTTAATGTGTGAATTAGCAAACGGTACTGCTGTGTTTTGTTTTCTTTCGCACCTGGAGTTTAGGACTCAAATCTTGTTGCCAGACGACACTATCAGAAAATGCTCACGATCATCACCTGACAACGTTTTTAGATGATGCAGCATGGACAGTCACTAAACAGACATTTTAAAAGAAGCTAACTGGTAACATGATTGACTATCGCTACATCGATACCGTTGGACACTGTCATGACATTCTGTAGGAACTTTTTCATTGACCCGACCCATCGCTTCTTTCTAACTTTACTTTGTTAAACTTATTTCTGTGTTTAGCTTTGTTGTGAAACATCTTATATAGCTCATGTTTTATGGAAGTAAACATTTTTGTGTTAATAATCTCTTTTTTGTTTTAATTTTAGATCTTCACGTCATTTGCATGGGTTCACGGCCTTTCTATTTGCACTAGGACATGATGAAACCTACTCTCACACAGCTAGGTTATATGTTATATCTTATCGGGTTGTTGCTTTGGTCTTTCTGTAAATAATCTTTCATTGGACCTTTTCTAATTCAGTTTGATCAACTGGGTGTGTTTAGTTATGTTTAGTTGGAGTTGTGTTAGTATTGGCTTCGTATTAGCTACGACCAACTTTGGGTAACAACTGTAAATGCAAAATTAAACACTTTCATGTGAGCAACAGAAAGAGGGTAAACGTGATCGGGACTACTTAGAAACTTGAGAGTCCGCAAGTACCACAATGCATTCCAAATTGGCAAACAAGACTGAAAAATTGATGCAGCTTGGAATTACAGAAAACTGTCCTTGCCTTATGGTGCTCCACTTCCATGCAGAAAGTAAGACGGCTCTGTGTAGAAGTAAAAAGAGAGAAAGAGTACCATGATTGTCCCATGTTTCCCATTAAAATCTGTACATCTAGTTTGAACTGGCTGTCCTTTATGTACTGCAAACACACCTTAAAGTAATTACAGAAGGGCTATTTGGCCTGGTTTGGAAATACAAACATTCCAGTGCGAATGCCAAAACAAATATTTTCCACAAGAAAAGATAAGAGGCTCTATTTTGACTGTCCAAACATGCAGTGCAATGATAAAAAGGCCGTATTGTTTGTATAATGCATCATTTATTTGCAAACCCAGATCTGTGTGATGCATGTTAGGGTAAAGTTCATTTTCATCACAGTTTGAAATTTTACTTGCGTGACATTGGAACTGCACAGCTTTTCTATGAAAACCTTTGCAATAACGGAAGGTAATATGGTTTCGACAACTGCACAGTGAGTCTGGACCATAAAAATAGTCTTACACATGCATTTGTCATTGCAGTGATAAATTAATTCCTCTCATTGTTTGCTTTTATGCTTTGATCAGGCCTATATTGAGAATTTAAAACTAGATGCATGGTTTTTTATATATTTCTATGAAGTACAATTTGAATATTATTTGGTGTGGAGCAGTTTTGAATTCCAGATTCATGAATATTTCACTTCCTTTTAGGCTGGATGCAGCATTGCATATATACAAAAATATTTCATTTATATTTATACATTGCATAGATATATAAAGTAAAACTGTATTTCCAACATTACAAAGAAATATTCTTCAGCTCAAATGTCCAGATGTCTTGCATTTTTTAATTCATGCTGCAAAGTTTACTCATTCAATATCTGCTATCTGTTATCATAATTCCTTGGTCAGTAGTAAAGATTGGCATTAATAAAACAGTCCATCCATTCTAAATCTGACATTTTCAGCGTCAACCGGAACATCAGTATCAGTTATTTTATCTTTTTTATGTGTTCCTGAGACTTCAAATAAATTGTGTGGTTGCAATAAAGTAGCGTGCTGAGTGACACGTTTTTTTCTGACTTGAATAATAATCTAACAATCCTCTAACAGCCAATAACTTACAATATTATAGCTCCCTTGTAACACACAAAGATAGCCTTTCAGGGGTAATTGGAAACAAATGTGACTTATCTCCTCGTAGAGATAAACACTCTTATCCTGTGTAGGTACTATACCACGTAACATCTCAATCCAATTTAAAATTACGATTGTAAATCATTGAAAATGCTCGAATTCATTGTGTAAAAAACATTGTTTAATAAAAGGAAACCGTGCATGATGTTATAAGTGTCATCGTGTTAAGATTCCAAACACATGAACGCGTGTTCATTCTCATCAACGGTGATTGAAAGCAGAAAAAGGTGTGTCCATACGCGTCAAAGTGATAAGCTAAAGCACCTGCATGGAATTACTAAAACCAGGTAAAACCAAGTATTTGTATATTTTAGAGGAATACGAAAGGTGTAGGGTGAGGGATAGCGCATTTTCAGTGCTGCATTTGAAAGCAAGCACAATAGTAATTCGACAACCGGTAGTTTTCCAGATCTTAAGTTTGCCTACCGCTTCGAAATAAAATTACCTATTATGCGAAGTATAGGCTGTCGGTTTATCACTATCATAATGTTTCCGAGCATGTATTAAAAGTGAGACGTTTTTCACGACTAGCACGGTCGCAATGTATAAAGCTTCTAGCACTACTATTTACTTTGGTACAAGTACACGTTTTAGCGTTAGTTTTATTCAAATACTATACGAAACCTGCTGGGCCATTATAAGTTCAAGCCCTGAGTAGACTATTCGTCATTGATTCGCTTGTCCTTGAGCGTTTCTGCAGTCGATGTGCCCCTCGCAGTCCGTGCTGGGATGCTCTTGATGTTGGATTTCCTGTCCTGCTGAGAAACTCTCAGTGGCGCTGTATTCTGTTTCCACCGGTCCACCTCAAAAACCACAGACAGCAACTGGACCGGTGTCAGGGCAATCAACGACGGGAAGGAAAATCCCCCCGAGCGACCCTCGCTTCTCTAGGGGACTACTTTAATATGCAAATCATGTTTATAATTCACCAGAATTCATTAGCTTAAGTAAAGACTAGTTACAGGAGTACCAAGTTCAATATTTAGCTTTCCAAATGAATGTCTGTCAATTGTGGATAGGCTCTGGAAAAAGACATCTGAAAAGTTTTAGATTTTGTGCGCATGTGAAAGAGCTCTTTCCTCAGGTGATTAAACGCCGATATCTACCCGTCATTCCATTAACATCGAAAATATTGTTTTGAGAGATAAAATCACGGTCACTCCAATGTCTAAATGACGATTTTGTTGGCTTCGCTGTACAAGCAGAATGTTTGATTTCCATCTTAATTGCTGTCGGTTAGGTAAATAATGTTCATCGCTGTTGCTGGATGTAACCGTTGACATTTTTGTGAGATTTGATTCAGACTCTGTACTCTGTGTTCGCCTCATTTACCTGCAACAGTGAGCCGATTAAAAAAACTGTTTTATTTGGTCGGCCCTTACTTTCTCATATTTGTGGAGAAAACTAATTTTTTTGGAAAACTGGTATGGTATAAACATTTAACATGACCATACAGCCTAAATAGTGCATACAGACACATTCTAGTAGATACAGATTTGAAATCACTACTAGTTGGAAAAATTACAATTTGTGAACAAATATGCCTTAGCCACTGAATAAAAGCTCAAATTGTTCTTTTGAGGAGTGGCCGTGGCAGAGGATTCTAGTTCCTCAGGTGCCGTGCTAACTACCGTTGTAGGAAGCAGGCAGGAGGTTTAGAAACACTGGAAACCTGTCTACATCGTGAGCAGACAGCGCTCTCTACAGGTACTCGTGTGGAGTTTAACTCGTCTTTTGGTTGTGAACATCTTGCTATTCAGGTGTTGTCGAACTGTCTCCACGCCAGTTCCCATCTGGAAATACTACTGCCACCCAAGCATTCATATATAGTGATTGATATTATTTTGGCGGTATTTGGTGTGTTGTTATAAGGATTAGGCATGTAAAGGATTATCTGCTGTGCATGTGTTAAGAAATTTTTGTCCACATGCCTTGATGCTTTTTTAGTTATAAGAACAGAAATGGGTAATTTTTGTTGATAGCCTATTTCTTTTGCCAGTCAATCTGTAGTTCATCGGATGATGCAATTCACTCATGATTTAACTTTACAACAAATATAGCCAGATGTCCCCATACACTTTTCCTCATGAGAAAAAAAATGTTGCTAGCTTTTAGCCTAATTGCTTCCAGCACAATTACCTAAATTGGTGCTGCTACAGGATGATCCTCTTTCTAATTTTAATACTGAACATTCCACTGATTGACATTTTGAACAATGGAGTTCCATTCTTAGAACGAGAAACCTGCTTGGCTTTGGCTCCAGGAAGCAAGACAAAAAGGCTTATATCAGTCAAATGGTATTAAATGCTAAGCGCCAGTAACCGACTGCCCTGGGTCGATCAGCAGAGAGAAGACGGCCCTGGGCAATTTAATCATCCTTTCATTTTCTGTCCCTGATAATAAAAGACTAATATTTTTATCCCATTCCAACTCTGTTGTGTTTTCATTTCAGGTAAGAACCCTGTGAACCTGAAATTAAACCCCATCTTGGTTGCAAAGATTTTCTACACATACTTATGGTTAACCTTGAAGGTTTTTACACGTATTGTCTTGAGGTTTTTAACTCAGGGTTTTTGTTATTAGTGACATATAGCAAGTTGTAGTTTGAAAAAGAGCAGTGCATAATGATTCAGGTCAAAAAATTAAAACATCAAGGTAAATATTACTAATTAGACTGACAATGTTCTGACTTCCCCTAAAGTACCATGATTTAATTTTTTTTTTTTTTTTTTTAAATTATATTACAGATGTGTATCTTCTTTGGGAAGTTGCTGAGCAAATAAAGCAGCATTCAACATTTTTCCAACTAGTTAGTGAAATCATGTCATTACCCCTGGTATCCTATCATGAGAATTCAAGAAAAACGATTGCATAGGGTAAGTTAACTTATCATGATGACTTACAGCCTTAACACAAGTATGTAATGCTTGTATGTTTCACATGCAATCAATCATTTATGATAACCCAGATGTAAGTACTGTGGCTTTAATTTGACATCATTCAATTACATTTATGGTGTTATGTCCCATGCAAAAAGCAATTCCTACAGTTAAACAATACAATACGTTTGAAATCAAAGTGTAGTCAGGATATCTGCATCAAAGAGTGTTGCTGACTCAGCCTAATTCCTTTCATGTGTAGCTTTACATTATGTATTATGTATATAGTGTTATTATGTATTTAAAATGCCTAAAATGTACCAGGCAAAAGAAACCTGATGTACTCAAAATTTATGTACACAGCACAAGGAAAAGCACCAAACCTTTTATGTGCCACTACTGTTTTATATGCACCATAAATATGACCTTTTCAGCAACATGTTGCAGCCTTCATTACTAGATTGTTATTGTATCAACGATGCACAAAAAATAATGCGATTAAAGGTTTATTTAGAGCAAAAGCCTCTTATGTTGATGTCGCCAGGAGCCATAAAGTGGAAACAGAGACTTTTCTGTTGAACAGAATGAGGCTCGACTGAGACGGATGCTGTGTGTCAAGAAGTGCACCAAGGTAAAGTAACAAAAATGGCAGCAGGGCCTCCCTTCTTGTTGGGGGCTCTGGTTTTCTTCAGCAGTGTTTTTACTGCCTTCTCCTCCTTTCAGCCAGCACTCGTCCTGGATATGGCTCAGCTCCTCCTGGATAACTATTGCTTCCCCGAGAACCTTGTTGGCATGCAGGAGGCAATACAGCAAGCCATCAACAGTGGCGAAATCCTCCGCATATCGGATCCGAAAACATTGGCTACTTTGCTGACGACCGGGGTTCAGGGTGCGCTCAACGACCCTCGGCTGACCATCTCCTACGAGCCCAACGCCATTCCCGGGAAAACACCTGGCCGTCCCCGTCTTTCACCCGAGCGCCTGATGAAGACGGTGAAGAATTCAGTCAAGTTCGAATTACTGGAGAACAACGTGGGATACCTGAGGATGGACCGTATATTAGGAAAGGAAGGGGCGGAAAAAATTAGCTCATTTATTTTTGAAAACGTCTGGAACAGGGTTTTACCATCTTCTGCACTGATTTTTGACTTGCGCTATTCCACCACTGGGGAAATATCAGGTATTCCTTACATTGTGTCTTACTTCTTTGAGGCAGCTCCACTCGTTCACATTGAATCTGTGTATGATCGACCTACTAACAAGACAAGGGAGATGTGGACTTTGCCAGTGCTTCCAGGTAAGAGGTATGGAAAGCGCAAAGACCTGATCATTTTAACCAGCAAACGCACCTCTGGTGCAGCTGAGGGTGTTGCTTATGCCTTGAAGAACTTGCAACGGGCTGTCATAGTTGGAGAGAGGACTGCCGGAGGCTCAGTGAATATAGAGAAACTGAGGATTGGGGAGTCAAAGTTTTACATCACGATGCCCGTTGCCAGGTCTACGAACCCTATTACAGGGCAGAGCTGGGAGGTGAGTGGTGTGTCACCTTGTGTGACTGTCAATGGTAAAGATGCAGTCGACAAAGCAAAATCCATCCTCAGGCTCAGGAGAGCAATCCCAACAGCAGTAGAGACCATCTCCGACATAATTAAACGTTTCTACTCATTCACAGACAGGGTCCCGACTCTTCTTAGCCATCTGTCATCTATCGATTTCTTTTCGGCAATCTCTGAAGAAGATCTGGCAGCTAAGCTGAACCAAGAGCTACAGTCTGTAATTGAAGACCCCCGTTTAATCGTTAAAATGGCAACAGACTCCTCTTCCTTTATCGAGGACATGACAGAGCTGACCGGACCACCAGAAGGTCCCGCGCCCCATGAGGAGTCAGTGGACAGGGTTTTCAAAGTCAGCATTCTACCAGGAAATACAGGCTATCTGAGGTTTGACGAGTTCAATGATATATCCTCATTGGTGGAATCCCAACCACAGATTGTCAAAAAGGTGTTAGACTCCATTGGAGGCACGGAAAACCTCATCGTTGACCTCCGCTCCAACACGGGGGATCTTCGGAGGGCGTGCCTCTTCTGCTGTCATACTTTTACAACCCATCTACACCAACTCACCTCTACACGATTTTCAGCCGGATAGGCAACAGCACAACTGAATTTCGTACGATTCCCAGCACCCTGGGCACTTACGGATCAAAGCGGGGTGTTTACATCATGACGAGTCACTACACTGCCACAGCAGCTGAGGAATTTGCCTACCTCATGCAGTCACTGCACCGGGCGACCATCATCGGAGAGATCACATCTGGCACTCTGCTCCACTCCAAGTCTTTCCCAGTGGAGGGAACAGACATAGTGATAACTGTCCCTATCATGAACCTCATTGACAATAATGGGGAGTGCTGGCTCGGAGGGGGCGTCGTCCCAGATGCCATCGTGTTGGCGGATGAGGCAATAGACAGGGCATTTGAAATCATCGAATTCCACCCTGAAGTTCACTCCCTGGTGGAAGATACCGGGGAGCTTGTGGGGGATCATTATGCCATCACGGAAGTCGCCACAAAAGTTAGAGAAGTCCTGAGGTCAAAATGGGCAGAAGGTCTGTATCGATCAGTTGTTGATTACGAGTCCTTGTCTTCGGAGCTGACAACAGATCTGCATGACATATCAGGGGATCATCGTCTGCATGTATTCTACAGTGACATTGAGCCAGACACTTTCGAAGAGGAGCCTAAAATCCCAACAGCTGAGGAACTTGGCTATATCATCAATGACCTCTTCAAGACCAAGGTCCTTCCTGGCAATGTGGGTTACCTGAGATATGACATGATGGCGGACGTTGAGACAGTGAGGGCGCTCGGCCCTCAGCTTGTGAAACTCGTCTGGAACAAGCTGGTCAACACTGACTCATTGATCATTGATATGAGGTATAACACAGGCGGCTACTCCACTTCTATTCCACTCCTCTGCTCTTACTTCTTCAATGCAGAGCCATCGCAGCACCTCTACACTGTGCTTGACCGCTCCACAGCAACGACGATTAAGGTCATGACGTTTCAGCGGACTCTGGGGCGGAGGTACGGACCACAAAAAGGCGTCTACGTTCTCACAAGTCACATGACCGGATCTGCGGCAGAGGCTTTCACACGGACAATGAAAGATCTGAACAGGGCCACAGTTGTTGGAGAGCCAACCATCGGAGGGTCTCTGTCTAGTGGTACATATCAGATTGGGGATAGCCCTATGTATGCCTCTATTCCCACCCAAGCTGTCCTGAGCGCAGTGACCGGGAAAGTTTGGAATTCTTCCGGTGTTGAGCCACATGTTGCTTCCACAGCAAACGATGCGCTGAGCACAGCCCAAAAAATCATCCGCTTTCGATCCACAATCCCCTCAGTTGTACGGGTAGCAGGCAGCCTGGTGGCTGACAACTATGCTTTCTCAACGATGGGGACTGATCTGGCAGGGAAATTGATAGACCTTGCTAAGAAGGGCCAGTACAATATGATCAATTCTGAGGTAGAACTTGCAAGAAAAATATCTGTTGACCTTACAGAGCTATCTGGAGACAAAAATATTAAGATGGCCTACTTTCCAGAACCATCCAAAGCCTTCGCCGGATTGGTCCACAAACAGGTAATATTATTCTTCTCTTTTATGTGCCATAAACAGATGTGTAAACAAACCTTTCCTCACCCCATCAATATACACTCATCTCATCATGCCAACCCACACTGCATACCCACAAAATTGTGATGATAATAGACAAACATTAAAAAACACTTAAGTCCAATGTTCTGTACACAGGTTGTATCTTTCATTTTAATACCTGCTGAATTGACACAATTCCTGGGAGGAATTATTTGGTACATCACAACATTTCATGGTTTAAATTGAATTAGTTTCACAATAGAATGGAGCTTGTTATAGAATGTAATTGTTATAGTCAATTTATGCAAAAAATTCATAAACCCATTTTGTGGAGAGTTACTTATCATTTTATAATTATTTTATCATGTTCTTTTCAGATTCAGTCCCCCAAGCTATTGGCTGAATTCATTAAAGGTTCCTTTCGTACAGATGTGTTGGAGAACAACGTTGGGTATCTTCGCTTTGACACTTTTGGGGATTTTGAAGTTACAGCTAAAGTAGCAGATTTACTGGCTGAGCATGTCTGGAGCAAAATTGTGAATACTGCTGCTTTGATTCTGGATCTCAGGCAAGCACCCTTCTCTCTTCCGCTCATTCTCAATCACGGAAAAAAACTATATAGTTTATAACCTTACGATACTCTGAGCCTGAACAGAGGCTAACACTGATAAGAATGACACTCAAAGGTTTGAGTCAGACTAATAATCCAGTAGTCAGTTGTTACTTCAGAGGAGTCATGATCTTGTATAGACAATTCCCAAATTTGACGTTTGGCTACAAGCCCGCTCAGCCAAAGTCTATAACTAGATGTTAGCCTCTTACAAGAACCTATTCTATTGCAGGTGTTTTGGAATAAACCACTATTGAAAAGTGCAACTTAATTTTCAAGATGCACTAGACATAGGACAAGTCAACCATACATGGACTGTGACAAGCTTATCTACCTTGTCTTAATTCCTTCCCATTCAACTCCACTACAGGTATAACATGCATGGGTCCATTGCATCTGTCCCGGGTCTGTGCTCATTCCTCTTTGGTGCAAATCAGAAGATTCTGCTGGATAAACTGTACAACAGATCCTCAGATAGCACTGTGGAAATGTGGACTCCATTTGGAGTTACAGGTAGCTCATATATTTATTACATGCTGCATGGACATCTCAGCCAACTGCCTGATATGTCTTACATTTGATGAATATGGAAACATTGTCGAATGTCAATTGGAGTTAAGAACTGATAATGAATGGCAGATGAAAAGTCAAGGTGTGCTGAATGGTTCACTTGTTACTTTTAAGTTAAGATACTTATTTAACATTTATTTATGTTTGTATGAAAATATTTATTTAACGTATCGGATTTAAAAAATGTCTTTAGTGCTTGTTTTGTTTTCATGGAGCAATATAGTATGTTTGAAGTTGTCAGCTGTAGATCAAATACTTATTGTATGTTAGTGTGTCAGATACATCATGCCAACTTCCTTTTGACCATCAGTAATTTTGATAGCAAATCCATATGTGTCATCCATATCCAGGAGTTTCCAAAAGGGAAGTGTACTTGTAGTTTTTCGTTTTCCCGGCCCTCATGTACCACAATCCCTAAGATTCTGTGTCGTGTTTATCACTCTCCAAAGGTGAGACGTTTAACTCGGAGAAGAGGATAATCATCCTGATTAGCGGCGCTACGTCCGGGGCTGCCGAGGAGTTCGTCAGCATCCTGAAGAGACTTGGTAGAGCCACCGTCATCGGCCACACGACCAGCGGCGGGTCCCTGTCCGCCATGAGCTTCCGCGTGTAGACGGCACCGACCTGTACCTCAGCGTGCCCGTCGTTCGCTCTGATGCCTCGCAAGGGCGTTCTTGGGAGGGGGTCGGGGTAGACCCCCACATCCCCGTAAGTGCAGAGAATGCCCTGGATAAAGCCAAGGAGATCCTACATCAGCACCTCATCGGAATGGAATGAATATTTCCAAAAAACGTAGGGGCGATAGGCATCATGATTCACACACCCATTACAAGGGATCACTAATTCTCATTCTTCTTATCACTACACCAGTTTATCCATCATTTTCACCCTCAGCGTTTCCCCCTCCTGTAGCCTATCAAAGTGTTCCGCTTTTAGCAAATTACAGTATTTATTATAATTTATTTGTCATGTGCACGGTAATAAATGATAGTAATTGTATTGTCAGATGTATAACATTGTGAAAGTGAATAATCATAACAATATCGGTGATGCAATATAGTAGGTAAAGATCGTTATCAAAACTTTAAAAGTATGGTGAACATGTCAACTTTGTTTTACTTCTCTTTATGGATTGTGGCCTATATGATTTGTTATCTAGTCTGTTATAATGTCAGATACTTTACTTTTACCACTTTATGTGTTTTGCACACTATGCTATTATTGTCAAGTGCTTTGGCAAGGAATTTCCTACACATATGAATACATCTTATTTTGATTGTGAAACTAAATAAATAAAATCAGCACAATGTAAGTATTTATAGTAGAACTATAGACTTTATCTTTGGATCTCCATTTACTGTCAGGTATAAAAATAATAAAAATATGAGCAAGTGAATCAGGTAATGCAGTATTTGACTAATGAGACAAAAGCCACCCTTGGCAAAGCAAACACCTTGCAGAGCCCAGCATTCTATGTATCAGGTGAATATGAATGAAAACAATATGGAAGGGGGTGTTTATAAATCTTATTATATGTTACATACACAGGCTAGGATTCAGTCAAGTTCAGTCAGAGTTTCTTTAAGGCCATATGAAAATTAATCAAATCAGTTTCTTTGACTATTTTCAATTTTGTTGGAGTACGTGAAACATGTCCTTTGGAATGTAATGAAAAAGACCAAAGTGTGTTTTGAATTAATTAAAGAGACTAATTGGGTTCTAGCCATTAACTTGATATGATATGTTTTGGCCTAAAAAAATGTAATTATTTATGTATTGTGTCCTTGATTCTTTTCTACCATAATTGTATAATAAAATGTATTCATTTGTATTATTTTGAAACATGCTGTTATTTTTCTTAGAGCTATTTAATTTGGTCATCGGAACTGACATGTAGCTTCTCTTAGACATAAGGACAAACCCCATTCTCCAGATCTGGTGAAATGCAAAATGGATATTTGAGGAAAATAATGATGTGCCCTTTTTAAAGGAGGCAAATAACATGCACTTATCCTCACATCAAGGTAGCCGCCATATTGGTTGAAATGCATGATTATTTGTTTGAAAAAATTGCAGGAATAATTTGGAAACTATAGTTTGCTTACAAGCCTCTTTTTGCCTGAGGCCCAACTCAGAGTGAATGACTGACTGGTGATGCAAAAGTAAAAAAGAAAAAAACAATCAGTACTGTTTTTTTTTTCATTCTACTTCAGACTGGGGTAAGCAGTGATCGTGTTGAACTGAAAATGCAAATGCTAGCACAGCCATTGACATAGGCTTATACAATTAGCATTTGCTTTTGAATTTAGCAGAACTGCAAAGTATACTTATTGGATATGGAATCTGTTATCTAAGACAAACGTACCAAATGTCCAAACTTATGTTGTTGGGCAACTGTAGAGAAGGAACTTCCAAAGTTTTGCTTGTACAGGCCTTTCACCGACTGTGGAATGTATCCCTTTTAAGAACCTTGTATTTTCAGTATTTTATGCAAGGAAGAAATCCATAACATTACAACTCATTATGAAAAGTCTAAAATATTTCTCATTGAATACCTGTATGAAGAGGACCAATCTTATTTGAACTGCTGGTGAAGAAATATCAGAGAAAAGTTTGGAGATTTGTCGAGTTGAAAAGCTGTATTTGTGTAGTGAACAGGAAGATGTGTCTGACTCCAAAGGTGGCTATTTGAGAATTGTTTCAGACAACTCAATATCAAGGAAATAGGCATCCATTTTCCATAACCATTCTCAGGTGGCCTCAGGTGGCTAACATGGTTGAAGGGATTTGGATACTGTGATTCTGAAGAAACCTGGCAGAAGGTCAGAAAAGTCCAGGTACTTCACATGGACAAAATGCAAATATGTAATAATGAATTTCTTATTTTTGTCCATCATTGGTTACATGTAAACATGTGGTTAACTACAGATTTGAAGAGTAAATAGTAGGCTATTGCTTAATTTTATGTAAATGTGTTCCAAATCATCGACAAAACGTTTACAAAGGTTCACTTATAAACTGTAAACTGCTCTCATTTTCTACACAGACAGACTTAATTCAAACTCATTGAAGAAAAAACGTTATTTTAAATGGAGCGATTACACAAATTTTGGGGGGGTGCTTTAACTAACGGCTAGTTCATTTTAAACTAACTAAAGAACTAACTTTTTTAGATTTTAAGCCAGATCCAACCTGATGTTAATCGTTGTTAATTTAACAACTAAAAATTCCTGTAAATAATCAAATATATTTCCCCTTTCAGAGTGGATAGATGAGAAAACAAACGTGCTTGAAAATTGTCCATTGTCAAATGTTTATACTGACATATTCCAGTCCACTCATGTTGATAAAAATGCCTTCATTACAGATTACCAAACCCCCAAACGTGGAGAAGCGTTGAGATATTTAATTTCCTACGACAGATTTAACAGTTTTGGCTCAGATGTATTTGCCCTTACTGTTCTTCACCAGAACACGTATGTCAATGTACCACCATCCTAAATTACAGCTAGCATCTCGTCTTAAGTGCTTGACAACTAAAACAGAGGCCTTTGTGCTATTCTTTGCTAAACAGAATAACTGTTGATTTCCGTCAGTTGAGATGGGTGCTCTATAACCCATAACATAGAAACAAGCGTTTAAAAAAGTAGCCTTTAACCCGTTTCAATATGTTTTTAATTCCAAGAAACCGCCTAATTCGAAAAACGAAAAAAAACTGTTCAATCTGCACTGCATAACTGGAACGCTGCAATGCCAGTCTATAAGGGTTTTTTTTATTTTTTTTGTTTTTTTAATTTCTTCATTGACATTCAGAATCTACGAATGATAAAGATAATATATTTACTCTGATAAAAATAAAATCTGATCACATTATATTGCAACTATATTGTTTATGAACTTTAAGGTTTTTCTGTACGGTAAATGTACAATCTCCTCAACAAATCAACTCTCTCACCACCAATTTCTGCTGAAGGAGAAGACAGCTTCAGTCTTCAATACAGTTTTCTGAATTGTGCAGAAAAACTGCGTTTTAAAATGACGGTATTCTTTATTGCTCTTATTGTCCACAAAAATACAATCATTTCATGTTTTAACATCCATATAAAATCTATATCAGATAAACTAATCCGATCCAATATTTCTACTACGTCTTGACTATTTGTTTAAATGGGTTGGATTAACCCGGAGGTATATTTCACATTTAGCACCACAAAATATAACTCCACCATTTCATACTACAGTAACGTACAGGTTAAATTCACGGGCATAATTAATTTTCAAATGGATTTTTATGCCGACCTGAAAACCCAAATCCTCTCCAGGAACACACATCACACAGAACATGCCAATTTTGATGCTGTAACATTACTGGCGTTTGGCCGAAACCAACAGAGGGAGAAACGCTAAGATTTTCCTTGTATAGTTTAATTACAGAAGATTTAAAATTTGATATTGAGAGGCAATGACAACATGAATGAACATCGGTACATAATATGCCCATACAAAACAATACCCGAAAAATATTTTTGACAAAGACATTACATACACACTCTTGAATAGCAAACATGAGAAAACATGAGGTAACAATCAAAATGTAATTTGAACATTAATTACATCTCTTATTCATTCATTATCTTCATTTACCACGTAGCTACTCCCTCAGTTTCATAAGGCACAATTTAAGTCTGAATTTTATCTAACCTGACCGCCAAGACCAGACCACTTTCTAACCTATCTATACATACTGCGAATACGCTTGCATTAACAACGTTGTTAGACGTGTGTATGGAGCCATCTAACGGACACTCTCTGAACAAGCTATGAGTCGGTGCAAATGCGCTAAACGGTACATCTTTTTGAAGCCTAAGAAGTTCCTAAACTTTAGTTTTTACAATAATGAGCTACATTATATTTGTAATCGTTAGTAAGCATAACTGGTCTCAAATGTTTAAACATAGATAGAATGCACACAACATATAAATGGAACATGTTTATTCTTAAAACAATACAATAATATCAAGACTAGATAACCCTTGATATACGTGTGCCTAAGAAAATCAAAATATGGGCATCATTTCATGAACATATTGTAGTCTTTTTGATTTTTTATAATTTGTCGATATTCTCATAGCCTCATAAATATGTGCGTTAAGGGCCGTGCAGTGCTGAATCTTCTGAGATTAGCAATTCAATTGTGAGAGGTCATGTGGCGCGAGAGGTGATGACGTTCTCGGAAATATTCGTGGCATATTGGGCAAGTGAGTTTTTCCTCCCTTCTCCTCCTCACTTGAGACTCCGAGGCGAATTCCTTCTTGTGGTGCGAGCGCATGTGGAAGACCAAATCCGAGGTCATCCTAAAGGACAGGTTGCATTTAGCGCACCAGTTCTGCACTGAGACCCCGAAGGAGGTGAACGTTGGAGGTAGTAGTGTCAGGGAGGAAGTGGTCTGTAACTGTACTCCAATGTGTCTGTGCCAGTGCTCTGAAGCGTACGGGAAAGAATTCATGGTGGCAGCCGATGTCGGTGTAGCCTGTGCAGCCGGAAACTCACCGTTTAGTAAATTGGATCCCAACATGCTGCCATATCCCAAAATAGTTTTAGACGTAATCGCATCTGCTATATCCTCCGGGCGCTCTGGGGACTACCCAATGCATGGCTTGGATGCACAGAGGAGTCGTTTATGGTCCTTTTACTTGGTTTACAGAAGGCGCTTTTTTGCTCTTCCTGGATGCCCTTGGGCATGACAAACGAGAAAGCACTTCCATCTGATTGCAAACTCGAGCCTGCTTGCGCGCGGCCCTGTCTGGCCTCGTTAGCTCCAGGTTCATCATCTAAATTGATTGCCTTTTCTTGTTTCAATCTCTCTTTTACCCTCCTCACCTCAGTAAACGCGCTCTCTTTAGAGTCCAGGAGGCTTTTCTTGAACAGATACTTGTCCGCGTTAAGCTTCATGACGGAGGCTGCCAGTTCTGGGACAGTTTGACCTTCCTTGATGGTATGAGTTATGTTGGTATCGTTAGAGATGTTGGTTTTCTCCAGTAAAACAGGTTTTCTGACCTTGGGGGTCTCGGGTTCCTCGTGCTTCCTTTTTCGTGGAGGTAGGTTGGTGGCATCTTCGTTGATATTGGACTTTTTGTGTTCCAGATCTCTGGCAATGTTGTGGAAGTCGGTGACCTTGTGCTGAGTTTTAATTTCCATAGTTTTTTGTTCATGGAATTCTTGACAGTGTAAGTCGTTTTTCACTTGTGAACAAAGAAAACGACAGTGCGCGAGATAGGGATACTCATTCTTGAAGGCCTGGTTGCATTTCACACATTTGTATCCTGTAAAAATACAGATTGAGAATAATCAGACTCAATTCCCCACTGTGCCTCCAGAAATTGATTATTTAAGCATACTAAAACAAAACAGTGCCCGCATATGTTGACTGATACAATAGGCTAGTATAATACTGTCGTTTTAAGCCTTTATTTTGACACTACACACTTCGAAATTTTACTCGTGACCCTGTATTAGCTTCTCACTCGCCTCAAGAAGTTTGATGTCAGTCTATTTATAGCAGACCCGTTACTTCAGCAAAGGACAGAATTCATAAGTCAACATCCCCTCTTGACTGATTTGTCTGGCTAATATTTGTAAAACTTCACCAAAGTATATTTCTGTATGGTGAACAGCTATGCGATGCCCAGGATTTGGCCGTACTACCTCAGTTCCGGCTCTAGAGTTTTCTAGAACTCTCTATCGGAATTGATAGGCCACATTTTGTCGACATGATACAAGTAACTCTTACCATTTGTGAGCATTCTTATCTTTATCTCGTTGAACCCCAGAAGATGGGAGAGTTCTTCGTTGTACCACACGAGTAATTCCTCATCTTTTTGTATGTTACGTGTGGACTGGAAATACAGCTGGCCATTCCTCAGATAAGCCTCCATATTTTGCTCCTCTTTGTTGCTTGCAGCCTGCACCAGTCTTAGCCAGGACAATACAAACGGCGAACTCTTCATTGCCTCTGCATCTACCTGCGGAGAAAATAGTTTCAAAATGTTATGTTTTGAGATTAAATACATTCTTTATAAAGGTGTGACGATAATCTAAATAACAGGAGCCATGTCCCTAACTAGCTACACATCCTTCTTTATGTTGCAAAAACATTGAAACAACGGACCTTTAAATATAAGTTTTAAGCGTTTGACAAGCGTTAAGAATTTGTACTCAGATGTCAATTAACTTCTCTTTATTATTTCATCAAGGCACGACACTTTTATTCATTTATTAATGTAGACATAGAATATCTGCTAGTCAACGTTTAACTATCAAGCCCAGTGTATTTTAGAATTCACATACCCGAAAAACGTAAGATTTGTTTCTCTTGTCGCAAGATTTCAGTGCGATGAAGGCAATGGTGTCATAAAACGTGTTCTGGAGAACACAAGGTCCAAAAGATGCTCCGGCTGGAAGGTCCCTTGTAACGTGCACACTTGTGAAAATATCCGTAACATGGTGTTGAAGAAGTTTGCTGTCGCTTGCCCAAAGAGAGCGAGGCAAAAAACTAAGCTCCATAATGTCCTATGAAGAGGAAAAAAAGGAATATAAGAAACAAGACATTTAAGGCGTCGAAAGCATTCGCGTGAGGCCAGAGCTGACAACTGAATTGCCTTAGATATAGTTTTTTTTTTTTAACACGTCGCCCATATTCAATGGCCAAAGGCCATGACAGTTACATTTTTATTTTACGTATGCATACAATTTAAATCTTGGAATTAATTGTACACAGTTTTTTTTGTCACATAGCCTGTTATGTTTGCCACATAAGGATATTATATGATTGCAAAAATCATATAAAGAACATAGTCTTGGATTTTGTGATGCCATTTATGAATCTGTCATATTGCTATCTATGATCTTCTCTTTCTGCATCCATAAAAGCTTTTAGATGGATGAAACAACGGAATTTAAATTCTATTTATTAGCATTACACCTTGGCTCAAGCACACGTGTCACATATATAATAGTGATTATTCTCCATGCAGTGGCATTTGAATCATTGTCCTATTTTACGAGTTCAGTCAAATTATGAAAAAATAACAATGCACAAATAGATACAATACTAACATCGACGGAGACTGTAACAATGATCTAATTCGTTTCAATTCAATTTCAGGGATGCTGAGCACAGTTCTAGATTTCAACCGACCTTTTGTTTAGGCGTTTCAGTTTGATTTCTCCCATTGTCTGCCCATCTGGCATTTAAACTGTCTTGGCTGCTTAGTCTCGCAAAAAAGAAGTACTCTGCAAGGATCTGAAGGAAAGATGTCTATCTTGGAAATATGTCTACCATGGAGTACACAATTTAAAGATGTCTTGCTGCATGTTTACGGAAAACGTGTCAATATTTATTGCTGTGATAAAAATGATTTTGAATAATCGAGTGTCTATAGTAAAATATATGGTCAAGAAGGGATGCGATTGGCTGACATGAAAAGCAGTGTCCGCACAGTACATTTTAATCTACCGGGAGCCAACCTTTAAAATTTAAGAGTTGTAGATCTCAGAGTAGGTTAATGCCAGTGGACGCGCTACTATTTATAGAAACCTGCATTTGGCTTAAGTTACGCTTCCATCGACTGCGTCAGTGCAAAATGAAATAGATGTAAAAATACACGAGGCACAGATACATCTGTAATATTTCAATATGTACAGTTAAAACAACAAAAAAACAGCAGCAGCAGCACATAACGTGTTGCGCACTCACCAGTTGGATGCGGAGACGCTTTCGACATGAACGGCGAGGAGATGCTGAGCCTGCAGCAGGTGCAACGTTGCAAGCTGCCGTCTGCGACCGACTGCTAAGTGAGAGTGATTGCGGACGAAGTCTGGGGCTGAACTGCCCCTGTGCGTTCCTCACTCACGCACTTATTCACACTCAGGAGGTAGAGCGCTGATGCGGAACGGCCCACAGACTAGCTCTTCCGTTCCCCTCAAGCCCCCAGGTGGCATTTTGATTGGTGCTTTTCTGCTCCACAGTCAGCCTAATTAGACCTGAGAGGAACCCTTAGTGGCTGAAAAGAGTCATTGGCGAAGAGATGGGAGAAAGAGAGAGAGAGAGAGCTTCGCACAACTGATTTTGTGACTCTTTTGTCCGAGACAGTGGTATACAGTTTTGTTTATCAGTAAACCTTTATTATATTTCTTTGTTAAGTTTATCTGTGGAGAATATGTTGGGATAGCTGGTTTGCGCTGAGGACAATTGCTGGTGACTTGTTCATTTTGATGACAATATTTAGATGCCTGGAGGAAACGAAAAAGCAGAAATGCTTCCCTCGAAATGAACATTTAAGGAAAGACATAATTATTTTGAAGCCTGGCACGGGGTGGATTCATATAATTAAATCATATCTGTAAAAAAGATCTAATGATCTGATAGAATAGGGGAATATGTAGAAAGTGTATCCAGTGCCTTAAACGTTGTAGCCCACGCCTTGGTTTGCTCAGATTTAAGAAACAGGAAAATACATGTGCACATTGATTTTTATTAACGATGTGGTTTTATGATGAAGAGGTCAGGTATTTAACTTTTGCTATTCAAAAAATATCATATGAGAATTTATACGCGCTTTGTATTCATGTAAAAGTGCATACCCAGTCTTTCAAAAAGGATATCTTTATAGTGTAACCCATTCACGTTATCAACTAGAAACATTAGAACGGATATAACCACATCAGTGATTTGTCCCATGTACTCTCTCTCTGACACACATGGTAGTGTTGAATTGAGTTATTTTAATACCAATTTGGGAATTAATTCTAATATTACTACCAATCGGGGCAGGTGTATTGCTGATTGGGCATAATCATACATAATATCCATGGATATATCAGTTTATGAGAATGTTGGTTTTGGTGGTGTTGAAATGTAATTATATGCTAATGGAAAAGTTTAAATATTTATTGATCATAGGAAATATACTTGACTTAGCCATATAAGGAAAAAAATATCCGGTGCTTGGTACTTTGTCTTAATGTTTTTTGATCGTCAACAACAGCATGTATGCTTGACGCATTTCATTCAACCAAACTAGCAAACTATTTAAATGTCTATACTTAACGTGGATGGACATTCAGAGGTCTTAGCATGTGGATGTGATCATTTTAGGAACTTGGCGGAAAAAAGTGGGTTGGTTTATAAATGCTTAAAGCCATTGCTTGGTTACATACCAGGAGGTTGTAATTTACTTAATTATTCAAAACTGAAATATATGATGCATACTAATTCGCTAAATGCTCATCAGATTACAACATTTTCATACAGTTCTTTTTAATATGAATAATGCATTTGCCCAGTGGCGAAACAAGACTGTACTGGATCGTATGTCATTTAATAATGCTCAATTTTACTTGTAGCCCGAAAAAATACAAGAAGCAGATTCTAGATCACTGGCTTAAGTGTAGCCTAAAGAAGTGTTCAATTATGTTAAATATACTTAAAAATGAATGGGTATAGAATATTGAATTCATAGTTTTATGTCATAAATTATCAGAACTGCCCAAAAAATTATTCGCTACTTTCTGTTGGCTGTTGGTATCCTATGCGTTAAGAAATTGAATTTATAATGTTTTTTTCCTTAGAAACATTGAAAAGGAATGTGTATCGCTTGTTTTTTTTGGGAAGTTAATCTTTAGTTGTTTGTAACTTAAATAATTGTTTTAAGTTAAGAGGACATGATTAATTGGAATGAATTTAGGCGATTTTTTTTTTTTTCATTTGTAAGGGAGAAACCATGCTACCCGCTGACTTGCTGAAGTAGGTAACCCAAAACCTGGGACACGATATTAGGTTATTTACGGTAAAATAGTTTGGTTTATGTAAATGTTTCCGCTGAAGTTTATTATACAATGTGGACAGCAGTTTCATCCAAAACACATTTCAAAATGTGGAATAATCTTTTATCTTGCAAGACATGAATTGGTAGCCTATATTATTTCTTCTATCCTTGGTACAATAAGAGATAAGAGATTTCGCTATTAAATTGTCCCTTGTTTTGACAGAACATAAACTTGAAGAAGAAAGTTGTTTTAAATAACATCAGTTGCTATTTGGATAATTTGTATGGTGGATGATGCAAGAAGAATCTTTATATGTTGCTTGTTCCTCACCTTTGTTCTCTTCAAAACAAAAAAAGGCAACCACACGAGGCGTTATGTTGAGTTGTTGAACAGTTATGTTGACATATACGTTATTTCTGCAATATAAATTCGACGCCAAATGCATGAGGTTATTTGTGTAATCCCAAATGTAAGATCCCGCATTTTCAGCTATTTCTGTAATCGCAAATTCAATAATATACAAATAATGGGAGAATAAGCCGACTTGCCTCAATAAGGCTAAATCGATTTGCGGTTAGATTTGTTTGCTGATCATGTTGAGTCATTGCCTGCCAATAGTAAATTCCAGAAATATATTGGATTTGCTTCCATTACACACATTTAAAGATAGTAGTAATGGTTAAAACTGATTATCTTATGGCCTAATGTTTTACTTGCATTCGCGGCAAATAAGGTGGGGCCAGAACTTTAATTATGGTTTGCGGGTAGATTAGAAATATGAAACCAGACGATATTTTTTTTTCCAGCTCGAGCAGACGTAGAGCTCTCATTTTATTCCGAGCCAGCATTGAAGCCAGCCCTTTTAGCAAAGTGAAGCACATTTATTTCCATTGTTTAATATAAATTTAGTCTCATAATTGCCCTTGTTTATTATTGTCACAGTTTTTAGTTAAGTTAAAGCCGTTACATTTTGTCCAACTCTTGCAGTATCTGAAGCATAAATATATAGGGTTGGTAGATAGTTCACAACTTTGGTAGCTTGTTATTTAAAACATCAGTTTTTATTTTTTTGCCGGAAAAGGGAAGTTGCTTTCCTGCTACACGCACTGCTTTGGCATATTCCCTTCTTTCATTCCCTGGGCTCGGAGGAAGACGTTTTGAGTAATGTTTAGAAACTGCGCCTTCTGATGCAAGGAAAGCGTCAACGTTGGAACTCTGACTCCTCTTTGTGCTGCCGTTTCCTGGACACATCTGCCGGGAGGAAACCTTTTTAAGGCTGGGGGAATAATGTGAAACGCGATTGCAATTTTGGAGGTCTTTTTGGAGGTATCAAACAGTCTGGAAAAAAGATGGCGAGCCTTTTGATTAACTTGTGTCTTGCCCTAGTTTTGCTTGTATTTTTGATGTCCAACATCCCTTCAGTGAAGGCAGAGACCGAGGAAGATGCAGAAGAAGAGGAGAGGTCTTGTCAAGGAGCGTTCGACTTGTACTTTGTCCTCGACAAGTAAGTGACTGTCATATTTATGACATTTTATTCACTCCTCATTGCACATAGCCATGCAACGACTTGGTTGTCTCAACGAGGTGGGGGGACATACTGCTGATCGTTACCCCCTCTTTACTCATCGCTCTCAAGTTACACCTCTGAACTCGTACTTTTTCTCCTTTGTCTTGTTTTGGGACACGAGAGGTATTCGTGAAGTTTTGCCGACGTTTTGTGAAAAGGGACTGCTTCGCTCTTGTTCTCTAGGTATGGCTAATTCGTTTGAATCGGTCAAATCGATCGATTTTAACACAGTCAATTATCCGTCTTTTGAAATGCACAAAAAAACAAAAGGCTCATTGCGAGTGAAACTTCCTGGACAAAGACTTGCCATGGTGGTTGCGTTGTCCACATATTCACTCGGTTTGAAAACTAAGCAAAACAGCACATCCCCCCTCTGAGTTTGAGGCAGGATGCGTGTATTCTGTTCGTATGGAGCCGGCCGCCCCAGCTGTGCCAGCTGTTGTACAGAATGATTTACAATGCAGAAACACGTTGCCTACATTTAGCGTTTGAGACAATTAGCACAATATTTGACAGCGTTCATTTTATTCACAGTAAGCACGTGCATAGCCGTTCCAGAAAATGTTAGAATTTATTTTAAGTGTCCGTTTTATAAGGTCGTGTTGTACCGTACTCGGATTTAAGTTTACTTTTCACATGAATATTCAATGAAGAGTGTAGCTTTATAAATAACTCTATAAGAGTGAATCATTTTGTGAGTAAGTAGCTGGCTCCTCAAAAAAGAAAAAAGGGGGAAAAAACTATTGCGTGCATGTGTGGTGATTGGGGAAGGGGTGGCGCGTCCTGAAAAAAAAAATGGTTAGCTGACCAAGCAGTTTAAAAGATCCAAAATTTGTTCTAATGCGGTCTGTCTTTTTTCCTTTGAAACTTGGTTGAAAGGTCTGTTACCAAGTCTCCGAATGAAGAATTCTCTAAGGTTAGGAGAGCGGGACTGAGTTTTAAGAAAATTTTGAGGACGGGGCATTTGCCAGTTCATACCCAGTCTTACTTGTATCTCGTGCAATGATGTAAAAAGGGATAACAGTCTTTGGCGTGGAGCAAGTGAAGTTAATCTTACATGTTGACACAAGAACGGAAGACATTATTGTCAGTTAGGCTGTGCTTGATGATGATATCTTTGCCATGGAGGTTTGATCAGGTTCTTGTCCAATTAGTCCTTCCTGCAGTGGCCAGAAATGGAGAGGCTCATTATTAGCTTTCCAGGAGTTGAAAGGCCCTCATTACTGTGTGGGTGGATACTTCATTACGTCTTTAGTCTGAAAAGCTTTTCCTTAAGGAAATCTTGTAAATTCAAGAAATGACCACGAGTTCGATATGTGTCATATAGTCAGTCAGAACTTACTCATCAGTTATGCATGTGTAATTATCATCCTATTGCAATGTGTAATTAATTAGTTTATTTGTTTTGCAGAATCGCAAACCCAAATTGACTCACAGGACCATAAAGGGCTAACACATAAGGGTCTACTAGTAAGAGCTGGGGGAACATGATAATTGGAGCAGAACTGAAATAAGAACAGCACAGTTGACATTATGGGGGTATCCAAGGTTGAACGACTTGCACTTCTGCTTAAATGATCTCCTCCCAGGTAATGAGGTAACCTGTGTGCAAGTCTTTACTGTCTCCTCAGTGCAGACCCACTAAACACATATCTGGCTGAAGTATGAAATTTAAGCTGTTATCATTCTCTGATAAAGTATTCCTTCCATTTTTTATGACACATGTGCTTCTAGTGAGTCTATCACCAAACGCAGAAGCATTTCATTGGCCGTAGGTCATTCCGTAGCTTCATGGAGGACAGTCAGATAGGTTCATCGGCAGATTTGAACATAAGTTTTACCCACAAACCTGGTCATTACTGATGGACTGATGGACTCGAACCCCAATAATCCATCTCATACTCAGCGGGGGAAATCTATTGGCCAATAAACTCCAGAAACACTCTGATGTTGACTATTTCTTCATCACATGAGGAAACACATGGAAAGAAGGTCCCTACCATGCTGAAAAGTTACTTCCATGCAGAATGGGAAATATGCAGGAAACTTTACTCAATTAAATTCATGCTTCTACTGCAGAATTTTAACCACCTCAATGAGATATTATAAAATCTGCCAGGATCAGTTTGTCACCCTACATCTGTGCAGTTTTTAAGTTTGATAATGGAGATTAGAATGGCATTCATTATAGTTTTGGGTATCCTTCCATTTTTGGCATGGTTTGAGCAGATCTGTTGTACTGATGATTACACCATAAGGGTTTATTTATCGTCTGCGATTAATCTGTAGCAGACGATCACCACCAACATTTATAGTCTTTCATAGCTCATGCATGCATGTTTTGGTCTCCAGTAGGATTATCACAGGATTTTGTTGTATTCCTTTGCCCTTTTGTTGCCTTTTTTGTTGACTTTTTTTATGCATGTCCTCTCAATTATGGGACAGCATCTGGGTCGCAGCCCTCCAGAAACACCTTTGTGAAGCAGTCATCGTCATGAATTTGAAGAGCTATTTTTGAGCCTCTGTGGACAGTACATCTTTAAACAATGAGGGACTTTATGGAGTGCCACACCCAAAGGAATTTGGGATAAGGGCATACCGCTGAATCAGACTTCCATAGGCTCAGCCTGCTGTTTAATGGTCTCTAATGAACCAACGGAGCCTGCTTTAATGTTTTGGTATACGTATACCTTATGTACCATATGCTTGCTAGTGTTGTTGTGTTTACTGAAGCCAAATGTGCATCAGACTGAGTTCAAGCCTGTTTTCTGCTCATTTTCATCACTGGTGATATGAGCTTGATATTGCAATATGCATCAATATGGCTTCTTGTTTAGATGATTTCTCTGGTTGAAGAATTGCATACTTTATGAAAAGAGGGCATCATCGTGACAACAGAAAGGGAAACAGAGGGGACAGTGTAACATTTTAATGTTCAGCTATTTAAGCACTTTTCATGTTGCAGTTACTGTTTTATATCATTGAACTAGCCTATTGGTTGTGTGTTTACATGACTGATAGAAACCCATAACTTATGTGGATAACCAAGACTTGTTTTCCAGCTGAGAAACACAAGATTGCCTAAGCATGAATATTCTCCATACTTCTCTGTTTAATGTAGACAGGAGTTAATGTCTGGATATGAACTTCAGGCATATTTGTATCTTTAGAGATAGCCTTGATTTGTTATTGTAGGTTTGTGTGCATAAATGTAGTGTTCCCAAAACCAAAAGAGGGGAAAGCCTGTGCCCCTAAGTTACAAGTTGAGCCAAAAGATGCAGGCAAGAATGCGAACCACCTGTGTGTGGTTGTCGCTCAGCTTGAATCATGTCACCAAGCAAACAGAACGTGTTCCTGGTCACGTGCTGGCTCCAGACCTGACGTCTCGGTCATGTTCATCAAAACCTCCAACGTGTGATATCTTGCCTGGAGTCAAGTACCTGGAACCAATAAGTTTCATGTGCAAATAAATCTGCTTTATACTTATTTTTCCATTGGGAATCAACTTTTGTCCCTTGCAGTTGGACAGCCACTCAGGAATGTCACCAGTAACCATTATTTACTTTATTTACCTGGTTGGTTAATAGTCATTTTTATGACAGCCAGCTGTATATAGTCTACAGCTGTAGGCCATATAAACATACCAAAAAGCTAAAACTCAGTGGAATGACCATTCAGGACTTCATTCAGGGCTAGGACGTGTTAGTTTGGCTGGCAGCCTGTGGCAAATCGGTCACCATATAAAGCAAGTCCCAGCAGATGGGGCCCAGTGTTGAGCACTGAATGTCATAAAGATGATACATGTTTCATAGTCACCATACTCTGTGTCTGAAGTCAAGGGCTCAGAAGCAGCGAACTAAAATTAGATCCATGATTTCAGCGAACAAACCTGGCTCGATTTCATCCGCATTACCACAATATCATTGCTCACAGACGTAGAAGGTTTTTCAGTTTCAGTTTGAAGCATGTAAATAGCTGTGGATGCTCGACTCAGAAAGAGTAGCTCAAAAAGTTTGTTTTTTAGATTATGCTTGTCCGATGCTCCAGAGTGTTTTGCAAACTCCTCTTGATGAGTTTTTGCAAACAAAGATACGTCATCAAGCTTTTCTTTACTTATTCCAGCATACTATCGGGATATAATTATTAACTGAACAAAAAAGGCTCAATTTAAAAGCTAGTTTTTTTTTAATCTTGGTTGCTTAGTGCCTCTAATGTTTAAAGCAACAAACATTCATTCACTGTGCTCTATGGTCTGGTTCTAGGCTGGCTGCTCACTCTGGAGAGTCGTATGAAAGCCAATGAAACATCAAGGCTGGAATTCAGTCTAACCACACTACTGTTTGTCCTCAGCTTTGGATAATTAATCGCTGAAGGGTCATTCTTTTGTCACTGACGCAAACGTATGACATATGGCAGTTGATGAAATTGACGAAAAATGCTGCGTGAGGGGAAAAATGATGTAAAACGTCATTAAATGTATAGTTCAAAGTTAAGGACAAGCTGCGTTGAGGAATGACTGAATTCGAGCCCAGGGCATGGTCTGGGTCGGCGGGAAGGCCTCCTTCCAGGCTGACACTTACAGTGCGGCTATTATTCGCAGACCTCAGCCCTCCTCCGCCCCGTGTCTGAATATGGAGAGTTAGTCTACTGGCTTTTTGTGTGGGCGTAGTAGTGTTCATTCTGTCGCGAGTTCTGAAATCTCATTCACCTTCAGAAAAAAAAATAAAATAACATCAAACAATCGGCAGCATCGTTGTTTGAGAAAAAATAGGGAAACCTCATGATTTTTTTTTCAAGAAAGGTTGGCTTTAGTGACTTTGGGGTTGCTTGAATTTGCAATCCTTATTTCACACTTCACCCTTTTATCTATAAAGTTTAATAAAAGCCTGGGGATCTGTGGGCTGGCACGCATCGCCAAGCTTTTGGTACGCTCTGTGCGTTAAACGATGCAATGCCGCTGACAGAATTTCCCGGGACCTTAAAATGCCACCCATTCACCCTAGCTTTAATCACAAATATCAAACCATCCCTTTTTTGAAGACGTTATTTTAAAAGTATTTTTTGAAAAGCCAGCTTAATAGTATGTCACACAAAATGTGCAGATGCACTAATTTTATTTACTTTAGAAAAGAAATTTGCTGATAATGGCAAGTTTAAACATCTCTTTCAAATAAGTTGAGAGCAACTTATGATAAGATTTGACTTGATATGATAGGATAGGATAGAATAAATCTTTTATGGCTTACTGTATATGATTATAATGTCAGTTTCTTTCATTTGTGGCTTTCTGTAATCATCTCAGATAGCACGTCATACTTAATACACAAAAACGTATAACTGCAATTCATTTTAACTTGGGTGTCCAAATCCCTATGAACTGAGTCTTCCTGTTTTTGCCATAATTGCATGAAACCATAATTAGTTTCATATGTTCCCACATAAGAATGCATCTACATACATTCAGTAGGAATCTTATAATCATTTTCATACATGTCATACTCTGTTCTCTCTTAGCGCATATTAGTATAATAAATCAAATTTTCATTGACAGATGTGTTATATATCAAGTGAAATGAAATCTTAAAACTTTGTGAAGGTCTCAACCATGATAATAAATCTGTCTAGGAAAGTCTTAAGTCGCTCCTTTGAGCAAAGGGTTTCTCACATCCATAGGCATCCATCATTTTGAATGCAGTTAGCTTTTTATGAATCAGTCAGTCAAGTCTTTATTTTTTTAAAGCACCATCTGCAATTGAGTTGTCTTAGAGAGCTTTTAAAGGGGAATTGTCTCTGAAGGATTACAAAAATGATAGGGCTTATGGGTGTCTCGCACAGTAAGACACTTGTTTGAGAAGTAGACATGAGCCCTGAGGCTGGGTGTTCGAGTCCCACCCATGCTATACCATGCCATGCTATTCTATGTCTTGACTGACTATGGCCAAAGGCTTGCAATGACGAGGCAGAAATCAACCCAGTCTCGCCAGGGTTTGAGGCAGCTAAGCTGGCCAAGCTAACTGGCATCATCGTTCCAGAAGCCACTCCCGGTCAGCCAAGCACCCAAAGACACACAAACTGAGCATACACTGACCTTATCAGCATGTCATCCTCCGATGACACACGCAGTATGTCATTTTTGTTGTGGCTGTGGTGTGGAAAGAAGTGAATGGTCACATGAGGTCATCAGAGGGGTCACTTGTCTATTGCTCTCTCCTACCAAAGCTAGCACCATGCGGTTGGTCGAGGGAAATTAAGTAGTTTGGTTTAATTGGTTGAGTGTGGGTGCAAAAGGGGGGAAAAATTTTAGAAAATACAACCCACATTAGCCAGTGAGGGAGAATATGAACCCTTAAATCGATAATTAAAGAATTGTTAAAGTTCCTTCCCTTGAAACTCCAGTCTAAAATGTCTCTTCGCTCAGATTGCTGTAGACCTTGGATTTTGCCTGTAAACATCCATAGCCAAGGAAGCTTACATCATATAGCACATTCCTACTTCTTACAGGCCAGGACGAAGCTGAATATTGACATAATAAGAGCACTGAACTAAGGCATACTCACCTTTACAATGTAGCTTGGAAGATGACCTAAAATGTACTTTGCCTAGCAACAGTTATTGGCTCGATTTATGGATCTGTGCTCAGAGGTATGTCAGCGATCTGTCTTCAATATGAACGGACAAATTGCCGCTGCAAGAAATAGTGGTTTCTACGGTGTTACATTAGGTAAACCTCATTTTGTGATAGCCAGCCATGACCAAGTCTTGAGTAATAATGGTCATTTGTTTAACTTGACTGGAGTGTGTAGAAGTTGACTGCCAGTTGTTTGTGAGTAATGTTTTTTAAATCCTGGGGGATTTGTAAATACTTCCCGCTTAGTTTTACAGCTTCCAAGAAAGGTATAATTCATTCTGGAGGAGTGTGTTCACTATTAAGTAATAACATTGTCCAATATTCATTTGAAATTAAATCCAATTTTACCATCTGCTCAGTGACGGCTGAGTGGTGCCTTTGCAATGTCAACTGTGGCTTTCTGTCCTCAGCTGCCAAAAAGATGGTTTCTCTTCGCTGGCGACCTCCATCTCTGCAATATCGGATACTCCCTTTTTGTACGTTGCACATATGGAGCACACAGTTGCACACATGTAATATGCTGGTGTATTTTTTTATTTTAAAAAGAGTTCTGTCGAGTGCCTGTAAAAAGGCTTAAAAACAACGGGTGTTGCCAACTAACTGGTTACAATTAACAGATTAACTCATTAACGATGGTAATTATCAGGGTAGGACCACCCCCTCACTCTGCGCTTGAAGGTTTTAGATCCTGATATGTCTAGAGTTGTTTATAGAACCCTCAGAATAAGGTCCCACATAGAACCCTTAAGGGATATCAGTGTAAGAAATTAATAACTCAAAAGGTGAAACGGAGGTTATGGGGAGATGGAGGTTGGTTTTGCTGTTGTTGCTGTTCCTGTTTTTTTATTTTATTGACTTTTCATTTTCTGTCAGGGATTAATTGATATTGCAATTATATTTTTAAAATAAGTCTGATTAAACAGACAGATGTTTGGTGGATGGCCATTTACAGGTGATTTTAGGTGCTGGAATCCCCATTGAGCTACATACTGTACAAATGCATAGACAGGCTGGATAACTGCAAATATAGAAGGAATGAACATGCAGAAACATATGGGCTAATTCATGCTCCAATTCTGGTTTCCAAGTACCATGTCATGGCCCGGTTTCAAACCCTGACCATTTCGGTACAGGTTGTGATTGACAACCCCGACGATGCCTAATTGGCCATAGCGTCGCCATGGGAGGGAAGGATTCACTCAGCTGGTTTTTCCCTGTCTCATTGCACAAAATTGACTACTCTAATCAATCAGGTGCCTACAGTCTACTTTTCCAAATTGCATGTAGAGCATAGCTAACTAATGCACTGCTGTGTAAAGAAGGGGTAAAAATGGGTATCTGACTGCTTGTGCTTCAGTGGCATGGAAAAGAAATGAGATGACTGAACACTCTTAGAAAAGTTCATTCTAGCACCTATAAAAGGTTTTTCATTTATCCTGTGGGGGAGAAACCTTAAAGGTTAATCTTAGAGACAGATATCTTTGAGGGGTTCTTTATATAACCCTCAAAATAAGGTTCTACAGAGAACCTGTGAGGGAAATCCATATCAATGAAGAACCTTTAAGGCTTCTCCTAAGCGAAGAGTACTTGAGGAATCTTTTTTATAGGGGAGTAGGAATACAATTTGGAACTCCTAAAGGGAAAATCATTTGATTAAAAAGCTAATTACAAAAATAGAGTGATAAAGAGCAGTATGTTTGTACTGAAAGAAAAATTAGATAAAGAGAGTCCTTTAACTGAAAATGTCCTCTCCAGTGTTGGTCTAATCAAAGTTGGATGAAGTAAGGAACCTTCCCCGACTCTTTCACCCAGAAGAAATGCCCTGACAAAATTATTTATCTGACTTTCATCTGGGCTCTGACCAAAAAAAAAATACCCACATCCTCCCTTTATGGTATTTTGACAGGTGAGGAAAATGCAAGCTGGATAGAGCTGAATTCCCTAGGCCATCGTACCTCAAAAAACCCTTCCCAGACTGATACGTTCAATGTGATGCTAAAGATTTCACAAGTTAAAGATCCAAGGAGGCCCTAGGCTAACCCCCTCCCCCGTCCGTTTGAAAAACTGGTAGTCTGCAGCGGGCCTACATCAAAGCTCTGCCCACTCTCTGCTGTGACGGAACGAGCTAGCGGAAAAATGCCGGTTTCTAAACGACGTGTAACTCATCGAGGTCACTGCATACCAACGGTGTGTGTTCAGACCACTTCAATGGGGTTCGTTTCTGTTTTTGGTGGCGTATTTTGTTAAGTTTGCACGTCCATTTTGGCCAGCTGCATGACTGTTGTATGGGTTTTTTTTTAGCTGCCCTTCTGTTCTTAGTTGGCCTTTCATTGACATCACCAGGCCCGGTGTAAGACTGACGGTTATGTCTGTACCAGCGAGCTAGAGCCTCACATGGAAAAATAATAAAACAGGCCATAAAGTGAATCATACTTCAGGAAGAATACAGCATCAGGAAAATACTCCCTCTGCTAGTTTAAACACTGTTACACAGATGTACTAATGTGTCTTAAACTGGTAGGTAAAAGAAAGCTATAAAAGCTATAATCCAGAATATTATGATTACAATGGTGTTAGTGTCATATACTTTTACTTCTTTTCAGTTGAAACCACATACTTCATATCAGGTATCTTGATTAGGGTGTGGTTTTCTGGGTTTTATGCTCTTTAGTCAACATAGTTATGTAAGGCCACAAGTAATTTCCACTTTGTTTTCCAAGACAAACTGCAGTGGGACAGAACCCAGCTGAATGTGTCTCTCATTTTCCTTTGCCTGTCTTGTAAAGGGACTTGTGGTTGATGCTTAATTGTTAAATTAGTACTGAGTCAAAGCATTGCATTTCGGTGTACTAATGTACCCCTCTATCTGATATCAAATCCTGACCATGGCAGCACTTCCTGGTTGCCCCAAAGTGTGGTGGGGGGGAGGGGTTTAGTTGGTAGGTTTTTCCTTTTCTGCATGCTCCAGCAATTCCATTGGCAAACCAGGCACATGACATTTGTCTGCACTTACTGTACACAGGCCTGTCACAGCATCCATATGGCTGTCATACAGATGGTTATGAAAACCCACACAATAAAATTTCCATCACTATCTATTTTTTTAAACTTTCATATATGTTATCATTTTTTTAAACAGCAAGCAGTCACGTATATTTTCAGCTCTACCTTAGAGCTGAAGCCTATATTTGGTATTTAGCCTGCTGCCTGTCAACCTGTTCTTCCAAATCGCATTATGCTTGAAAACGCTAAACTTCATTGTAACTGCCTGTCTTTATTTCAAGGAACAATTTATGCACGTCTGTTTTTATAAAAGGAGTTATAAAAGTTATTAAAAATAACTATGTTGGAACCCTGCTGATAGTAACAGATACGGGGCTGTTACAGGGGCAAGAAAAGGGTGACAGATTTCTCAATGCGAGAAAACTCTTGAAAGTTAACATAGTCTATTAAACGGTGACTGCACAGGAAGTGTGCAGTGGCTGTGCTCAGCAGGTGGACTCTGAAGTGGCCAGCTGTGGAAGAACACACTTCAAAGAGCAGTCGCACCTCATCTGCACTCACAGAAACTGACTCAGAACTTAGAAGCTAATATGATTGTCTCAAAAATACAACCAGGTCCGCCATATTGGAAAGGAAATTATTGTTTACTGTTTAACAGATGTGCTAACTTTGGTGATTATTCATAATCTGTTTGCCATGGTCCCTCTGAAGGTGAATTAATCATGGATTTGGTTTATTTATATGGATTAGTCATAGCAAGAATTAGTTTTAAGCTTTCCAATTCCCGTCTGGCTTAATAAGTTCACACATTTCTGTGACACACTGCTCATCAGAATACATGCAATAATATGATTAAATATGCAACACACATTTTGTATATTTCAAAATAAGTCATATTAAGGGTGGTCTACCAGCTTAAGTTTGGCTAAAATGCAAGTGAAAGCCATGGTGAAGACATGCTAATTAATTTTAAGTGCCTATAACATCATTGTCACCGAATGGAGGTTGAGGTTTTTTTTTTCCTTTACAGATCTGGAAGTGTCAAAAACCACTGGATAGAAATCTATTCCTTTGTTGAACATCTGGCCGAGAAATTTATAAGGTAAGAGAACAGTTCTATGTTAGATATTTTAAATCACAAAAAATGACACAAATACATAACACCTACTCAAGCATACTGATCCTTGTACATATACATACAAAACAAGAATTCTCAATGCTGAGAATTTGAAATCATGTGACGTGTATATGGGAAATTACGGTAAATTCTAAGGGAATAATAAACACTAATGTTTCTTTTCTTGAATAGTTTTATCTGGTAAATACTGTAATAATTATATCTAATCAGTAGATAAAATGGTCACATTCTTTCAGTTGCCCAGCCAGATGGGTTTCTATTCTGCAATTCATGGTTCAAACTGAAACTTGCAGAAATGACTGATTATTTAAAAAAGCACTGGAAGGGTGACTGATCCGGAATACTGTGTGTCCCTACAGTCCCATGCTCAGGATGTCCTTCATCGTTTTCTCATCACGGGGGACGACCATCATGAAACTGACGGAGAACAGGTAGCTAAATGCTCTGTCCGTATGAATTCTGTTATCTACGCTAATGCGTAAACGTTGTAAGGATCGGTTTGCTGGTATTTTAACAGTATTTCTTCAATAAACATCGAGAGGATTGTTCAGGGAGCCAAGTGCAGGCTGGGCCCCCTAGCTAAGACATTGGAGGTTCAAATTTGACTTGTTTCATTGACTGACCATGGGAGTTTGAAGCAGTGGGACACATCTAGCTTTGTCCTGCCCACATAAATTGTATTTAAGCTGGCCAAGGTAGTTCTGGATAGTTTAATCTTGAAAAAGTAAACTAGTTGCTAATATTTAATGTTTTTAAGGGATAAAATCAAGCAAGGACTCAATGCTTTGAAAAGAGAGATACCAGGGGGTGATACCTTCATGCACCTGGGTCTAGAAAAGGTATGATTTTTGTAAATATTTTGGCACACCCATTCTTTGATTCCTGAGCATTGACACTTAATATCCTTAATAATATTTGTCCTTCCCTTTGCGACTCTAGGCGAACGAGCAAATATTCTACGAAAATTATGGTGAGTGTCGCATGAGATGATACCGTTCAGCATCTCACAGCAGCCGGCTGTTCGGGAAATATTAAGTAGCTTTCTTGTGATTCCCCCTTTAAAGGGACGGCCAGCGTGATCATCGCTCTGACTGACGGAGAGTTAAATGAGCAGCAGTTCGATACGGCGCAGCAAGAGGCAAGTAACGAGCTTGTGGCGCCTGGCGATGATCTGTTGTGTGTTTTTTTTGTGGCTGTTTAATTGGAGGTGACGGAAATGGCAGGGACCCATTGCTCGTTTGTGTCCCTGTATAGGCGGAAAGAGCTCGATCCCTTGGAGCCATCGTGTATTGCGTGGGAGTGAAAGACTTTAATGAGACACAGGTAAACAAGAAATTACTAATAACGTTTGAATGGTTATTGTTATGGTGATTTGCTGATTTTTCCAAATACCACTCTGAGTTTTTAACTTCTTTTTCATAAAAACATTCATAGCTTAATTGAATTGATTGCCTTTTTTGTAGTTGGCCACAATTGCAGACACCATTGAGCATGTTTTCCCCGTGGTGGGAGGTTTTCAGGCCTTAAGAGGAATGATCGACTCGGTAAGTCAACAGAACCGTTATTTTGCATTCACAGAACAAACTCCCTCCATATGAAATATCAGACATATGTCGATAACGTCTTAACGTCGCACGTGTTAATTTGTTGTTTCAGATCATAAAGAAGTCCTGCATTGAGATTCTAGCAGCTGAACCCTCAAGCGTCTGTGCCGGAGGTAGGGACAGTGAAACAAAGCCAAACAAACAGCAAAATACAAAACAGAAGTTTAGTTTACTTAAACCAGTTAACCTATATTTCACCAATCTCAATCATACATACATACAGATATAAAATGTATCAGATTGGAACATGAAATCAATCTTCAGTTTTCTGAAAAAAGTAAGTATGCTATTGTTGTCAGTATGTTACTCTCCATGTGAAAATGATTTAATTAGCTATACCATGCCAAACGCAAATGAAGAAAGGTGTCCCTTACAATACTGATTAACGAATGCTCGTAGTTCTGTCCAACCAAGCATTTTCTCTGGGTTTTGTTTCTTCGGGCAGCCTTTAAGCTTGGTTCGGACTTCTTGCAAGACCAGTCGTAATTTGGTTTAGGTTTTTTACGATGGGCGGCCTTTGAAGTCGGGCCTAGACAGAAATCGATGGCGTGTAGAGCTTGTTACCGCTCCGAGACTCCTTAGCTCTGGAGATAATTCTGTAAGTGCGGCCGGAGAAGTGCTCGCTAATAAGGTCATGTCAAGCCGCATTCGTCTGCCGCGCTGCACACCAGCGCTTACAGTACCAGGCTGCCACGGTCAAGGGCAGCCAATTAAATAAATAGCCATTTCTCTCTGTTCGAACAAAGCAGATAGTTGAAAATTACGTTCAGTAAGGGGGACTGGATGTGGCAAACTAGGCCAGATAGATCCAACCATGCAAAAAAAGAAGCACAGCTAATTTTTTCTGGCCTGCCCTGACAATAAGTTTTATGTCGCTTCGCGGGATGTCAGAACAGTGAACACAGTGAGTAATTACTAACCCTCTGGAGCCATGTGCCAAGTTGGCTTAGAGATGAAATATGATAAGAGTGCTTCGTTCTAATGTTTACTGACTGAGAGAAATAATAAAAAGCGGCACCTAACAATGATGAATAGTTGATTTAATATTTAAGTTGCTGATTTAGTATTGTTATTGTTGGGACTAAATAGTTATTTTTCTTTTCTTTAACCTTAAATTTGAGGTTTTTCCTGAGAGACTTCTCTTTTTCATTTCACAGATCTCTCAAAAATCTTTATTCAGCATAATTAGAACCATGACCCGGGTCTGTGTAAAAGGATTTCGCTAATCTAATTTGCATGGTGCGTACCATAATTGGTCTTAATGAAAACATAATATGTTTGTCAGCGTCGTAGGAGGATTATTTTTTGTGGGTGGAACATATCACACAGTAATTAATTAAATCAGTGCAGAAAAGTGGTGAGGAGGAGATTCAAGCTTGTGTAAGCAGCATTAATTATTTAGATAGCCGGGTTAGCCTTATTCATTTTCTTTTGATGGGATTCTGGGATATGTTGGACCTCCGGTTGATTTGCTCCGTTCTCAGTCTGGAAATCTGGGTGAGTCATGAGATGTGGGGGTTGAAGTTGGTGGCAGGGGCTTAAAGAGAAGGCGGGGATGGGCCGTTAAGCTTTCCCTGTCTCCGTGACGATTCCACCACCACTCCCCCCACCCCTTCACGATCACACTGATGTGAAGTGACCAGGCCACGCAGCCTGTGAACAGGCCATCAGTCTGAGAGCTGAAGGTGGCCAGTATGCGTGTTGACAGCATCATTGCCTTGATTACGCTCATGGTTCCCGTGACTGAAAGGCCCCTCTCGCCGGAGCATCAAACGTCCAGGTGTGGATACGAAGCGTCAGCTCCTCATCGTCAGGGAAGGGGAGGGGGAGCGCGTGGCAGCGAGAAGGGGGGGGGGCATCGGCGCACCAGCTCCTGCCCACCATCTCGCTGCCAGCGCTGCCCGCCCCGCCCACAGATGACCTTTTCCCCCCACGCCGCCCTGTCACAACCCACCACAACGGGTCTGACAGTAACTCGCCAAGAAAAGGAACGCCGCGTCGGGGCCGTGGCCCCCAAATTAAACTGAATTAGCCATTTGGACACGCCAATGTCGGCGTCTGACCGCTGATGGAGGACGCCAATTGAAGAGTGAGCCATTTGGGTGGCAGGCAGAAATAATTATGGTGCTTCTGACAGGTTAATTGGGTGGGGGTGGGGGGGGTGGGGGGGTGGAGCCTGCATCTAATGACACGTGATTTGAGTGATCCTGACAGGCTGAGAGCTGCTGACATCACTAGATTGTGTTTTAACATGCACAGATTTTCCTGTGCAGATTTCACAGCTCCACAATGACCTTATATTTTATCATCAGAAGTAATCCTTTTGCATTTCAAACAAGGGTATCTGCCAAATTAGAAGTCAAGATGAAAATAATGTGTCATAATTGTAAAACACAGATTCAAATATGCCAGGTAAAAAAGCAAATTTTTCTGTTAGCATATGTAAATATGGTGCATGTACTATGTATATCCATTTATATATTGGTACTACATATATGTTGATTATGAATATGTGCATATAATAAAGCATAAAATAAGAACACAGTATACAGGATAGTATTCATTCATAAGTCCATAATGAATAATTATATAAGCAGAAGTGATATATTTAATATTATATAATATATATGTAATACATATACGTATATCATTACAATATTTCAACTATATTTCTACTATCCATTTTGCATAAATTGTTGCAGTGTATGTCTGTGTATATGTGTAACTCCCATTTTCACTGTGAGAGAAATTCACAGCAAATCCAGATCTTGTTGTCTGTTATGACAGTATTTCAGTGACCTTTGTAAACAGCAAGGATTTCCTGATGGCACAATTGCACACGGAACCTTTTTACGCAGTGATCTTCACGCTGCCTCTTAAATGTTAAAAGTGAGCCGACTGCTCGTCCTTATTAACTACAGTGAAACTGTCGCCACTTAAAAAAGGTGACAGTGTAAAGTGATGTTTATGAACTGAAAGAGGAAAAAAAAAAGGCAACATGCGGCCTGCAATCCGACTTCTGACTCGCCAGGGCAAGCTCTCGGACAGATTTTTTAAAAGCGGAAAAAAATGCCTTTTCTTTTTCCCCCTCCCATATCTAACATATGCTGGTTAGTGGCCTTCAATGAGCATAGAGCAGCCCGAGGTGAAGCAAAGGTCAGAGGTCGAGATTTCCTGGTCTCCGAATGTCCTCCAGCCACAGAGCTACAAGATATTTGTGAACTACATCACTTTTATTATTAGTACCAGTGGACCGTGTGTGTACGTTCTCCCAAGCACCACCCCCCACACACACACACACACCCCTCCCTCTCTCCCCCATTGAATTGAGTCTACATGAAAGGTTTAGCATGGAACGAATAAAACAGCGTACCAGGAAACCCCCTCCGGCGGCTGTGCACTTTATGATTTCACAGTGCTTGGCATTTCTCAAAAGGTCTGCATGAGACAAAGATCCGCATGGGAAGCGCTGCCGCCGCCCTTTCGCTAGCGTTTTGTGTGGGTGTACACGGGAAGGTCTTACCTTTCGGATTGCTGCATGTCCCAGACACCGCCATGAAATCAGCAGGATGTATGTTCAGATTTGACAGATTTTTTTTTCATGTTTTACTGATATTTTTCAAATATTAAACCAATGTGGAATTGTACTGCTGTGACATTCTAATCGGAACGATTAGGTGTGTCAAAACAAAAAAGGCTATTGAATGTCACATTTTTTTTCCCTATGGCCTGATCTCATCGACAATGGTGCATAGATTTTGGCTTGCATACTGTATACTTGTACTTTTACATTTTCCATCCAATTATGTGTTTGAATCCAGGCCTCCAGGCCACGTGTTTATACAAATCTGAATTTTGAATTTTGAAAATTGAGATTTAAGATGGTGTTGCCTTTTTTGGGTGCATAAATGAAATTATCAATAAGACAGTCCTTGAAATTAATCTGTGATAAAATATACTGAAATGCTACAAATTTTTGGTATTGGTATCGCTGTTGCTAAAGTTAGCTATTTGAAGTTGGTTATAGATAAACAGGCGTGATGTTTGAAGTCCTAGTCTGTGTGGAAGTTAATGTGTTTATACAATACTTTTGGAATAAGTGGGAATTTTGTTTAAATAACAGAAAACAGAATCCAACGCTACGTTTATTTTCTGTCTAATTCCAGAGTCATTTCAAGTGGTGGTGCGTGGGAATGGGTTTTTACACGCCAGAAATATCGACCAGGTCCTGTGCAGTTTCAAAATCAATGACACCATCACTATAAGTGAGTAATTCTTTTGGCATGAAAATGTTTATTCGCCATGTTCAAATTAGTCTTTCAATGTTTCTCTATCAAATAATGACAGTACAGAATACTTTATTTTTATATTTCATAATTCCATAAGGAAGTTGTATGTAGTTGTCATTGGTAAGTAAATAATGAAAATATCGTAAATGTTCTGAAAGTTATGTTTCATTTTACAGATGAAAAACCTGCAGACATTGAAGATACCTATTTACTGTGCCCTGCACCAGTTATAGATGAAGTTGGGAAGTAAGTGTATGGTTTTGGTATTAATGCATATTAATGTTTTGTTAGACTGTCAGGCTAATATACCCCGCTCAATATTGACATCCATAAAAATGGCACAGAAATCCTTGAAAAACGAGGGCCAATGTCATCTGAGATCCTTCTAATCAATCAAGGATTTTCTCTCTAACGCGGCGAGACACTCCTTATGTTCTGAGGAAGCCCGAGACGAGACTTTAATTAGCCATTCACAGCGGAGGGCCAACATCGTCTTGACTTGTGAGAGAAGTTCTCCATGAGCGGAGCCTTGTCTCTAGGCCTCAGGCTGTAGATCTGTGCTGGTGTGGTCCCTTCCTCAAGCGGAAGGCCAAAAGGCCAATCCCTGATCACAAAGCAGACGTACAAGCACCACCCTCCAGAGAGTCTTCAGGTTTGTATTGTGTTTTCTCTCTCCCCGAAAAACCAGCGAAATCCCCACCGGCCAATCGGTCCCCTCCAAGCCTCACGCATAATTATCTCCACCGCCGGCTTCAGACACCTTGAGGAATTCATTTGTCTTGTTCTTGTCAGAAAGATTTCTTGGGAATGTTTGAGTTTTTCTTTCCCCGTTGATGGGACTGAATCATCGCCTTGGCAACAAAAACAAGTATTTTATATAAATTGGAACATATCTCTCTCTATTCCTCGACCACGGCCGGCTCTCTTTCTTGAGAAGGTTTGGTGTATTCAAGGATGCAGTGTGCTGCAATGTACAGTAATGTGAAAATAATTTTACTTTGAGATAGTCAAAAATGAGCCTCATATATATACATATATATATAACGGTAATAAATACATACGATGATGACTTAAATGTATTTGTGTACCAGTTTGCTAATCTACGGTTCAGTACACAAGAATGCTTCTAAAAGCGTAATCAGGGTTACAAGCACTAGCCTATGGGCAGTTTAGTGAAAACACATGACTACTCAACACTCAAAATTGTGCAATGAACAGTAAGCAAGTGTGAAATCAGTGTGGAAGTATGTCTCAGATATTGTGCTCTGTGGGTTTTTTTTTTAAAAAATGGGTTTTAAAATAGAATATATCCACATCAATAAAGCATACTCTGCCATGAACAACAGAATAAGCTGTAGTATTACAGTAGGCACAGCATTGCTTAGCTAGTTTCACAATTTGATGGAATACCCTATAGTAATCTACTGTATATAGGCCAATATCTGTCTATGGCTCTTGTAATCTCTTTGGTTCAGTACGAGTAAGCTGTAATATGTGTAAGAGAGACAAAGTAGCTAGATAACCAGACTTTTCCGGTTATTTACACCAGCTAATGTTAGCTAGCCCAGAAATTAAGATAAATATTGTCAGTGTCTGCTTCGTGTTAATCCATGTAATAAAATAAACACCAGCAAGCTATCATGTTCAGTCATTTCTAAGATAGTAAGTAAATGACACAAGCTAAAATAATAGCTAAAATACGTTTGGGCAGCATGTCCATGACAATGGACGAATGCAATAACTAACAAGTAATTTTCTTTTGAGCTAGCCATAACTCTTAACCTGCCGGCTGGCTGTTGAACCATAAGAGAGATTCATTTGGTAACTTATCAGCTTGCTTCTCCTATTTGCTGGACCAGGACTGGATGCAATTAATAGGAATGAGACTGAGGCATTAAAATAGCGGATCAGGACTGTGGGGAAAAGAAATTCCCATAAATTTGGTGCTGGTATTTGTGTGGGAAAAGGGACCGTACTGCGTTTGCCTGGGAAACGGAAATGTTTCCACACAGGAGCCTGAAGCAATGATGGAGGATCCTCCCGCTCAGACATGCTATGGTCTGCTACTCGTTTGAAATGGAGGGTTGTTGGTATTGGCTTTTGATCGGACATGCATTGCTACGGATGGTTAAACAAATAAACAGAATGAGATATAATATTTTTACCTCGCTTCATGAGGCATATAATGAAACATGTATGTGTTTATTGTTTTTGATGTTAGCTCACTGCCTAATTAGCTGGAAAATAGTTTGGTTCACTGGGTAGACCAAGCTCCCGTACCGAACAGTTTGGTCCAAATACATGCACTGTTACAGCACAGATGAATTGAGCTTTACGACTATTGCCTGAGGTTAGGCCCGATATAGTGTAGAGAGGTATACGGACATAGCTGTCTCCTTCCTTGTGCTTGTGTGAGAGTTATGAAATCACTGCCACTAAGGCACTGTAACCCCTCTCCACAGCCAGCAGGTTTGGAACGCTCTGACATTTAATCTTCTCTAAAGAGTAGTAGAAATAATTATGGACCGTCTGCGGTACAGTGCGGCCCAGGGTGAAGCACGAATCCGGTCTGTGTGAATGACTTAGCGAACCAGTCAGTGGAGGGAGGAGAAATCAACTGTAAGGGCCGAAGGGACTGCATGTTTCAGAATCAATTTGAAGTTACACAAACAGATTGAGCTCCGTTGGCCAAATTGCCTAATGTAGATAATGGAATGATCAGTTGCTATTTAAACAGCGGCTTAGATGTGGGTAGCTGGGAAATGGTGCATCCTCACTGTCACTGTCGTTGGTATGTTCACTTGCATGACAGTCTACCATGACCATATTCAGGCAAGCAGTTACCCGTTTGCCCCCATGTTGTAACTGTCAGGATGTGAAATAAAATGGCATCACACCAAACCCAGGTTTTTCTATATTTGCCTGTGTTCCTGTTACCTGTTTACAGTCACCAGCTTCATTCTTGCATTTTTGGCACCATTGTTTATGGAACAGGTTTTTTGGATTCTCTGAAGGTATTCATGTGCCTCCCACCGCCCTGGAAGAACTTTTTCAGATGAGACTTTGGCATCTCTCTAATCCATGTTTCTCACATTTGTGGCATAATTTTGAAGGCCGTTTATGTAACTTAATAATATGAACAAGCTGTGTGTCTTCAGTCCATTTAAAATCCTGCACAAAAGATGTATGAAAGCATACCCAGGAAATGCCAGAAAAATTTTGCTAGTTATGCCAATATCATATACAGCGTAACATATGATGAAGATCTTTTCAATGCATGATTGATATATGTCAATGATGTCTTTGCAGAAATATGTGGTTGCTTCAGAAAGCTGTTAAAAGTCATTTCATACTCTAAGTCCAAAGAGTAGAAGAAAAATAGCACTATAAACCACCGCTCATTCTTAAGATACTCTTGGTGAACTTGATATACCCTCAGTGTATGAGGTATGTTTCCTGTTTGAACAGCCCGAGTCGCCCGTCTGGGGTTTGTTTTCGTGATATCTGAGAGAGGTAGGGGAGATTTGAAGGCACGGGAGCTGTGACATTCCCGTTTGTCTTCACTAAGCCCCGTGTCTCGAGCAATGAGGTCGTGAGCGCCATCACACAAACGCGACGTGACTGAGACACTTCCAGAGCAGGGGCTCGGAAAACGCAGCCATTGACTGATTGATGGCAGACGAGATCGCTCTGTCACCATCCCTCCCCATTCTCTGCGACCCCCTCACCCCCCTCCCCTCCCTCATCACCCCCCCAGGACGGTTTTTCCAAGGAGGGTTTAAAAAAAAAAAAGCATCCGCCAGTGATCGCAAAGCATGATGGGACGGAGGGTAGTTGACGGCCGTGTGTGGCCACTCTGTCTGTCTTGGAAGCCCTCAGCATAGTGACAGCTCCTTCTCCTTCAGTCCCTTACCAAAAACAGACTGCCCAGTGGGCCAAATCTTTGCCACATCTGGTAGGGTCAAACCCCACTGCCCACAGAACGGCCAACGGGCTAACCCTCCCCCCAATTCAAAACTGCCTCCAAAAAACTGATCTGAGACCAGATCTGATCAGGCTATTGTTTCCTCACATTCACTTGCCATTGATTGGATACATAATTTCCAAAACTGACCTGGATGTAAGATGGCTGCCACCAGAAAGGTGGTTCATTTATACTTTAAACAAGCAGAGGGAGGAACTGGATGTCCAGCGCCATCTTGACTTGCTTGCTTCCAATGGAGCCATGAGTGTATAAATTTAATAAATGTAGTTTTCAATATACCATATATAAATTCCTGATACCAATTTTGCAATTTATTTACCTTAATATGTTGTAAACACTTGAGAGAATGTAAAACTTTGACTTTTATTTTCATGTAGTGTAGCTAATATAGCTTGCAGAGATATCCAGCTGGCTATGAAGTATGAAGTTGTTTTTCTTATTTTATTTTGAATTAGCTATTTGTAATTACTTGAAAATGTCAGGTTGCATTTTACAATGTTTTACCTTGCATGTGGCTACATTCCGCCACAATATTGAAAAAAAGCATTGAGACATTAAAGCTGTAGGTTGGTAAGTATGGATTTGGTTACAGGATCGAGTCTGAAACAGGGCACATCGTTTTTTTATTTGAGCATATGCTGCGAGTAGTGACAAAAGGCACAAGCATTTCCTCTTACATACAGGATAAAAGTATGACCTCATCTGGAGGAAGAGAGTAATCGTTCTATGAACAGGAAGTTTGAGAGAAACACGTGTGGTGAATAACAAACAGTTGTATGTTTTGAGTGCCAACTTTTGCTTATTTGCAGAAAAGTATGGGTTGGATACCAGCTTGGATTTGGTGTTTTTTAAGTCTAACATGGGATTAATTGTCTTAGTAAAGTTAGTAGTTGCTGTTGAAGGTTGAAGAGAACTGTGAGTCAAATTCAAACAAGAATGTGCTTGGATTCATACTGAGATGAACCAATCAGCCTTAGTTATAAACAGCCCATTTCAGTTGAGTAAATGTGGGATATCCAAAAAAACATTTATGCTGAGATTTGTGATTTGTGAGATTTGCTCTGCTTACAATTTCCTTAAGGAAACTTTTTTCTCAAGAACTTATTCAAATGCATAAAACCTCTTATATTTACTGGTTAGTTCACCTCAGACCCAATAAGGATTTTTAATGAGTGTTCTCTGGCTACACCAATCGGAAAGTCGTCAACATTCTGTGTATTTCTAATCTAGACTGATAATTTTTGGATGTAACAGTTGGGCTATTCGTCGTTGATATCATGACAGAGGGACGATTGAATGGTAGCATTGTTAGCATATCTCTTAAAGAGCTTTGAGGATGTTTCCCTTTGTGTCGCTTTGATCAACACCAGAAGGCTGTTTAGAGGCGTGTCAGTGGATGGGGCATGTTGCAAGGGATTTAAACAGGAAAAACAACCCCTTCCTCTCTCCTTTGTTTTCCCTTCCCCCTCCCCTGGTCAGCCTTTGCTACCATGCCCCCCCTCCCCATCACACATGCACACCCCTCTTTGCTCTTCCTCTTCTGAGCTGTCCATCTTAAATACCTAAGCATAACCCTGTCATCTCCCCGCCAGCCACAAGCTCATCATCCCCTTACCCCGCCTAACCGTTGTCGTCTTTCTCTCCTTGCGCCTCCAACCTTCCTTGAACATTGAAAGCTTCCAACCTCAAGCTCATCTTCCTTTTCCCCCCCACCTATCTCTATCCTTTCTTCACAGGCTCAATTCTTCCTGAGGAAGTGGCCAAAGGGAGGGACTGGCTCGGTGCAGTACCCCAGAGGGAGTGGCTATAGGGATGGCCCCTTTGAGGGCATTACCTCAGAGGAGGTGCCCTATGGGAGGGTCCCTCACAGTGCTTCACCCCGTAGAACCCTCCCTACCCGGCCAACTGTCCTATTATCTCTCAGTCTGACTCCAGTTCTCTTTCATTGTGTCTCTTTTGCCCTCATGTCTCCCTCCCCATGGCATTCTCTCATAAAATCAGTAGTTCCGCTGACATCACTCAGTTCCATGAGCCACCCCACCCCTGACGGCCCTTACACAAACTCTTTTTTAAATTCCCCATCCGATCATGTTTCCACTGATCACAACATCCAACAGATTGGATCCAAGTTGTGCCTGTGGCCTCCGTCTGGCGTGAGCAAGAAACAAATTCAATAAAGATTTCAGAATCTTTGCACCAGTGTAATTTGATGTCACTTTCAAATATAGGTTGCGAAAGAACTCCTATCAGTTGAGATTCTGCTATATGTTTGATTTTTGCAACAAACTTTTGCAATCTTATTTTTGGTTTCAAATAAGGATATTTACTGTGTATATCACTCTTTGCAATGCACTGATATGGAAATTCTGTGACTGTACCAACAACTTGTCTTCCCATGGCCATATCAACTAGTTATGATATTTTGTGCCAGTGCTATTAAATTACCTGGTAATATTTATCAGAATATGTGCATATCTAGAAGAATATTGAACTAGATGGAGAGTATTAATTTACATGGTAATTTCTTGTGTTACAGGGTTGTGTATCTACAAGTGAGCATGAATGAAGGACTGTCGTTTATCACCAGCTCTGTGCATATTACCACCACAGAATGTGTGAGTATGAGTTTTCTGTCAGGGGACAATACATAATTTGACAGATTTGCTCTGATTCGTTCAAATCACTGCGACAATGTTTTCATGTCTTGGCGTGTCTTTGTATTCGGTCTCTGCCAGTTGAGTTCTTGAAGTGTCACACCTGAAAAGATATTCTGTCTTTCACCTGTTTCCCTCTGACCTGTTCTTCCTCCTCCTCTCCTTCCTCTTCCTCACCTTCAGCTCTTTCAGGGTTTCCTAGGGTTTCCTGTATTTCAGCAGGGTGGTTCATTTTCTTGGGTGTAAGTTATCTCTTTGCTGCTTCCCTTTGCCTTTCATTTCTAGCTGCGCTGTTCTCCACCCTCACAATTTGTTAGTAAATTTCCAAAACATTGATCTTATGATGCTTGTTCCAACTTCCCAGTGTATCCTGGGATTTGTAGTCTGGCAGTGGGGCTGATGTGCGGTTTGTGTGTCCCCAATCCCACCAGTTTGATGGCACAATCCTCCTGATCACTCTGCTGATCCTCTTCCTCTTGCTGGCCCTTCTGTTGATGTGGTGGTTTTGGCCTCTGTGCTGCACTGTGGTGAGTTCCTTATCCCCGCTAAGATCAGCCACATTTTCACATCTGCTACGATTCTGCAACGAAGCCCTGACTCAAACATGAATTATTATCTTGGCCTGGCACAGAAAGCGAACGAAGAGACACTTTCATCTCTGTCGTCTTGTTATTCACGCCTCCTGCTAATAGAACACACGCCAAACCCGTATGCTCGCAGTCTGCCCATAAGATAAAGTCATTTCATATGTTATGGATGGCATATCCTGCTTTTTGAATTGTCAGTCTTGTCCTGAATCTGTAAATTTGAGCTCTGTTTTCCTGATTTTTTTTTTTGTAGGTGATCAAAGAGCCCCCGCCGCCCCCTCCCCCGGAGCCAGTAAGTCCCCTCCCCCACCCCCACCCCATCCCCGTTTTGTTAGAATCTCATCTGGCCTCAATTACAGGATTCATAGTGTAAAATCCAACAGGATCTTGACTAATCTATGCATCCGCCCCTGAGATCCATCTGGGTACGACCTCGGCCAATTCACAGAATTAATATGAATCTTTCGTCCGACTTAATTTGCGGAAGGTTGACTCAGTTTATAAATAGCCTGTCTGGCTTTTTTTATTTTATTTAAATGTCCCAGAGGCAGTATTAGGCATTTAAAGCATTCAACTCCACACAATTTTGTGCTTTGTGAGACTTGAATATCTCGATGGCCTGTCAGTAGAATTCAGTGTTTTTTTTATAGAAGAGCCTCATAATGGTTCTCTTGTGTTTCCTTTTGTTCGTGGGGGTTAAAGGCGACCAGCCATCACAGCCCATTCCAAATAAAAGAGCTTTGTGGCGTTTTGTTGGATTATACATCTGCGTTTTGGAAACAGGGGGCTCATAGACCTGACTGAGATTCTTGGAGGCTTGATGATTTCTGAATATTTTTGAGGTCTCCCCTCTAGTTCTCCTTCTCCAAGTTTTGGGAACAGCCGGTGACATCATGCCCAAACTTACAAAATGGCACCCAGATCACACATATACTGAATTTGTTTGTGTGAAGTTAAAATATTGGAGTGTCCAATTTGTATCACTTTCAGATTTATAGAGTCCTTCTGAATAAACAAAAATGTTTTCAGGGCCAACTATTTAATTTTAAATTGTTTTGATGTTGGATTTGCCAGAGGTACTTTGGACAGCAAGGCTAAGCATGCGCTAATACAAAATACTGTGAGTATTTTGAATGTGAGTGGCTAGTAGGCCTTTTTCCTAATCCATAGTGACAGTACCTAACTCTCCATGAAAGTCAATTGGGCATCTGTCGGACCTCGATAGTGAATATTGATTGGCTGTATATCTGACCCTCCTCAGGAGTCAGATGATGAGGATGGGATGCCAAAAAAGAAATGGCCGACTGTGGACGCGTCGTATTACGGTGGGCGAGGTGTCGGGGGCATTAAAAGGATGGAGGTAATGTAGATTGTTGACAGAATTTATCTATGTGTGTGTGAATGTGTGTCTGTGTATAGATATATGTCTGTAAAGTCAGCCAGTTGAATAGAGAAGAATTGGCTATGCTAGCTATGTAATTAAGGAAGTGTCTTTTAAAGAAATTAAGTGGTGTGTTTTTTAAGATTTTGGAGATGAAGCATCGTGTGATCTATGGCTGCTTCAGGGTCTACTTGGCCACAGTGTCCATTGGCTTAGTTCCACTCACTTGATTTAACCACTTGATTTTACAAATGACTGGCTTCTTTGGGCCAATTAAGTTTCTGTCTCCAGTTTTTGGATTATTCATAGACTAACGGGACCTGAGGTCTCTGATGTATGGTTGACCAGTCCCTCTTTAATCCTATCTACGACTTATGGGATGGGGGCTTGACTCATTTTCATGTCACATGACCCCAAAGGTACGCTGGGGAGGGAAGGGCTCCACTGAGGAAGGGGCGAAACTGGAGAAGCCCAAGAACGCAGTGGTCAAGATGCCAGAGCAGGAGTTCGAACCATATGAGCCGAAGCCCAGGAAGCACGGGAGCCGAAGACCGGCTACAGAGAGGAAGTGGTACACACCAATCCAGGTATAAAGCCCAGCACCACCTGTATGGAAAAAAATCAAACAAAAAAACTATAAATAAACAGGTATAAAACAGGAATTACCACACCAGCTATATCTTTCCTGACTACCTACCCTTGTTTTTATCACACTGCAGATGTAGCACTAATCATGTGCTGCCTATGTCATCAAAGGAGCACAAAGTCAACATGATCAGTTCACAGACCTGCTCCATTTCATTCATATACAACTTGCAATGGAGAGAAAATCTCCACTGCATATGCAGCCAACATTCCTATCCTCAGCACACATATATGCAACATGTTAGAAAAGACTGAAGTGAAATGAAATTTAGTGGTATTTATCCATAGTGTTTACTGATAGATCTATGTAATAAATGTATGGTGTATATGTCCTTATGCTCTCTCCTGTCCCCTGCAGGGTAAGCTGGATGCCCTCTGGGCCCTGTTTCGTCGAGGATATGACCAGGTGTCCCTAATGAGGCCCCAGCCTGGAGATCAGGTGAGTCAAACTCCATATATCTCCTGCATAACTGAAGGACAGTAAAAAATCATAGAGAATATTTGTTTTCCCAGAACTTTTGTTTTCGCTGGCACTTAGCCTGGAAATGAACAGAAAGCCATGGTACCAATTACTATTAACCGCTGAAAATAGTCTAATCACAGTTTTTGTCAAGGTCTAGTTTGTATTCATATGAGGACATTTTAAATTGAATGAATAGGTGAATATCCCTGGCGTGTTTCTTGTTACACTTAAGAGTTTTACGCCTGTCAGTTGGCCAGTGATAGGTAAAATCAGACTTTACTTTCCCAAAGTTTCATTTTTGAGGTATAGTGTCATTGGCTCTATGTATTTTTTTGCTGTGCGAGATCTTTCTGAAAAGAGAACCAATGAGTTCAGTCATATTTACCTGCATCTTGTTATCTGAGAGTCATGAACAGAGTTCTATGGTTTGCAATGTATCCAGACTCATGTGGCTATGCTATGAATCGCTCATCTTTTAACCACTACCTCTTTATCTGACCCTCTGTCTGTCCATTTAAGACGCCATGTTTCGCTGTCCTCTCCCCCCAAGGTCAGAACTGTCCGCAACACAGATGATCCTTTCTGCCGCCGAGCGTTATTTTATCGCCGCAGAGTTTGTCATGGCAACACATCTGCGGTGCCCTGAATGGCATCATTCATTGACGGCCTGTACTGAAAGCCTTACAGTATGCCCCTATAGAAGAGAGGGTAATAACTTCATTTCGGGCCCCGCACATAGAGAGGGATCTGATTTACCCCCGCCCGCTTTCTTAACCCCGCTCTATAATGGAGCCGCTGTTGCGAGAGAGGCGGACCGCGCCACCGCCGCCGCCGCCTCCCCGCATGTGCGTGCAGGCGCTTTTCGGGAACTCCTTGTGAAAAGATGGGGCTCTGCGAGAACGGGGGTTCTGGATGGGGTGGAAACAGCTGCGACGGGCTCAAGGTCTCAGTGTGTCTGCGGAGATCTGTGTCCCTCTGTGTTTCCGCGTCCACCTGCAGCACAATGCGGCCGGTTCCCTCCGCCAGGGAGGGGTGGACCAGACTGCTGGTGGCTGTTAGGGGGGCACAAAGAGTCTGCTGTTTCCCTGAGAGACCAGAGAGTTGCTCCCAGCCAGTTCTAAAGGGCACCTTCGGTTGTGTTCTCTCTGCAGTTCAGCTCAGCGGTTTGGATGGCTAATTCCTTATTCCTTCCTGTGTTTTCCCTCAGCATGGTTTCATCGAAGGTTAACAGCAATGGATAGTGTTTACTTTGCTGTTATGTCTTAGGAAGCCCATTTGATACATGTATACACATTTATACAAATGTATGTTTTTAAATTTCCATTTGTTTTTTTACATATTTAATACATCTCTCTGTCTTTTCACTCTGGCTCTCTGAGTTATACTGCTTCCCTCCCCCCTCCCTCCTCTATTTTTTCATTTTTTTCCCTTTTCTTTCCTCTCTGCTTCCCCCTCTCACTTATTCTCCTCCCTCTTGCCCTCCCTCTTTTACTGTGTCTTTCTCCAGTCCTCAGTCCCTCACTTCTTTCCTCCTCTCATCGCCCACTCAAAAAAACTTGTTCACTCTGTTTCTCCGGCCAACTCTCTCTCTCTCCTTCCCTCCCTCCCTGCTTGTTTTCCCTCTTTCTCCTCTGTCCCTCCCTCCTCCTTTTCCTCATCCTCCCTGTTTTCCTCCCAGGTCCCTGGGTCTCTGCGCATGCATGCATGCATGTCTTGTTTAGATTGAGAGACTGCGGTGTGGTGTGTGGCAGCGTTCAGCATCGGGTGAACTCTGCAGCGTATCATTACCCTCCCGGCCTGTTTTTCTCATTTCTGTCTGCCGGGCCCGAGAAAAATGACTCACACCGCATCCCCAGCTCTCAGCTATGTGGAAAAAGATTGGTTTCTTCCTACGTTACTGAACTCGAGTTTACATTTCACAGCCCCTTGCCGCTATTATTTAATTAGAGAGCTGGAATGGACGTTCACTCGCCTCGATACTAAACACACAACGAGAGGAAGGGAACATAAGGAAAAGTCACAGGAGGGATGACAACAAGGGTCAAACTCTTAAACCCAAAGCCCACATCAGAACTCATTGTGATGCGGCTGTGACAGGTTTGTTTTATGACCCCGGTTGTAACTGGTTGAAAAAGAAAGAGGTCTTCATGAAAGCTCCCTTTGTGTGCCTTTTGTCCGCTCTGTTTACAAGGACACCGAAACCACTATGGTTGCAGTATTTAACTTCTCCAGGTCTGCCTGTGTCTACTTTTTTTTGAAGACCCTCTCCTTTATATAACGACAGAAGAGCCCTTTAAATGAATTTTCAAGAGGGTGTTTTAGCTTGGTTGGGATTTTATTTTTCTGCCCAATGACATAATGGAATGTTGGAAACGGTTTCCAAGAGACCAGCTCTGGTTTCTGGAGGGAATTTTCTTATGCATAATTTACAAGTCCAGATGAATGGAATGTTTTTTTTTTTCAATTGTTTTCATTGATGTCCTCCCTTTTTTTTTAGGGGTATGTAAGGTTTGGGTTCAGGGGGGCGGTCTGGAGAACAGACACTTGGTGGTCTGATTTAATACCTGATTAAGCAGAGAGTTCCCCCACCACACCTCCACAAAGTGACACGAAACCATTTACAACCGGGGGGGTGGGGGCGGGCACGTTTTATTGTGATGGCCTTTTGTGGAAAAATTGGGGGGGGGGCGCGGTGATTGATTTGGCAAAGGCAGGTCGGGTGCGGGAGGGAGGGGCTAGCCCGGTTGTCTCGGCGGTCGTGTGCAGCGAAAAGAACAATTTGGCGAGCAGCACAACAACAGGCCTGCACAAGGGTGAACATATGGCCCGAATGAGAATGGAGCCTCATGAATATGATGCAGATGTGGGCGGTAAGGGAGGGGGGGGGGGGGAAGAAGAAGAAAACCCTTTCCATATGGTGCCTTAACCGCCTTGGATTGTCCCCAGCCGGCAGCAAGCCTCCGTGCCGGCACCGTGCCTGAATGGAGAGCAATTGAGGAGGCTGAGAAGTGGCTTGTGGGTAATCGGCTCATTAGGGTGGGTGTCGTGACCGGAAAGAGAGGCTGGTGCAGCGATGCTTAACCCTGGCCTGACTGAGACAGTTCCGATCAAGTTTCAGCTAAGCGCAATGCACAGATGTTCAACTATAGACAAATGCTGTATCTGTAATCACAGCATTGCAGGGGTTATGAAACAGGTGCTAGGATGGGAAGGTCTTCGGGTGTTGGCTCTTCCACCTCGAGTGATAGTTCTTTACCTCTGAAATCAAGGTTTGGAACTGGATAGCAGAATTGCGCGGGTGTTAGCATTAGCTTAGGTTAGCATTGCGCATCACTAGTGTAAGCAGACAGAAGACGCCTGTCAGTGTCAGTCCTCATTAGTCTGCGTGTTTCCCCACACGCTTGGAATCCTGCGGCGAACCTTTCGCTTCCCTGGGAATCCGCCCGCGCGCGTTCCCCATTTCAACGTCCCGCGGCCTGCTTTCCGCTTTCTCCGCGACTCAGCTCACCGCCCGCCCGGACTGCAAAGGGCCCCCTCTCGGTCATTCTCGCAGCCACTCTCCTCGAAGCTGATGCCCTGGCTCTCGGGCATGGGCGAACATGGCGATCGCTGTGAAGCATCCGCCACATTCGGGCCAATAGTGATGCGTTAGGCCTGACAGCTAAGCCCTGTCATCTCTCATGTCGTTAAATCCCCCCCACCCCCAACTGCCAAGATTTGCGGACACCACTCCGGGCCACCATCCCCTAGACACACAGTGATCAGTGACGTCTTTACCATTTGCAACTTATGGGGGCTTCTATATTGGCAGTAGCCGATGTTAGTATGGAATCATCGTCCGCTTGAAAGAGGGGAGAGAAAGAGCCCCCCCCAATCGTCCTCTCTAAGGAAAAGGAGGCCATGGTTGTCCTATCCTTGATTACCCAGACCCCATACACACACTGAACAAAGCACGGATCTCCTCGGCCACAGTGTGGCTCGTGGCCTTTAAACTCCCCCATCTGTTTGTCAGACGAGTAATCAAGCGGCGTGGCAGAAACTGGCAAGCTCCTGACGGCCTCTCTCATTTGAACTTGAGTGAAAGTAATTCGAAAGGATTTAGGGATGCTGTTCCCCCGACCGCGGTGCACAAAGTGTGCTCAGTATGCGTTTGGTACTTCTGAGCTTTTCCTCAGATCTGTGCAAAAAAAAAAACATTTTGAGTCTACGTCCAAGACTGGTGATCCTCCATCTGCTCCATGGGTGTTTCCATGTTTCTGGCCATATGTGTGTCTTCCACGCTTTGCAGGGGTGTGATTCGCTTTGTTTGTTTACAGCGGGATACTTGTCTTGAAAAATGACTGGTAAAGAGGCAGATAAACCTACACCTTAGGGGTCAGATTACATGACATATTTTTGTGCTGCTTTCAAAGACTAAAGTAATGCAAAGTGAAGTTGCATTCATCAAACGCATTGTCACAGTTCACAATGCAAAATAATTATGACTTAAAGCAGCGATTCAGAATTTTAAGTACATTTTCAGTGTTAACTTCAATGTTTGGATACATTTGTGTTATTTCCTGCTTTTGTAGTGCCTCTGTCATTCAACAGAGTAGCTTTCATGTTGTATTTTTTTTTGGAAATCTAAAGAATTTAGAAGTTACTTAGAAGAAACTAAGTTGTGAATTTTGTTATTCTTTTTGTCTCACAATGTCTTATTTTTTTCCCAACAAAAGAGCCATTGCAACCTTAAACCTAACAAGTCCAGTCCTAAGGGTGCTGTTTCCATCACAAAAGTAGATGTTCCCTCCCCTATTTGTTCCAAGTTTCATTTTTTACACCTAATGGTGCGTAAACTGAGGTTTTGCAGTCCTTTTGTTGAACTGGTCCTCAGATTTGAACCTCGGTGACAAGCTTTGACAATGATTCCTGAAACTTCGCTCCCGATGACAGTGATAAACAACTTGTCTTGTTGAGTCTTGCCTCTCTTGGAGGTTTTACAATGCTGAGTACTGGAGGAGAGGCTTTGTCACCACCTTAAACCATTCTTCTGACTGCTATGCGTGGTGGAGTCCCCCCGGTTGATTTTTATGGACAGAATTGTGGTGACAGCTAAGGATCGGGATGTCTGAAGGGTTGTCCCCTTTTTTAAGGATCATCTCCTGGGCGTTACTCGGCAGGGTGAGGGGGATCGGGACCCATCAGATGTCCTGTAGACACCCTATGTGTTGTTTTAACCAGTTGTGTGTTCTCCTTCTTCCCCCCTCACCCCCTCACAACCCCCACAGGGTCGATGTATCAACTTTACTAGGGTGAAAGAGGAGGCAGCAAGAAACGCTGCCCCCCGTGCCCACAGCCCTCCCCCCCCATCGGACAACCGGCCGCTGATTCGCCCCACCACCCCGCCCGCAGAAGGACCCTCCCAGAATCGGCCGCCGCCCGGACCCCCACCCAGCCGAATGCCCCCGTCCCCCTCCCTCGCGTCCCCCACCTTCCCTAGAGAACAGACCCTGAGAACAATCGAGGATCCCAATACAACATTTGCACGCCTCCAAAGATCTCTGACCAAAAAAAAAAAAAAAAGAAAAAACATTGATGATATTTATTGAAACCGCATTGTACCCAAGATTTGTTGCTGGGCAGCAAAGAAAAAAAGAAGTTCTTAAAAAATTCAACTACTGACAATCCCCAAGATGTTAAGTTTAAGGTCAGGGTAGATGTGTCTTTTATAAGTCAAGATAATTTGTCCTTCAGCAAGTTGAAGTCCAAAAGTGAAGGCCAGTGGTATAACTGGAACTGTTGGATAGCTGTTGTCTCTCCCTGTACAGCATTGAATATTGCCCAGTTAAGTAATCAAGTCAGTAAAATGTTCTTCTTTGAGAAAAGCTTTTGAACCTATTTTGATAATATAGAACACATGGACACAAGGGCAGTGTAAGTTAAGATTGTGTAATGGAAGTGCATAAATAGCGATTGTGATTTTTTTTTGCTCTTCACAGAAAAAGTTGTCTGATCTCTGAAGCTTTTGGTATGTCGAAAGAACCACTTTATTGAGAGGAATATAAGAGTCTTCATTGAATGAACTTGATGTACATTTTTGACTGAGAGCTTTTGAAAGGACAAAGACAGTTTGTCACAGAATGTAGGATTCATTTTTGCCAGCTCGCAAAGGAATGTTGAATAGTTGTGATCTTTCCATTTTTTTGAGTTAATTTTCAAAATTTATTTTTTCGCTTTGAAACCCCGATTTAATCCATTTAAGCCCAGTCTAATTAGTTCCTCAGAAAGTACATTCCATATTCTACAGCTTAAACATATTTTAATATGTGGTTTTAAGTAAAATAATTCAGCAATACATAGTAACTGCAGGGCAGTTGAATGCACCTAATTTATTAACCCAAAATCTAGAGGTACTTGAATATGACAAGGTGTCCGTCTGAGACCGAGGGCACGATGCATGTGAGTGATTCTATTTCAATTAGCCTCTTTATACCAGACAGTACCTTTCATGATATTTTTTCCAATATTACTTAAATAATGTGGATTCTTTTTCTTAGCTTCATTCGTTCTTTGCACTGTTAAAATATATGGGGTGGATATACTGTAACGAGACTACATTACATTTATTTCATGTTACGTCGTTCTCCTGATACATTGTTTTACTTTTACATTGTTTCTGCTTTAAATCGTCCTGACGAGCTATGTTTTGATTCGTGTAAATTTGTGTGACTGTCCAGTGTCGATTCAAAATGGCCGTCCTGCACATATAAATTGAGGTCAGCTTACCCGTCGCAAGTTCGAAATCTGTTTGAAATGTGCAGTGATACGAATCAAAACATTCAAAATTTGAAGTTAACTCAACCCACATCTTAGCTACAATGATTGTAGCTAAGATGTACTTTCAGAAGAATGATTCACCTAAATTATCATTGCTTCCAAAACCCCATTTGTTGCCAGTTCATTGAAGTCTCCCATGTCAAAGCAATTTTGAAACATCTTCTGTGGGCATCTCGCAAATATTTGGAAGTGATTTTTTTTTAGTACTCCAAGGTAAATTCTCTCAGACAATGTAATAGGAAATATAGTGGTTTGTGCACACATTGCTATTGTAAGTGTTTAAAACTGTATGCATAATTCCACTTGATTGACTTGTGTTGCAGTGCATATGTAAACCTTGTGTATGAGGCTCATTGTTTTCAGTGTTTACTGATGATCTCTGATAAATTCCCACTTTTAAAAACGGAGCAGTTAAATGTTTAACTGTTTTCCACCTTGATTTTAAGGTTTCTAAAAAAATAAATGGTTTGAATGAGATTACTGTCCTATTTGGGTACACAGAGAACTTTTTGAGGTATCAATGTTACAATAACAAAGCTTACACTAAAAAAGCAATTTCGATTCTTGAAATTGAATTTCCATTGAAAATGGACAACAGTAAATTCCTGGACTAAAAAATAACTGAAAACCATGAGCCTTGCTTTTGTTTTAAATATATCCATGTACCAACATTTCTCGTCTGCTTCAGGAAAACTACTGAGTAGCTTTTTTCCCTAACGGAGGTGTATCGACAGTGTTCTCCAGCAAAGCTCTGACATTAGATACAGAAACAATTACGATGTAAGCTTTTTTTGTCACATGTACCCTGTGTCAACATTACTGCAAGAAAATATGGAAGGGCTTATGTAGTGTTTCTTTTTTTCATTAAATGAATTGTCACAACTAATAAACGTTTCAAGCTTCTTTTTAAACACATCTTTAAATACATTTTATAAGTTCCATGGTGGTTCCACGTCTTGGAGGTTCCAGTATCTTCTGTCTAACCATAGATGTTTTGCCTTGCTGTGACCTGAGCCACTCATGAACGTTCAGAATAAGGCAGCCAATCAGTGGTCAGCATACGGAGGTAATCTGCTCAATAAACAGAAAATCCATAGGACAGTATTTCCCACACATTACTATCAAATAAACTGTTGAAAAGGGTTGTAAAATCTAAATGGTTAGGTGTTTGAGCAGGACCGGTATTTTTCCTAATTGCGCTGGGCATTTGGAAGTGAATCCTGGGCCAGTACCCCATGCACTTAAATCTATGTGCACTAAAAGGTGCAAATAGTTTACGCTGAACATTTTCAGATAGTTCCAGATTGTTTGACTCAATAATGAATTATTCAGATTTATGATGAAGGAAATGGGTTGAATGGAGAACATCCAAGAATATCTTTCATTTTTTTCCTTGCAGCTTTTTCTCCCGTTGCAATGAATAGGTTATGTTACTACTTGAGCCTGTTATAAATCCATTATAAAATTGACTAGGATCTCAGACTTCAAATGTCGACTGTGTTCATTTGATACATATACACACAAATAAATACCAGAAAAACACAGGAAAAATTATTTTCACTGGAGGGGGCTTGTAAAAGAAAGTTGACCTCAAATAACATAGCCACCATGGCAGTATATTGAAATGTGATGGTGATATTAGAATTGTACCACACTGCTGTTATTTTGATTGCTTTTCTGTTCCTACATTACATTTTAGGCATTTAGCAGAGTTTGTAATCCAGAAATAAGACACTATTTCTGCACCCTAACTGTTATAACACACTACCACTGCCTGGGCGATTAGCTTCTTTAAATGTGCTTCAGTAACTAGTATGATCTTTTCCTCTTGTTGTTTACTTTACAGATGCTATTTTGTGGTCAACTTTTACAAATAAAGTTTTATATTGTCCATATATACATCTATAAAGCTGGGTTTTTACTGAAACGGTTCAGGGCGAGTACTACACCTTTATAAAGCAGACCACAGCAGGGTTTCATCATGGAACATGTAAACAGCCAAAAGTGCAATTTCTGACAACTACTCCACCCACACTGTCAAATAAACATTGCTTTCTGTCCTACATACAGTCTGTGGTTTTGACCACTTGGGTAATGGTGGTGTGTATGTGTGTGTGTGTGTGTGTGTGTGTATGTGCGTGTTTGTGTGATAAAAATCAAAATTTTCCACACCCTCATCTCCACCCAGGTCAGCGTTCTTGTACCCACACATAAATGTGTGCATTTCAGTGTGATTCCCTTTCCTCTGGTGTTGAAACCCAGAGGAGAAGAGACTTCCTCTTGGATGCATAAGAATACCAACACTGCAATCAGTACCGTCCAGATAATGAGGGCGTCGATGTGCGGTCAGACTCGCCGCTCCAGATTCCACTCGCGCCAAACACACAAGTGGAGGAGAGTTTTTAAAGCCTTAGCATATAATCTGAAAATGTCCTCCACTTCTATTTTTTCCCCTTCAGCTGACGTACTCAGTTATTACGCTAACCAGCGTACATGTACAGTATATATACAAATCTTTCTTTTAATTATACCTCCAGTGCGAAATCTGAATTGTAAATACTCCCAGTTAACATAGAGGGAACACCATAGGAGCTGAGTTTTTTCACAATTCTGTAAGTGACACAAAAAACGCTTTAAAGTATTTGAATACTTTGAAAACTACTGACTGAAACAGATACACCATTGTCAACTTATTTTTAAATATGCTACTATGACTGTATAGCGACCGACAATTAAAGCAGCTGCAGTAATTCCTGTCAACTGATACAGGCACACATCTTAGGTACATGTGTGTTGTTGCCTGATAACTGCAAAAAATTATCTTTCATTTTCAAAAATGGCTATTTGACAAATCAAATGATATGACCAAGGAAATAATACACATATATTTCAGAGAATATAAAACGAGTAACAAATAATAACAAAGTGCTAGCTAGAAGGATGAAACTTGAAAGGAAGCATGGATTCTGTCCTCTCCTATGGTTCTCCTGGTCACAGGACAGACTAAGGTCAGTCTGTGACATATTCTTGCACAGTCACTTGTCTGTTTTTGGGGCGATGGAAAGGTCAACACCCCCCACCCCCAACACTCGCTTCCCCCGGTTTTTCAGACCAGATTCTTTCCCATCCCAAAAAGGAAAGAGTCATGTCTTTGTTATTGTTAATTATTAATGTAATAAGGTCTAATAAAGAGGCATTTATAATTATATTACTGGTAACTTCTTTGCTGAAATGGCTGTGAAATGAAATGAGTATGAAATTTTGTTCCTGTGGCTGCAAAATGTTCAGGAAATTGCCTTGGGTGAATGTGTACATGTGTAGCAGTTGCCTATTCTCTGGTGCTTGCTGACAATGCTCTTTAGTGTGGTATTTTCGTTTTCGCTCGCTTTGGGGGTTTTCGCCAATTTCGTTGTAGAGCATGTCGAAATTCCTTTCTCTCAGTTGATTGGAGGGTTATTTGGAACACCTGTTGCTCAGGGTATGGAGACTGGCTCTTAATTGATAATTGGGACCTGCTTAGTGCATTTCCCCTCTTGGCCAATCAGGGTGTGACAACGCCCATTCTTTTGGGCTTAAAAGAGGTAGGAAAATGTACACCTAGGTTATTCTGATTTTACCTCTGCTCACAGCAGTATGCCTTGTAGCAATCTCTTCAGCTTGAAGCTCTAGCCCTAGATTTAGGATTATTTTTGAAGAATCTCTAGCCTTGTTTTTTGAGGGAATTTTATTTTGGTTTGCTCATCTGCATTAGGGCTGTTAGAACCACTCGTGAGGGCCTCTTGGTTTGCCTTACGTTGGCCTAACGCCTGCAGACTTTTTTATTTTGATTTTGTTTTATCTTCACATATTCCTAATATTTGTTTCCTAATATTTTGAAGAGGTATTGGTTAGTTATATATTGAAGAGGCATTATTTCATTATTTATTATTGAGAAGGTATCTGTCAAGTCAATGAATTTTCTTTTTATTTATTTTTTTTTGTGTGGTTGGGAACTGGTTCTCAGGCTTGAAGCCTGAGGGATCGGTACCACCACACATGCACTAGAACCAAATACACAAATTGCCTTTGGTGTTAAGTGACATCTTGGGACGTGCAGCTCTCAATTTAAATGCATACCACAGTGAATCCTAACGAAAACCGTGATCCCGTTCTCGGACATCAGATCTGTTAGCTCAAACTGTCCATGTGCGTCATCGCTTATTAACATCATCTTTGCTAAACATTTTCATAACATCACACTTCAGCAAACGAAATGTCACCTCTGTGTTGTCAGACACTGCAAGCTTTGATGAGAGTGACTGGCTTTTTGTACATGGGTCATGCAGATATTCATCGGCTCAGCCGTTTCCTTAATTCTTGATGTCATTTCTGTCTGGCCACTTTAGAGGCTAGCCATAAACTGGTGGCTGGGGAAGAGTCTTCACCACAGTAAATCAGCATGACTTTAGAGGTTGAGGTTGGGACAAGTTTGAACGATTTTTTTTTTTTTTTTTTTTTTTTTTTTGAAGTACAAAGCAAAACTTGTTATGGGTAATAAACCATTAATTCATTCATTTTTGTATTTGTATAACAAAATATTTAAGTAAATTTCAAATATTAAATTATAAGTAACATTGAAATATTTCTGAGAAATTATCAAAATAGCCAAATGCTCATGACTGCTCCTGTGGCTTTTTTTTTTTATTTTGTTTTGTATTGGAAGTATTTTCAGGATGAATTGCCAACAACCGCAATAGTTACACTGCAGCGTACCTTGCTTGTTGTTCTCCGGGTCATAGCTCAAGAATCCTCTGTCACAACATTGTGAAGATTGTACTGACTCCCACTGGTCAAATATGACATTTAAATAAGTTTGACCCTGAACCCCAGGTCACTTGAGCCCACCCAGTGTTCTCACAGGAAGTGACATCACTGTCTATGTGAATATTGCAGCATTAAATTGATGTTTAACCACAGGCTGATAGTACTGAAGGAACCTGAAACTTGTTGTGTTTATGCAAAATCCACAGGATAATGGCCTCCACTGCAAGAGGTCTTTCAAGTGTTTCTAGCTACATGTTAAACCAAAATGGTGACCTAAATCCACCCAGGTACACATTACATTAAATAAACAGACTTCTGTGGAGACATGGTCTGCTTAATTGCTATTTGGTCAAATTTTTGCATTATAACATCAAAAGCATCCAAGTTCGATTGGAAATGTACCATTTCAAAGGAGTACGCGAAACCCCCACAACTTCCTGTGCTGGTCTGCGACATCCAAGGAAAGCAAGCCAGGGGGGTTTCAAAAACATAATATGAAATCCAAAGTTTGCAAAAAGAAATTTGACTGCAGATTCCCGACATCACACTGAGAAATTTGTTTATTCATTCAACAACACTGTCAATGTTGACGACCGTATGGTTGTACTTTCGCTGGTGTGAAACGAAGAAAGGTATTGAACATAAAAGTTTGTTTAAAATAAAGTCTCAAGCTTATCATTGTAAGTGAACCTGATATAAAAATGCACTTATTGAATTAACCAGAGCTGCTGACTGGACATGGTACAGCAGCTGTTTGAGGTGTGAAACAGCTGTTGGTGGAGAGAGGTCACCACATAACTGCTAACACTTTCACACATTTACTTGTAGCTGGGCAGAGTAGACGAAAGACTATGTTTGCAGCAAAAGAACCTTTTTTTTTTTGTTTTTTTTGGAACATCAGAGTAAAAAATTTTGTTTTGGACTGCCATTTGGCTTTTTGTAAACAGCAGGCCTGTTGGAAAATTTAAGTTTGTCGGTCTTGTTTTGACCAGAGCAACATGAAAAACAGACAAGCAAATGGTTCCCTTCTCTCCTCTAAAACGCTCCTAACTATTGATCTCTGGCATCAGTAACGGACAGCACTGGTTTACAGTAACCCCCCCATGTCATGAGTAGCCACGACACATGACTGGGACAGGTCAAAGGGCGGAGGTCGATAGAGGTTTATTGCAGCGGGGAGGAGATAAAAGCAGCCTTGGACAAACTTGGATGTTCGATAGGTGTTGAAATGTCAAAGACAAAGTGGTGGGACGTTGCACCGCACACTTGTGTAGCACTCAGCCCTGTTCTGCCTCGGCGGCTGTGGCCATCACTGCTGTGCTCTGAGCGGTTTTACACATATGGAACTGTCCAATGAGTCTCCATAAAGCAAAGCCAGGAGACAGAGGGGGAAAAAAGTCTAAGAAAAGAATGACAAAAGGGACAAACCTCTAATTGCTGGTACATAATTTGCCTCCCCCTCCCCCTCCACCCCGATTCCTTTTTCATGTAGGTGTTGATCCAAAATGTCATCAAGTAGCAGTTCCAGAGGTTCTGAGAGCTCTTGAGAAACTGACAATAGCGATGAATCATGGAATTTTTTTTTTTTTTTTTTTTTAGCTTTTCCTTTTTTGAGGCAAAAAAATGAGGCAGCTGACCACAGACCTCAAGGAAGAATGCAAGCCTGGTTGGATCACTCACTACAGGCACGCACACACACACACACACACACACACACACACTGGTCTCAGTCACTGAGAGATGAGGTGTTTTGCCAGGGCACAGTTACTAAGCTGTAGGGGAAGAATTGTGGGGCCCTGAGGACAGACCCATCTGTGGGGACTTCCCAGCTTCTGCGTGCGTCATCGCCATGACACCGACGGCCAAGGACAGATGCACCTCTTAAAACGGCCCCATCTAAAGTGTAAGGGCAGATGAGTTTTCAACATTGCATCTCCTCTTCCTGGATTATATTATTGCTCTTTTTTTTTCTGTACAGATTCTTAATGCTCTGTAAATTATCCTGGATGTGTTCCGAATGAGTGAATGAATGTATGAATGGAAAATATTAATGCTGTGCTCTTTCGATCCAACTGGCATGAAGTCAGGGAATTCCAGATGACCTTGGTAGCTATAAAACGTGTAAATTTATGCCACTAAATTTGGCCACGCGGCTCACTCTTTCAACCAATTACTTTAATCCAGAAAACAAAACTTATCCCTTTCTACCACCATGTCTGCGCAAAACCCTAAAGTATTTTGGATAAAATCTGAAACCACGCATACATCATAAACGTATATATTAAAGTGATTAGTTACGAATTAGTGAAATGGAAACGGAGGGCAGTCTCCACAGCGTGCTCTTGTAAACAGCTGAGGTTTGGCACCCGGCTAAGAGAGTTAAGGTGGGCCCTGATTAGCATGCAGACGAGTCGGTGTGAGAGGACCCTTTTTATTTAAGCAATGTCGATCGTGCTGGGCAAACATTTGGCTGGTGGACCTGGCTGGACCCCCCCACGGTTTATATCAGGCACTTGTGCCTCTGCATTGGCAGTGTACGATCAATTAGATCAGCGAGGGGTTCCTCACAGAGCATGTTTAATGAATTAACTGCCTAAAACAATCAAATATTCTTAAGACCAGACAAAGCAAAGTTACGCTAATAGACTCTTAACCCAAATCAATGTAATAGCCATCACAATACTGTACTCAAGCACTGCAGAATATTGGCACAGGCTACTCCTGCATGGCTTGGCTGTTAAAGGTGCTCCTTACATGTGCAGGCTTGATCCTATAGCCTGGATGTCGGAAGTGACTACCTGTAACTGGCATCCCATGGAAATGCTGTCAGAAATGTTGTTTTTTTTTTTTTTTTTTTTTCTCCTCTCCTGTTAAAGCAGGTGTCACTGACTCACCGGCTACCAGGAAAGACATGAAATGTAATTGACCCTTGGTGGAGTGTGACCTTATTCATTAGATGCTTGGTATTGGCACTATGATATCTGCAGCACCAACAGCAAGGTGGCCGACAATATAGCTGTGGGTCCTTACTTAACCAGAGTACAGCTTCCTTATGGGCTGACTAAAAGATATACTCTGGACTTAACTGGGATAACTTGTACCTCATATTTAAACCTGGGTTGCCAAGGTTTGTGAAATTCTCTTATCTCTCGGTGGTTCAGGAAGGAGCGGGATTGTTAGACCTGGTCGTGCCTCAGCATAAATACCTTGCCCATGGCTCCTCGTTGACAGCGGTGACCTTATAAATTCTCGCTGTCACTCGCCATGTGCCATTTGGTATAAGCCTCCCCGACTTGACCGGCAAAGGTTTTTACAGGAAAGAGGAATGATACCTTGAGGTGTTAAAATTGTACATATATGTTCTGTAAAACATGATTTGTGGCATTTGTTTTGACCTGCATGCATCTTTGGTGTTGTCACACAGACCTTATTTCACTGCCAAGTGAATTCCTATTTGCACCATGAAAATATACAGTCCTTACCGTTTTGAATGTCAAGAATTGTAACTTGCAACCAGGCATTGGGAACTTAAAGGCCATTCAAATAAAAATGGGGAATTTTACACAAAGAGAAAACGAAAGCCTGGATGGACTTTTAGAACTTCCCCTTTAGCACGGAGGCTTCTCGTGGGCGTTCCAAAGTGTGTAAAACGGACCGGTCAAGATTTCGTCCGGGATCCTCTACGAACAATAAACACTCGGCTCCTTGTGAAATCTCATCAATGGGTGCTTTTTCTCCGGCCTGCAGCCACGGAGCCCCTGTTTGTTTAGCGGAGGTCTGACCATGGAACTCAGCCCACAGTCCATGAATGTTGCATTCAAAGACGCTGAAAGCCTACAGCAATATGCAGTCCTTTTTTCCCCCATCTTTTTTTCCCCCCACAATGAATTGTGGGATACCCATTATCGACCAGGGATGGACTTGTTGCAGATGTCTTTGTAAGGCTCAGTCAACCTCACCCCCAACCCAAATACAGAGACAGAGCATATATTCATTGGCTATACACTGAGGCCGTTCCTATGGCAGAAGCACATTGGGACTGTATGGTTGGCGATATCGTCGAGGATTAAAAGGGACGCATGAGCCCCTGCAACCTCCCCCAGCCGACAGACGCCACAGCGGTATCTGGGCCCGACCACACCCCAGAATTCGGAAGCCACATCGCCCCCCACCTCCCCCCCCTCCTCAAAAGCACCAGGGGATTAATGAAAGGAAGCTGAGCATGGCCGGGACGGGTAAACTGACACGGGTGACCTCAGACGGACCCCCCGGACCACACCTCGCCAAACTTCCTTCATTTACCACACCATTTAGCGCCGCCGCCCAGAGACAGATTAATTGGAAATTGTGCATTACTTCAAAAACATCAACTAAAACAAAGGGCCCAGTAAATGTGATTGCATTAGCTTGAGCGCATTTAAACTACCATATAATTAAAAGGGGATAAAACCTCTGAAATGGTTAAAACATGTTTTATTTACTCTGCTTCCAAACTATATGTAGTATTATATACAATATACATTTTATAGTATTTTGTTCTCATGAGTAGAGTGCCATCTAGTGTTTATAGAAAACTAAACACAAATGCTTTTACTAATCAATGGTTATTGCTTTCACTTCCAGATGAATCATGAAAGGAACAGGAGGACCAAATGGGACGGTACACATTTTACAATTGCACAATGCATTAGGACAAAAATGTGAAGTAATGTTGAAGCCACTGCAAGCCTGTAGTCATGTTATAAATTAGTAAGAGGAGTATTTTTCAAGTGATCAACTTCACAAGCAGTTAAGTATTGTATTTGGTTATTTTGGGTAAGGAAGAGAATTGCTCTAACATCGAGTTTATTTATAGAGTAATGCTCTGAAAACAATTTGAAATGACTACACCTGATCCATAATTAATACAAAGTCATCATTTTGTCAGCAACTTTTATTTCTTAAAGGGTTTTCTTTTCTTTTGCAGAATACATAAATACAACAATCCCATGTTAAACAGTTTTACAATCCATTGGCATATCTTGTGAGTAATTTCACATGTAAAGTGAATTGATTGACAAACCATGCCTTGTTGAAAGAAAACAGGCTTTCCTCTTTCGGGGAAATACGATTTACAAAGTCCACTGTTCTGATGAGAAGCAGTCGGCACCATATCAGGGAGGTGGGCTGGATCACCGAGTCCGGAGGTGTGTGTCTCAGGAAGCAGCGGGATCGAGAAGCCAGCACTGTGCAGGTCCATGTACTCGAGCACTCTCGGCTTCGAGAAAGTGCACCTAATACACATGCTATTGGCCTAATACACACGCACACCAACACACGCACTCAGTTTTGGGGAAAATGCAGATCTCTGCAGGGAGGAGGGAAGGGAGGGGGGGGTGGGGGTGGGGGTGGGGGGGGGGAGGTTCAAGCTTTCCTCTTGCTCCTCTGCATCTTCCTCCCCAGCCTGGCCCCCTTCTGCGCCCCTCGCACCAGCCCTTTGAACTGGCCGTGCAGCTTCGCCTGTTTCCTGTAGACGCCACAAACCCGGAGGTCACTATGTGCGGCTCAGCCAACACCTCACACTTAAACTCATTTCATTCAGACCACATCAAAAAGCGTCATGAGTCGGGCCATCACGAACCATCTGTGATTCACTGATTTAATGAATCACAGGGGTTATGCAATGGAAAATAGTCTAATTCGTTGTTTTTGGCTGAGGAGCCATGACAGACAACACATGGTAATCACACTCTACTCAGTGAGAATGACTACTTTCTCTTCCATTGCTTGCTTGGTATATCAAATATATTTGGGATATGACAACATGGTTGAGTTAGGCTCATATGTAATATGCATGATGATTATGACTTTAAAATAACAACGGACAACACAAGGCTTTACAGCCATTCCCCCGACCAGCGCCACATACCTTCGGTTCAATTGGTCTTTCTTCATGGGATGTACGCATACGGGTCACACTTTCCCTGCTTCTTAATGTCACCTTTACCCTTCTAAAATAGGAAAGAATGACAACGATTTACACACTCTATTATCCTACACATAGGTGCAATAACACTCACAATGCTGTGCTTCAAATTTACATTACAGGATTATTTTGTAGTGACTTAACAGTAGAGATATAGAAACCTATGTCACAGGACAATGTGCATTATAAAGGTAGAGCTATTGTAGGACATGTGAATTGTACTAACTTCATTTCAAAGCCCAAACTCAAGGATTAGCTTGGGAAATTAGTGTTTGAAATAAAGATGGAGGACAGTGCCCACAAGGACATGCTGAGGTAGAAAAGAACAGATCGTCTCTCACTGCAGTGTGAGAGAGAGGCCTGTTTTAGGATAGACTGAGCATGCTCACCTTGGCTCTGTAGTCGGCTCCAAATCCCCCTTTCTGTGATAGAGGTCTGTGGATTCCAGAGCCACCAGCTGAAAAGAGAATACAAGTCTTCAGAATTCAAAATTTATACATTTAAAGTCATGTTCTCTGAAATATTGAATTTACCTTCAAATAATTAATGAAGACATGTATTTGGGGGAATTCCATGAGACATCACTGACAAAATATGTGAATAACTAAGATAGCTATGTCGCACTGGCATTTTATTTTTAGCATTTTGAACAAAGGCATGCACATTTATTTTCTGTAGAGACATACGGAGATGCACATTGATGTGATATAATACAATGTAATGGGCCAGGGACAAATACAATGTCCCTGGCCCATTACTTGATGTCACTAGTTTCAATAATGGACTCATTATGCACTGATTATGAAAATATCCTCTACAGATACATTCATTCAAGGCTTTGTTAGTGTTTATGTACCTTTATATTTCAGCTGTGGTTCAATGTCCATGGCATCATCCAAGTCTGCATCTTGGAATCTCCTTTTCTGTGTTTTTTTCTATTGGAAAAATAGTATCACATTAGAGCTATAAAATCTATTAACAAGCCTTCAAAAGGTCACTGAAAAGCAAATATGATGTGGGAGAGTGTACCAGTATGAACTTTTTAAATGGAGAAACAGGCAGGGTGATAATTATGCTCCAAACTACCATTTACTAAATGTAAAAAATATGGCCACAATATCAGTGACGGAGTATGACCCATACTTACACTTAGGACTCCAGCTTCTTCCAAAATATCTTTCATTTCACCTTCATCATCTGGGGAAACGCACATAGTAATATGCATTATATTTTTATTTTCATTATTTATACATGGTTTAGTCACAAAAAGCTTAATGGTTGGTAATATAAATGCAAAAGGTGTGAATTACAAAGACCAGCCCACTTAAAAACAAACTCATGCAGAGCTGACCAAATAATGAACCAATCAACTGAACAAAGGACAGGAAATTCTGGAAGGCAATGGGTTAAGAGATAAATATCCGTTTTTTAGGAATACTGCTGAGATATCATGTGATGCATGGTTGTGTGGGTTACGTATGTGGATATTATGCGATAGCTCTTTATTCTGATCCTGAAGGCAGTTAAAGTAATACCATTAGCTTTGTCGTCCTTCTCTCCCTTTTCTTGAATGATTAATCGTCCATCTGATGTCACCTTGAAACCGTGCTGGACCTTTGCGGCCTTCTTCAACTCTGGGTTTGTCGCTGAAAGATTTCAAACAAAACTTCACGTCAACCACCAAAACACTACAAAAACCAAGATTTTTGTTGAAATTTCCGACTGTGATTTACTATCTAGAAGCTTCACTGATTTCAGCTTGGCCATGAACTTAAATTCCATATTCCAGAACTAAGAGCCAGACGCTGAAGAAACTTTTTTTTTTTTCCCCTTTTGTTGAGCTGGAAAAACAAACACAGACCTAGAACTCTCTGAGAGACTTTGGGGTCCAGGAAGTTGAGAGGGGTCCGTCTCCCCCTCTTTGAGCCAGGCCTGGCCCTTCTGTCGAGCAGGCTTCTTCTGGCCCTTCTTGGGCTTCTCGTCCTCCGAGTCGTCGTCCGAATCCGACTCGGCCAGGATCTCCTCGATGCTGCAGATAGCAGCAAGAAATGGTCAGCGTTAGCCATGTGGCCTCTCTGAACGGCATAAATCACCCTGGAGCTTCAAACTGTGTATGGAACACTTTGACTGCTCACCATTTTCCACACAGCTGAGCCTATATTTTTACCAGTCATGTTTTAGATTGAATACTTGGATTGTTTGCCCAGTGTTTTTGAAGGTCATACTGAATGACATTTATTTTGTAGGGAGGCTAAACTTCACTTAGTGAAAAAATCTGAAAGCGATTCCAACTGCATCTTTTAAAATTTTCCTCTTACGTATATGACTGTTTACAACATATATCATGGTCAAGTATATGGGAATCATTATGTAATCATAATGTTAATTTACCACAAAATGTTGAGTCAAATAAGGTGAAAGCCATTAAGACACATGGTACGTGCCTTTTGGGCATTTTAGAATGGTGTTTGGCTGGACCGTACCTCTCTCCCTTGGCTTTGGGGTTGTCGTCTTCACTTTCAGATTCCTCATCATCATCCTTTTGGAGAAGCTTGCGTCTCTTGCTGCGGGCTTCTGCTTTGCGGATGTTGGACAGAACTTTGTGGTGCTCCTCTGGAAGCATGCTCTTCACCAGCTCAAACCTGTTAACGTACATTCACACGGCCCGTATACAAACAAATTTAATACAGCCACCGGTACCTTTCAGTTGTTCAGTTTTCCTACGCACAACCGAGGTTCCACCAAGACCTTCTGCTGGTACAAGACTAAGCAAAACTTTATCTTTTATTCTTTACAGAATACTCATCAACGTAAAATCATTTGTTTTTTATATTCCGTTTCTGCAGTTTCCAAGCTTACCCGAATTTGCGGATGAACTTGGTGAAAATGTTCTTCAGCTTCGTTCTGAAATGCCTCCTAATGTCGTCTGTGATGTTCCCAATTCCTTCCATCTGCACAGGAGGAAGAAAATGAAACAATCATATTGATCACCTCTCTTGATTGATGCACCACTGATCTGAGATCAATGATCGGTATGTCATGAATTAAATCATCGCATTGACTATTGGTTAGTCCAACCATTATGCCTCATGACTAACTCAAACTGAGCCCCTCCCCCTTCTCAGATCAGTGTCACTCACAATGACTGGCACATGGCTGGACAAGGTCTTGACGTCCATCACAAACAGGATGACTTTGACGAAGCCGAGGGCCGCCTTGACGATCTCCCTCGTCCGCGACGTCAACAGGAGGCACACGTTATGAAGCAGCTGCTCCAGGACCACCACGTCCATCGAATCTGCAGAGCAGAGAAAACTTAAGCTTAACTTAATTTGGAATAAATTTGGAGTAAAACACGCAACAGGCAAGACATCAATAAACACAGCTCGCTATCTGGAGGGGATGTAAACTTGACTTTGGGTGCATCTGCAGGGTGCCTGGATCCATTTGAGACAAAACTTTAAAGTCGTTAAGCATGTTTCCATGGAATATTCAAATTTTGTCTTTCTGTAAAAATAATTTCATAAATACAGTTTTCTGTTAAATGTAAACTGGGATGCTTTAAAAGCAAGGGCCAAATAAAACATCTGCACAAAAGAACTGTCTTAAATTCCCAAGATTTAGCTCTCTGATCAAACAGTGCTTGCTAAAATTAATACTCTGTGTAAACTGTACCCAATATTTCTGTTAATTCTGCATGTGGTCTAGAAGAGCATGTATCATATCTATCTTGTACTTACTCTGGATGAGAGAATCAGCTATATGTATAAAGCAAATAAAATAAGGCTCTACTCATGAAAACTCACCTTTAAACTCAAAGACCAGTCTTGTGACTGCCAGCACCGTGCAGGTGATCATAGTGACCGAGCCACTCAGTCCAATGTAGACGAGCTCCAGGTACTTCTCCAGGGCTTCTGTGAGACACACACACAACACACTGTTACACACAGTCACACTCCTCCAAAGCACACGCACACCTTTACCCAAAAACAGATACATTGCTACGCTTTACATACTAGCATAGGGTCCTTTTCTCACCAATGGCTTTAATTTGCATACAGTTTTGATTTGGTTTGTTCAAAGATACTTGTGAAAACACAAACAGAGACGTCAATACATCGAGATGCATATCGAACACAACAAGCCTTATGCTTGAGCAGCATGAAAGCAAAAGCATTGCAAACGCGCTACTCAAAACGAGCATGCACCACTAGGAAATAATCAAGATCAAACACGATCTACTGTGTGTTTACGTAATGAGGAACCATGTCAAAAGCCTCAGAACTGAAACTGCAGCCAGAACTAATTTAACTGAAGTTTGGGGAGATGTGTATATCCATGAGCAACTGACAAACATGTAGAACATTTTGTGTTTCCTCTATTTTCCGAACGTCTCAAATTTCTTGGTTTCCACAGGGCCTGGAAAGTATGTGTTACGAAGGCAATAAAACTTGGACTGCAGATCCTGGAATTGCACCAGGGAAATTAACTTGGAAACGAATGCAACTTTGATTTTCCTCTTACTTGGTGTAACAGAGAGAGAACCTTTAATTCATTTTTAAAGTGAATGCTGACATGAAACCATTTTTAGTGAATGATGTGTGAGAATGCCTGAACACATTACATACATCTTAAACAAACATTTATGCTATCACACACTGCTTCTCACACAAATCCTAAACGGTTTCGTCCAATGCTTCCACACACCCACACACCCCCACACACACACACACACAGGCTTATGCTACCCTTCCACCATGTGAAATCTTAAATACTGTCTACCCACTCGGCGCCCCCTATTGACCCACCTTTGGTATTGCCGCAGAACCGGATGAAAGCCCGAGCCATTTCAACCAATAGTGTATAGGCATTTTTGCGAGCTCCCACAGATACCTCCTTGGTGCAAATAATGACCTGAGGGGGTTAAAAAAAAAAAAAAAAAAATTTTTCAAAATGGTTCCTCAAACATCCTCAAACTAAGATCATTCCGCACGATTACTGCACTGGCCGTTATGAGCTAAAATGACTGCACTAAAAGCACACTGTGTAAAACTGTTCAAGTCAATGCATGCATTATCAGAACCGATTACAGCTATGTTAAATATACATTATGCTTTTAACATTTGATATTCAACAGTGTACTTCAAACCATCACTGTGTGCCATCACTGTTAAAGCCAATGAAAATGTATCCAAATCAATAAAACATGACAGCCAGCAAAGTCAGTTGTGATTTCATTTAACTCCCTAATCCTTTCCACAAACTATTTCAGACTGCCAAAAACATTTTTTGGCACTCTTGATTCAACATGAATTCTGTGTTTCATTAAAATTGCAATTCTAACCAACTGAAGCAATCGATCATTCCAATTCTATCAGTTTCACAACAGTATAAATAACAAGGAGAACGTATGCCTGCAAAATACAATAATGAAACATACACAACAATAAATAATGAGGGATGGGGGACTTGAACTATAGATAACTATGAAGTGGTTTAGTTATGGTAAACCACATCAGAGGAAATATTAAGGTGTAGCAGAGAAATGACAGAAAATGGGCAGACTTTGTATCTATACTTTGTCTCTATACTGCACTATACAGCCATAACACAACTTGTACCTCTGGCAGAAGGGCAGTGATGAACTCCATGTGTTCTTCAGTCAGCTGCCTCACAATGTGGATCAGGCACTTCAGTCTGGGCTGTGGGGAGAACGAATGCGGTCATAACAGTTGCAGTGTGGTCGCTGATTCAGTGAGATGCGGTCGCAAAATTGGCAAAATTTTCAACCACATCATGACCACATTTTGACCGTTCAATGACTGTATTCATAGAACGGTCCTGAACGCGGTCACGGAATGGTCAAAATGTGGTCAAGCATTGGTCAGAAAGTGGTCGTGTTTAAGTTGTTAGCTACCCCTGTGCTCCTAAACCCCCAGTATGCACTGCGGTCCTGAGCGGTTGTCTGTCTTACCCTCTTGGCTGGGGAGGAGGCGCTCTTCAGTGAGCCCAGCAGGACCTCCTTCATCTGCTCCAGGTTGGCCAGGACGAACCGGTGGCAGGGCTCCTTCTCTCCCCCGCACATCTCCTCCAGCGCGCGGTAAGCCTTCTTCTGCAGACTCGAATCCTTGCTCTGAGGACAGAGAATCCACCTTCAATACAACGCTGAGAGCAAGAGACCTGCTATAACCTTTTAAAACATGCATGCTGTAGGCCTTGGGCGTCCTACCTCCAGGTACGGCCGTATGAGCTCGTAGGTTTTGGTCATCGTGGCCTCGTCCACACAAGGAGCCATGGCTACAACCAGATCCATCACGGAAAGCCTACAAGAACAGCGTCGAATAACGCGGTTACTAGGACTGATTCGGGAGAAATTGCACCCAGTCTTTCTACAGAACGTCCAGGGGGACTGAAAGTTCCATCTGTGCCATTGCTGAAGTTTGAGAGTTCTGGATTTGCTACCATTGTGAACACACAGTGAAGTAGGACAGCCTGGCAGTAATAACCTTCGTTAGATTATCAAAGCAGGCAGCACTGGAACCTCCCATTGCCAACCACAACTGCTACGAATAAGGAAGTGGATTAAGTAAAAGAAATGACCATCTGGTTTGTATACACACCATATGCGATACAGTCCGGATCTTGTTATACAGCATTTGCAATACAGTGTGCTGTCAATCCCCGACATACAGGAAGTGCTCTTTTTAATCAAAACATTCTGATTGGATCGAGTTAGCCATTTATTGATGTCATGTGATCCCTCCTCCAATACTGATGTTCATGATGCCTCACTTTGCCGTTCGTAGCCAGAATACAGGATGTGAATCTGCTTCATGAAGATCGTTAAGACACAGTGTGTGGTCTGTTCGTTTACAAAACACTTCACTGGGGTTTCCTTTTGAAACACTTACAGACAAAAATATTTAAGCTAAAAAGTTGTAGTCGAAGGTAAACAAGCATGTCAAATATTGTAAATGCTTTGGACGTTTCTGGGGGACTACTCTTGGGTGCCCTTTTTCAAAAACCCAAACAAGGCTGGGGGCTGGCAGAATACCCTAGAGCTGTGGACATAAAGCTCTGTTCATCACCAATTCTGCTGAACTCCAAACAAAACCCTGGGAAGCCGTTTAAACCGGGGTTCGGTTACCGTGTGAACTTGGCGCTGTCTGCATCGCCGAGTTTCTCAGTGGCCTTCTGCAGGAATGTGCACACCATCTGTGGATGGGACGGAACATCCCAGAACATTATTTACTACAGGGGATATTGACTGTGGGATTGGGGAGCCAGGAGAATTTTTCTTAAAACTACAAAAGCAAATTTAACATAGATGTCTGACAGCCCTATGTTTGTCCTTTGGGTCTAAAATTTTACAGGTTATTTCATATATCATTTTGTGTTAATGTTAAAATGGAAATATAAAAACTATATATTACATAACTACAGTGCCTTCATCTAATTGCATGCAATTCCATATTATGTGTGTGCCACAGATCTCTATTGATTTTAGTCTGTCAGTATCCTTCTGCATTTCAGAGTACTTTTTAGAGCAACTGGTTAATATAATCATGTAAACATGCATACCTGAAATTTAATAAGGTGGGAGCCAGATATCTAAATATTGATAAATATGAGGATGTTTTGAAGAACTAATCAGTGAGTCGTATATCTGTATGTCAAGCTGTTTAAAAGATGTTTAAGTGCCACAGTGTACACTCAGTAGTTTGTGGCAGTTTCGAAACGTGTGAGCAAGAAACTTGTATATGTTAAAATCTCTGGTCCTTTCTTGGCCGTGTGTGGCAATTATTACACATACAGAAGTGAGAAACTATCTGGGCACATAGCTTTAAGTCAACAGTTTTTATTAATGTATGATAAACTATATATAAAGTGGTTACAACAATAGTTATAATGGCCAGAGCCAAAATATTACATTCTGCTCCCAGATTCCACTTCAGACTTCATAGATAATACGTCTTATTCCAGAAAGCAGGTTAACTGATTCTCACCTGTTGGTCCGTGATGGTGAGGTAGACCTTGATGGTCTCGAGAACAGCCATCCTGGAGGGGTCCTTCTCTCCCTCCGCGGGCTGCGTGCTGTACACGTTGAACAGGATGGGCAGGAAGTTCTTTGCAAAGCGGCCAACCTCGGCCTTTTCTGCCTCTAGAGATGTGAAACACAGAAATGCTTCAAATACACAGCCAGTAAGCTGTCGGTGTTAAAGCCATTAAAATGAAAAAAGTACGAAAGCTGCCAATACCTGAAAAAGTAAACAGCATTAAACTTAATTTTGTTGCAAGCTTAAAACGGTTAGTACCCAGTAGACAGGAAATAGCATTAAACATAAACCCATGAAAAGCATTTGGATAGACAAAGCATATCCATCAGAGATGGTCCTTACAGGTCTATCTACCACTTTCCCATGAAACCATGGTTAATTCACCCCTATAAAAATCCTTAATTCACTGTGGTATAGGCCGATATGTGACTGGAATGTCGCGGTTGACTTCGCTGTCCGCACTGACCCGTCTCGCAGCTCTTGGTGATGACGGTGCGGAGGGCCTGGCAGATGGTCAGGCGGAGGTCGGGCCGCTCGTTGATGGCCATGCCCAGCGCCCGGGCGATCCCCTTGAAGGCGCCCATGAGGTCGGTGGGCTTCGAGCAGAATCCAGGCAGCATGGTCCAAATCTGACCACAAACACAGGAAATACATCACTATGTAAACAACCTTGGTAAATAACACATTGCTAATGGTTGTAAAGGTTTGAAATAATACGCACTGGTAATACGAAGACACAATTTAAGTAGACACACAAACAGGTACAATGTTTACAAAAAAAAAAAATCAAATAATCGTACGTTACTGCGTACATCGCTGATGGGTTGACACACAGTAACAAAATTACTCCAGGGAAAATGAGTGGTTTAACATACTGTTTGTTCACACACCTGTCCCATGAAGGCTACTTATTTCAAGTGTTTGACACTATGACCCAAGTGTCCGACTGAACAATTGTGCTTCTTCCACAATGCTTTCAGTCTTCATTTCAATGATACATGTGAAGCGATATTTAGGAGATAAACTGGCAATTTGTGGGATCCTGTGGATGAATTCCTCACCTGCAGCTGTAGGGTCTGGTAAACCTTAGACTCCAGCTTCTGCCCAGCCTTCTCCAGCTCCTCCGCTGAAACACAGAGACGGACACAGACTAAGGACGTGCTCTGCGTTTTCACGCTGCCTCCAGCGGCACAGCAGAGCGCGCTGACCGTAATGACGGGAAGGAGGGAATGTTACCTCTCTGCCTGAGGGTGACCGCCAGGGGCAGGAAGTAGGAGGTGAAATAGGCCAGCTGGGTGTTCTTCACGTGGTCACGGATCACTGGGACCAGCCAGCTGCGGGGGAACTCCAAGTCGTCCCTGAAAACATGCAACACTTCATCAAACCACAGTGGGGGAAAATGTACTGCAACACTTCGTTGCACACTAAATGTGTGCACCACCATGGTTACAAAATTCAATATCCCTTGTTACAAAAACATGCTGCTGATCTCAGAAAGGATGTACCAGCTTTGGATTACTAAACTGCTATTTAACAGACTCCGGCTATGCTCACCTGAGGGTTACAGTGAATCACTCAACTCCAGAGGTGCTTAAAGTCATCATATGTCCATTACAGTATTTACCATATGGTAAATACCCACAATCACTGGGTTTGGACGGCCATATTCTATATTCTATATGCTAAACAATCACCATGGCAACAGCAGACCATACTCACTCAGTGCCGGTGATTTGCAGGGGCACGGCTGCCAGGATTATCTCCGGTCCCATGCTCTCAACGGCATTCCCAACTGCAAGGTCCAGCTCTCCGGAGAATGGAAAGTGAGGGGTGGAGCGCAGGTCACTGAGGGACTGCAGGCTCTGAGGAACACGTACACATATACATAGAGAAAGCCTGTCAAGATTTATGCCATATCGCATGGGAAATACCCATGTCCTGTACTCCAAGTCAAACCATACCAGCATCGATTCCCATGTGAAATAATACTATACACAGTCCTTCCGCATCACTCACCTTGGTCATAATGGAGTGTGCCTGCTTCCCTGCCACCTTATAGAAGCAGCCCAGCACCTGCAGCACGAAGGGCCAGGAGGCGTGGAAACGGTACGTCAGGCCCTCCTCCACAATACTGCAACACAGGCGAGAAGGGAACAATCGTTAACATGCACCTGAATACAGTACCTTATAACTAATTCCTTTATAAATTACACCAGGATAACTCACGCCATCATTGAAGATGGCATTGTAAGAGTTCACACAGGACCTTATCCAATACATTCAAGTTTCCATTCACAGAAACAGTAACTGAAAATGTTATGACCTCTGAATTGTTTGCAATTAAACACTTATTACTCAAACAATATGACTTCCCTTCCCACAAAATGAAATCATGTTATGTAAAAAAGAAAAAAGAAATGCATTTAAAGCCCAGCTTATTTTAGGTGCTTCAGCTGAAGTACAGTAAGCCTTCGGCAACCATGGGTTCTCCAACAGCGGAATTCACGGTTATATAAACGTGAACAAAGTCACCAACCACAGGTCGGTGTGGTTTGCGGTTTGTGGGGTTAGAGGAACCTTAGCCAAAGCTACAAATACTTCATATTCTTCACGCCTTTATCACACACTGGAAACGCATACAAATTTAAGCATTTTTCTGAACGTTTTGTACCCATGATGAGAAAAGTCGGAAAACTGAGATAAAAGGAGAAATTATGGCACAGCTTCTCAGTTTTCAGCCAGCAACAACACAGCGGAGCCAGCTTCCCATATTTCACTTTCCCCTTCGTCATCTTGGGTCCAAAATGTTCAGGAAACGAAGACAGTGGTGACAAGCCAGTGAAAATGGCTAGGAATGTGTGAATTTTAAAGTAACCCAGTTTCTGCTTTCTGTTAACAGCAGTATTCGCTTGATTTTTGTATGCATATGGAGGACTGTACTGTGTAATACGGGTTTAAAGAATATTACACATTAGTAGCTTTTGCTAAGGTTCCCCTAACTGTATTTTCACCATATAAACTTCACCAACTGTAGTGTTTTTTAGGAACATAACCCCTGCAATTGGTGGGGGACTACTATATATAGATTTAGGACAACAACCTACAAGCTTCCAGTCTATAGTTCAGCACTCTAACCATACAATGCGTAACGTTTAGTCTCGTTGCAGACTCACTGGAACAGCTTGCAGATGTAAGAAGCACTGCCAGTGGAGGCAGCGGACGTAACCAGGCCAACGTCCGCCATTTGTGGGGCGACGCACTCGGTCAGCAGGGTCTGGGGGTGGAGAAAAGGTACCAATCGATCACACAATGATAAAATGATATATTCGGACAGACCGATGCTGTCTGTCTTATATGCAGATAGCCCTATTTATAGGGTGGTGAGCATTCCAGCAGTGCTAATGCTAACAGTGCTCTGAATGATTCAAAGATCTGTAAAGCTGTGTGAGCAGTAAATACTCCATGCACCGACCTTCAGTGTCTGCATCGCAGTGGAGACGACCTGCGTGTGTGGGGACAGAAAGCAGTTCATGGCTGCGGAGAAGAGGCGGGGCAGGTGTCCCAAACTCAACGAACTCTGCAGACTGGAAAATTTGGGGGAAAAAAAAAAAAAAAAAAAAAAATTTAGTTTGAGACTGACTTTGCCTCAGTGTGTAAACTGTATTAAAATTTTATCTTGAAATTTAAAGTGACGCACTCTCTAAGACAACGATTGAGAACAATGCGATTAGCCTACTACATAAAGCGCAAAGTTATTCAAACATCAGGTCTAGAAATGACTCCTGTGTTCAACACTAAGTGGCTCGGGTTTTTTGTTATAGATGATTTTTGAGTACCTCTTTTCTTGTATCCCTGAACATTTGACCTAATTTGAGATAAATGCAGGAGGAAATTGGTGGAATGAAAGTACTAATACTGCCTGAATGCAGACTGACCGCATATTGCTGGGCTTCTCCTTCAGCAAAGTACAACCGTTCACATTAATGCTAAGAAGATATATCAGAAAAACCTGAAGCAATCTTAATACAAGTTAGAATCATACCTGGAAAGGTGAATGTGGGCCTTCTCCATGACGGCCAGCCAGGCCAGGAGGGGCTGCAGGTCGTTCTCACTGGGCAGGTAATCATACAGGGCCTGGAACACAAACGCATGTGCTTGTTTTCATTCACTGTGGTGTCATCTCACTGTGGCGTCATAATGAACCATGGGAGTGTGTGTGTATGTGTATATAGGAGTGTGTCACGTGGTCCTCACCGTGATGATCTGAGCGTTCAGCTCTGCAGAGAGCGTGGCAGGGTTGGGCTTGCTGATGAACAGCTTGTGGAAGGCCTGCATGGCTCCCGCTGTCACCAGCTGTAGAAGAGTACAAGCACACAGACTTACTGCCTAACGTGTTCATTTAAACTCTATTCAGTCACTGAAAAATCCTCACATACAACATAACAGGCTGATTCAGTTTCTCTAAAGCAATGTCCAATAACATCCAAAAACATATCTCCAAGGATACACAACATTTCATGTTTTGGATTTTTTGTGCGATATCAGTATGTGGTACCTACAGTAAAAGGAGTGTTTTCTAACAAGCAGAAACCAAGAGAAATTTAAGCATATTTATTCAAAATGAATCCATGAACAACCTTGAATTTTCTGAATTGACAAAGCATTTTCAAAGTATGCAGGTCAGTAAACAAATCACATTAGTGGTAGAGCATTACGGCTACTCACGACATGGCTCAAGGTCATCACACGCAGTAGGGTCTCGCAGCACGACTTCACAGCAGTGAGAGGGAAGCCGGACAGCAGCTCCTTCAGCATGCCAAGAACATGGAGGGTGGTGGTGTCCTCTTTATTGCCTGAACAAAAAAGGAAAATACAGCGTGTAAACTTCCATCCACATTTAAAAAAAAAAAAAAAAAAAATATGCGAGAATGCCGTGGCCCTAAAAGAGATTTTCATATGATCACCGCAGTCAGGTGCTTACCCCCAGCTTGCTCTATCTCTTTGATGCAGAACTTGGCCGTCGTCACGGCGGCAGGGTGGTGCGGTGGGGCGGAGTCCCCGAATAGGAAGTCGCTGCCTTTCAGAATAGAGCAGACGCCTTGCTGGGCGGCTTTACGTACCTGTAACAGGGAAAGGGTAAGACACCCCTACCTTACCCTGCCCAGCTAACCTCTACCAGAATTAAAACATAACTCTGTGCTTTATATTTAAGTGGTACTGACATGTAAATATGGAGGAGGGGATGGACGTGGACTGACCTTGGGTTTGGTGTGCACAGTGAAACTCAGGAGCCCGTGATAGATCTGTAAGGTGGAGGGATAGCTCCACACAGCCAGATCCTGTTTCCGCAGCAATGTTGCCAAGCAAGACAGAATCTACAACACAACAGAAACAAACTGATTTCATGCCTTTCCGTCAGACCAAAATTTTGCAAAGAAGTTAATTATACCAATCAACCAACTGCAAAACCTAACACTGCTTTAAAATTTCAACTAGACATGCCTATTTCATGTAAATTCATGTAGCTTACAGAGCTAATGTTTACACATTTCCAAGTGTAAAGTGGAGCCTCTTCCAGCGGTAGGCCAAGAGATACTTACCCAGCGCACTGCGGATGAAGAGTCCGAACTGGCCTGTGCAGACATCACGTTCATGAAGACTTTGGCCGTGTCCGAGAACCTCTTTATCAAGACTGGCGCAGGCACCCTGGGAAAGGGCACAGCCAACAGTCAAATCTCTGCCACGCTTCTCTCTGATGTCTTCACCGCTTATAGGCCTATTTCTACAGACACTTAAACCACCTGGTTCAATGGATAGTTGTGTTGACTATACTAATTCAGCTTATCTTTCCAGGACTGCGAGAGTTTACAGAATTGGTGTTTTTACAGAATTCTGGGGGACACTTCCAACCCAGAAACCACACCCATGGGGCTCTTAGCATGTATGAAACCATCGTAAGGGATACTCACCGCTTCAAGACAAGATTCAGAAGATATGCCACTGCAGCCAAAGACTCACTGGACTCCACAGCTTCCATGGTAGTCATCTGTCACATGCAGTAAAATGCTCATTTAAGTACATGGTAGTGTTAAAAATGTCCGTCTTAAGGCATGCCAGATATAATACACTAAGATACAATGTATCTCATTCACTGAATGCTTGATGCTACTGAGACAAATCCAGCCTAAGAGCCTAGTGTACCCTACTGAGTAGGGAGTCTTTAACCTAAGTGTACACTACTGAATGGGAAGTCTGCAAACTGAGGCCACGTACCAAAGCAGCAAAGTACTCGGTCTCCGTCTCCTTTCCACCCTGGGAGCGGATCACCTCTGTGACAGCTGCCAGGACAGCGCAAATCTGGGGAGGAGACAAGCATCTAATTTACATCTCTAACTCGACACCGGGAGCTCAGCCACTGATCTGGATTCAGCATAAGAGCTATTCCACAGACCTCTTTGTGGGAAGCGGAGTTGGACTCCCAAAATCGCTGCACTTTTCTGAAGGTGAGGTTGGAGCAGTCAGACAGGCCACTCAGGAAGGTTCCAGAGGTCCTCTCTGAGAGGGCCGTCTCCTCCATGGAACAGGCCTCTCCCAGGCCACCCTCTTTTTCCAAGGTCCCTGACTGCAGGTCATTGTGGAGTTTGAGAGCGTCTACAGTCAGGTTACTTTTCTCTGCAAGGGAATGTAAGCAAACATCGAATGACTTTCAGATGAGAGCTTAAACCAAAGTCTTAAACCCAACTTGGGTCACTGAAGATCCCAGTCCCATGGTACTTCCAGCAAAGAGCTTCAGGGTTCTGCAGTCATGGCTATCTCACTCCAGCTGTCTCCCTTGTGCAGATCTCTAATGCCTGAATGCAATGCCACCTAAAGTATCCCTAAGTTCCCATTTCAGATGATGTGTGGTGGCAAAATGGCTGTCACATCAGTTTGGACCTCCAAATGTCCAATTTCTTCTATTTTAAGTACTTTGAGGTAATATGGCACTAAATCATTGAATCAATATGAAACCAGTATTTGTCCACTTCTACTAAAATTGCTATAGGGGAGTAAGAATACTGTCCAGGAACCATTCAATGTTTTACTATGCAATTTATGTCAGAGAAAATTTAATTCATTGTGTGGTGCCCTGCAGGCAACACAGTGACTGCAAGAATATAGGTTGCATAGAAATTGATAATTTATTAGGGTCATATTTGTTCCTACACAGACTGAAGATTGTTCCAGTTGGAAATTGTGAGGAATTAAAGCCCTAACGTTTTGTTGAGTTCTTAGGGTGAAATTGCACTACAAGTAGACACATTCACAATTTCAGTAAATGTAGGAAATAACTTAACAGTACGTTAATCTTACTGTTATGGTCAATATATCACTGAGCATAACAAACATCAATAGCAAACAGTCAACATAGGTAAATACTGGGTTCCACTGTCTTACAGACTCTGGACTGCATCAGAAAACGAATACTTTTATGGTCAGTTTTCCAACATGAATAAATGCAGAACAGGTTAAAGATTAACATGTATATTCATGTTTTGACGTTCATGTTTTCTTGTTTATTATGACGGTCTTTGGTTACAACGTGGCCAGTCTAACCCGTTTAAAGAGACGTACTAGTATGCTAACCTACTATCTTTACCTCAAAATAATTCCTCCACAACAACAGTTCAACGAATAAACGTTGTACTGCATGACCCAACAGTCTAGTCAAATTATATGGTTTAGACAGGCACTACAAATAATGTCCCGCGGAAGACAAGAAGCATTGATGTGAAAATGTTTTAACTTCAACTCTTAAATTGAAATTAGCTGTCTGCCCTGCTACAAAACTGTGTAGCCTTTAGCTTACTAGCGAGAAAGCTACCCACGTGTTTTCTAGCGCAGGCCGCATAGCATACATGCATCAGAGGCTTCAAGTTACCTGTGGGGCGGCTAAAAAACCGACTTTTCGCAGCTTGACGATGTCGGCTTGCCTGCGGATTGGAATCACTGCTGTGACCCTTCTTCCATCGCTTAAGTTTCTGCGCGGTTCCAGACCGAAGCTTTCCGGATTTCACCATTATTCTGATGGAATTTGGACCAATAATCCGTATTCGGCTTCTTCCACGCCGACCGTCGCATACAAGATGTCGTCATATAACGTGCGACCCACTGGGCTCCCTGTCAGACCACGAGGGGGCGACTCTCCGCTGTATCCTGAGTTTTTTTTAATGATTATTATTTTTAACGTGTGTAATTTACTGTATAGTGGTATCCTGTAAAATGTTAGCTGCGCTTAGAAATGTTAAACCAATAGTAATCAAAGCATTTGAATAAATGCTCCACACAATCAAACCCGAAAACTACAGGACACAAATGAGGATACAGTCAGTCTTTCAAACTCTTCCGTCTCCGCAAGAGGGCAGGATGACATTAAAATACCGTGGGCCCTCCGGACTAAAATGCATAAGCAGAATGCACAAGATAATTATTCTCAAATGAGCCAAACGTTTGGTGCAAGTTCATTTTATATGTAACCACAAGTTTAAATAAAACAGAAAGCCACACATGTCACATTTCCATTTTATTTTATAAAAAAAAAAAAAAATGTTGAGCCTGATTACAAACGTATGTGTACCATTTGTAAAATAAATTGTACACAACATCAGGAATCTACATTATATATCGTTTATACAGTTAGAATTGATCTAAATATACATATATATTTACACCCCTCTGATGTTATAACAGCATAACCTGAAACTCCCATCCCCAATTTTCGCAAAAAATGCTAATCAAACTTAAAAACAGTTACTCAATGGCTTTATTGCTACAAAATTGTTTTCTCTGTGAACGTATCTCGGTTCACAAGATCGATCTAACAGATTTTACCGTACACACATTAAAACACTGTGTTTGGGCATGGAAATTCACTCTCTCGGCCCCAGATTAAATAGTTAAAACAGGATTGTAAGTACATAACGACAAAAATTTGAGGTTTCATACAATTAATCCACTGAAGGATAAAAACTGATTTAAACGCCCTTGGTGATTTAAATGGATCACATGAACAGATATGGACCTGGCTAAAGTGATAAGTTTGGGCTGCCTATAAATTGCACCTAAAATGCTTGAGACATTTAAATCATCAAGTGATTGTAAATCGTTTCTTCATTCCGATTCTGAAGGCTTGTTTCTTATTGATGCGAGATCGCCATGAAGAATACTGACATTTTAAAAATATCTACCATTTTGAATTTTAATCTTACATTCATATCTATGGATTATCGCAAACCGTTAGAAAACCAGATTTATATTTTCTAGATTGCTAGTATACAGCAAACTCTGAGCTTTACATTGTATTGCACTTTGTCGGACCCCAGGGTGAAATCAGGTTAAAGTCATACAAAAGCTTAGCATAATTCAGAAATCTTCTGTGTTCAGCTGCACGTGTTTGATTTACAAAATGAAGAAAGAAAAAAAAAGAATAAATGATACCAGAAACAAAAGTAAATATATAAAACCTTAATGCATATCCTGTGAAGCTAGTCTCTTTGGGATGAGAAGTACAAAATGTAAAAAACAAAAAACAAACAAAATTAAACAATATACTTTTCCCTATATCATATATATGCAAAATTACAATGATAACCAAAGGATAATGATAACCACGGGGTGAAGATGGCCATTTATTACGTAAAGTCAAGCAATCCATTTTGAGGAGGTTAATTTGAGTGCATTAAAATGATTTTAGCCCAGGTTATTTGTTTGGGTCATCACAGACCCACCCCCTAAACCTCTTTTGACCAATTGGCATATTCCTGAGCAGACAGGGGTGGAGAATCCAGGGTGAGTGACAGACTGATTTGCAAAATATCCTGGTTTGTTCTGGCAATAACCCAGTTCAAACGTTATGTTGGATGTATTAGCCTGTATAAATAAGCATTTTAAAAACCAGTCCCTTGGAGAGTCAGTACAAGCCAACTGAACATCTTGTCAAGGTTTTCAATGAAAGAAAATCACAATGACAGCCTGGCTCCGATCAGCAACACATGGTAAATTATAACAGGTACAACAATATCCCTCAAGAGAATAGGATGAAAATATGTTCAATAAAGTGGAATAAAAACTGATAAACGATCTTGCTCTTAAATTACTCTGTGCGTTATTTAATGGCTTACATTTACAGTGACAATGTACCTACTTGTACAACGTATCTACGGAGTCAAGATTTATTGCTCTCGTAGACATTTACAACAGCCTGATCTGCAAAAAATGTGTAATAAATTTGACCTCTAATCACGTGAATTAAGTCCTTTGATGTATTCGGCATTTCATCTGAGAAATTGATTGCTGTGTTAATGTACAGTATGTCATTCGCTGCAAGTTCTTCATGACATTAGGCATGAAACTGATAATATGCATTAGTATTATGTATTCTATATCAGCAGGCTGTTCGGGGATGACAGATTCTACAGGATCTCTTGTGTTGCATATTAGAGCAGTCAGGCTTCATTTGTTTCACCTCAGTTAAAGGTGTGCAACGTAATGGAACCCACCGGGCTTCGACAACAGAATACGATTGGCTATTACTTGTTCTCGACCACTAAAATGGAAGTCACTCAAGGCAACACTAAAATGCACTGGTTATCATAAGATGGATCCTGAAATACTAAGATGGCTTCGCAGTGAAGGTTGCATAATGAAATCGGTTCTCGCCTACAGGCACACAAATATATTTCGGTGTGCAAACAAGCTATGGATTACATAGATCTTTTATTGAAAACTGAAAAAACAAAGTAAAAAAAAAGTCCGTTTGCAAGATGTTGCAGAGTACTGGGGGTGACAGATGTACTTGTGCATAAGTATGACTGACTGGCATTAATACTGGCATAAAGCTGGAGCCAGTCAAATGCTACATCAATTTGTCCAATTTCAGCACTTCCACAATGTCCAAAGAAAAAAACGGTACAAAAATGAGCTACACCATTTTTTTTTTTTTTTTTTTTTGCTACCAGAAGGACTCTCCGGACTTTAATGCACTAGTACACCATCGTCCCTGAGAGTTTGTGTGGTGACAGAGCCGTGCTTTGCAGCAGACAACTTGTGTCTGAAGGGGGTCCCAACGGGCATAGCATGGCAGGAAAAAATGTGTGAGATCGATAAATCGATTAAACGATTAATCGCTAAGAAAAAAAAGCAACGTTTCTGAGTCTCTCGCTGCCCTTCCCTGCCCCTCTCTCCTTTTTGGTCAGAAGGAGGGGACAGCCCAGTGGGCGGGGTTCATACAGGAGGAGAGCCGGAGACGACCTGCCCACGACCTCCCCTTTTTGGCTCAGTTAGGGATGACCGGCTGGTTGACTATGACCTGGATGACAAAGTCTTTCTGGATCTTGGTGTCCTGCAGGCGGGTCTTGTCCGTGAGCAGCTTCCCGGAGAAGAACCAGCGCTGGTGGGCGGCGTCGATGTCCTCCTGGGCCTGCAACTGCTTCTTCAGCTGGCAGATTGAGTCGGCCATGCTGGCGCTCAGCCGCAGGTCCTGGCCCGTCGAGAGGCGAACCTTCAGCTGGAACTCCTTCTTGGGGGCGGAGGGCGGGTCATTGTGCTCCGGGGCGTCCTCCTCGTTGCGTTCCATGATCAGGTTGACGGGCGGGGCCAGGCAGTACACCGGCAGCTGGTACCGGTTCCCTAGCTCGTCATAGCACTCTGCCAGGGACCCTGTAACCAAACAGAGACCATCAATACCAGGGGAACTGGACTTTAGAGCAGAAAGGTCAAAGTTCAAATCCTGGATGGGAGTCATACTCTTGATCCATGTCAACAAAATGGATAACGCAGAAAAAACAACTGCTGTAACTAACACACCAGTGAAAGTTAACAACATACTATATACAGTCAGCTCCAGAATTACTGTCACCCTTTCTACAGTTAAAAAGAGAGCACAGAATATAGCACATTACTGTTTGTTCATCTTGCACAGCCTATTAGCTCATCTTTAGCAAGGGTGCCAAGAATTCTGACGGAGACTGTAAATCACTGAAATGGCATCTTGTTATCATTACTTTACCAGCTGCATGGTTTCTCAGCCTTGGGTCTGTGGCTGTGTGAATATACCACCTCTAATATTTACTGAAATTAACTAAAAAAATAGCAGAAACTTAAAATGGATTTTAAAAAAACTGGCAAAATCATGCAGGGGTGCCCAAACTTCACAGAATGAAGAAAAAGTTTCAATTCAGCCTGGAGTGTAGTGGGCCAGGAATATCTCCTTCAGTCTAAAATGTTCTGCATTTGTAAAATAAAGCCAACGTCCATATTTGGTATTTCTGAGGGGGGTAATTTGTTTAAAAGGAATTTGCCTGGACTCAATCAACTAAGCATGCTGTTTTTGATAAACAGAACGTTAACTACATATGAATTATAAGAACCAAAATGCCAAAGTAAATTTTTCTTTCAGCAAGGTTCAAGCAAGGGTGGTATGTACAGCTAGAGCTAATTTCAGAATGAAATCTTGACTGCACTAGTGCTGTAGGGGGCTGATGGGACCATGGAGTGGTGATTAAATATCCATATTGTTAACCAGTAAAGAGTCATTCCATTGGCTAGGTTACTCCCTGCCTCATTGTGGGAAATGACTCCTCAGGTCAACCAGAGCATGCACTATGCCTCCACTAGCTGTGCAAATGTAAGAAGTGTAGCCACAGAAACAGTGGCTTAGCTACATTTGTTTTGACAGACACAGGAGCCAGTTTGTTCTCTTGCAGCAGAAGACATTGCAGAAGCGGGCTACAAGTACAACTGGTCATTTTAACATATTAGACAAATAGTATGCCATAAAAGGCAATTCAATGGGCGTGGCATGCAAAGTGATGTCATAAACGATGGACCTCCTCCCTCACCATGTGGCAGTGTGATGCTGGCTCCGTCGACAATCGCCTGGGCCAGCTCGTGGTCGTTGCACTCGATGGCAACAGCTGCGGCTTTCAGGGCGTCCCAGATCTCCTTGCGGCCGTCGAAGGCCGGCGCCGTGTCCCAGAACTCGTCCCTCTTGCTGCGGAGCTGGCCCTCAGTCATGGGGTAGTCGCTCTTCCATTTGGGCTTGTCCTTCTTGAGGGGCTCATTGCGCCCTGAGGGGAAAGAAAAAGAGTCCAGATCAGTCAGTTGTCTACGATATTCACACAAGTGCCGGAGAGGTATAGGTTGTTGGATCCTATACTACTCTTACGTTCCCTAGTTGGGTCCAGGCATATTTTCATATTAAAAATCATTATGCATAATTCATCAATTAGATATTGAAGAAATCAAAACGATCAAATATAGTTAGTTCTCTTTACTACTTGGCTATCCATTTGGTTTTTTTAGCTGCACATTGCGTTGAATCCCCTTAGCCAACTCTGCCTGCTTCATAAATGAGCGCTATACAGACTCAAACCCACGTGCTCTTGATATAATCAATGAAACAAACTGCACAACACCCACTGGCTGACAAAATACGAAATCAGCACCAGGGAACAGTTTTGTCACTCAAACTCATCAATGCATTGCATGGGCATGACCTATAAGGTTTGTGACTTTTTTTTCCTGTAAACACGTGACGTGATCTATATTTTTTCAGTACAGAATTTGAAGTATTGTCTCAAAAATAAAAACATGGTGTAAAATAAGACTTTATTTAATTTATTGCTGGTTTTCACAGAAATAGACTGCATTAAGTATTGCTTAATTAAATCATCAACAAAATGCAGAGGGCTACTCCTTATTACTGTGGACATGACTGCCATGACATCTGCTCAGAACATACTTTTGATTTTATTAAACAGCAAAACGTTGATCCTCAACTAAAATATCCCAGCAAAGACATTTCTCCTGGCAAGGAGTATGGACACTGGGCACAATACGTACAAAAGGGCAGAAACTCCCCAAAATATTTCTCTACTTGTAGCTAGCCTTTATCCCTCTTGGTGCTCTTTCCAAATTTTACAGTCACAGACTGTACTTTGAATGGGGGGGATAAAAAACATTTCACCTCTGCCCAAATCCTCTTTGTGGTTTCCAGGAAGCCGCCCCATCCTGTCTGCCGAAGGATGATGCAACGGCTTTTAGGGCGGCTGAGCCGCGTGTGGGCATCGTCTGCTTTTGCCGCCCTGGCATGGGCATGGGGACTGGCCGCTTTTGGAACGAGCTTACAGTCTCCCGCCCTGGATCCATGGGCAGAGGTAGTGGCTGGCTGCCGAGAGGGAGCCACTGATCCCCTCGGGTTTAACGTGGGGGGGGTGGGGGGGGGGCAGGGGCTGGAGGAAGCCGCGCGTTCGTACGGGACACATGCTGTCCTCCTCCACATTCCCAGAAGGGCTTATATCTTTGAATATTCAGACTGAGGGTGTGCCTATATGTGGCACTAGCTACATCTAAGCGAAAGAGGAATCAGAACTTGGCAGTGAGCATATAGCAATGAAGTATTTTCACTCCTCAGATTAAACCATTTCCAGGAGAATCATATTAAAACATAACATTGAGTAATCGGCTTCGCTTTTTGTGTGCATTCAAAGAAATTTATTCTGCATGTTAGGGAGGAGGGAGATTCTACTCATAGTCAGGTTCTGAAAATGGCAGCGCTTAATAAATATTTCAGAATAGGCAAATTAGCACATTAGCTCAGCCTGTGCTGAAATAAAACCTGAGTACAGCTTTTGTCTGACTAAACTTGAATGGACATGCATGCTCACATTTATATAAATGCATACATGTTACAGTATGGCCAACTGAACATACTTTTGCGGGATCTTCCTTCAAATGTGCAGCTACCGAAACTTTCCACTTTCCAGATGTAGGTAAAACTAAACAGTGGTGTCTGCAGAATTTCTCATGAGATCTAGCTACTTGAGTTTTCTCTCTATGAATCCATAAAATATGTTATATATTCACTTTATTGGTTCACAGATAATAAATTCACAGGGGATGTGAAATTATTATTTAGTTATTTGTAGGCACCTTCCCCATTACTCAAGGTAGGTGGTAAGACTCTGGGTCGGAGCTATTTATACAAACCGAATGTATTTGCCTACTTTGAAAAGGGGATGATCCAATCAAAACAATTCAATCCCCCCCATAATCTCATAACTTATGCAAGGTTAGTTGTATCATCAAAGCAGTTATAGACTCTTTGTTTTGTGTGGCACCAGGCTAGCACATCATGTATTTTTAACCTGGACAAGGAAGTACAGCACCTACATTCTTTGAAGATACTCATACACAGAAACTGAGAAGTAAATTGTTGATAATTTAACCAATACTTGCCTTTAAAGTGCTAATGTTAAAATACCAAAGTTTTAAATGATTAAATAAATGAACAATATGGTAGGAAATTTCCTACATTAAAGATTCCAGCTATGAAGGTCATCAAAAATTACCCAAGGTCCTCTGCGAAATGTGGGACTGCAGCAAAGTCTTACATGGCAAAGTGACACTAGCCATGCTGTCTATATATACAGAGTCCCTTATACCATGCTATAGTTCTACCAGAAGTCCCTTCACTTTGTCTCCATGTCGTCTCTCGCCCTCCCAACAACACAACTTCCCATAATCCAGGTGCCAGTGACAATCAAGGATCACGGTGTCCAAGTCTCCGAAAGGTCACTTTGATAAAAGCAAATTATTTATAGCGCTGCAGATTACAAACGGTAATCAGGTGACACATAACAGGATTTGCTGCCATCACCCAGCATGCACCTCTTCGGGAGATGGAGCGGAGGCCAATCGCCACTGCATGCAGCACTGCTGTGGATGAAGTGCATGGATTTCAACTGAGGGGGAAAAAATAACAAGCAGCCCAAACAACAACATTCAGGTTTCCGTTATTAGGTCTTTGCGGTTCATTGGACGCCCTCCGATTTTTGCAAGAGCGCATATCTAAGGGTGTCCTATGCATTTGTCCCTGAAATGATTAATATAATGTTCTATATTCTAACCATAAAGTGCTGCAAGCAGCAATTAAGGGGACACATAAAGGACAGTATAAGATAAATATAAACCGCATATACAATTTATTTCACATCAGCAGCCAGACAAAGAATGTCAGAGTAATAGGTGTGTTCTACTTCATTCATGCCAAGTTTTGGGTCAGCATTCCAAAAATGGTTTATTTCTGAGTTTTACCATGTACCAAAGGTACTGGTTTTACGTTAAACATGGCACAAATTTCATGTATTAAGTTTGCATTTTAAACCAACTACCATGCCACCAAGAAGCTAATCTAATTATGAACTCTACAGAAGCACAAAAAGACCCACTAAAATACTGCAAAGAAAGTTATTCATCAGTGGACAGCCATTTTATAAAAAGCAGTGGAAATTTTTTTATTTACAAGGCTAAACAATGGAGATGTTTACATTCAGATTTTAGAAATCTGTTTTGCTGGCTCAATATTTTCAGATTGTGAGAGAAATTAAACACCTATAACAACATTAAAAATGACTGGTCACTGTGTCATTCGGTTCACAACTGATTGAGAAGGTGGCCAGGTTTTTAAAAACAGTTAATTATGCCAAGGATATATAGGCACCAATCAATTTCTGCCTAATCATAAACGGCATGTGCTAAACACCTCCACCAATCACAGCGCATCGCACAGCTTGGCTGAAGTACTCTACACGACTTTAAAGTGCCGCAAAAACCACCCGGTATCAGTCTCCGCCTTGATCCAACTCTCACAGAAGACTGGAGAGCCGTGTTAACCTTGATCAAAACATTTTTTTTTCCCCCTTTGGATGAAGGTTACTGGGCCACATACCTTTGCAGCACATTTGTTTTCCTTATCTGGTATTTAATTCCATGCCGGTACCAGAGGTGCAAACAAAAAATGTGCAACAAAAATCGTATGCCAAAATCGTGATCGAGGTGCTTCAATGTACAGGTACTGCTTGAGGAGCATAAATTCGATATGCAGGGGTGTGTGGGAGACTGACCTTGAAATCAGAGAACATGTTGTGCTGCCAGAAAAATGTATTGTAATGTACAAGCAGGTGCAGTCAAATACAACACTAGTCACTGCAGCGTTGCACAAGGCCTAGTTGTGCAAGATTTAAGTTCCCCCTTTGTTATTTCTCAAGTGCAAACCAATGACATCAGAAATACTTCTACTCAAGGAAGGTTTATTCCACAAATTGGAGTCAGAGCTACAAAACACAAGACTCCACATGTTCTGACGATTGTTTTGGACTTGGACGTGGAAAGTATTCTGGGGCTGCGATCTGATTAACAGACAGCGCAGGATATCATGCAAAACGATCATGACTCATGCTGAATGTTGACGAAGGCATGCTTCTGACTCATGAGGCTTTGTATCTGATGCCAGGTTACAGCCGCCCATACGGGAAAAGTCCGCTGAACAACTAACTCAGCTCCACCAAGGCAAGGATTTGTTCTGCAAAATTCCAATGGAGTTCAATGGACAGCAAATATCATTTTATTTATTTATATTACAAATCCACAGATGCCTTTGGCTACAACAGCACTTTGGGTGGTTCTACATCATCAAGTCGATGGAAAGAGTTGGATCAACTTAATACATATTGCCTATTCTATAGACTGCTCAATAATATTTTCAAGAAGGCTACTTGTCAAATACCAACCTTCCAAATCAAATTTCATATTTCATGACTCCAAGTTAGGCTGAACCACTGATCAATCAAGCAGCAGCAACAATAAAAAAAAAGCGACAGAATACCTTTGTCTGCAAAGGATTGTCTAGCAAAATGTGCCAGGATTGGGACAGTCATAGAATATGGCGATTCTCCCTTCTCTTCCACGGCACTCACAATGTTATCGGTCACAGCAGAGTGCTGGCTCTCCTGCAGATAAGGCCCGCTCTATGCAGCCGATCCAACGGGACAGATGAGGCCCCGCAGGGCACACACTGGTTATTTCTACACCGCTGTCAGCAACGCTTGATCTCGGCTGCGAGATGAATTTCTGCGGATGGCGGTGTTCACAACAGAGAAATTAGGAGCACAGAGATGGATATGCTATAGGCTGTGAAGTAAGTCACGCCCAGAGGAGACACAAGTGAAGAAATGGTGGCAACAGAGACTTAAATACAAACTTGCATTACTCAGTACTTACACAGTATTCTCCACCTTGGAGAAGATTCTATGCTTTTACCATTTTGTAATTTGACATTGGATCTAATGCTGCATTCAAAACAGAATCTTATAACAGCTAATAATACTTCATAAAACTTATGACTAAGCAGTGTGCATAGTCATAAGTATAAAGTCGTGTCTAAGCATAAATATACACTAACATGCTATAACTGACAATCAAAAATTGTAACAACAAAATCAAGCAACATATGCCTTTGATTCTGCTTAGCTGAGACATGCTACTTGCCAGGCTCTCAGGCATCCGGATAACTGTAGGTCTTACACATAAACACGTGTATCTAAGCTCGCACCCTTGCATAACCTCCACTGTACAGGTGCAGGTGCAGCAGCGTCATGGTCTCACCAAAAACAAGACGTACATAGCCATGGACTCAGTCTGCTTACTGGTGGAGTCTGACAATGAGTGAAAGATCATAGTTTCATTCAGGCCTAAACCCCCTAATCAAACCACTGTTTTATTAGGATCCACAACAACTCTTTCTCCAATCAGGTAAATGCATGCAAGTGCTAACTAGTGACCAGCCAGCGCTTAAAACTCAAGTCAAAAGCCTGAACAAAGAATCCTACTTCCCCATCATTACACCAATAGCATGGCACCGTCATGATAAATCTCACCCATAAAGGCGTCTTGGTGCGAACATCAAACTTTCTTATTTAGGGTCTGTTTAAATGCTTCATATTTGATATAAATATAATACACCTTACACCTGTTTAGAGCAAAGTGTAGCTGATGATAATGGTAACAATTATAAAACGTTTATGATAACTTTTGCCAGTCAGCTGCTGCAGCTATTTAAGGTCGTTTTGGTCTCATTAAGAATCACTCATTTTGGTAATCCACTGCGGCAATACGGCAAAGCAATGCCGACTACAGCTATTTTGTAAACACAGTGACGTTGCATTGGGACTTAGTTGCTCGTGCGTATATATAAAAATAAATGCTATTAATAGGTACTCCGTTCACACCGCCAGACCATCGAGGACTAAAAATCCCTGGTAAGCAATTTCAATTGCACTCTGTGAGGGGAAACATTCCTAAAACACGGTCCTGTAGAACGAATGAAACTACATTACGAGGAATTGATTGGTCTTCTCTTTCATTTCGGTGAAGCATCAAGCCATTCTCTTTTTGATGGGGGAAAAAAGTCAGTTTCCAGCCTCCTAATTGATGTTGTGCATGTAAACTTTGGGGAGTATAAAAATGATATACTCTTTAAATACTTGCAGTGTTCTGTTTGTGGAGGAGTGCAAGTGGCATGTAAGGTCATAGGGACTGAACATCTGGTCAGAAAGGATTGGAAGTTAAACCCATCACCCACCCAATCCCATCATGCATTTTTCCTCCCCTCTGAGCTTGACAATCAAACAGCTAGTTAAAACACAGCCAATGGCAGAAAAGAAATCATTTAAAAAAATGTGATTATGCAGGACTTACGTCCTTACAATACACAAATAATAAGAAAGGAATGACACCACTGCTCTTCTCACACTGAGCTGCAGGGCAGCGGGTTTTAAAATGACGGATATTCTTTTTTTTTATGACACAGGTGTAATGGCGGCAACTTTTGGAGCCAGAGCTGTTTATGAGGTATGTTATTTTGCCAGCTGTGTCGTTCTGATGAGTTTGCGTTATATGAGCCTTCCTGCTGACTCCAATCCCCATCTTTTATTGTGTATGTGGGTTGGACGGAAGTTTACATCGCTCTGATTTGCTTCATTCAAGGTTAAAACTAAAGCAATAAATCAAAGAAGACAGTCTCTACCTTAAACCAGGGATACATCCCCAGGCTATCTTCCAGCTGATTAATAAAAGGTATGTAATCAAAACAAACCCAGTGGCACTGATTATTCAATACTGCCAGGAAACCAACATCCCTTAAATTATACCTTCCTACCTCCAGTCAGCCTTAATCAGAGGTATACAAACCAGAAAGGGGTAAGGAGGAATGAAAGAATGCCAGAAACTGGGTATGCTAACATGGTTTTTAATAGAACACAAAATACAAACTATACAAACTGCAGTCACTTAGTTATCCTGGCTTTACACCCAAAAAAAACGAGACACAAATCTTCTGAAACACTCAACAAGACAGCTTGCCGCACCGACAACTTTACATAACGCAAGCGACCGGACAGAGCAGGGGACGAAAAAGACACCTTGATTCATTCGAGACTTACTTTTCAACCCGCTGAAATTGATGCCGGTGTGGCGGTAGCTTCTGGAGCTATCTGAGTGTCCGGCTCCCATGTTGACTCGTTCCCCGTGTAGATATGGGCCGATGTCCAGCACGATAGTGATAGCTACATCTGTGGAACCATCTGGGACACTCACCAGTTTAATCCTCTAAAGCTCCCCTCAGATAAGCAATGCTACAAGTAATGTTTTTGCTCACGTCAAAACTCTACTGCCACTGTTTAAAATCACTCTTCTAAAAAAAAAATATTACGCCAAATCCACGAGAAGTTACACTCAAGCCGTAATTAATCAGCACAACAAGAAACACAACCTAGTCATGCGAGTCCACCAACCTGACTGATGAGAGTTTCACTAACTCAGTATGTTGTAAGACTAGCTAATCTCTTGTGACTATAGCCCCTTGCCCTTTTTCCTTAAATCTGGTCAGAGAAATACATTTGCAAGGGGGTAAATAAAGCTCGTCTGTCAGGAGAAATTCTTGGTAGCCGTGCCTTTAAAAGGAGTCCTGATCCTATCAGTTGCATTTAAAGCCACGAGTCAAAAATAAACCACAACAGTTAAACCCTTGTTTACCCAGTCTACAACGTGGTAATCCCAAAGTCCTAGCAGAGCACAAGCATCCTTGCTTACATGCAAATACAACTTTGCACACTTTATTGTTAGGTTTTATGGGAAAATATATACAGTGTCACTACACACACTTATTTGGAGAAGATCTCATGACAAAGACCGTTACAGTACAGAAAGTTTCTTCATGGCAGCCTTGTGTTGCATCACTATCATTTCAAGGCACAAGTTACCGCCTTCACTACAAAGTACTATAGGTTTCATGAAAAAGTCCCATATTCAGTTCAGTTCATCCATTATTATTTGGGGTCAGGCAGCAACACTGCTGGGACCCTGTTGTATTTGTTCTGGTTTTTGATTATTCATTTTATTTACTTATTTTTCTTCCAACCATTTGGATCACACTGGCTTTGAAATCAGTGGAGATAGACAACATCTCATCAAATTTGTCATGTTTAGAGGACAGAAGTAAGTACCAACTGCAGTGACTGTAGCACCAACAGGCTACTCCGTAGCAACATAACAGACACCTGAAAAGGTACACTTTGAAAGCACAGGACTCCTAATCCATATTGCATAGAATCAGGAAATGAGATTTGGTACATGGTTGCATCTAATGAAACTTTGCACAGTTATAGACGATCCCTACAAATGACCGTTAGTTGTGCTACTAGCAACATAATGGCACTACAGCAGAAGTTGCACTGTCAGGAAAATCATAGTTTGTAATTAATGCGAATAACATAAAATATGTATCCAGATATGAACCAAACAGCACCAAATAAGGAGAACAAAGGAATGGAGACCGAATAAAACTGGTACTCACAGCAGCATCACTGAATGACAAACAAAATTCTGCAGAGACAAACGGCCGAGGGGACACGCAGTAATTTAATAACTGTAATATTGCGGTTATGGTCAGTCTTCAAATTGGTACCTGAGTGCCCAATGTCATCAAAATTGCCCTATGTCTATTCTGGAATTTAATTTCAGGAAAACGAAGGGGGTTTTAGATTTGAGACCATTTTGAGCCTAACGTGCAGCAGATGGCTGACACTTAACAGAACCTTGGATCTTGGTAGCGGTAATTGACACAGAGGTGTAGGCCTGCAATTAAGTTGATTGCACCTGACAAAAGGCAGGCAGTAGGTTAGAGGTGGTCTTAGCACCCAGATGGCCAGACCTCAAGAGATCAAAACACTCACTTCACCATCTGGGAGCAGCACTTACTGTAGGAGCAATCACCAGATCAGGGGAAGGACAGCTAGAAGTGCAGAGGGCAGTTCATGGAAGTGTTTTTCTTACAGTTTGAATTAGCACCTTCCCTCAGAGGTTTTAAGCCTTCTCCTTAAGACCTGCCTTAATTGAGTTGATGTGACTGGTTCAAAAGTATTGATTGCTTCCTGAATAGGAGAGCGTTGATAGCCCTAAACTGCAAAGCTTTTGCCACACTTACAGAGCAGGCTAGGTTGCAAATGTATCACACGGGCAGGTGACTGAAATTTTAACGATTTGAACAAAATTAAAACTTACAAGTTCATCTAAACATGAAAGCTTAGCCTAAGGAGCTGACAGGCCATCCAGTGTTTAGCAAGAGGAAAAGGATTCTGCTATTGTTTTGGTGGCTAGACAGGCAACCAGCCAACTTACCTTGTAAACCTTTGACTAATCTTGTTATCACAGCCTATCTCGTCATACATATTGCTCCCAAAACTGCTGATAACTTTGACTTGGGCAAACGCTGTCAAAGGTATATACTGGTCAATTTTGACACTCTGGGGAAAGTGTTTCCATTGGTTTTCATTCAGGCAATAGTGTCTTTACATTGTATGAGCCCCTCCCCCATTCCACACCTACATATGACATCACACAGCCATGTGCACTCAAACAGCTAAACCACAGGGATACAAATGCAAAAGGAACGAAGGTCTTTTGGAACACTGAAATGCTCATCACTTCAGGTGACATGACAATACACACGTTTTTAAAAATCCTTTATGAATCCCTGTTACCCACAGCAGCTACGTTCCCATCGACTCCGATTCATTAATGACACGTTCTCAGAATCTGAGCCTGCTCAATAGCATACGTTCTGATATTTACGTCCATTAACTACAATGGCAATGCATTTTATTTCTAACAGCATTTTGACATTTTTCTTGCATTCCCTTTTTCTGTATTTTGCACTGTGTAGCATTTTCTTATATCCAAATTTACTGATAAATCCAGACTAACCATTCTCCGTGCCAAAACTCAAGGTGAAGTTTTTAGTCTTTGCAAAGACACAAATAATGGAGAGGTTTATCTTGTAGGTGTAACCTGTACTTGACATTATTCAGTTGATTGCGCTGACGAGAGCACTGCTTTGACTTCTAATTAGCTACATTCTCCATCTAGACAAAACACAAACGCCAAATTGCAAAACAAGGGAAATTTAGAATTACTTGCCAGTGGATTTTGATAACTGACGGCTTGTAAACCAAACAAATGAAATGAAAATGGTTACTTTTATTTTTGCAAGTCCCTCACAGATTTTGGACCATCTAAATGTGTGCATGACTGCTATGTGTTATCAAGGGACATATTTTCACTGTACATCTGATGATGGTGCAGAGAAAAATGTGGAGTAAAAGTGCGCTGTATTTGGGGTTGGGTAAAGCAACTCTTCAAAAAGGTTTGTGCTGTTAGTGTTACATTAATAATTAATGAATCATACCATTTTCATTCTTTTTGGTTTGACAGGTTGATAAGGGAAAATGTATTTTACGGACTACATTGCTTGTTTCCCCCAAAAAAAAAAAAAAAAACTCCACTGTTAAGTACTGTTTTATTATCAAATTGGTTTTATGGCTGTACAAAACATTGTTTGTTTGAACAGCGTTTTTAATAAAGAAAATGCACTAAATAATTTGCTAAACAGACACAGTACCACCTTGTCCTTTGTTGTCCATGCCTCTTACATGACGTTGAAACTGCGAGTATCAAACTTGACGATTCGAAAATTAGATGCAAAAATCCCATGGGCTGCCAGGGCAGTGTGGATATTTCATCATATAGAACAAATGTCGAAATCACTCAAAGCAGATAATTAGCTTTTCTCTACGCATCGCCGATAGCTGACGGACAATCAGTGCTGTGCCACTGGACTAATTCTAGATCCATAAAATCATATGGATATACAAAAAGTTTGGCTATTGTTTACAAGGTTCAAGAGTGCAGGTAGGGTGGCACGTTTTAGACAATGGGGAAGCAGTACAAAAATTCACTTCCTTAACTTGTTTTTTCCACTTTAATATGTGAATAGCATACTGGCACAGAATGCAGCAAGCTTATTATCAACGTGACAAGCGTATGGGACTGATTCCAGTCTTCATTTAGTTAAATTTGCACTGAAACTTACCTCCACGCTTTCGGCTCCTTCCACTGTTACGGGATGACCGCTGCGTGTCCCCACGCTCTCTTCCAACGCAACCTCCCATGGCTGTCACTGGTGTCGGTGCCCCATAAATAGTTCCAGTCAGCCGTGAAAGTACAGCTTGGATGCGATCAAAATAACTCAGTTGTATTAATACTATATATGAATAACAGCCACTTCCTATGTAGACTCGGAGCAAACAATGAGCACGATTGAAATAGTGATGCCTTCATATCCTGCTCATTCATGCGAACTACTTTCTTGTAGACGAGCTTAGCAAACGGCACAGAACTAGGCACTAACGTAACGTTTTCAATGTGTATTTCGACAGCAATAAAACACAGACAACCGTTATAACAACATGCAAATCCAAAGTTCGCCTTCTTCCTTTGCCGCGATCATAACAGCAACTTCGCTCGATTGCTTGCTAGCTCATGTTAACTAAACCTGTCTCCAGCTTAAAACAAGCCAGTCAGCAAACTATGTTGCGTTATCTGGCTGGATATCAAAAAACTAGGAGCATGGTGGCGGTGTTGATCCAAGTTATTTCTGGATTCAGCAGCAAGATCACGTTGTAGTGACAGCTAACAAGACAGCTTTGAACTTTGCCTGGCAGCACCTGAGTTCTGGATGTGCTGTGGAATATTCTTGGCAAGTTAAGATAGCTACTGATAGCTACCTATCGTACATCCGAGTTACAGTAACATTAGTTACCTAGCTAGGTAGCTAAAGTAATTCTCACGCAAACCAAACACAACAGGAACAACTAATATTTACTTGGCTTGTTGTGTTAAGATCCTATAGAAAACTGAAGAGCTCCTTCGATTCTGCGATGTGTAACCAGTTTTAAAATATTCTCCAGTCGTTCAACTACAGCGATTCCAGGTTTTAAATCCCCCTTGCCTTGTGAAAACAAGCAGCTAGCGATCCAGTGTTGTTTTGTAAGCACGCATGCTCGACTGTGCTACGGCGTGGTAGGGGCGTATCTTTGTTTGTTTTCAACAACTTGGTCCATGCAGACACGATTGATAAATCTGCATGATGATTCATATGTTACCAATCAAGAGATTCATAACGGTGAATGTTCGATTGTAATTCTGTGGCATCAAATTACGTCATGTGAAATTAGGTAGATATCGGTTTCCACCAAGTCACGTGAATAATACACGTGCGTCGGTGAACTTCTAAGAAGAATGTTTCTGTAGACATCAGTTAAAATATCTTGAAAATAAAAATAGGTAGAGCCAAATGTCTGCTTGAACAGATCTGAAAGTGAAAATTTTAAATGGGGACCATTCTCCAATATTGGGAACTTATCAGTTAATGTCAGGTTCCAATAAGATATTTTAAACTTAATATTGCAATTTATATCTCTTGCAAAAATGACATTAAAGTAAAACATATTTTACCACTGCCTTTTAATGTTAGAAGACTTATAAGATAAAGTAAATCATTGCAGATTCATTGATGTCATGGAAAACAGTGATCATGGAAAAACAGTGTCATATTATATTTTGCTGATAGTGTCTCAATGTGATAACATTTTTTTCCTAAGGTGTTTCTGACTACGTGCCACCATTGTTCTCGAAAAACATTTAGGTCACATTCATATTTTGAGCATGTGCAATTGCATACTGTATGAAGATTTATTGTAAGGAATATTTACATGTAAGTGTATGTGTCATTAAATTGCATGTTGATGGTTCTGTATATTATGTTTGAATAATGCTTACCACTACTTAGAGGTTTCATGATGTAACTGATTTTAATGAAAGTGGTTATCCAAGGTGTATGTGTATGTATTTTTACTGATTGTCTGAATTACCTAACAAATTACCCGTTGGACAAACCTGCATTTACTGTGGTCATGTTTTATTTTCTCAAGCCTATATTTGTCCACTGCTCCTGTAGCATAATTTACTCTTCCTGTATGCTGGTCTGCTGTCTGACCAGTGAATAACTTCTGCTCAAACAACTGTTACATGTCATAGTTTTTGTTTTATTCACCCATGACTTGTTCACTGAAATTCCAGATGTATTCTGAGCATATTCTTATGTCTATGAACAGAAGAATAACCGTGGAAGCACATTTACAGTGAATCAGGTTTATTTCTGCAATCAAGGCTTTTTTTTTTTTTTTAAATAAAGTCATATCAACCTCTTTGATTTAGCTTACATGAATATGGGGGGGAAAAAATCACCAGTTTAAAATATCAAAACCTGGCACAGGCTTTACTATGATCTACCTCACTTCAATTGTATGTCAGGGAAGCAGAGCAAAATTGATTTCGGTGTGGGTTTTTGTTTGGATTCAGTTTGATTTATCTACACCCTGAGGTTCTTCTTCCAGGGCATATAAATTCAGATGATGAATTTATCAGCCTCAGCTGATTGGTATGCTAGTTGTATAAATGCTAGCATGTTACTACCTGTGTGAGCGAAACATATTCAGGCTGATACATCTGTAATGCATTTCGTTACAATTAAAATCTTACTTTATCTGCTTATTCAAGTTGAGGTTGCAGTGTTCTTTATTTCTTTACAAGCCTCTTTCCTTTATCCTATCAAAAACGAATGTAATATTTTCACTCAAAGTATGGTAATCCAAATTGAAGACTAAAAGAGGTTTGGCTTGTTTAACATTAGTTGTCCATTTCCTGAGTAATGCATACAAGAGTTTTTTTGTTTCTTTTCTCCAGAGATTTTTGGCTAGCATTCTGACTTTGTATTTTTGATGGTTTGACAAATACCAGGTGAAAAATACACAGAATTTTATTGTGGCTTACTCAGGTTTACTCAAGCATCTTGCACACAGGTATTCATTGAGGTAGTGGGAAATCACTATGAATTTGGTAAAGGAGGAAGAGACAATAAGAGTTTAAGGCAAAATAAATAACAACATAGAGATTTAAATATCACAAAGTATTCAGGTATACAGCTTGATATTTTAACAGATATGTCATATTGTCAAGACACAAAAGTGCTCCACCATGCTTTCAAACTTGAAGTACTTCTGTAGTCATTACAATCATTCATTACCTCTCATGGCATGGACCCCAACTCCCAAAAATCCCAGGGGCTCGTCAACAGTTATCAAGTTAGAAAGTCCCCTGATCTGCACCTATACCTTGAAATACTGTCTGTGTTGTAGGTCATGTACCATGCTAATGTAGCAGTATGTGCTTAAGACACACTGTACTCCAAAGGGAATCATAGCACAGAAACAAAGTGGACACATTCCCTGTGTAGTCGCCTTCGAGTTTGCGTCAGGTGATCAGGAAAGGGCAGGGAGGACTAACAGGCCGTCCACGGGAGCGGCTAGCCGACGGAGGAGGCCGGGGGCATAAATTACTGAATCATCACCTACTGTCTGCAGCGATTGCTTGCTCATCGGAATCCATCTGGTGTACCGCTCTTCAATTATCTGCCCCCCCCACCCCCCACCCCCAGGGCTATTTCTGTTTGACCACATCCTTTTGTTCTCGACTGTCAGCCCCACCTATGAATGTACGGATATGAAATCGGCCAGGGTGATGACGGCTTGACTTTCTGACCTGGCGACAGGCCATAGGCCGTACAGTAAGGAACAAGTGAACAGCTGTCATTGGCTTATTTTCCACATCTCCCTAAAAATGTCAACAATGTACATTTTCAAAATTTTTTTCTTTTTTAATCTACCAAACTTTTTTCTCCATGTTTTGATTGCCAAATTAAAATTATAAGCCAAGCTCAGTGCCCCCTCTCTTGATATGAGAGAGTGCAGACAAGCATGCCTGTGAAGGAAATGTATAGCAAATTGAAAGGAGTTATTCTTAAGGCAAAAATGTAAATTGATCACTATGTTTTTAGAATGGCTTCTTTGTAATGAAACAATATAATTTCACAAATGGTTTAGTACAAAACATACACATGGGTCATTATTTGTGTTATCGTTTTATAACTTTTTTTGTTCCTTTTCATTATGAGTGCCAATAATTCTGGAGTTGATACTGTCCATAGAGGTGAAGGCAGTGACTGGAAAATGAGTCCTATGACAGTGAATTCTGCAGAGAGATACAGTATTTTATCACATTCATCTTAAACCATCTCAGATCTAAACAGCTATAGTACAGTCATATATAATGAATATTATGACCATACTAATAATCACAATATGGTTAATGTTATCACCATACATCTGGTAATATGTACATGTGCATAGCGGATTACTTTGAGCACAGACCAGAACTGTTTCACTAAAACGAAAGTGTTCACTGTCTCCTGATGCCCTGTCCTGCCCCACTTTATACTATGTCACTGTTGGTGGGCGGGGCATTGTGGGTCTCCCAGGGGAACATGACAAGCAATGAGGTCTGATTCGCTGATTCATCCACAGCCCTGGACCCCGTCCCAGTGAGCAAGCCTCCATCCAGCCTGTGTGTGTGCGCAATACTGAGAAGCATTAGCTCATGTTATATTCGGAAATGAGGGAAACTAGCTGTTCCTGTCAACAAATGCAGCATTCTTGAACTTCAATGATTACCCTGTTTTAGATGTCCCCGGAAGGGGAATTGGTGCTGTGGTGAAGATCATCTCCAATGTAAATGATTTTATATTCCATTAATTTGTGTAATTTAATTTCCTGTGCATTCCATGGCTACGCTGGGGATCTTCATAATGTAACTTTGTTATGGGGCTCTAATTGGAGATAATTGTGCAGGGAGAATCATAGGAGCATGGAAACATGAAGGAATGTGAGCTGAACAGGGTTTAAGGGATACAGGAATGTATTGCTTATGGTCCGTTCTTATGGTCCCACATCTCACAATTTTAAAAACACTATTATAATTGGAACATTCTGGAAGTGCAAACATCCCACACCTAACTGGTTGTTAAATCAATTTTATCAATAATAACTCCCATCAGTAATTTCTTGATTGACTAATGATTTCTGTGTATGTACAGTATCCAAAATTTCACAGTCCACATTTTAATTACAACCAGAAAATACAGATGGATTTTTGATCTTTAACAAACACCTTTTCAGTGCTTCCTTTGGCCTGGTCAAAAATTGTAAAGAGAGGGACAAGGCTATAACTGCCCTCTGTTGGCCAATTGTAGTCTTTACAGACATGGTAAATTAATGCAGCAATATTATGATTAATGCCTTTGTCAACAAAACAGTCCTTGATGTTCTACTCTGTGTTGCCCCCTGCAGGTCCTTGTCTGTATTACCAGAGAGGGCTTGTGAGGACCAAGACTGCCTTCATCTGGTAGACTTAGGAGCCTAGGCACCACCAAATACTGTACTGTACATGTTCTTTTGAGCATTCAAAAAGACAAGCCATAACCCTACCTATTGGTATGCATGGACTGCCTGTCTGTAGTGTCAGAACTTTCATAATTCAGTCAAGGAATATGTGTGCATTATGCATTTAGAGGGTATGCGCACCATTAGTTGTACACTGGAAACCAACAATTTGTCTCCAACAGTTTTTAGCCATTTGGTTATCTTCGTGCAATCTAGCCAAGGGGTTGTGCAGATACTTGTGCCTTATTGACCTCAGCTAGTTTCTTATTGAATTATTCCATGGTCTTTTCTGTGAAACCCACTTCTGCTGAAGACATTGTGGTCTCATAAATTAAGCCTTCAACTACTGAATGCATCAGAGTCTTTGCAGACAGCTGCTTCAGCGGTTACGGAGATCTCCCGTCATTGCAGCTTCAATGTAGTCAAAGTAAGGACCTATTAATGTTTGCATAGAATGTATGCATATAAAAATGAAGTACGTATAGTTTGACACAATGGATGGCTAGTCGATGCGTCGCAGGTGGCTGAGTTTGGCCCTTTTCAGGGGATATACGATTCACTCTTCAGACTTAACGGATCCACACTGCAACCTGCTTTTAGTCCTGACTGCTGCCACAGCCTTATAGACTGGACCTGAAATTCAAACGATCATTAACAAAGAATGATGAGACACAAACTAAAATTGCCTCAATGAAAGCAAAGCAGACAACCGAGTCCATTAACTCAAACGCACCATAACGGATAGCTATGAGTCAATGAGCGATACCGACAACTGTAATACAACTGTAATTATATATCCTCATACTTGAGATCTTTACTCCCTAGATTTCTAAGGAAATACCTAAGTAAATAACTCTCTTTAACAGTTGGTTTTTGGTAGACTTCCCTCATTGATAAATTTTGTGCCGTGTAGAGGTCTCTTTCACCGATGATGCTCAAATAGACAAGCTTTATTATAGCCTGCTGATACAAAATTTGCATTGCAAAAAATCGACATTTAAAACTATAAAAGACTGAAGGTGACTCATTAATGAATGTACAAATGAACTTGAAAATATATATTTTTTGTAATTTTACTGTTTTATGTTAATTATTATTAAAATAGGCCTGATCTGCATATTTTTTAGACGTTTGTGTTTGTTTTTAAAATTGCATGGCCCACAGCAGGTCAACCAGATGTTTCCAGCAGAACAATTTTCCCAGTTCAAATAAATTCAGAACCTCACAAAAAGGATTTTCAAACATATGCAAACCATATATTACAGTTGCAATGGAATTTGACGTTTTGACAATGTTGCATTTTTTTCCTCAAGATGCCCTTTCCATAGTGCATTCTTTATTTTGCATAAAAACATTTAACCAATAAGTTAAGTCAATTTTACTTGACCCACAGATTCAGAGTGCAAAAATGAAAGCACAAACATAACAGTGTTATTAGAAACAACAACAGCAACAACAGCAAAAGTCCTTTCATTTGTAAAAATGCAGTCAGTTTTCAAAGAGGAGCACAGCTCTACTTAGTTCTGATGTGAACAGCAGTCAAAAAATCTGTGTTGGATTTTCCTTCTTTTGCTTCTGAAGGGGAGGGGATGGTGGGTCTCAGCACCAATCAACCCCCCCACTTCTGACAGCGACAGAAATCCTGATTCGCCCCCCAATCCTCTGTCACCATTCAATGTGTGACATTAAGCAAAGTCCTCCTTTCACAGGCCTCATCTTAAACCAATGGGGACACAACTGAGTGCAAGAACAGGCTAACGGTAACATACAGGAGGCACGTCCATGGCACACACATCAAGACGGAGGGATGTGGGAGGGTACCAGAGAAGGTCAAACGTTTTGACTGTTTGTCTGAGGTCAGTCAGCTCCCATCACGACCAGGACGGAAGGTCCACTTTGGTCAGGGCTAGCGGCCTGTGCGGGACTCCCGTGTTCCTGGCACGACTTTGCGGCGCCGTCCAGCCCAGCCCTGGGGTTCGCTCGACTCGAGGGCCAGAAGGAGGCGCTCTGGTGAGCAGCAGTCTGTCTTAGATTGGGTTTAAATAGCCATCATGTCTTTCCTGCGTGGACAGTAGTCCCACGTCAGCCCGTCTCCGTAGGGGGCGTGGCCGGAGGGGAGGAGAACTCGAGTCAGCCAGTGACTGTGAAAGACAGGAACAAACCATTCGGAACATGTCACACACCACACCTCTGTTCTGAGTACGGTGAATTCAAAACAATTATATAACAATATATCTGCATCATTACATATGTTTTTATATAGCTGCACATTTATCTACCTCCCTTGGTTAAAGAGAGGATGATTATGGACATCTTTATGAGACTTCCAGCCAAAGCTGGTATTGGCCCAGTAGTACCAGAACTCCAACTTCCAGACTGCCACCAACAGCCTCACTTTTCAGGCCTTGCACCCTACGCTATCATGAGACTGACCAGGCTGACGTTCCATGCAACTCCCACTGTGCTTTGCATGTTAACTAATGGTTATTTTTTCTGACCGATCATGATTCTGTGTAGGTGGGGCTTGGATATGAGGTCGTGATTCAAGACAATTAGACCATAGAGTTGAACCATATTGGTGGCTAAAACTTTGCAAGACCCAATCAGATTTCAGGAATACTTCCCACTCCTGCCACTTGAAAGGTAAAAACTGAAGTAGGCAGAGTGCTTTAGCTGCACTTACCTGCTGAAACCCTGAAACACTGTGTTCTGAATATTTGGAAAATGATACGTGGCTTCAGATTGAGGCATTATGGGTGGTAGCATGTGTGGCATGGTCACAGCATTTTGGATTGCACTGCTGATCGGGTTTCCGCCTGCCCTTGTTTCTCCGATTACCTAATCCTGCCCTTCCTGTCATTTGTCACTAATTGGGACATGAAGTCGAGGCTCACCTCCTCTTCTCGATGCCAAAGAACACCTTCCAATTGTTCAGGCGCCCGTAGTTGAACGGATTTCGGAAAACCTGTCAAAAGGGGAAACAAAGGCCAGTTCTGCTTACTCTTCCAGTTCCTGCTTGGATATTTTCAAAAACAAATTGCTTTTCTGATGCAGGCTTGAACACAACAGATCAAATTTTAATTTCTATTGGGCAAAAGGGTACGATGCCACAGTAGTATTTAGTCTTAATATTTGGGGGAGAACTTTTATCTCATATATGCCTTTCAGTGCCCTCTGAAAACTGCAGTACAACACCATGCAAACCAAAAAGGTCTGTCTCAGCAGCTCCCCAACATACTGACAAATATCTTTTGGTGTTGCCAAGCAACACTGTGCATTATGGGTAAACCGGACATGAAGTCACACAAAAGCACTATCTCACCTTGCCCCTTTTCTTCATGCGCTGGGTCTCTTTGCTGTTGATATGTCTCTCGATGCTGGTCTCACCCCGGGAAATGAGCACTGCATGCCATAGTGTCAGGCCACCCAGAGCTAGCGCCACCGTGCTGCAGGGAGGAAACATGACGAGAGAGAATGGTATGAATGCCTCTCAAACAAGCATCAAAGACAAAAAAAATCTGTTTCATTGAACATGGCTGAAGATTTCTTTGTGATAAAAACGTAATATATCATAATGTAATCATTATAGTAAAGGGCATGAGTGAAATGTCTCACCTTGTAAGCACCCACATGTAGATAATACTCTTATGGAACATTTTGTCCCTGAATGTAAAAGCTGGTGGTGGAGTCTGATAATAGCTCTGGGAGGCAAGAAAAATAAATAAAACATATCAGTTATTACATGCCTGCCTTTAAACTCAACATGGCTGATCCAGTCTGGGTATCTGCAAGACAGCTCTTAGAATGAGCTGAGCATACAGAACAGAGAGCAATACATCTTCTCTTTTAATAACACTTACACTGTCAACGTTATCTACAAAACTGTAAGTGTTCCTGTTTTGCTACACCTGCAATAATACACTGAAGCTGATAGTGACCAATTAAAACCAAATGCTATGGCTTGTCCAGGACTTGACTGCGAGTTTCAGATGTATATCAATGAACTAACTGGAATGTTTCTGAGGAGTGAAGCCACTGGTCTATTGTTATACAACACCAGTGAGCAGGTATTAAGGAACAGTTCAGCTTGTAGAGAACATTGAGCAGACTCAAAACAAAGACTCGAGGTTAATAACACACAACACAGATTACGAGCGTGTTTAGTCACTGTTCTACTCAAGCACAGCTAAGCTAATGACTTAAGGGGGTTGTCTTGGCAGACCATTACAATCCCACTGGACAGTATCTCTACCATTACTTATTCCTGGACTATTCAGAGCCTTCAGAGGAGCAAAGACATTAAGGAAGACTAATATTGAAAGTCTCCATGTAAAAGGAGAATGTTTCCAAGTACCAAACAAGGTCCTCTTATTCACTGTTGGTGATAAATGGATGCCTTTATTGGTTACCATGACTCTCTTCTTTGACTGTGATATACACTTTCTGTTGTCCGTGATCAAATACTTAACCAGTATTTGATTGGATAGCACTGACCACTTAAATTCTTGGCCATGGACCAAAAGAAAAACCGATTCAGTTACCATGAAAACCATGGTGATTGAGCTGAGTCATGTTGTGAAACTCAGAACATTCTGTGCATCATAAAAAAAAAAAAAAATTCTGAACAGAAATTGGTTTCTGACTCAAACCCTTTGTGTATGAAAATTTGTGGCCCACACTCTCTGTAAATTTTGAGATTCTTTATATTCTTTGTGGACTAGTGTAGCCTTCAAGGCTAACTTGCAAAGTCGTGCAATTGTCCGGAAATGTGGCTTTCATACCTGGCTTGGAGAAAAGGTCATACATTCCAACCATATTAGCCCCCATTGGGCGCTATTTAGCTCACATGGGAAAAAACATTAAATATTTTTGTAGCCATCTAACCTCACAAACCTACTATCCATGGTAGCCAAGGGCTACAGTGTTTCATGCTACAACACTGCAACACAAATGTACTGTGTGCACATGAACATGCCCCCAGTAAGATTGTTCAGTCCCACTGAAAGGGGAGTGACGAGGTGCATGTGTGGGGGAGGAGGCTATGGTGATACTGTCCAATGGGATGCAGGCTCACTGTATACCTGCCCAGTCACGGATCCCGGAGGCAGGATGCCTATGAGCAACCCCACCCCCGTCACGGGCACTCCTTGCTTCTCCGCGTCCAAGCTCTTGAAGCGCTATTGGAATAATGTAAAAACAGAGGGGCGGGATTAACGGGGTGGTCCAGCCCCCCTGGCCCTGTCATTGGGGGTAGAGAGAAGGGGCAGGGCCAGAGGAATGGAGCCCAACTCGAGGTAGGACACACAAATGATGATGGGCCTTTGGAGGACTCCTCAGGCTATTCTTTGAAAAATTATTTATTTATTGATGATTTTTGAAATTCTCCTTTTTTAAAGAAAAATCCTTCTTGAATGGTCTTGAATGGAAGTAAAAAAATGTAATGCCTTTGATGAGGAAATCCAACTATCGGGTTATCCTTGGTTTTCTCTCTCACAAAATGGCCAATTCTCCTTTTAATATGGAAATAATACATTTAACAAAAAAGTTAAGGAAATAAAAGTCTCATGTCTGGACAGTTTTGTCTTGTGAAATACATACATGCCTGATTTGGTCTACATTTTGTTAATCTCAGAAGCTGTTGAATGTGCAAAACCTTTTTGTGTTAAAGCAAAATAAAACATTTGAAAACTTCCTGTGAGTTATTTCTCCCAGATGGTTTTCATTTAAGCCAGTCTAAACTCTTAATCTCTCTTCAGTGTTATCTCAGATTAAGGGGCATTTCACTTGACCAAGTAAAGCCTCTGTCAGTCATCTATGATGTGAAAAGAGGTGCAGCGCCCTCTAGTGGTGAGTAGGAGATGCGGGCCTCACCTCTATTGCATTGTATGCATCGATGAACATGTTGCGGCCACTGATGCTGCAATAGATACAGCCCAGGGTCATGAACATACAGAAGGAGAAAAAGTAGCGGTGATTGAAGTGGCCCACGCAGTTGTTCAACCAGGCTGGGGGAAGAGACCTGTCAAGGACTAAACTGCCATAAGATGAATAGCTGCTACATCGCAAATATATACAACAACAACAAATGGCAACAAAACCTCTGAAAAAATCTGCCTTTTGAACAATACTGCCTTTGAGAACATGCTAGCCCTGCTGTTTAATTTCAGTGAGTTCCTCACGGTTCTGTCCTTGGATTGTTGTTAGTCCTCTACACTACAACTATGGAGAAAATGATAACATTCACTGCAGTGGACATGAGCAGAGATACAGAATCCTGACAAGCAGTTTGGAAACTTCTGCTGTACATGCAAGAATACTTAGTTGCTAATGATTTCGGGTGTGAGGAAAAAAGCCTATTTAGAGACGACGTCGGGCCTGTCTTGAAAACCTCTTGTGCGGCTGAAACATTTTACCATATCAGTCTCATGACATTATCAAGTCAAGAGCGACACGGAATTTCCACTACTTAGATAATCCCACAGAAGGAGTCATGTTACATTATTTATTTGCTTTGCAGTTAAGTAATGTAACGTAACCTCTTTTGTGAAATGATCTATGGTAAACATTGGAAACTTACTGTCCCTCTCGATTTGATCTGCCAGTGAGATTGATATGCCACATCATTTTAATTAGTACAATCGAAAGTGAGGACATCAAAACTTCAAGAGAGAACCTAATCCAGCTGGCATTTGTTTTTATGCTCATTCATTTTTCATTTTCATTGTCCACGCTTCTAAACACACCGTGTCGCTTCAAATCTGCATTTGTCTTTTCAGATATCAGGTTGGCAAAAGCTCAGTGTTTAGTTAGCGATCATCAAGTCACATAGAAAATATGGGGCTTCTATATTCCTATTCATCATTATTATGGCATACAGAATCTACCCATGGCATCTAAAAACTTCTGAACCCAGGAGACGGCAAGCAAATCAAATATTTCACTTTACTGGACATCATAAGTCCTCTACAACGGGCTATTAAATGCTATTTATTGATCAAGTTAACTAGGAGTAAGATGCCTGTCAAAGAGCATGAAAAAAATGCATTATGGGAGATTGTACTTTCAGTAAGATTAATGGTATATGGCAGTGGTCATCAAATCTGGGGAATATACCGAAATCCGTTGGGCCAGTAGTACTGCTGATTTTCCTCCATCTAAGTTTTCCCTGGTACACCCAGCAGAGTATAACTGCCAGTCACATTTAATCAATTTCTTCTCAGGCAAATAAGAAAACCAGGAGTGCTGCTGGCCAGAGTTCAGAGAATCTCTGAATTATGTTGAATAGTGAAATTCAGAAACTAAAATTGCCCTTGAGCTTAATGGCAGCAGTACTGGTGGATTTCTTCGTTACCAGATAATTTATTGATTGACAAATGCAACTGATTGGTGGGTCCTCTCGTCTGAAACCCCAGGTCTAAATCAGTCCTGAAATCAGCAGTACTACTGATATATGTACAACGTTCCTTGGAATTACTGCATCTCGGATAACTGCTCTATATCCCTTCTTTACATACGTTTTTTCATTGCCTTTCCCATGTTGCATCAACACAGCGGAACTGTTTTTACAATACATACAGTATAGCTGTAAGACAAGACCAACCATTCTCATTACATTACTGCCATACATCCAGACCCCCATTTCTGTGGCCTGTGTATTTTGGAAGTCCCACAGTCTGTCATTGCATACATACAACAAATCTTTGGAGAGAGCTTGGCTTATGTCTTCATTAAAAGGATACGACAGTGATGGTCCATCTTCAGTATACAGCTGCAAGAGCAAAAGGGAATAAGCCAGACAAACTGATATTATCACAGTAACATTATCAAACATCATAAAAAACATGTATGTATATTTCCTTAACATATACGAGGTGTGGGTATTAAATAACGAGACTTGGCTTATGTTAGTCAAACCACAGCGCGCATGCTTGAACCACGTGGTTACACTGACCACTGAGCAAGCATAAACAACCCATGAAAGTTTCAATCCGCTCGCGTCTTCAGTTTGCCGTAACACATCACTTGAAGTAGACGTGTTTTTCTTGAGCGCTCGTCTCATTATTTAATAGCCACACCAGGTATATAGAATAAAAGTAGAGCCCTGTTAGAAACAGTACCATGTAGCTTCCCTTTTTGTCATGTCATTTGAACACTAGGCTTTCCTTACGTGTTGCAGATTCCACAGTGGTGAGTTCGGGCTGGCTTGGGAATGATGCATTTCTTGCATATGGACACTGCTGGAATGTCACACTTCATCTGCACATGAAAGGAAATGATGTCACAATAAAGCTTCCTTCTAGGAGACCTCTGCCGTTTTAACAAGTGCTACTTATTTCACTAATCAGACGATAATTATCAATGTTTAAGCGGTAAGGAAATATTGTTTTCGCTTTTCTTGTTTTTATCTACTTCTTTATTTCCTGGCAAAAGATTTTCTGGCCAGAATCTTTGGGAGTGTGACGTCAAACGGTTGTGTGGCCAAAAAACAAGAGCAGCTTAAGCTTTAGCTTTCACAGTTTCCCTAAGGATAATGAGCAAAGAGGTGCCAGGATTAAGCTGTTGGATGAATGCCTCAACACAATGCATGTTTGTGTACACACCACTTTCACCTCTGATTGTTTTGACCATGGAGCAAATACAAACCTTCCTTTTAGTCCCACTTGGTACCCATACCCTCTTTAATCCCACTGATTTTGCTAGAGTGTATTTGGTTTCTGACAGAACACGGTACCTGTGGAGGGTGTCCAGGTGAAGTTTTGGTAGCCTTGTAGTAGTGAAAGACAATCATAACCAGATTCCAGTGTCCGTAGCACAAGTGCCATGCGATCCAGGCAGGGGAGTAGGTTTTGAGGGCCAAGGGGAGCAAGCTGATGTAGGCAATTATGAGGATGGAGCTGGTGAGTATCACCACCAGGCATACAAACACCTGCGGAGGGAAAGAGGAAGGGAAAGTCTCAAATTTGGGTTAAAACACAGCCACGCACACGCCACAAGCACACAATTCAAAAGCATGTACGTGCATGCAGACATGCACGCACATACACACGCATACTGTCTGCATATCAAACACTACAGACAGACACATGCACGCAAGCACGCACACACGCGCACACACACACACAGAAAGGTCTGCCTCATTTTGTTTCAAACAGAGTTGTCCTAACATAAAAGACGTCCTGACAGGAGCTATTGTTAGAAAGCAGACATCATGTCTTGCTTGCAAAAAAACCAGAGCAGTGTGATAAAGCTCATGAGGAACTACACTAATCATTTAAATACAGCTATATAATAACCCTTTCATGGGTGAAAGGGTTGGGAAATCTGGGTGGGTCAGTGGTGAGATCAGTAGAGGGTGCCCCACCCAGATTGGCAAAAGCTGAACCAGCTCTCATAGACATTGAACATGTGCAAATATATGACGTATACTAGGATGGTGGCATCAACCTGGAGAAGAAAAAAAAACATCTTGGCAAAATACTGGCTTGAATGAATTCTACGTAAGCATGGTGGTGACTTACCACTCCAAACCAGCGTGTGAGATGGTCCACCAACCAGAAGACGGGCTCAAACAGGCAGTCCATGATCACATCGGAGTTGGTGAGGGTGTTGAAGTAGAGGGATTTGAGCAGCAGCCTGTTGTAGCTCCACAACTCCCGGAGCCACCTGGGTGCCCGCCTGCGGCCCCGCCTCGGGCAGAGCCGGAACCAGCGAAGGAACAAACGCATGGCACTGGAGAACATCCGTTGCCGGCTCTGCATGCCCTCCCCTGAAAAAAAAACCCATGAAAAGTATGAGGACCGCGCAAGACTTGATGATGGTCGACGACCTTGCGCGACTGGAACATGTCTCAACCATGAGTTCCCCTTCAAAGGACTGAGCGTTAGCCTATATCCCTTGCAAAAGAAACCTACTCAGTTAATTTGAGAACACAAGAACCCCATATAATGGAGGTGGAGGATATAGCGTATGACCTTACATGAGACGAGCTTTCAGATGATGAAAACGCGTGCCACACAATCTTTCCATAGTCAACGCCCCTTCTTTATCTCATGGCCCACACGCTTCTCTGATCACTTCCTCCAAAAACGACTTCAAGGTACCAACGTCATTCCAACACAGAGAGACATCTGAGCACAGTCTTATTTACTGAAAGTGAGTATTAGTTTCACCAACTACTAAGAAGCATCTCTTGGATTCTCCAGAATGTTACCAATGAATCATTGATGTGCCACCTCAACATGGAGTTGGCTCCAAACCAGCCGGCCCTCTGTTCCTCTTGTAAGCTAATTATGCTGAAGGAGAACGTGATCCCTCTTAGTGGCCCAGATAGTATAATGGAAACACAATAATGCCAATGGGATTTGGGTCTGCACCCCCAACAGACGTTAAGCCTCAATTGCATGTGTGGGTTTTACAGAACTGAGGTCCCAGGTTGGCAGGTTTTTATCAAGCTCATCAACTGACTGCCATGGAAGTAACCCAGCCAAAAAAAAAAAAAAAAAAAAAAAAAAGACAGTGCCACTTTCACTTTGGAAGGAAGCGGTAAGGAAACAGAATGGCACAGGACCTAAATATTAATGTATAGTGTTTTACATTCGTATTTAATGTTCATATTTAATGTTGTTGCCCTACTATACGGTGGTGTACTACATTGGAGGGTGTGTCCGCTGGATGTTCTAGAACAACGATGCTGGTGCCACCCAGAGGTGCACCAATACCAAGGGGGCCTGACAGGATGAGTGATCTCCCTGACAACCTTGCGACGTGCCTGGCTACGGCTTCTCGGCTGTGTGTAATGGGCTTTGTGGTGGAGTTGGAACCGTTTTCACTTCTGTGACCTCGCAGGTCCTTACGGTTGGCAGGGTGCTCCTGGCTAAAGCTGCAGATCACTCAGATCACTGTTCTTTCCCTTCTCTTTGGCAGGGCAACGGGTCTCATCCAGCTCATCAGCAGGCAGTCCGTTGGGCCGTCCAGAGTACTATTTAGAGATACCAGATCTACAGAGTTGAAGGGGGGTTCTTCTACCAAGGCTTTCCTTTAGTCATTGTTAATGGTGATGACCGACTTTACAGTAGGACGGAGTCAAACCTTCAGCATTGAGCATAGGCACCGTGTATGGCACTCAGCATCAAATACTACCAACTGTCTACTTAAAATATAGACCAGAAGAAAGAATTAACAGCGAATCACTGTGCTGCTCACTATAGTTTCATGGCTGTGATTGGCTCTTACCCTGCCATAGTTGTGACTGGTTCAGCCAAAGACCGTGTGAGACGGAAGTGCAAAATAAAACTTTGTTTTGAGTTATAATTGGGTGACAGTGGTGTAAAAATATTAATGGTACAGGAAAGTCAATTGTGTGTAAGGCCACAGACTTTGAGGGAAAGTTGAGATACAAAAAAAAGGAAGACAGTTGCATGTAGCTGCAGTGTGTAACAAATGAAAGGAAGGCAAAGGTATAAGCAAAAGTGATCTCATTTTAGAAGTGCAACTTTCCAGGAGATCTTAAGAAAAGATTCTTTGGATAGCTCTCCTTCGGTTTCCATTTTGAAACATCTCAGGTTTCACTTAGTAATTGCACTCTGATGATCACTTACACCTAAGAACTTCCAAGGCTTTCTGGAATTACCATGATCCCCGCATTACAGTTGGAGGCTTCAACAAAGGCGTTCTGACCAACCACTCCACCGCCAATCCCATCATTAATTCGGGATTAGCCTTAACCCAGATTATGAAATAATCTCTCCATTTGTAGGCATCAAGTCAAAGTTGTTTCATCATCAAGTACACCACAAAATTAATAAATTGTTATTATAAGTTATTATTTATGAATGGTATATGCATAGTCCAAATTTTAGCATGTTTGACTGGTACAGCACAATGAGAGTTAAACGTAAGAGATTATCTATTTACGTCTGAAATTTTCATTGTTTTGTCATTGTGTAATTCATTGTGAATACACTGTAGCCTAAGTAATTTCTTTAACGTCCATGTTTTAATCTACCACGCTTTAGTCTTCACTCTTTTGTAACCTATATTCACGTTCTAAATCCAAATTATTGTATGTGTCATATCACATTTTAGCTGGGGCCAAATCAAACGAATTTATTGTCTTTCAAGACCAATGTAATTAAGTTCAAATTTGACTGTTTTGAGAGTCATATTCTAACTATCCTGTCATAAATTGCAAAATAAATACATTAAACGTATGTTGTAAAGTCAGTGACCCCTAGTCTGTTTGATTAGTTCTTTGTCATTTCAACTTGAATCATTCTTTTTAATAGTTCCTATTCTTCGTTTTGATTTGTACAAAAGATATGGTTTCTCTACTGTTATGTATTTTAATTTTAAGTAGAAGCCTACTTTAAAAATCAACACAATGCAAGAATCAGACTAAAAATTAAACAACGTTGAATGCACATACAACACAACGCATACAACTCCGTGGCCACTGTAGGCGACTTGAGATCACATTATGCACAAATTAGCGATTTAATGTTTCAAGAAGTACACAGCATAAAATGCCACTTAAGAATCCCCTGCAAAATCAACCATTATTTTAAACCGCCGTTTACCAGAGAATCCAGTTCCCATTTTTTGGCCGTACTGGTTTGTCTACATTCCTGTAAAAACCAACGCCATGAGGGTGTAGCATCATGTCAAAATGCAAAGAGCAAAATTTTCACGCAATAAAATGAATACACAGTTTTTCCTTTGAATCATGCAGTTTTAACACAATACTCTGCGTTCGTTACCTCATCTGTCCTCGTATTCTTGTGTTCATACTTTTTACTGACTGATGCTATCCCATCCCCCATTTCCAGCCACAACAAAACATTTTAATCGCCAGAGACCAGCAAAAAGATTATGTCTTCAGTGATTTATTCTCCCCAGATTATGCTGTAGAGAACAACCCAGACCGATCCGATGTTCTATTTCATTTCTGCTAATATTCACGACCAATAGGCTACAGTCATATCATGTTCTGTGGTCTTATATTTTATTGAAATTTCAATTGACCCAAAATCTCCCTCCCTTAATTTTATAATCATGCATTCAAGCCACAGTAACAGCAACATTAATTTACAATTGTACTCACTCAGTTATGATGCGACGCTAATTGTAGAAACAGCAGCTCAAGTCATGATAGCCACGAAAGGTGTTTAATCTCAGTGATTGCAGCAACAAATACAGTACAGTGGTTCTGCCCTTTCGCTCCCTCTCCCGTCCCTCAGTCTGCGCAGGTTTACCACGAATTGGCACTATGGGAATTGAAGTTTTTGGAGACTATCGAAGCCTCTCACACAAACTTTATACTTCCGGGGTTGACTCTAACACGTCTGAAAATGCAGTATTAACTTATATTAAATAAAAATATAATTTTATATTCCGTTTCGTAAGCATTTATGAAAAACCAATGATTCATCTATCAAGTGAACGATGACATAGAAAGGAAAATGCAACAAAGGCTTATGGGAAATGAAGTACAATTCTCCTAGCCACCTCGTGAACGCATGGGAGGTTCAGAAAATATAATGGTGTAGCACTTTGCAACGTTATTCTTGTTTTCAGAATGGCGTTTTGCTTTAACTTCGATTTGCAGACAAACATTGGTAGAGGCACGGACGAAGATAAAATTTACCGCGAAGAACCAAATGAAACGAAAGGAGTTGATTCCATCGACACCGTACGTAGTTAACCTTGTAAAATTTGTGATTAGGAGGCGAAATACGCTCGATTGAAAATACCCTTTTGCTCGTTGTTTTGCTTGCAATAATTAATAAATAATTAAATGTGTTGTTGTGCAATAACAAATTGCTACACGGTGTGCAGAATGAACATAAGTCTCAATGTAATTTTGCAGAACTTGTTGTACCGTTGGTTATAAAAACATAAGGTATCTTTTTTTATATTTTGAATATGGTGGGTGTGTATTCAGTAAGTCGAGAAAGTAAAGTTATGGAAACAGACACGTTGTTTAGCTAGCTGGCACTTCTCACAATGTCATGCCTGTTTGACTGATGTAGATTGTATAACATTTCAGAGGAAGACCGAGGCTAATGTTGAAAAAGTAAAAGAAGCGAAAGAGCACAGCCCTCCCGAGGAATATCAATCTCTCCTCGAAGATGCTGTCTGTGAGACGTTTTCTTTGGGATCTCTGCCTCCAATCCATCACCTCAACGAGTCCGTGTTTGAGAAAACCGCATCCGAGAATTCGGACAGTGAGAAGATCCTGTCCCAGACTGCCGCCCAACACACAGACCTCATCACTGGTTTATATGAGGGTGGTCTTAAGGTTTGGGAGTGCACCTATGACCTGCTTGAATACCTGGACGATGAGGGAGAGGTCTTTTCAGGGAGGAGGGTGCTGGACTTAGGCTGTGGGGCAGGACTGCTGGGTATCTTGGCTCTCAAGAGAGGTGCACATGAGGTGCACTTTCAGGATTACAACAGCACTGTGATAGAGCGGCTTACATTACCTAACGTGCTGCTGAACTGCGAAGAGGAGGAGGATGACGATGACAATGCTGGGAAACAAGACCAAGAGGGGGAGAAGGATGACAGCCCGATACCCAAAAGGAGAGCCATCGGACCCACTAAGCGTTCAAAGCTGGGCCGGTGTAGGTTCTTTTCTGGTGACTGGACCTCCTTCCTTTCCCAAATTCTGAGCGAGGACCCCCCACCAAAGTATGACATGATCATGACCTCCGAAACAATATACAACACCGCCTATTACCCAAGTCTACATGAGGTCTTCCACAAGCTGCTTGCCCCAGATGGTCTTATCTACTTAGCCACCAAGGCGCACTATTTTGGTGTCGGTGGTGGGTTGTACCTTTTTCAGAATTTTATCGAGCAGAAAGACGTTTTTAAAATGAAGTGTTTGAAGAATGTGGAGGAAGGGCTTCAGAGACACATAGTGGCCTTAAGCTTCAGGAAAACTGAAAAATGACCTAGTTTTCACTTAAACTGACCTACTGGTCTTGCTAGTTGTTTCATAAAGGGTAATGCAAGCAGCATCCAAAACATTATGACTGAACAAATGATGGTAAAACTGCAAGTTTTTACGTACATATCTTTGTACAAGGTAAGGATACCCCCTTCAATCCTTTTTTTGTGAAACACCAAAGATTATATGAACAGAATAGTTTTCAAATGTAATGTCCATTAAGCTGGACAGAAACCCGTAGTACTGTTTGCTGTTGACATTTGACTGTCCTGTGAGAAAATGTTCGTACTGTGAATTATTTCCTATAATTAAAACTGTCCAAAACTTTGCTCTTCATTGTGGAATGTCTTTGTGTGTTGCTTCAGAATGAAGACTATTATCAGGCTGTTGTCATGAAAATGCCAACAATTTAACAACTTTAATTTCACTGTATCTGGTGACAAACCAACATGCAATGTTGAGAAGGTAACATAAAAGTTATGCTTCCTATAGTATGTTGGTATCTTGTTGCAAACCTTGTACCTCAGGGAGAAGACTAATGGAGAGAATATGATGTATTTCCAAACATTTGGCAATGTACTGAAAAGTAAATAATTGTCTGAAAAGCATGGTATTACTGTGGTTGTACTGTACCACAATGGCTGCCTTGGGAAACTACTTAATATTGAGTCAAAGGACAGACCCATCTGATACAATAGAAATGGTATCACCTGGACACCTGTATTTACACACAGAACAGGTGAGCTAACTACATAAATTTGGAGCCAACGAAAACCTACTCCCTTCACATGCCCATAATGGGTTTTTCACAATGCTTACTATATTTAGATTAAGCTCACGTGACCGCCTAGGGCAGTGTGTTAGGATGTTTCCTTCCGATAGCATGTCGGCACGCTCCGCCTTCTGTAACTGGTAAAGTATAGATATGAGCATGGCCATACAGCTGGAGATTCTTACATTTTGAGTTTGACTTCCTTGCCTTTGCTGCCGCTTTGTCCCAACTGTATAAAGTGTCCATCATCAATGTGTAGCACCCACCTTGGGTGATCCATGTAAGACATTTTGAGAAGTGCAGGACTTGAGAAAAGTTCAAAACAATTTTGCAGAACTGCAGGTTCTTAAGCTCCTCTGATACTGTATTATGCCACTGAACTATTTTGAGAACTGTAGAACTGCCACAATTGTTGTAATACTTATAGCCTTGTTGAGTAAGCAATAGAGATGAAAAGTGGCTTAATTCATTCATTCAATTTGAGATGATCTTCAACAATATGTTGATGGCTATTCAACTTAAATTCAGTGTTTATATTTCAATCCCATATAAATTAATTCTCTGAGGCAAAAACATATCATAAAAAGAACCAACACACAAAAATGGCTGATGCAAAGACAACTGCACACACATTTATTATGTTCCCACATTTTCAGTGTACATTTAGACAGTGCATTGCAAAATAACCTAATTAGAGTGAGGCTTAGTAAAATCATTGGCAACAAAGTCATGGGAAGTGCGGGGACAAAACACCATACATTCCAACAATCACAAACGTCAACACGCCCACAGAATACACTTCACGTGTCTTGTAGCAAGTCATCCAAAATCTACTTATAGTTGGAGACAATGGAGTTTGTAAATTGGAAAAAAAAAGACTTAACTATCATTCAATCGCTGAACACAGTCTGAACACTATACACAAGGTGTGTATTCTAGAACAGACTTGCTTCTGCTCTCTGTTTCATAAGTACATACACAAAATACGACAATGCTGCCAATCAATTTTAGGAAACAGGTTATAACACTTTGCCACACATACAGCAATATTACATACGTAAACTACCAGTACAGGGCCAATGGAAAGAGGAGTGAGGGTCTTTCATATCCACAGCTCTCAGTTAAGTCCTTGCCTGGTCAAACTGGCCATATTCCTATATCATACATTTTGTCCCCCCATTCTCAATACTGTATCTCTGAAATGTGCAATAAATAACCATTAAAAGCAACCATTTTTAACATAGGTAAAACACAAAGTTTAGCTAGAGGGCTCAAATATATCTGACGCAGGGTCTGATGTTATTTAGGTATCTAAACCTTTACATTCAACTTGAAAACAGCACAGGAATTCTCTGTTTCCCTTTATGCAGTCCTGGGAGTGGTTGCCATGAGACCACACAAAGCAGCATCAACGATGAGGTATCGTTTCCAAATGAGGCAAAGGTGACCAGGCATCAACTGGTTTGTTCGCAACGGTCTATTCAAATTATTGCTTTTACAGAAAAGACCACTCCAATTACTGAAACAAACAAATCTATTGGGGAAACCTCTATGGTCGTTGATTTTAAATGTTAAATTTGTGCCTTCTGGGCACACATAATTGATCACTGGAATGTTCTGCCATTCTTGGCTATGGTCAATCAGTTGGTCCAAAATCTATCATTTGGTCTATTTGTTAAATTTCAGTCATGTAAAATACTGATACACTACATGCAGTTGTGTTAATAACACCTATCAAAGATGTACTTGGTACATTAATGTTAAAGGTGTGGCATGTGAAGGGACTATGTGAATCCCTCTGAGAGCTGTAGAGTACTGGCCCCACCCACCCCTTGCTTATTGGCCCTCCCACCACGCACAATGGGCCCCGTCTACTTCTTGGCCTTGCCCTGGGCAGCTACAGCCTCCATGGCTTTGCGCACGGTCTCCTCGTCACCCAGGAACTGCATGGGTTTGACCGGCTTCAGGTTCTTATCCAGCTCGTACAAGATGGGGATTCCCGTGGGCAAGTTCAGCTCCATAATGGCTTCCTCTGACATACCTGCGAACAAGAGTACGGATAGAGGGTGAGTTACGTTACCATGAGGACTACTCCTGCTTTCACAGACCAAATGCAGGTGTCCCATCTTTATCGATATACCAGAAACTTGACTGGACATCTGTTCAGGATGACTTATGGGTCATTACAGAGCCAATGCAGTTACAGGGTCCTCTAAAAAGCCGACCAATCATACAGTCAAACCCAAAAGGTGAAATGGTCCATTAGTAGCTGGTGAGCCCAGTTTTTCATTGCATGTGTTTGTTTGCTGTTGATAGGTACCCTCGAGGTGTTTGACGATGCCCCTCAGGCTGTTGCCGTGGGCAGCGATCAGCACCCTCTTCCCCTCCTTGATCTGCGGCACGATCTCCTCGTTCCAAAAGGGCAGGGCACGAGCGATGGTGTCCTTCAGGCTCTCACAGGAGGGCAGCTGGTCCTCGGTCAGGTCGGCATAGCGACGGTCCTGTGGCAACAAAACAATACGGATTTCCAGCACAGCCCCTTTCAAAACAAAGAAACCTGCCAGCCCGTTGAGCCAGTAAATCTGTCCTATGAACTGTCATGCAGGCATATTGCTGGCATATAAGCCAGCAAACAAGACAGTGGTTTTCCAAGGTTATGCCAGGAAAATGACTGGTACAAAAAGAACCACTCCATACAGGGAGAGAACAGTAACATCTTTAGATTGTACCAAAACACAATTTAAAGCAAAATAAGGGACCGCAATGGGTGGATCGGTCATGACAGGGAGAGCTGGCCTTACAGGGGGGTTTCCCAACATGATTTGTGGGAAGCGTACTTCCACTCAACTGCCAGGAGCAATGCTGTCAGTTTCCATAATTTACCTGTTGGTGGGAGCAGCACAAATTTGGTCTGAACTGTTCCACTGCGGGTAATGGAGACAGTCATTTGGCTGGTGTAAATCAGCCTAGTTGGACACTGTGCATCTGGTGCGAAAGTGGTTTATGTGGGGGCACAACCTCTGGAGGAGGGGGTTGGAGGGGGCTTCGCAAGATGACACAGTATCCACTCCTCTCATCTTAGCACAATCAATAAATTGTTCACAAACAAAAGACTAGAACCTACGCGCAATCTGCACTGACATGTAATTGTACATAATTAGCAACGATTAAATGGAAAATTGAGATGACTCATGTCGGCAATAAGATGATTATTAATGATTTAGTAATGACTGGTTTAAGGAAGAGGCAGCATTAGCACCTTGCCATAGAAGAACAGACATACAGACCATTAAACCCTTCTTCAAAGCCCCAATTTAAGCTGGACGACTAGAAATGAAGCAGAAATTAAACAAATTCCTTCCTGATTCAAGTTCATGCCAAAATTTAAGTCAGCATAAATAAAAAGAAGTCTCATTATTTAATTGTGATGGTACATTTGTGAAATAACCAGCTAGTTAGTGAACACCGGTCATTTTTCCAAAAAGCCACTGAGTATTCAAATTGCATGTCAGTATTTTGTTCATCATCAATACTGAATTATCATATGGAGCAATAACTAATTAGCTACGAGTGGCCTTCAGAATTCTCATGACCTTTAAGGATGGTGTGGATACTGTAGCCATTCTGATATCATTTTAGTGCGCCTAGAAACTAGGGAACTATTTTGATATTTTTTTAAGTCTCTTATTGAATTTAAATGACAGGGCAGGCAATACAAATATCCTAGCAGATCTCCATGACTGATAAATACATAAAACAGGACTAAATTTAGCTTCGCACTGTGGTATCCATCATTGCACATGCATAAAATGTAGAACCTACATTGCTTATTTAATTGTATTTCATTCTTTTGAGTAACCATTGAATGGTAACTCTCTATTTTTTCAGTGACATAAGCTAAGCTAAATTCTTTCCATTTAAGGTCAGAAATACTGAATAACTGCTATAATCAGGAAGAGTTGCTCAATCTTGGTGTTGTAACGCACAGTGCCTTCCAGGTCACAGTCAGCCAGCGTGTCACTGTTTGCCCCGCTGGATAGATGTGCTATCAGGCATTTTAACGAATTACTGCCCAGTGCGTTTAAAATCACCGACCTTTTGGACTGTCCTTTGAAATATGCACCAGAGCTCTTTTCTGCTATACATTAACTTAAAGAGATACTCTGTCATTTTTGTCATTGAGTCCTTTTGTCTCCTAACCAACAGCCAGCAGGTTTCCATTTTCTAACATCTGTGCTTGAATTGCAAAGACCTCTACAGAATCAATGTACCGGACCGCACTTAGTGTTAACACAATGACGGAAGTCTGTGGGTAGTTCTGGCTGCGCTACCTAGCTTGAACCAAAAGTGAGGAAATTCTTTCTTACCACAAGACCTAACAGAGGTCTCAGGACAAGGACTGAATTGTCCATTTCAATGGCAGAATGCCTGGTGGATTACTGGAATGCATTGTTTGTCAAAAATAGGTTTAAAGAATTATAGCTTTTAAAACATCCATGTGTAAGCTGGTAAATTTTATTTCATTTATACAAGAAATGCGCCCAATTAGTGCAAGAACGCTAAGTGCTCACCATCCAGCTTTTGATTTGCTTGATGGTGCATTTTCCACCTTTTGACTGGGGCACTGTAGCATTCCCGGAACTTTCCTTAGACTTCTGGTCATTGTGCTAATGCTAAGTGCGATTTGGTGGATTGGTACCATAGATATCCTTACGATCAACAGAAATTAACACAGAACTGGTAGGTTGCTCTACTCTTGGTAACCACACAAAAAGGCTCAGATGCCAAAATCACAGAGTATCCCTTTACCTCAGGGGTACATACAAATTGTGGAAGCATATTGGGTGTTATTGCAATAAACAAAATACAACTTTTTTAAAACTCTGATGTGAAAACAAAACCATTTAGAGTAGTAAATCCAGTAGAAATTATGATGGTTGCAGCTAAGCTCATTAAATTTCCACGGTCATCCTCTTCCTTTTCATCCCATAATGATCCCAGGAGCACACATCGACCTCCAGTATCACAGTTACTCTGGGGGGGAAATGACTGGTTACCATGGTGATGACCTCAACATTATTCAAACCTATAAGAAGTACAGCAAACCTGCCTGGACTTCGCATGTTGATTTCCTGGAGCAACACTCCAGTTCTTTTTATGTGATTGGCTAAGAATTAATGCATCTTGCAGAGTATTTCTGTATATAATGCATGAGATAATACAAAGGGCTAGTTATGGTATATTTGTACTCTAGCTAAGTCTAATGGTCAAAATCTTATGATAATGCTTCTCAGTGTTCTGATATGGTACGTGCAGAGAAAGGAGTGAAGTGCTTCCTTAACACTTGTGTACTGTACAGAATTACCCCATCTTCCCTGAAAGTCGTACCCCATAGAAACGTCACAGACCACGCAGAGTCACTGCCGCGACTGACCTCGCTTTGGACATAGCCATACCTTGCTGATGTTGGTGTAAAAGTCATGGTCTGCATCCATGGAAGGAGGGGGAATGTCGTAGGAGCGCCTCCAGATTTTGACCTGCGCCTCCCCGTGCTTGGCTGCTGTCTCGGCTTTGTTCAAGCCTGTCAGACCGCCGTAGTGGCGCTCGTTCAGCCTCCAGGTCCTGTGCACTGGAAGCCACATTTGGTCGATGCCGTCCAATACAATCCATAGTGTCCGGATAGCCCTCTTCAGCACGGAGGTGTAGCAGATGTCAAACTCGTAGCCAGCATCTGCAGAGGGTTGTATGAGACAGCGAGTCCTTCAGAGAAGATGGTTTTTAACCTGTTACTGATGGCTATGGGGGAAGGTTCGCAGACTGACTTAATTCAACACACCATTTTCACACTCACCTAATACGAGACATCAAACACCAAACTACTTATTCAAAATCAGGTTGTTGCATAATTACGTATTTTCAATGGATCAAGTAAGAGTTCATTTTTCTAAATAATAAATACATTTATAGGCGAGTTGTGTGCTGCACAGCACGTTCTGTGCGGTACGTTTGAAGCTGCACGTTCACATTCTTGGAAAAGTACCCGAGCTGCCGGAACAAATCAGAGTCGCTTTAAGTAAGAGGAAGTTTACCAAATATGGTCAGCATGACCATTTGGGGCAGGGGGAATGGGTGGAGTCACACCAATGCAATACTATGCGGATGCTAAAGCAGAGCACTTGCTAAAGCAAATGCAAGGGCAGGGGAAACACCAGCGGCAATGACACGCCCCCATGCTGTATCTTCATGACAGTGATGCAACCAGCCATTTCACCCCTTTGGATACTTTTTTTGTGTGAAAATACACCACGTTTCGACGTAATTATATAATACTATAACACCATGTACTGTACTACATCAGTATGATTTATGCCTCTCCCCATTCAATGAAAGCAGTTAAGGTCCATTTCCGAGAAGCAAGTTGTGCTCATTTCAATTGACATCACGAAGCACACGCACACCACTGAAATAAATTCCGCGTGCTACATACATGCATTAACTATAGTTCTGTCAAATATTAACGCCCTGCACACGATTCGCGAGCTGCATGACTGCCAAATAAAATGGTCGATTGATGGAATATTCTTTCATAGCTACAACAGCCAGCAACACGATGTGTATTACCTTTCAAGGCCTGTCCACCTCTCTTCGCCTCCTGTTCCCCAGTCTCACTCAAATCAGCGTCAAACCAACCACAAAATCGGTTTTCCTGATTCCAGCAGCTTTCTCCGTGACGGATAAGCACCAGTTTATACGCAGCCATTCTATCAATTCCGCCTTCTTTACCTAAAGTCCTAAGACTGAATTGTAAATTGCTCTATAAGAGTAGACGTTCAAAAGCCCTGCAGTGACTGTACAAGACCCTCTCCTCGATGTACACCGCACGTACAGTCTGATAACCGTGCGATTGGATCAAGTGGGTTCTGAACTTGTCACGGACTGCGTGTCAGTACTTCCTACAGCGATTTCCTCCAATGAGAAGGCAGCTCGCGGCCTGCAGTGGAACTCCTCTTCCGTACGTCAGCGGCATGTTGTTTCTTGCAATACAATGTGACCTTCACTCATTGTAACGACCAGGGTTGACTTAAATATTTTTAAAAAAAAAAATAACAACTACGGTATAACTCAGTCTATGTATGTAACACTGAGTTAAAATGCAGTTTCAATTATTATTTACAGTTTTAAGAACTGGAATTCATGTTATATTGAAATGACACTATATAGTCCCACTTCCCCAATAGAGAATATAATATAAATATATTTGGTAAATAATAATTTAGACTAAAGTTTTGAATCATGGAAAGAAACATATCTTCATATAATTGTTTCAAGCTATTCTTGCCTTAAAAGTGTAGCATCAGATTGGTGCTGCAGTACAAAAACCGTATTCATTTTATTTCTAATGTAATACTGTAATAAACCCTAGTAATGTACAAATAAACAATGTAGACACTATGTTTAAGGTATGTAGATGTCTTAGAAAATACACTGACATGAGTAAATTTGTTCCTTATCTCCTGTAAAACTGCTCTAATGTTGACAATAAGGTTGACCATGCAATATAGTAATTTACTAAGACACCTCCATGCAGTAAGAATTCCCTCCTCAATAAAAGGTGACAGGATCTGGTGGGATCAAAAGGCCTGTGACCAAGCCAGCCAGGGTTGGGTTTTAGCATATTTTACTAAAAGGTTTTTACTCATGTTCAGGTCAGAATGAGATTAATCAAAATTGTATTTTTCTGTTCAACAAACTGTGAGTACATTTTAAATGCATTTGTGTGCAAATCAGTATAACATGACATTGTGTGGGTCATGCAAACCTTTCAGACATTTTTCAATCACATTTTTTTAAAAATTGCAGAAATAAAAGAAAATAAAAACATGTAATTCGGATGTGAATTGGTCCTAACAAGGTTTGCGAAAGTATTTGCAAGGGAAGAAGCAACAAAAGCCGCAATGAGTGTATTTCAATGGATCAATTTGGACACTGGTTGCTGAAAATGTACAATTTTTATAGTGCATTTTCCTTCAAGCTTCAATATGATGAAGAGAGTAAATTAATGCAGTTGTTTATGAACTGCCCAATCGATAAATAGGAAGATAAAATGGGACAGAACAGGAGGGGGTTGTTTTGGTAAAAAATTATTTATTATGCCAAAAAAGGTCAATGGTAAGGTTGCAGATATTTATTCATTTTGCTGTTGCAAGTGGTTTAAACTTAAGCCAGATGTTTAAAGGTATGTCATGACAGAGTTCATTGCTTACGTAAATCCACTTCTAGTCTTGACGTCATGTTGTGGAGTCAACACAAAAATTGTTTATTCCAGTGCAAGTGACCTGACAGTATTGAACACTGAGCTAGTGAGTATCTGTCTGAAATACTGCCAAATGTTTGTGACGTTTTCTATTTGGAATGGTCAGTTCTTAACAATACAGATTTCCAATACGTTAACTAGAGAAAGGAGTCCAAACTAATTATTTCCACACTTACAACACACAAAACTCATTAGTACTACATAAATTCTGTGTAACACATTGCTTATTGTGAAAAGATAGTATACATATCTCCAACTGCTCACAATATTTAAAACTATGAATGTTAATGTCAACAGTTAAACAATGCCAACAAACATGAGCATATGGAACATACATGTAAAAACATTAAATTAAACAGCATTATATGTGTTTCAAAATGACTTCAGAACTCAACAGAAAACAAATTACATAAAAATATCATCATTAATTTAAAGAATAATTACCTGGTCGCTTTATAGGATTATCAGACACTTCTGCAGCACTTATAAAATTCAAAGTATTGATACTACGATTGGTTCTAGTGCCTATGCAGGTAACACTCAACTGAGATTTGCAGCTTTCAGCAACATGTTGCTTAGCCTCTAAAAGGCGGGACCCAAGATTTATAGCCAATGGTAGCATGCATTACGCTTCCAACAAGCTGTATCTTTAAAGCGATTGGACAGAGCTGTACCCCAGTTATGAGTGATTTTGAATAGTGGGAGGGTTTATCTCCGGAAGCTGACAGTCAGCTGATCTGTTTGTTGGGGCTCACAACTGGCTAGCATTGGGACTTTGCACCTTGTGCAGCCGTCTGTTTCCCTCTCTGTCCTATCAATCTTCATACACAATATTTATTTGGCATGGACGAAACAAGCCCGTTAGTATCCCCTCTCCGGGATTCCACCGACTTTAGCTACTGCCCCACCGAACCTACAAGTCCCCGGGGCGGATTTGGAGGGACGCCGGGCTCAGTGGTGCGGGTCCCGGCTGGGAGCCCTGGACGCAACCGAGAGCGACAGCCTTTGCTCGACCGGGATAGAGGAGGTTCTCCTCGGGACCCTCACAGGAACGAGTTCCCCGAAGACCCGGAGTTTAGAGAAATCATTCGAAAAGCTGAGCGCGCCATCGAGGAGGGGATCTTCCCAGAAAGAATTTATCAAGGTTCCAGTGGCAGCTATTTCGTCAAAGATTCAACAGGAGTAAGACGTTTTTCTTGACATGATTATTTGTGGCAAAGATGTTGGTATGATGTGTGAAATTTCGTATGTGTCATTGTGTTCAGGTTCCTTGCTCATTAGCAATTAGCGGTAAAAAGGCTTGTCTTGCCTACCTGTCGCAAAACAGTAGTAGTGACATCAATCAAGCAACCATGATGCAGCATCCTTAAGGCCCCGACTTGCCAACATTACTTTGGTGCCTCATTGTATCTTGGAAAACTTTATCAGTGGTTCTACCAGTAATATTAACTTTGAAACCACTGCACTTAATTTAAGCTATTGCATGTTTTTATTTCTCACAAAAACTTTCGCTAATGTTTTAACGAACAAATTTTCATAATAGTTTGGAGTAATAAACAAAGGCTTGCTTTAAATCTGAGACAACACTGTGTTGCTGGCAGAAAGAGAATGGTGTTCAGGCTACACCCAAATTATTTACGAAGACATATGACACATTAATTTAACATTTATTCAGCTGACAGACCCGTTCTGCAAACTGTCAACTTCACAATGAAATGAAAAACATAGGATACTCGTTAGCCTGCAAGTTCAGGCTGGGTATAAAATAGATGTGCATGTGTTTTTCTGATAAATAAGCCTTTAACACTCCAGAAGTATGTCATTTTATTGATTATGAAAAACGGTTTTAAGTTCTTGCAATATTTTAGTTGACAGCATGGGAGTATGTGAATGAATAGCACTCCAAATGTAAAATAAAGTAACAAGAAGAAAGATGAAAGGAAACCCTGGAAGATTATGGCAGAATCACCCACCCTTGCCCACTTCCACAATCCTCATTAACGGGCTCAAAATGCCTAGTAAAACAATTCCTTGGCCATAACTGATCTGTGATCTATCAGTGGGGAAGAGCTTGAGAGGTTTGGGGTGGAAAGCAGTGTCTGCATTCACTCTGTGACTTGGCTTGTGGCCTGACATTTCATTTCACTCCTTGGATCAGCGAGTTGATGACGAAATCTCCCAAGAGATGGCGAAAATCTGGCAAGCTTTTTACCGGAACATATTCTAGGGCCTGCACACACAGTGGAGGCCTGTACAGCTTGTGGGCATGCTGCCTGCATTGCTCACACCTCTTCGAGATGTACCATGTACCTGTTGGAGTTGTTCCTGGATGCAAATACACTAGCTCTGCCTTTTTCTTCCAAGTGTGTAGAGACCCCTCTCAGATGACAGTTGTGGCAAATTGCACAGCTAACCGTTTCTTTTCAAGCTCTCTTGTCCCTAAAAAGGCTGGCTGCGTTTGGAAGTGTTTTCCATGCCTGTGACACGAGCCCTATCTTTAGATACTACAAATGTGATTTAAAACAGAGTGTTTTTACATTCTCTAATTAATGCTCATATAAGCTGCAGAGAGGTGAAAAACCTTGTTAGCGGTCATTACGTGGTTGACAATGATAGCAAGGGTGAGCTCCAAACTTCGGGTCCTGTGTCTGGACAGGCTCATGGCATTTCATAGCCGGTCATGTGAGGAAACTTATGCTAATCTCATTGACGTAATGAGTCCCGAATCGTTCTAATTCCACATCGTTAGTTGCCACAGCATTCCCCTGTTGCGCCATAAAGGACACTCTTTGATGGTGTCTCCTAGGTCGTCAAAGGGCAACATGGTAAGGTTTAAAATGCATTGTACCATTCAGAAAGCTGATGAGCTTCACAGATAATCAAGACTTCCTGTCCTGACCTCTGAACAGTAGTGTAGTTGTGGTTGATTTATGAAAGCATGACTAAAAATAGTGAATAACATTTAAAAGTGATATTCATTTATAGTGTCTGTTTGAAAACAACTTAATTGGAGTTTTATGGAATTCTTGTGATAAAATTAGGTTGTGGCATCTCATAAAAGCTGTTCTGTCTTAAGCTGAACAAAACGGTACGTATAGAAAAATTCACTGGGTCAGATTGAGTTTGGTTCTAATCTTGTTTTCCCCTGTGCCGTCCATTCCTAACTGATTGACCCATGTCTGTAACTCCCCTGTTCTTGCAGAAGATCATAGGAGTGTTCAAACCCAAGAACGAGGAGCCGTACGGCCAGCTGAACCCCAAATGGACCAAGTGGCTGCAGAAGCTGTGCTGCCCGTGCTGTTTTGGGAGAGACTGCCTGGTGCTGAACCAGGGTTACCTGTCAGAGGCCGGAGCCAGCCTGGTAGACCAGAAGCTGGAACTTAACATAGTCCCCAGGACCAAGGTACAGCGTGGTACCCTAACACTGAACGGCCATGGCATGGGCATAAATTACGAGGTGGATGGGGGGTTGTAACCCCCCCCCCCAATAATCAAAACCGGCCAATACAACCCCCCCAAAATAATTATTTCATCATGATGCATGAAAAATATTCAACCGCCCCCCGCAATGTTCAACTTCAAGTTACGACCACGGCATGGTGTCATACCTGACCCACCACCAGTCTCCCCCTCATTTCAGTCATTCACTTCAGCTTGCTCTGAAATAAAATACAAAGTGAAACATCACAGAAGAAAAGGATAAATGAAAAATAATATAACTAAACATTTATAGTAATAAATAGTTAAAATATTGAGTGAGAAGAATCAGGGAAATTAATGAATATGCAAAGAAGGAAGAATATACTATAAATCACAGTAATTATTCTGAAATGCAAGGTATATTTTAGAACTGAGGTTTTCAAAGTAGGTCTTTCTGTTTCCTTTCTTTCTTTCTCTTCCTTCCTCTCGTAGGTTGTATATCTGGCCAGTGAAACTTTTAACTACAGTGCTATTGACCGGGTCAAGTCCCGTGGCAAAAGACTGGCCCTGGAGAAGGTTCCTAAAGTGGGCCAGCGGTTTCACCGGATAGGGCTTCCACCAAAGGTTAGCCTCCTGCTGTTGTTTTCTTCAAGCCAGATTTCCTTCTATCTAAAACAGAGGGTTGAAAAAAGTCAATGGGAAAATGGTCCCAAGAGAGTTGGGCAACATTTCTGAAAGTGGTGACCTTTATTTGCATGACAAGGAGAGAAAAGGTGAAAGAACTGTCTCATTGTTAGTCACCGATGACCACATCTCAAAGTTTAGTTGAAGTTTGCATGTTTGACGTCACAGTCTGTTTTAGGGAGCACTTGCAGTGCCTTAGTCAACGCATATGATCTATTCAGTTTTTATTATATTAAGAGGACATGGATTTAATGGGTTTTTTTATCGTTTGTTTGGTGTCAGTGAGTTCTGTATTTAAAATCTAAAATAAATAATCAAAACCGAACTTAAAAAGAACATGGGGTCCTTCACTCGGTGTTTTCTCGTCTTGGTCCAGGTGGGGTCATTCCAGTTGTTCGTTGAAGGGTACAAAGATGCTGACTTCTGGCTGCGGAGGTTTGAGGCAGAGCCCCTCCCAGAGAACACCAACAGACAACTGCAGCTTCAGTTCGAGAGGCTTGTGGTTCTTGATTACATCATCAGAAACACAGGTGAGCGCGAGAGCTCCCACTACTGGCAAAAGAAAGGAAATGCACCGGGAAGGAGACTGGTTATTAAACCACTGTTTGGTGTAGCCAGGGTGGAATACTTTGTTTTCCAAGGGTCACCAGCACCCTTAAATAGAAAAAAAATTTAGGAGTACAAACAATGTATTCAATTTTCAGACATTTTCAGGTTTTCTCCTCTTTTCCACAGATCGAGGTAATGACAATTGGTTGATAAAGTATGACTGTCCTATGGATACCGGAGGGACCAGGGTGAGTGAATGTGAAGTGGATGCCTGTTACTAAGGCTGAAAATGTTTCGGATCCTCAGGGTGACTTGAGTTAACATCATACAGTCCAAGTGCCCTTTTAAAGCTGGCTTGAATTACAGTTTTACAACTTTTTTTTCTAAAATTTGATCAAATTTATTTTCTGAAATGAATTGGTGGCTGCAGTCATTTAAACCAAATGTTTTAGAGTCTTGTAATCGCTGCAATCCACCATAATCTAATTTTAAAGAGGACAAGGAGTACGTTTGTGCGACTTTGACAGCGTGCCCCTCCCTATCGACAGGACACGGACTGGGTGGTTGTGAAAGAGCCCATCATCAAACTGGCAGCCATAGACAACGGTTTAGCCTTCCCCCTCAAACACCCGGACTCCTGGAGAGCCTGTGAGTATCCCCTTGCCCATATTGGCAATGTTCGATTGCGCTGTAAAGACATTTTGTCCTGGATGGACAGAGTGGCAACGTGCCCAGAACAACTCCGCGATTAGTTTGGTGAACTCTTAGTTTGGTATCTCAACGCTTCCTTCAAGACAGAGGAAGCTCCAGATAGTTGGCCTGGGCTGACTGTTGCTGTAGTCGCTTTCGGTTTCAGAGACTCAGGTTTGTACCGCAACTGGTAGAATACTTTTGAAATGGTTTCGGTGCTTACTGTATCCGCACATTCAGTCGCTCCTCAGAAGGGAACTTCTGTAACGGCAGCTTGTTTGCAGGGAGCGATAGAGCAAGAAGGCCAGAAGGTTTCCCCAGCCACAGGGCCGTGCCTGAACGATGCCTCCTTTTTCCCCACCAGATCCGTTCTACTGGGCCTGGCTGGCTCAGGCCAAAGTCCCCTTCTCTCAAGAAATCAGAGACCTTGTCTTGCCAAAACTCTCAGACCCCAACTTCATCAAGGACCTGGAGGAGGATCTCTACGAGCTATTTAAAGTGAGCAGGCTGTAAAGAGCGGTAACTGAGTGGACTTGCATGTATCTTGCATAAAGGATGTTCTATTAAAGATTAAAAAAGACTATTTCCTTAACCTCAAAATTAGAATTGGCAGTAAAGCCAAAAAATATTGTGAAAAAGTCTAAATATGGAATAGAGAAACCCAGTGAACATTCACTTGTATATATGACACAAAAAACAGGAAGCGGAAGTAGAATACAAGTCGAATTTTCAGTTCATTGGGTGTTCAACACCCAGCGTTCTCTGAATTTCGAGTTGACAGCTTCACTTTCTGCAGAGCCTTTTATAAATCATGCTAAGTTGTAGGAGCTTTAGGTTTAGCTACATTACTATAAGGCATGCCATGCTATTCCACACTGGATCTGTACTAAACATGTGAAATGAAGCAAAGCATTAGTATTCTTGGCAGCTGATTTCTCCTGTAACCTTCATGCACGCACATTGTGGTGTGTGTTCCTGGAACAAAAGGAAATCAGATTTCTTTGAAAAAGAAAGAAGCCATAGGATCACATTCCATAAATATTAGACTGTACGTTACTGAGTTGGAGGAATCAGCCCCAGGTCTTCATCTGGCAGAGGGTAGTTGAAAAGGTGGCTTTTAACTGTGTAAAGGGAAAGAAACATAACACCGTAACACCGGAATTAGGAGTTGCAAAATGTAGCCATTTAGCAAGAACTAAAAGTCCAAAGTTCTCCAAATTGCCATGTACAAGTACAAAACTATGTACAACTGTATAAAATTAGTCAGTTTGCGCAGTGCACTTTTGAAACAAGTACTGTTTAAAAATAATGTTTGTTGTCACAGAAGCGCAGTGTGTTTTTATGCATTTTATGCCACAAATAACATGCATTATGTCAGGGCAGTTAGAAATTAGTTTTGGCAGGTAGATCTCCTACTCGCCCAAAAGTGATGTCAAACAAAAATTCAGCGTTGAACACTTTTGATGTAATCTCCATTTACTTAAGTGGCATTAAGATGTATTTATACACCGCCTACATGGTTCAAGAGATTTTCTTTCTCTTATTTTGCCTCTCCAGAAAGATCCAGGCTTTGACAGGGGGCAGTTCCACAAACAAGCTGCTGTGATGAGAGGGCAGGTGAGTGATTTACAGCCATGGAGGGTCCTGAGAGTGGTGTGGATCTGTCCTGAGAGATAAGCACCACAATCAACATAATATTCAAGTATATGTGCCCTTGGTTTTACCTTCCAGCTCTGCATGAGTCTCCAGCTCAATGTAAATGGTGATCTATTGCCTGAGAAACAGCTTTTGAACACACATTTGTGTAAGCAATGGATAATACCACTAATCTGTTATTTTAGTCACGATTCTTGTTAGACTGGTCTTTGCAATTGTCAATCAGAATGGACTTGAATGAAATTTCGTGCAGTTTTTAAAATGTAATGGTAATGAGTAAATGATTGAATGCTGATCTGGGTGAACCTCAGTAATATTGTGTTGCGTCTCATTCCCAGTGCTGAGGTTGATTAAGTCTCTGCTGTGTCCCCACATTTGGCCTTTTTCAGATCCTGAACCTGAGCCAGGCTCTGAGGGACGGGAAATCGCCCCTGCAGCTCGTCCAGATGCCCCCCGTGATTGTGGAGACGGCACGCGCGCCACAGAGGGCCAACAGCGAGTCATACACGCAGAGCTTCCAGAGCCGGCGGCCCTTCTTCACGTGGTGGTAGAGCAGGGCACGCCAGGAGTTGTAGCCAGTCTGCAATAAAGACGGGCAAATTGAAAACAACAAAAAACTACAAACCAAAATTTAGACAAAAAAAGCTTAAAGGAGGTTTATACCCCTACTCCGTTCATGCAGTAAAAGGAGGGAGCTGGAGGACAGTGGGGCTGGAGAAGTTCCCCTTCTTCCAGCAACGTTGGAGACGGACTACGCAGACAGCCGAGCCACCCCTCCTCCATTTTCAGTGCCTTCTGCTTTGTAATGGGGTGGGAGTGAGTGACGAGGATTCTGGGAAAATGTCCTCCCCGCCCAGCTTTTAAGTAGCTGTCCATTTTTCCGCTACTAGTCACTAACCCCCCGCCCCTCTCCCATCATCCCTTCACACACCTTCTTGTCATTTCTGCCCTGTGTGTGACAGGGCCTGTTTACATTCCCCGAGGCCTCATACTTTAACATGCAACGCGCGTTTACATGCTATTCCAACTCAGCAGCTTTTTTGGGAGGCAACGCTGGGGTGGGGTGGGCCTCAGGAAGAGAAGCAAGGAACTGGGGAAAGATTCCAGAAGCCAGAGTTTGAATTTTTTGGAACTTCTGAAACCCTTCGGACGATAACTTTGGTCATTTTTCAGAACAAACGGATCTGCTGATAGCTATTACTAAAAGAAGAAGGCCTCTTGCAGTCTTCCCTGGTTCCCAGGAGACTACGTGTATTAGTCATGCCTCTGGCTTCATCGTCATTGCTTCATTCACTGACAGTAGGGTACCATATTGCGGTTGTCTATTATGGACATCAGCTACAAAATGCTGCTTCAAAACTGGACCAATTTCTACCCCACCCCACCCCCATCCTCAGACAAGTTTACCTGCTTGCAGTCTTCTGGACCTTGCTTGCAGACTGCTGTTACTTGTAAGGTGGTTGTTCACATGGACACCATTCTGGTCAGAGAAATCCCCTTATCTATAAAGGAAGATGGATTATATTGAGGTCTATTATCTGTGTGTATGTAAATAAATATGTCGTATATGTGTGTATATATGTGTATAAACATAAATATACACATGGACACTCATTTTTCTACACACACATGCAATAGAATGGTATTGGATGTATTTTAGATGAAAGCCATGTATTGACAAAACATTCCTTGCTCAGAGAGCTGAATGGGTGTCAAGATTCCATAGTTTTTCCTACTTCTGGTCAAAATCTATTTTTTACAGGTTATTCACTGTGCACTTTGGTGTGATAGAGGAGGATGTTGAACTAGTTAAAAACTATACCGGCCTAGGGTCTTCAGTTTGATGTTGGGGAGGCAACAATTGGCACATACATGTTAGGTGGGGGAAAAAAGAGGTAAGCCTGCCAAATAAATCTGGGTCCGAGCTCTCTGTCAACCTCTTGTGGCTGGCCAGGGCACTGCAGGTTTGTGAGCTGAACATATGTTGACTTTGTGTTCCTTCAATGGGAAAGACAAGGTGATTGGTGTGGCTTTTGCAGTGTGGGAACAATGGTAAAGGCGATTGGTCCACTTGTTAGTATGTGGGAGAGTTTAGCTGTTGGTGAGCTTACAACATTTTGAAATTCATTTTGGAGGAAAGAAAACATGTGGCCGAAAAACTGCACAGGCCTCCCAGTGCAAACTTAAAAATAATCAAATCACAGAACATCTAAAGCAAAAGAATATCTGTTTATAAACAATAAACCCTTGGGAACATGGTTGGTTGGACATCAGAAGTATTTCTAAATCACTCTGTGTTTTTGGTGTGTCCCATTTCTGACACCCACTAGAAATTAATTTCAAATGCCCATTGATTTTTAATTGCTTGATATTAGGCTTTGACCAAATACATCTTTATGTTAAGGTGAACTTCTGATAATTTTCAGATAGCAGCATTAGGAGTACTTAAAAGAGAAATTGCTTTTTTTGGCTATTTGTCTTTTCATTTCAGTTATCATCCTTGCACTGTGTTTACTCACTGGGTCCCCCTGGTGTTCTTACTCCAGTACAAGCAGCTCACTACCACTCTCAGGTCTCACGGTCCCCATTTCAGATTTAGTGGTAGGAGAATTATCGTTGTGGGGTCAGTGGAATTTGCTATCTTACTACACCCTTAACCACTGTTTTTCACTAGTCAAATAGAGCCACTAACAACTGAGTAGTCAATCAGAGATGTTCTGAGGGGAAATCAAACCCATGGAAAGCATTCCTTTGGACGCACTGTGCAGTTTTCAGTCCAGACTTGGGATGGCCTTAACTAGGTTTGCATTTGGTATATGTAATTCTTCTTTATTCCATACTCCCACCTGCATATAAGGATAGCTATAGGCTGGCCTGGGTGGAGGTGTTTCACTAACACACCTAATTCAGCCAAGAGCCCTGTCAGTTGCAGAATTTCTATCATCCTTCCCACGTCTGAATCATGGTCACTTGGTTTCTATCTCTGTCTCTCTCTATCTCTCTCTTCCCACCTCCTCCGAAGCTGCTGTTGTTCACTACAAATTCACCTTAGGACAGAAAACGCTGCTGCATTAGTTGAGAGGTGAGAGCAGGTGCAGAGTTATGTTGTGGAAGGGTTAAGGTGCACAGTACATGTGCAACATTTTTGGGTATGCCTGAGTTGCAGGTTGGGAAAGGCACCGTCCACAAGAATGTATGGAATGATGTAAAACTGTTTCTAAGCATGAGAGGCACTGAAGTGTTGGGGAATTGTACAAAATGGAAAACTATAGTCTTACAAACAAGCCATGATCATGATGTAAACGTTCCTCAAACAAGCAAGAAAACCGTGGTCTGGATGTTTGCTAGCACAAGAAGATTAGAAAAGCTGTGAATGTACAATGGCTGTTTCATTGTTCCTCACAATGGGCGGAGCTACAGTGAGCTACCAGTCTGTGACATCTTTTAACCAGTTAAAAGGTTTTCCCCCGACAGCAAAATCCAGTTATAGGTTCAACTCAGTCAGGGATCGGCAGCATAATGGTAGCGCCCACCCATCCACTGGGGGTGCCATGAAACTTAATTCTTCCATCACTGGAATGGCCCAAGTAAGGAAAGAGGTGGGGGGGTTTCTTGTACCCTCCAGTTAGTCTTATCTTTCAAATGGAAGGTCCCATTGTCCCTGTTTTTCAAATGGATTTTTTTTTTTTATCAATTCATACTGCTGTAGTTACCAGACTGACCTAAAATGTATTGTTCTGACAATGCACTGTATAATTTGTATGTAATGTATTTAATGAAAGAAGTACAAAACATGGATTTACTGTATTACAATAATTCATTGCCTGTTGTCCTTTTTTAATTTTATTTAAGAAGTGTTTGCTGTCATTTGTTGGGAGAAATTGTCTCATACACTGGTTCTCAGAACTCAAAACTTTTGTACATATAGATTTTTGTTACTGTCGATTTCATCTTTAGTTAAGGTTGTTGATGAAAAATATTTATATTCTAGTGCTCGGGGGTAACAAATACACCATGCAACCATAAAAGGATACTGTAGCAATGATTGCTAGTGGCTCAAAGAGAAAAAAGGAAATAAGATGAAAATGACCATTTAGTGCTTGTCTGCTGAATAAGAGTCAAATACAAGCTGTTTTTAGGTATTTAATTAAAATATAAACCTAGATTGATGGATATTGAAAGGTATCAAATTATTGAAAGAAACTGAAAGATGGTATCTGAAAGATATGTGTGTATGGAAATTTACTTGGGTTATTTAGAAATATGGCTGTACATACCCTATATTACATTTTATTAGTATGTAGAACTAGGAGAAATAGGTCCTCCACTTCAGTTGTAACTTCCATCTTCCACGGCCGTATTTTCCAAACCTCACTGGTTGCGCCACTGCGGTCAGAAACACTCCAGACCGACCTCAGTTGAGAAGCATGTGACACATCAATACGACTTTATTCCATTTATTTCGCACTGGAAGTCTTGACAAGGAAAACCCCAGAGTACGGTACATTTATGGTACCCGTGATGCGGAGAAATGCCTGTTCCTTGCGGGTTTGGTAGCCTGGAGGCATTCCAAAACTGAAAGGAATTGGGCTGCCAGAAGTTCAGCTGGTACACCACTTCTGTCCACAAGAGGGGGCTGTTCAGCACAAAGACCTTACCGAAAATATTACATGTGCATAACAAATGTTTCCGTCGTTCAGTCGCAAGTAGAAGCCAGCCAAGTTCTACAAGAACAAAAACATTTTCTCGGATCATCTTTTTGACAATTGACTTTGTGCAGATCATGCTAACTCCTGCAATGAATGTAAACCTTATTTTGCTGTACTTCTACCCATTCCCATTGAGACATACAACCTCCCTTAAGACAGTAACCTCGCTATACCCTCTTTTAAACATTGTGTGGCTCCAAAAACTATAGCCCTGAGTGTGAGAGAAGCCTTACAACCTTAAAAGATATTGTCATTTCCCACACCTTTGGCTGTTACCTCACCAACCATTCCTGCATTCAGAGTTGATATAATTCATTAAAATATCCCTCTATGCAAGAAAAGGGATAGTAGCCTTATGTAACAAACTGTTCCATGATTATTTTATGCATATAGTGTAATACTGGGTCCTTATACCCCATTGCCCTTGGAAGAACCTCACACACAAACTTACGACCCTAAAATGATCTGTACAGTGGGGCAAAAATAAGAGATACAAAAAGTATTTAGTCAGCCACCAATTCTGCAAGTTCTCCCACTTAAAAAGATGAGAGAGGCCTGTAATTTTCATCATAGGTACACTTCAACTATGAGAGACAGAATGGGGGGAAAGAATCCAGGAAATCACATTGTAGGATTTTTAATGAATTAATTGGTAAATTCCTCAGTAAAATAAGTATTTGGTCACCTACAAACAAGTAAGATTTCTGGCTTTTACAGACCTGTAACAACTTCTTCTTAAGAGGCTCATCTGTCCTCCACTCGTTACCTGGATTAATGGCACCTGTTTGAACTCGTTATCAGTATAAAAGACACCTGTCCACAACCTCAAACAGTCACACTCCAAACTCCACTATGGCCAAGACCAAACAGCTGTCAAAGGACACCAGAAACAAAATTGTAGACCTGCACCAGGCAGGGAAGACTGAATCTGCAATAGGTAAGCAGCTTGGTGTGAAGAAATCAACTGTGGGAGCAATTATTAGAAAATGGAAGACATACAAGACCACTGATAATCTCCGTCAATGTGGGGCTCCATGCAAGATCTCACCCGTGGGGTCAAAATGATCACAAGAACGGTGAGCAAAAATCCCAGAACCACACGGGGGGACCTAGTGAATGACCTGCAGAGAGCTGGGACCAAAGTAACAAAGGCTACTATCAGTAACCCACTATGCTGCCAGGGACTTAAATCCTGCAGTGCCAGACGTGTCCTGGCCCATCTGAAGTTTGCTAGAGAGCATTTGGATCATCCAGAAGTGGATTGGGAGAATTTCATATGGTCAGATGAAACCAAAATAGAACTTTTTGGTAAAAACTCAACTTGTTGTGTTTGGAGGAGAAAGAATGCTGAGTTGCATCCAAAGAACATCATACCTACTGTGAAGCATGGGGGTGGAAACATCATGTGCTGGGGCTGTTTTTCTGCAATGGGACCAGGACGACTGATCCGTGTAAAGGCAAGAATGAATGGGGCCATGTATCGTGAGATTTTGAGTGAAAACCTCCTATCAGCATGGGCATTGAAGATGAAATGTGGCTGGGTCTTTCAGCATGACAATGATCCCAAACACACTGCCTGGGCAATGAAGGAGTGGCTTCATAAGAAGCATTTCAAGGTCCTGGAGTGGCCTAGCCAGTCTCCAGATCTCAACCCCATAGAAACTCTTTGGAGGGAGTTGAAAGTCTGTTGCCCAGCGACAGCCCCAAAACATCACTGCTCTAGAGGAGATCTGCATGGAGGAATGGGCCAAAATACCAGCAAGTGTGTGAAAACCTTGTGAAGAATTACAGAAAATGTTTGACCTCTGTCATTGCCAACAAAAGGTATATAACAAAGTATTGAGATGAACTTTTGTTATTGACCAAATACTTATTTTCCACCATAATTTGCAAATAAATTCTTTAAATCAGACAATGTAATTTTCTGGATTTTTTTTTCTTCTCATTCTGTCTCTCATAGTTGAAGTGTACCTATGATGAAAATGACAGGCCTCTCCTCTTAAGCGGGAGAACTTGCACAATTGGTGGCTGACTAAATGCTTTTTTGCCCCACTGTATATCACACATTTCTGAGTTCTTAAAAGTCTGCAGATTATTATTTTTTTTTTTTTTTTTACTGTGGGAGGTGTCCAAAAAAAATTAATCCCTGGACTTGGTTTTCTAATTCAGCTGAATTTGTTTCCACTGTTGCATAACTATTGAATCATAATGCATTTATGCACTGATGAAACATTTTCCAGAGAATAGGTAGTTTTTAAACAGAGGCATAAAAATGGAATTTATTTTTAAACCAAAAACACTTTTATTTGACCACAAATTAACATTTAAATATACATAGAACAGACTAGTTTGGTGGTATTGTATGTAGTAGTATGGTGTGTACTTTCCAAAAATGTAGTTCCTTTGATTAAAGTGCTCAGTCTTCATTACAAGGCAGTGCAAACCAAAAGTAAAGTCAGAATTTTGTCAATGACTATATTTTTGAAGTCATACAAACACTTAATGGTGTGTGACCTTGTCAATGACTAGCTTATGAGAGTATAGACAAAATTTTTTCCCTGCCTCAAAACCTGAACTGACATTTGAGTTAGTGCACACAGTACACAAGGGCTGTGGTTGAACAGTCAGTCTTGAGGGACCCTCCAAGAATGTTCTGCTTGCCCAAAGTTCCTGAACGATCAATGGGAAGACACTGGATTATTTGGTTAATATCTCACTGTTGGTCACATTGCAACTTAGCATGTTTCACCCGTTCAACAGGACTTTGAGTATCTGTACTGCAGAGAAACTTGTTTCGCAGAGGAGAGAACCATCTTTTAGCTATGCGTAGCTAGTGGAAAATAACCTAAGGGTCCTGCCCAGAATGTAATTATCTCCACATGATTCCCCTTAATATCAATGTGTGTGAAATCAACAACACCATTCAGAGAAACTATTGCTAAAAGCAGACATTCCCCTACTTAGTCTTCTAGATTTCTTACTGATGCTACATTCTTTGACATGCCTTTTTGTTTTTGAGAACAAATTAAATTTGTTATGAATGACAAGCTCTGTACTTTTCGGTTATGGAAAGCTCAAACTGCGCTGGTCGTGATTGGTCAACTGCCACAAGCATCGGATTGTGTGACATGAATAAGGCTGTTCAAGGATAGTCTTCTCAAGACTTTTGAATGTTGGGTTAGAGGAGAGGAAGTGTATAGGAGATGTGTTGCACATTCTGAAAGCTACGTCTTTCACTTTCTTCCCTCCTGTTGGTGGCCAAAGTGCACCATGTTTCATGACATGTAAAATGGACTTCTCCAATGTAACAGTAAAGACTGCATGGCAAGCTTGTGACCGAGGCTTCTCTTGCCTCCAACGTCTATGGTGACCGAGTGGACATCCGGACTCTGCGGTCAACACACGCTTAGGGTGTGGGATAGCCGTTGTCCTATAGGTGCAAGATGCGGTGGAGGTAGCGTTCTGGGTCACCCCTGTTCCCCTTTTTCAGATCCTCGGACCTGCTCCATGGGGACCGGCTGGACACACCCTGGATCCCATCAGAGTCCTCAGGGCCGTCCACAGTTGTTGCATCTCCCTTAAGCTCTGACCCCGACTGAAGGTCCACACCGGATCTTTTGAGGGTGTCTGCCTTCATTCCCCTGTCTTTTGTGTCATCTTCATCAGAGCCGCTCGCTGTACCTTCATTGATCCTAGAAACACAAATGCAACATCAATTTATCTCACTGCTCTCCAGATCAATCTGTGACAAAATATACTAAAAAAATACATCCCTTATAGCTAAATGCAAGAAGATTGCAGGTTCCAATCCTCCACATCATACAAAAAGGCACTAAACTTCAGTAGGTTAATGTCAATGACAAACTTAAAAATGAGTACAAAAAGAAAATTATGGAAGTCATTCTGATAAGGACATGTGGTAAGCAAATGCGACACCATTTATTGTGGATCACAGAAGTTTGAAACAAATCACCCCTTCAATGACAGCAGTGTCGCTCAATGATTTGGAAGCTGGTTTTTATACACTCAGGTTCCGTTCTCACCCACAACGCTGCTGTTACGTATTGAGCAAGGTACTTCGCCAAAGTAAAAATCCAGCTCTATAAAATGGATGGTGTGTTAAAATGTGAACTGGTTTTACACTGGATAACAGCGTCTGCTGAATGCCTTCAATGCATATGACATATACCGTCAGTCGTAAGTAAGTGCAGTCGCATGGCCGCTAAGAATGTAGAAGCTATTTTTATACAAGACACTTTGTTCAACCTATTCAAATCCAGCGAAAGGTTGTGTGCATTGGTGCATGACTGACTCCAGGGCTCAGTGTATGTTCATCCAACTAACAGACAAAGAGGTCATCGTGTTCTTGGGCATTATACCAAAAATAACCGGTATAGATAAACTAATATTTAAATTAGTGTGGATACTTCCCTCTCCCTTCTCTGGGACCACTAGCAGCCAATCCAGGTACAACCAAGAACAGCAAACCAATACAGAGCTGCTGAATTAAGTATGAGTGAAGATAAAGAGATGTTAAAATTCATTGATATTTTGTAAGAATTTCAAGCTGACTCTGAACTACATTTCCCAGGAGCCATTGCCAAAGTCTGATGGGGAGGATGGCCTGCTTTGCTGTGTTGGTGAAAGTGTGGCTATCTCTCACCGGAGGTGCCCAAATGCTCGTAGCCACTTGGACCCGATGGCTTCGCTGGCCCCCTTCGCCAGCCTGCTGCTCCTCCTCCGTGCCCGCAGGCCAATGAGGGCCTGCGCTAGCTCCACACCGTTGCCCTGCCCCCACACCAGTTCTGCCCGTCTATCAGCGTCCTGGTCACCTGACGTGCGGAACAGCCTCTGCAGCTGCCGCAGGTTTACGCCCCTGAAGATGTTGGGGGAGCCCGCTTTCCGGCCGCGCCGCTCCACCGTGGACCACAGCTGGGAGGGACCAGCCACAGAGGATGATGGGACGGCTGGGGCGTCCATGTCAGCAAGAGGGATGTCTTCCCAACCCTCTTAGCAGGATCTGTGATCTGGACCTGCAAAAGCCAGTCAGTGCTGTCATCATGTGCCAACATCACTGATCACTAGTGATAGGGCAGCGAGGTTTACGGTTGAACCAAAAATGTGAGGGGCTACCATATAGCATCAGTGACTTTATGAGTTAGACCAATGACCACCTTGACTCTGGAGATGAAGTCACTTTTGATTGGTTAAAGCATGGCAATAATTGACAGCTGAAGTGTAGCTCCACCCTCACAGTGTCCACAAAACCTCATTTCAACCATCACTTCAGATCATTATGGCTGTAAACACTGTCACTGATCCCAGATCAGGGGTAACGCTTGATCTCCACACAGTTACCATAGCCAGACCAGAGGTTATCTAAGGTCTCAGTACTGTCACATTAAGAGTTGATTGCGGGTCACTGAATTATAAAGCTATGAGCTACAGGAAGGCCACAGTTAGTGTATATCTAGCCTATGTGCTCCACTTGGACACTGATAGACAAAATAAAGAACACAAGGTGCTGATCTTCCGACTTGATTGCTTAAGCCTACTTAAGGAAAGAGGAAGTGGAACAGGACTTCAAAGCCCATTACTGTGCAGATGGCGTGAGTTCGGTCTGTTTAGTTTTTGCACACAAATGCTGCAGTGTCATTCTGACCAGCAGCAAATCGATCCTATAATTATGTATTGCCCATATCTGAAGAACAGACAATAACCTCTTAATAAAAAAAAAGAACAAAGTTGTTCCCTGAGGAAGAATGATTCAGTTGAAACACACTATTTGCAATTTCAGAGCAGTGCCTCACTCTGTCAAATGCCTTTGAGCACAAAAAATATTTCTCTTTATGCCTCTAAATATTCCATTGACTATTGACCATGCAGTTATGATGCTGCTCTTTGTTAAGGTCATAATTAGTTATTATTACGATAAATCGGTTTTCACCACTGTCCTACAGTTCCTTTACACTACAAAGCCACAAACATTAGGTCTGGGTAACACCTGTCAAGTTTTAGACCACACTTATGCGCAACGTGGTCACGGTAAGCATACTATGACACGGTTAAACATATTGTACTAAAAATTGCGAATTTTTATGGAAAATCTGGCTGATTTAGGCATTAATTCTTTGTGAATATATGCACAAGCACAGGAGACACTGGAGCATATCTAACTTCATTTCTGTCTCTGTTTGGAAATGCGCATTTTTTAAAGTCATTTGGAAAAAGTGCAACATTCGGCACGCTTCTCAATAGTTGAGACAGCCCGACAATCGTTCACAGAATATATAGCCTATTAGTAACGACAGTGCGTCACGTTGGTAGCCTATGTAACTTGCCATTGTTCAATGTAGCGTTAATGTAAATATCGACCCAGTTTACATATGGATAGCCTACAGAGCTTTTCTATAGAAATGAAATCTTTCAGACAAGATCTTTTCCTTACCCTTGATGAGGAAGGACGTCGCTATGTCAACGGTTCAAATTATTATACACAGAAATTACTTCTTTTTGCTTATTTATAAGTGGGAAAATGAGTCCTGACAGTGTTTGCTCCCACCTCTCTCTAAAGGCCAGGGAATGCAGTGTGACCTGCAGCGGTGACAGATTCGATTCAACACTGTAGATTGTATATGGTCCTGCAGTTCGGCCATGGCCAATCAGAGAGTATATCACAAGGATATAACCCCGCCCTAAAGGCGGGGTGTCTATTTTTCTGAGCAATGAGGTAAGTTAGAGGCGTGTCGAAGTGACAGCAGCTTCCTGGGCCACGTATTTTTAAAAGGCGTAATCCGTTGACGTCAATGTTCCAGGGCCGATGCAAGCGATGAGGGATTTGTCCATTGGGCGAAGGGATATGTTTATCAAGTAAAGTGACTGTATTTGTTGGTACGTTCTTGATTTACGTAAATCATCATTACAACAGCATGTGATACAGAAGGGGGTATGGGGAAAGGGCTTAAAAGATCACCGTATCTGCGTATTCTCGGTGTGAAGCTTGCTAAAAAACTTTTTTTTCTTTTGAATGAAGCGTAGATAAAATTACTTGACTAAGATTTAACCACATTTTAATTAAATCGATCTGGCAGGTAACCACGGTACATAAGCCATAACTTTACTTCTCAGGCTCCTTACCTTATAATGCTTTTAGCCTCACTAGGTTGATACCCCATTGTGAAATAAATTCACCTACTTCTGGGTATGTGTTTAGCTAATAAAGAAAGAAAATGGGAGTTTGAAATTCATGTTCCAACTGGATAAAATTAATTTTCCCAGAACATTTTGTTTCAGCTGTAATGGAAATTCCAGAAATGAAAGAAGCTCTTATTTCTTTAAACTGAGTGCAGGAATATTTGCCCTCCAAAGTTAATTATGCCAAAAATAGATGTTCATGCTACAGCAATACCCCATATTCATTCAGGGACTGTAATCAGTCATTTCAGGTCTTACACAATATCTGCTTTCACTCTGTACTGGGCTAAGTGTTGACTAATTCCTTAAGGGAAAAGGTACTTGTTTATGATTCATTGACAGCAGCAAAGTGAGATTCTATATGTTCAAAGATATGGACACCTGATAAGTTAAACAAAACCATATATAGAGTTCCAAGACCAAAGATTTGGTATCAAGCCATACCTGTGTCCTATCATAAGTTGTAATTATGGAACCACTTAAATATGTTTGAGGTATAGTGATAAAAGAACAAAACAGACAGAGATAATCTGTCAGTTACACACAGATTTTAACCAGTCGTTCCATTTTTCTGATAGGGATAGATAATCTTTTGATTGGTTCAAACAAGTAAGTGGTTCACAGATCATAGTAGCTCCACCCACAACTGGGTTTATGACACCCAATTTCATTCCTCCATCTATAATTTGTTGTAACCTTATGGTCAAGGGACTGGAATAAACAGTTATATATATTCTGGCCACAGCTTGCGTTTGTTATTGTTATTTTTAATAATAAAAGCAAATAAAATATATAACTACAACTATAACTGTAGGCAAAAAGCAAGTTACTGGCAGTTTAGGGCAGTTTTGGCCAATAGTACAGATGCATGACATTATTTATTAATTTTCATTTATTTACAAATATATAGTTTTAATTGCATTTGGATTGTATGATTACAAGAATTTCTTAGTGTTTTTCTATATGGTTCTCAGTACATAAAGGAAAAACAGTGAATTGGCGCAAGGAATGGTCCTTGCTGTATAAAAATACGCCTCTGTCGACTTTTATGAGTTATGAAATCAGTTACATCATCAGTGGATTCATTCTGCCTTGGGTGTGTCCTTCGTAAATCATGAAAGAGGAACTGGAACTGTTAAATATGAGAATGATTAATATAGGGGTGATCAGTACTTGATGTGTTAAACTGTCAGCCCTCTCTGTGTTTAAAAAGAAATGCGTGAAGCCAAGCCAATAAAGTCTTTATACGACTCCATGGAGAGGGTTACTATGGGAGTCATTCACTGTATTTTAATTGTTTTATTTATGACAGGTTCCTGATTCAGAACACACCACACTAATCATATTGCCTCATGTTTTCACTGCTCTTTGGTTAACCCTGAATGAATTCCCATCTGACACCTATGAAAACTAAAATTAAATAAAAAAAAGTTTATTTTAAAACAATCCATTTTCAGGAAATGAAAACACTTAAAAGATTTATTATTACCATGGATGTAATAAGCCTGGAATTTTATTGGAAGCCCCATTCACTTTTAATGGATACTTACATTACAACCCAGATATGATGAAGTCTCTCTCTCCCTGTACCCCTCTTTAAATTGGATTATGCCTAAAACTTATGACTTTGAATGAAAAACAATTTAATTTCTTCTTCTTAATTTTTTCTCTGCCAGCACCTAGACATATTTTGACTTACAAAACTTAGTTGCATACATAATATCCGATAATATTTCTATATGCTTGTATTGTTGTAAAGTTTTGTACTGATTTGTTTATATTACAACAATAATTAATGCATGGAAATGGAAGTGCAAAAGTTAAAAATAACTCATGGGCATACCATATATTTTATCTTATGTTTAATATATTTAAAATAAGGACTAATTGGCTGTACAAAAGGTTTAATGGGCCTTTAGGGTTCAGATTCAAAATTTTGGAATGGGTTAAATGTGGCCTGGAGGACTGAGATTTGGGCCTAACCTCCACTTCCTCTCAGGGGAAGGCCCGTACATGATTTAGGCAGGAAAAGACCCACCCAGTCAAAACTGAAACACTCCTCTCATGCAAGACACCACACCTTTGCATGAAACACTCTCGTTTTTCTTTTTTTTTTTTTTTTTTAATCTCAGACGTCACTGCTTCATATGACCGTATGTGTCTGGCATACCCAAATGTTGGGGAATGTTTTGGCTGGAATAAGACCTGTCTCAGATTTTTTTCCTACCACTTAACAACAACTTTCATCTGAAAAAACTTCACTTTTTTATCTTATGTTCCATTATAAAATTTTGCTATTTAAATGTGTCACTTAACCTACCTGAAGGAGGAAAAGCATAGGAAATAGTTTCTTGCCTGTTACAGTTTTAGTCTGATTAAGAACATTTGAGTTTTCATTGAAAACTATGTGCTGCTGTGTAAAGAAGAACTGGAGGTCACACTAGGTAGATTAGTTAAAAAAAATCGAAGATGACTAAACTTTAATGAAGTGCAGATAGAGGGAACTAATGACATGACTGGTTGTCACAGCGCTTCAAACAAGCACACTCACACACGGGCGCGTGTGTGTGTGCTTGCAGGCCCTTACCAGATGATGATGGAGGAGGAGAAGGCTTTGAATTTCAGCCCAGCCCCCGTCTTGCCAACTTGCACTCCCACCCAAAAAGAAGGGAGGGGAGATAGGCTGAGCTGCACAGCGGCTACAGAGGAAACGGAAGAGACGAAACAGAGAAGACCGATTTTAAAACCCTGAGGCTGTGAAAAAGCGCTCTCTCCGACTGCCTTCATCCCTTTTCCCTTCTAGTTTTTTTTCATAACCCTCTTTTTCATCTTAAAAAACACCCAGGCGTCCCGTGGGACAGGAGAGCCAAACAAGCTACCGAGGAGATGCCCCCCCAGTCGCAGGTGAGGAAGAGCTATCTGGAGTTCCTCAAGAGTTTCTACGGGATCCTCCGGATTCTGCAGCTTCTGTTTGGAGCTGGGCTGTGGGTGACCATTGCCGCCAACAAGTACGACGGCCCTATACACTTCGTGCTCTTCGTGGCCGTGCTCTTCTGGCTCCTGACCCTTGCCCTCTTCTTCCTGACCCTGCTGGACAAGCAGGACCTGGTGCCCTTGGTGGGCGGCGAGCGCTGGTTGCTGAGCAATGCCTTGCACGACCTGGTGGCTGCCCTGCTCTACATCCCGGCCGTGGGCATCATGATCTACAAGACGGAGAAGTACGCCTACTGCAACCTGGAGACGTACAAGCACAGCTGCCTGTACAAGGTCTACCTCACCGCCTCCGTGTTCGCGTGCCTGGGCGCCGCTGCTACCTGGTCTCAGCCATTTACTGTTTCTGCAGGAAGTGCAGGGGTGACCAGACTGTGGCGTGAGGGGAGCAGGACGGGGGAAGGGCGGCTTGACGTCCCCAAAAAAGGGAAAAACTCACACAACCTGGAGAGAGGGGGCATTGGGAGGGGGGAGGCTCCGTGGCTAACAGCTCACAGTTGGCTCATGGAGACAGGAAAAAAGGCCTTTTTTAACCTTAAAACAGAGGCTTTGTCCCTGGCTCAGACTGAACAGGTTTGTTGATATTTGTTACAGTAATTTAATAACATTAACAGTCCAATAATTAACCAAACTGTATATCCCTAAGTGCCTACGTTGCTCTGTAAAATGACAAGCTTATCCAGAAGTGGTATAAACATGAACAGAGTCTTAGAATGCTTAGTGTTGGTTCTTTATTGAAAAATCTTTATTGAATTCTGTAGTGAAAATATCTGTGAAAATTAACTAAATGTGTGCTGGTGGCACTGCTTGCATTCTGTGCTGTCTGTAACATTAACATTTCAGGACAGATGAAGATTGTACTTGTAGAGTGTGCTCCAACATTCCTGTTTTGTCTGAGAATGCATAGCAAGTTTTGTCTGCACCTAGAAAAACAATTAAAAATAGACAAAACAACCACTGTGTCACCTCACAATGACAATGGTGTATAGAAAATAACCAGCATAGACAATGCCATGGAAGACCTAAGACTGAATCATAATGGGAAGCAAATGTTCAATGTTTGTTGAACAGTTCAATGGTTTTTTGTAAAAATACTTTTTTTCACCAAATGTAAAATGAAGACCAAACACTGCTAAATAAAATCAGTATTACAAAACATGAGGGGGACAGCAAACATTTTTTATTTACTTGTAGGAGGAGGTTTAATATCTCTGGTACGGTCTGTGATTGGCAAAGAATTCTGGGTAAAGACTTTTGCTAGATGGGAGGATGTACAAGCAAAACAGACAAATGATCATTCAGGAGTCCTTGTTATAGGGGGAAACCATCCACAAGATACAAGTAATTAGATAACAAAGCGTACTGGGCTACTGAACGCCAGAAATTCTTCTTATCTGGGGGAAAAAAACAAACCCAAAGGAAATGTTTTAAATTGTATGTATAGTCAAACAAAACTTTCTCTACTTTTCATTTTTAGTCATTTCGAATTCGGTGTATGAGTAATGAGTAAGACAACAGAATACTTCTGTAATTATATTGTGACGATCAACAAAATCGGTGGACTGACATGGTCCTGTTTGTGAGCCTAACACCTTTCAAGCTGAGAGCAGCAGCTCGACACAAGCCTCGCATTCTTGGGGGGAAGTAACACATTGGTCTGGAAAAGAGGCTGTTTTTTTTTTTACTGGACTAACAAAGGATGCACTGCCAGTAAAGGATAAGGGGGTAGCAGGAATGTGTAGCAGACGACGGTTTACACAACCAGCAGCAGACGTCTTGTTTTTAAGGCAGAGCTCTGTGTAACAGCTGTGGTGCCGAACCTCTGGGGTCCTGAGCGGGGATCCACCTTAAGAAAAAAAGCCAGGAGCGACTCTGTCGTTTTCTGCTGAGCTGAGTGTGAATGTGTTCTGTCTCTCACTCTCTCTGTCTGTAACTCACACTATCGTGGCCTGGAAAATAGCTGGCGTGGCTAGTTACTCTATCGTGGCCACAAGGTCATCCCATGTTGTCCATGGTGACACTCGAATACTGTCTGAATATCTTGGAAGACATCGTCCCCTCAGGCCTTTGCAGGAACCAGGTCTCAACAGGCAGAGATTGGGGCTCTGATTTCTGATGGGTGTTAACATAAGACAATGCTAGGATGCTAATGACCAACAGATGTGACAAAGGGATTCAGATCTAATCTTTTTGACCTCCCATCCCAGAAAGTTACAAAAGGACATTGTTCCCTGCTTGTTTTATGTCCCTTCTTTGGCAGGTTGATTTATCATTACCAGAACTAAATTTGACTACTTTGCCAATGTAATCACTGCTGTGATTGTGTGTGTGTTTGTGTGTATATGTGTGTGTGTGTGCATGCATGAGTGTGTGTGAGTGTATGTGTGAGTGTGGGTTGGTTAATGTGTGTGAGTGACGGTGTGTGTGCATATGTCTTATGACAAGGACAGCTGAGCACCTAGTCAGATCAAAATAAGCCTCTCATGTCATTCACCAATATGTGCTTTTTTCACAACTTGAGTGAAAAACATCAATCTGTTGAATACTGCCCTGTTTTTGGATGTGGCGGCTTCCTCTAGTTACGAATGATCTGTAACAGCTCTGCATACACCATGTTTGATTTTCTTTGGAACTAATTTATCTAAATAAAAACCATATCAATAACCTCCGTCGTGACGTATGGAATTTGAAATGCACTTTTCTGGAAGGTCAAATAATTCTGACTTGTTGAAAAAAAAATGTGCTTTCTAAAATGTACATCTAAAAGTAAATAGCTTATTTAAATATCTCATTACATATCATTAAATCAAAGTAGCACAACAGGACAATCCATTTTTCTATAACATGCTAAATGTAGGGGGAGTATCAGACACAAATATTAAAAATACTTAATGCTGAACTCTTCTTAAACTAACAATGACTGGAGAGGGATGGCTTGCTGTGGTCAAGAGGTTCCTTGACTGAGCAAAATCAACTTCCAAGAGAACGAAATGTTTTATGGATGTTGACAAACATTCCAATTAGATCACATTATGATTCTGAGAAAAAGTTATCATGGCAGTGTTGCTAAGTGATTTAGATAATATTTGCTGTCTCTAACAAGTCTGGATGAAAGGCACCGAAAAACACAGGCATTCCACATACAAACTTACCAGTAAAATTCCTTGATGTTCAGATGAACAGCAGTATGTTCCAAATGTAAGTACCGAAATACCAGATTCATTACATACATGAATAGATGGATGGGCATTTATGATGTTTCACAATTCATTTTTTTCAACAAGTACAACAAAACAGAATAACTTTCTAAAGATCCTGTAATGTTCATTGTGACTGTACAACAACAATTAATTCGACATTAATTTGAACGTTGGCGCATTTTCATCTCAATTTTCATTTGGATGTTTACTCTAGGATAAAAAAATGGACGGAGCAATCTTGTGAGTAGCAAACTCTTTTCCACGACTAAGGGAGAACCAAGCCTCAAAAAGAGCCATGTTGTTCATATGTTAAATGCTTTGTGCGTCAGCAGTCAGTGTTTCTAGGCAGGGGGTAATGTGGACGGAATGTCTGAAGGGATTACTAGGCATTTATTGGAAAGATCTGTTGGATCCTTGCCACCCTTTTTGTAATCAGTTAGACCACATCAATCCAACTCGTACTCCCCCTACAACAAAGTACAAGTGGTCTACTCTGCAGACTTGTTTGTGCCAGATTCTCTGACAACTTTTTATTTGTTTACAAAATGGTATCCCAGCAGGGTTTCAGCAAGACAGGATCAAGGCAAATGAAAGCCTTGCTACCAGGGCTTGCTCTGCCCTAATTTAACCCTGGCTGTCTGGCTGCTTTTTACTGCTTCTCGGGTGGGGTGGGACTCCTCTCCCTGGCTTGGGGTACCACTTGGGTGTGTGGCTGATGGGGCTTGGCTTCTTCTAGGTTGTAAAAGACATCTCTTGAGCATTTGTCAAACAAGCAATGGTGCTGAAGGCTTGTACAGGCCAACGTATTAAAAAATGTATGGCCTGGTCATCTTGTTCTCTTTTTTTATAGCCCTCAAAATTAGTTATGTGCTTAAAATTGCATATTAATTTTTTTGAGAAATGATTTTGATGTCTTTGTAATGAAAGCATAGTCATGGATGAGATAAAGATTTAAAGATTTTGCTAATGGGTTACAATTTTTTAAAATGATTTTGGTTAATGAGGCATAATGTATATTAGTGGCACCTCAAACTAACGGGATAATATGCAACAGATGCCAGTATAATCTAAATGGGCAATAAAAGTACTCAAACCCAAAAATATGTAGAACTAAAATCAACAGAAATGTGTAAAAATAAATGTCATTTTAAATAAATATGTTAAGGTTTTTAAGAGTTACATTATAACATGAAATGTGAGTTATTCACAATTTTTTCATTTGCCGAATAACTTACTACATTATTCAATAGCTATTACATTATCCGGTGTTATTATTACCAGTGAAAAAAGTTTGTTATTTGGATCTATTACCTTAGTCAAGTAATAACATATTTCATTATGTTTTCAATTTCTATCATGCATTAATTTATTCGTTTCAGATAAAGTTCCTTTCATTTTTTCTCTGAACGCAGGTATTTACTTACTACATGCAACAATGAATGGTTCCATCTGTATTGACACAGAGTGGGATTTTCAGTCACTGAACCTAGCCAGTGCGTATGCCAGCGGAACAATAATTACACCAGCAGTTCAATCAAATAAGTATTTCCTGGAGGTACCGGCAGAACTTTTTGCTACACTCGTTTACCCCCTTCTCCCTGAAATTCAAGTCTATATTTCTTCTGGCCTTTCTCTCTCTCAATCTCTCTCTCTCTCTCACACTCACACACACACACACACACACACACACACACACACACACACACACACACACACACACACACACACACACACACACACACACACACACACACACACACACAGCTGTAGCACCCTGCAACAGTACAACATCCCTTAATGTGGAGACAGTCCTTGCCTGATTCATCTGGAATGGTCATCCTGAGTATGATGTTAACTTCTTGCCTAGAGTTCCCGTGCTTTAGTTTCCTTCAGTTCTGGGACTTTTTGTCTCTGGTTTTGGTTCTTGTAGATGTTATACCACTCATAATTCTTCAGGTGGCCCGGAGCAGCGCTCCTCGGTGTTATTTTAGGTGGATTATTTATGAGTTATTACTCTCTTGAGGTTGTCCCAACATACCCTTAATATACATTACAGATTTTTTTTAGCTTTATTGAACTCATATAGCCTTTAATTTCCAAAGAACTAGAAAAGCTAAATGCGAGAAGACGAAGCTTGTACCAAATTAGATCTCCTTCCTGTTGAGGTGGGAAATTCCACATTCTCCATTCTAAAAAACCACCATCTTTGGTCCTTCATGAACACTAGCAAGTCCTTTCAAAGATGAATGTAAACATGAGAGAAGTATGTTCTTGTTGTTTGTGGGAGTACAGAGATAGGATTCAACGTGTTTTACTCTTAAATGGGTAAAACTCAGACAGAGCAGCATACCAAGTCTGCCTGTGCATGAACTTAAAAAACATTGCAAGAGGACATTATTTTCTCAACATGTTGAAGTGTGTTTGCTGAATGCATGAGGTCAGAATTCATGTTGAATTCTCTGCAGGGCTGGAGATCTTGAAGTCCTCAGATGTTCTCTATTAGGTGATCTATGGCAAACCTGCGATAAAAAAGCACCACACTAACATTTGTTGTACAGTCAGCCTGCTTACAGACCGCCTCTCTTCCAGCCTACTCCTATCCTGACATCCACTGAAGGTCTCATTGATCAGATATGTTGTGTATTAATGTAATCTGGAGTAATGGCATGAAGACTGCAGAAATACTCATCTAACTGGCCTTGGCAAGCCCCCTTCCCCTCAAGATGTCAAACAGGATGGCCAGTAAAACTGCACTTCCATCATGCATATAACCTTCCGGTCTGGTTTTCATTAGAGTGCAAAACAGCTCTTCCGTTCTGAATGTTCTGCAGAGAAAGGATTGCTGGAGGACACAGCCTAATCTTTGCAAAGATTTTGAGATTTTTATGTCTTTTTTATGTTTTGTTATGTTAATATGGATAGAGACAAACCCAAGAAAGTATAAATCCCTTTAAGGAGCATGGAGACATAATTATCTATACCACATTGAACTGATTCTATATTGACTTGATATCACAGAACTGATGTTTGTTGTCTGAACAGTTATGTGACATCTTGGTACTGCTGTAGAATAGTTCTTCTAGCAAAGTAGCATCGGCTAAAACCACAGCCCACTTGCTCATGCCCACAATTCCAGATCAAAAGCTTAGTACATATGTCCATCTGGGTGCCACTTCAAAAATGACAAACAAATAAAACAGAACTCCAGAATTATGACTTTTCTTGATTTTGATTATATATTAAAAAGTCTTCTGATTCAAAATAACACAGAATGTTTCTGAAAACCAAACACAGTGACATCACTCCTCAAGAGAATCAAGGACAGGAAATAGGCAAAATATTTGACAAGGCAACAGCATAGTTACTGTTTCTATGGAATTTTTTTTGACAAGCTGAATGTCAAATTGTGAAAAGCAAACACTTTATGCCAAGAGAAGAAAAGAGCTTCACTGAACGAACCAATCCAAAACATGAACAACAATGCAGAAAAATTGACTCAAGCCTGTAATTACTGCTGGCACATTTTCATATTCGACACAGAACAATTTGACATTTGTCTGTATGTCTGAATCAATGTTCTAAGACATATGTATTTCAGAGAAGGAACACCTTAAGATGTGAACACCGATAACCCATCCACTGAATTGAAAGAAACATCTAAAAAATCAAATAAATAATTACTTGAGTGCATTGTTTGACAGAGGATATCATTTTGAAAACTGTGAAAACTTAAATGCTGAATCAAAGTAAAAAACTAAATTGGCAAGCTCTTAGATTTTCCACAAAACTAATCTCATAATCAATGTCATTCCCTTCATATTGCTCATTCGTCTGAATCAGACATTTATATAGACTTTTGGCCCATAAAATATGTTCCCCTCCAAAAATGTGGTCATTAAAACACATTCTTAGTATTTAGAAATTAAGTATGGATCCTATTAGAATTTTTATTGCTCATATTGTGGCCATTTACAATTCAACATGAAAACAATAACAGTGTAAAACACAATGTATTGTTGTGATTAGAATAAACCCCAGTTTTGTCACCACAAGTTTTTTTCAGTGATTTGAGGCCATCAATCAACAGGATCAGTCTTGTGTACGTCTGTCAATGTACTTTTGTAAACTGGGGTGTTCTTAGTCTGACTGCATTATAATTTACAATTACAGCAAGCAGACCTGAATAACAATGTAAAGAGTAGCTAACTTATCTATCGAGGCTGGATAACACAGAGTGACTATGCAGGCAACAAATAAAATGCAGTGTTTTTGACCAGGTAATATGAAGAATGAAGAAACACACAGGCCACCTCACGCATATGTCAGGTGCTGCTTGGAGATAAGGACCTCAGACGCGAAAGGAAGTGTCTGCATAGAACATGCAATGTCATTTCCCGTGTATAAATCATGGTTTGTAGAGTATATTCAGTATGTGGACACTTGTTGAATTGATGGACCAACAACCATCAGCCTTAATATTGTGAAGAGGGGGTATCAGGCCACTTGAGTGTGCGCGACCACAGTGTTGCACATTGTGTTGCACATTGGCTGATTGTTGTCTGCATACGTTTTGGATGCCTGTACAGCGTCCAGGCCTCAGGTCCTACATCCTTCGAACAAACCCCAGCCACTGTTGGCCATCCTACCTCTCCAGCCATTCTCCACTCCACCATTTGATACTCCAGCTATGCGACCCTGGACCTTCAGCTCCATGTTCACACACACACACACACACACACACACACACACACACACACACACACACACACACACACACACACACACACACACACACACACACACACACACACACACCCCTGCCAAGGCACTGCTAACCACACTCTGCACAGAGTGCTGAGACAAACATTCCTATCCATGACGCGCCCCATCCGGTACTTGAGAGAGGGGAGAGGGGATGGAAGAAAGGAGAGGGGGGGAAGGAGAGGGAGAGAACAGGAGTGAGGAGATTTGGGGAGTCGAGAGGAGAGGACTGGAAAAAGACAGAGAACAATGAGGGAAAGTGCAGAAAAAAATGAAATTTTAGGGTAGGGGGAGAAATGACAAGAGCAGAGGGGAAAGAGAAGAGGGGGTGAAGAAGGAGGAGGAATAAAATGAAAGGGGTGAGTGGAGAGGGAAGAAAAGGAGAGAGGGGAGATGGTTTGTTTCGTACCTCCTTGGGATGTCAGGGCATTACAGATTTGGCTGTGAGCTGGGATGATCTCAGGAGGCTGGGCCCTGTTCAGTGCGGAACATGAGGACCGGCCAAACACAGCAAACCCCAGCCAGAACTTACATACTTCCACGCTCTGTCGTCTGCGTACGTCAAACAGACATCGACACTGACTCAAAATCCAATAAAGTTTGGGTATTCAAAAAATAACAGCAACTAGCAGACTCTGTGAAGCTTTGTGCAATTCTTGCATTTTCCCCATAGGGGAATCTCACACCGATAGAAAGTTATGAAAACGGTCCTGACGGACAAATACAGATTTCTATAAAAGATGCACTGTTTTGTGACCTCATAATCAGTTATGGTTTGACAGCTGGCATCTGGATCTAATACATCTGGAGCAAAAACAAAGACGGTAATGTTCTCTGTGGTTGCCACGGTAACCAACAAATATTCCAACTGCAGACCAGAGCTTAAATTCTTATCAAATTCTGGACATCAATCACTTTCAGAGGCTAATAATGGCACATAGTTCTGCAGGCATTATACTACACTGTCCCTTGTTTTGTGTGCTTGTGTGTGTGTGTGTGTGTGCATGTGTATTTGTGGCATAGCAAAATGAGACAACACAACCTTGTCCATGTTTGTTTTGATGAAAAAATCATTACCAAGCCATGGTGGCAACATGAAGGCTTTACATTTTGGTGACTATGTTTTTGGTTACAACATACAGTGTTCTAAAGATTTCACAATAATAATTCTGAGAATCCCATCTCAACAATCTCAACATCCTCTTTCTTGAGAGAGCCAAAAAGCCGAAAATAAAAATTTAAAAAACTTTAAAAATTTCACTGTTTCAAAAAACCGTGAGCTCTGCAATTATTGCACTCTGATACTCTTTCCCAAAAAGCCAGTAATTATTTTCAGCACTACAAGCCACAAGGTGAAGATACTGGAGACTGAAACTGGTGACAACAGTAGCCTTTAGATACCTGGTAGGCATCTAGGGACATTTATGGAGTGGAAACCTGAACAACCTCAGCCAATTCAGTCCCACACAAACCCTGTGGGATGAAGCCAGCTGTATGCACCAACATAGCCCAGGTGTGAAATAGTGATGTTTGATGTCGGTCTGTCTTGTAGCTACCACTTCATCTCACAAATCAACACTTATGTGCCCTGAGCTTGCAAATGAAAGAACTCGAACCGACATAAAATCGATACTGTGTCCAGAAATAGGTTTTGATTTCTTGTGGCCTCCGGAGAAGTGACATCACTTCCTTTCTGTCGACGGGTTGAATTTGCACTCTGTTTCAGCATAATGTGGCAGAGGGGCAGAGCAGTTTGTGGGACCTGGGGCTATTTATAGATCCCTGGAAATACCATGACTTCCTTTTCACTGCCAGCCTAACAGCAGATGGTATGAATGTGCTGCTAGCCGAGGAAGCGCATTGCCAAACAGTCTAGGAGGAACAGGCCTCTCTTTGTCAGAAAGAAATCCTTCACCCACTCTCCTCTTGTCTCAGAAAACCATCACATGGGCTCGGTTTTTCAGTTAAACTCCACAACATGAGGCAACAGTGGTCCAAACTGTGAAATCAGTCAAAAAGCTGTGAAATGTAGCTGAAACTCCTAAAGGCAACCTCATTCACTGCACAAAAAAAACACATGTCTATGTTTAACCTGCATGCCCCTTATTCTGGCAATACATTGGGAAAAGCAAAAAGCTGTGTGAATAATTACCTTCTACATCACTTCTGGGAACCTTGCAAATAAAGGCTTTGAAGAAGAACATACATATTTCTGAACAGAAATGTTCAAAAGTACCTTGCAATTAAAAATGAGTCTACGCATGTGTTTTTAATTAATCTCTGTGCCAATGGCCAATTTTTCTTTGATAAAATAAATTTCAAAATCAACATGTGTATGAATTACCACTGCAACGTGAGAGAGCTTTTTTGAACAGACTTTGAAAGAGGTGAAATGGTGGGTGCCAAAATTGCAGGTGTGTCTTTGCGGGAGTGGCAACATGCTTTAATTTGCAGAAGCAAACGGTGTGTGGGAAAACATGACAGTTTATGCAAAACATGGAAAAACACTTGGGGAAAGAATGGTGGAAAAAGGAACAGTAATTCAGATCAAAGCTCACCAAAAGGGACAGACAGATGCTGAACAGAACAGCAGCTGAAAACCACAAAAACAACAGATTCAGAAATGTGAATCTACACATCCATGATTCAATTTTAAGTAATATGGTGCCATTACTATTACTTAACTCTTCTCAGGATGTGTGTAAGATAGGAATAAACCAAAGCAAAACTTGAGGAGTGGTGCAATATCCGAGAACCAATAGCTGAAAACTTGTACAATAGCATCTCAGGATTAAAACTTCTTGTTAAAGCTGACGACAATGAGCAACCCAGCTGCTTAATGTTTTACCAGTCCTTCCTAAATTATATTCCTTTTCAGAAAGTGGTTCTGCATGAATCTATATTTAATAGAATGCATCTATATGTATATCATCTTCACACATATTTGCTAGGAGGTGATACTGAATAATGTATTTGAATAAAAAGAAATCCATTGGATTAATATCAGGAAAACGCTGACAGTTAAATGGTGGGAAGGGGACATCCAAAGAACATAGGCAGGGAAAGGTACTGTAAATATGTACAACACTCTGCTGAAATTGGGGATTATAGGGAAATATTCAGGAGTGGATTTTCAGAAACACCTGGCAACACATTTGGTAGAAACAGTGCCACTGTCTTAAAGCAGTCGATATGGGTCAGAGCTTCTGATTGAAATTCATTCCAAGTTTAATGTGTAGATGCAAAAATCAATTTAAACAAATTTTCCGGTCACAAAAAAATGAAAAAGTTTGAACAAAACATATATGAGCTTGCTTCTGATGTTAGTTTATTCAAACAGAAGCCCAGAATTGTGCCGGGGGCAAAGTAAGCTTTGGCATCAGTGCTTTAGTTTATGCATTCTCTTTCCTCCAGAGAAATTGAATCTGTCATGCTATTTCTGTGACAAGACACAAAAGGCATTTTAAACTCATTCCCCAAATTCTGCCTCTTACCTCTTGACCCCTTCAACAGTATTCTGTTGCTCTAATACCATTTTTAAAAAAACAAATTAATAATAAGACTATATTCATAATTCCAACAGGAAATAGTCCATCCAGCTAATTGTTTTGCCCCAGCTTGATTCTTTCAGTGTTAGTGTACTGTCTGAAACGACCATCATGCTACACGATGGCTGTTTTAAGATGCTAAATATTCTGAGACACAGAAATGTGGAAGTTCGAAGAGGGAGTTTGAGGTGGAAAATGTAATTACACTTTATTGTTGAGAATTTGCGAATTTGTTGAACACAGCTGACGGTTGCTTTGTACGTCAACAAGATGAACAAGAAAAAAATCGCTGCTTATTTTCACTGAATCGCTATATGAGTTATGTTGGGGGTATATTGGGGGACTAATTCAAGCTAAATGTATATTACCTACCTTTCTTCATTTTCGTTGCAGTATCTTATGGTAAAGGACATTTGGCGGTTATCTCCGTAAACAATGAGAAAATGTATGGCGAAATCTGGAATCCCACCTTTTTTAATCTGAATTAAAGTTTGTAATAAATGGCAGGAGCGTCCTCAAACTGTGCACAGCAGCGTTGTCTCCACCTATTGGTGATAATTAGAATGAAAGTATAATGGTTATGAGAATTGACCCTGCGTATCTCATGTCCGTTTGACTTATTATAGCCATGGACTAACCGAACTTTAAATGCTGACTTTTATTCATCCGCAATAGACAGTGATAAATCCTCCAAGATATTCTCAGTAGATTAAATGTATTGCCAGTGGTGTTTTTGTGATTTTTACATGATTTTTGAAGATCAAAGCAGGTATATCCAAGTGCAAAAGTTGAAAAAAGTTGCTAGAAATGCCTTTACTTTTATCTGTCAGTGACATATACATGCCTCTAACTTCAGATTTTAGGAACAGTCAGGATTTTAGGAATGCCAAATCCAAACCTGAACTGAAGTACCAGTGTAAGGTGAGCAAAACTAGAGCTATGAAAAGAGCCCAGTGAAAAAGAACATTATTATTATTATTCATTCTTATTTATTACTTACATACATTTTTTTCAATCTTCATAACATGTTTTATAGAAACTTAGTGACTAAATGAAAAATAAAATTGAATGGTAAAATAGGTTCCAAAGGTTGTCAATTTCTGGATGGTCAGAAATCCTACATCCTACTTCACCAAGCACCATGGCTATATATTTAATTTCTTCAGGTAGGTTCTGATATATTTTTATCAGAAAAAAACAGATGTTTGTGTAAAAGGATTTGTATCTGTTTTATTTCCACTCATCATCGACCAACCTCTTAGATAGTGTAGGCTTAGTGAAAGGAGCTACTGATTGAAATAATTTGAAGAGGATTGCAAGAAAACAAATGCATTGCCCTAAACGTCCACTAGATGTCAATGTTGTTTTAAATTTTATTTATTTTATTTTAATGCGCATGGAACTGTGGTCCAGAAATCAGGTCCTGATTTCTGGTCCTGGATGGTCTCAATGCATGCTGGTTTTCACTTGAAATCCCACAACCAGTCCTGACTCAAGAAGTTATGTGAAGTGTCTGCATAATCAACCGTCTAACATACTGTAATCAACCAGTCATTGAGTGCTAACAAAAATCTGCAAATACTGTGACCCTCCAAGACACTCTTAAGAAACACTCTTATATTCAAAACATCACATAAGAACTCACGTGTTCACCATTTGCTGACAGAGTGCCGGTGAACGGAGTAACACAGTGCTCTGTGTCTACCAGTGCCTGAGGGAAAAGGAAGATCGCACATCACCACTGGCTGCAAAAATCTGAGTGCAAGATTAAACAAACCATCACAACAGGGACCAGAACAAAACAAAAACCCGTGAGCCAGTATTTCTGATCCTTTTGCATAGATTTTAAATGTCAGAAAGGCCGACTGTAAGACATTCTCAGGAGTGTGAAACCGCTGTCAAAACCACAGAATAGCTAGCAAGGTCAGATTCATTGAAATTTGAAAGTGTACTTTTTTTTAGGAGCTGTGAGTATGTGAGCTCGAGATCAGTCCTCAGTGTGCAAAACTCAGCATGACGCGTGAGGCTCGAGTTCTCAGAACACTTATATGTCTCCCCCATCTGCTTGACCACCGCCTTATACCCTTTCACAGTGCTGGGTATTAACTGGGGTAAATATACACACTAGGTACCTCTCTTTCAATCTCATTCAAAGTGCCTTATCTAAGTACCTGAAACCTTGAGGTTAGATGTATTCAAGTCACTTTTTCACACAGGGGCATTTTGTGCGTAGGGAAATCGGTAAAATCAGTAAAATCCCTCTCATGTTTCACTTGAGTCCTTGTACGGTTACTCTACACCCACAAGGACACAAACTATGCACCGTTCAAGCTGCTATCGAGGAAAATGTCTGTCAGTGAAAAAACAAAAATGTGGCAAGCAGGGGGTTTTCGAGGAGGCGAGGCTTCTTGCCAGACAGGGACACCGAACCCTGGGCTACCATCCAAACTGCCATGAAATTATCTCATTACCAAAAAAGCACCAGGCCTTCGGCAAGGCAGAAATTTCAGCTCAAACGCTCTTTCTAATAATTCCATGGTCTGTACAGATGTGATCACTGCAGTACTATATCTACAGTGTGAACGTGGCAGGCTAAAGATTTGCTGCTATATTCAATCAATGTGTGTCCAGAGCTGTGCTGCTCTCAGTGGTGGTGAATTAGGGAGTGGGACCCTTGTTTTAAAATACTGCCAGCGGGCTATTCGGGATAATTTAGTCAAACCCCGCGCTGACAGCTTGAGGGATGTCTGTCCAGTACAGGGGGCATCTGGTCAGCATGAAATATTCTCATAACATTTACACAACACTGTTGGAACCATTGCATCTTTGCATAAAGGTTAAGAGAACGTTTCTATTTTGTTAACTAGGTAGGGTGTCATTGTGCAGAACAGCGCATCAGCCAGGTGGTTCACCTAATGGACCATACATTGAGTAATGACACCGTTCATTTGTCAAGAACAGTGGCATTTTCTCACTAAGCATTTTCCAGTGTCTTATACAGAGAGAGACAGAGAGAGAGAGAGAGAGAGAGAGAGGGAGAGGGGAAAGAAGTAAGAGATTCTTACACACTAACAAAATTTCCCTCACCCAGAATCCTTTCTGAAGTGAAATTGCTTGTGTCTGCATGAGGTTATTGGAAAAACCTGAAAATGACTGTCCCTGCACATTTATCTGCGCTGTGTTTTCCGATGGGTTTATAATTACTATTTTTTGCACATTCACATTCAGAGCATATCCAGGGTTGTAAATTCTGAATACAATTTGATTCAACTGAGATAGTAGATTTCATTTATAACCACACAATTTTCTTTCAATCAGCAGAATATTTGTCTCCTTGACGGTAAACAACGTCCCTAATATCCTCTGAAAAAAGGGGCTTGTTTGCAAACCTGACGTTTTAATGTGCAAAATTATATTTCTGACAATTTGTTACACAGGCACCAGATGGATCTCTGTGAGTCATCTTTTTACCGAAAGGATTTGTGTTGTTTTGTAGTGCTTTTTCCGCTCTTTAAATCTAAGGAGAGAAATACAGATCTGACACTAAGTGTTTACTTTTTATCAATTAATCTCAACGTGGCTATATTCAACTTGACAATTTTTTTCTGCAAGGAAGAAAGGAGAGATCTCTGTTCACAGTTCTACTTTTCCCATAAACACTAACAGCTTACCATGGGAGCTTCTTGTGCTGCAATCTAATCTGTATTCAGGACTGTAATCGGCCATTTTATTGTATCACTGTTAGAGGAGTACATGTATTCTTATTGAACCTCTCTGTACTGGACCCAGGGATTGGTCCACTCTGTGAACAAAATGAATACATTCTGCATAGCATTCTGTTATCGTACGATCTAGGAAATAATGTAATTACCCATCTTCATGCATTGGAGGTAAGGGATAAGGTGAAATTAAATTGCCACGCCTTTCAAAAGTCCATCCAATCAGCATTGACAACAACACGGATGAGACCTATGCTTGCTCGGGACAGAATAGTCTGTTGTTGTGTTGATTTACAATTGACTTGTTGAACTTTATTTCTACCTTTTTTATCTATTTTGTATGTTCTTGTGTATGAGTGATGTTTTTTATCACTTGAATTCATTCTCAGAAAATGACTTTATTAAGCTATGAGGCTAATAGCTAGTAGCTGAAGTTTTAAATTCTATAGCCTTAAATTAATTTTATTGTGATAGTTTCATGGAGGTTTCACAGTAATATGAAATAAACATAAGTATATGTCCTTCTCATTCATGTCTCATACTGAATTTGAGAACTTTCTTAACTGTGTTTGCTGAGGTAATCAACATGTCATCTTACTTAGCGGACAGCAAACAAGTAAATCTACTTTGGAATGGCTGAAGACCAAGAAATATAAACGTTTTAAATGGTCTAGCCAAAGTCTAGACTTAATCCCCATTGAGATATTGTTATAATACCTGGAACAGTTCATTATTTAAAATCCACAAATGTCAGTTGAAGCTGTTCTGCGAGGAAGAGCCAGTCAAAATTCTTGCATGGAGATATAAGAGTTTGTTAGTAACTGCAAGAGCCAATGGTTGTAGTCATTGCTGCCAAAAGTGGCATAACCTAAGGGGGCAATGACTTATTCACATTGGGATATTGGTTGTTGCATTACTTTCTTTAACAAAAAAAATATTTCTCAAAATACAGCCTTTCTTGTTCACTCAAGTTCCCTTTGACCCAATTTTAGATTTTGGATATTGAGCTGATGACATCCAGTGTCAAAAATATGCAAAAAATGAAGAAATCCTGACAGTCAATCAAAACTTTTTCATTGCACTGCATCTGTGCTGATTTGACATTTCAATATGAATTATGTTGGATATGTAAAATTGCATTTTTATGTCTGTGCTTTGACAGCACTTGACTGCCCCTCGTCAGCCTGAATGAATATCAATTTAAAGGAGTCTCTTCTGCAGCTGTGCGGTGACAAAGACCTCTCATCTAAAAAAAGAAAGCTCTAACGGTTTATCGAACGGGGTCTCAGGTGTGTGAGCTTCAGACATTGGAATTGAACAAGGGAATTCTGATTAGAGAAAAATGGTGTCTTACTTGTATGATTTTCACCTCACAGCGAAATTTATGACCCAGCTAGACTTTGACCCACATTCAAAATCCTGACTATCCACTATATCAAAGTGCTACCTTGTTCATAAACTGCCCACTGTAGAGCCATTCAGTTCTGTACCCTAGCCCTGTTCACCATTCTCACTGCCCACTATAGAGCCACTCAGTGCTGCAATCTAACCCTGGCCACGACACTGACTGTCCACCATAGAGCTTCAATTCAAGAATCTGATTGGTCCAATATTTGTCCATGCTGTGATTCAACCCTTTCAGTAACCATTTTTGTTATGGCATAAGTGCACTGAGTTTTAGTATAGATACCAGAATAAAATGTGTACACTCTATATTTAAAGCAATGTAGATGGTTGAACAATAAAATTGTCATTCATTTGGTGTGTCCATTATTTTGTCTACACCCTCTATATGTATATTAAATGTAAACTTCGGAAAATCACTGTAAGACAGGAAAAGAGATGGCCGACTCAAGGTTGACAGGATACATGTGTAGCAGTTCTTAATCAAAAGTAATTTTTTCTGGAGCAATGACACTGGCCAGCATTTGCTCCAATGATCTTAAACTTTCAGTGAGAAAAATTAATCTGACAAGTGGACCACCATTCCTTACCTGACCCCTAGAGCTGTTAGTGTGCGGTTCCTGCTCTGAATTTTCCAGATGAATCCAGAGTCCTAAAAGCAGCAGTCTGGCCCTAGCTACTCTGTGATAATTTCACATTTAATGACTTGCTAACTGCGGCTTTAGTCAGAGTGGTGTACCCCAGACAGCGGTGACATCTAATTTGCCTCCTGCAAGGGAACACTCTGCCTGCCTCATGAAATTCACATTGAGCAGCAATGGGGCATTAACTGGAATTTAGTCTAAAACAATACCCCCATTTGGTCTGACTGCAATTTTGGAAAGAGGAAGTTACATACTAGGAGACATAACTGTGTGCAGATAGAACAAATAGCCAATTGGCTGACTCAGTCATTTATTAAGAGGCTGTATTCCAGTATGACTGCATAATCCTAGTCCACCAAAGTAGAGGAAGACTCATTTCTGTTGGAAACTTGCAAACTTGTTTTTCAGGGTCTCCTATTGATTGTAGTTCCTTTAATCTCTGGTGTGGGTCTACAATAACATCAGTGTGTCACTAGCTTTGACTGTTTTACTTTTCAAACCTATTTGATATAACTGCTTAACTTTGGGGTGTGCTTTGCTAATTGTAGAATTAGCCAATTACTACTTCTGACAAAGCAATATTTTGTGTATCAGTGATTTGAGACGTCAAATATTTGTGCAGTATCTGTGTTAGTGTCTTTAATTTCCAGGGTTCAAGTTCAATTTACAGCTGACTGGAAAGTAACATTGCAGCTATGTGACTGCTGCATGCTAGTTCTATGAAATTGATGTCACAGTTTTGAAATAAACTCAACAGGAATTACTCGTAGCAAGATGTCCTGATGCATTAGCAGTAGTAGAATCCTCCATGTCCCATGCATCAATACTGCCAATGAATTCTGACATTGTCCCTTTTAATACAATGTAGTCAAATAGCCTTTGTTATGATGTGGGGATGTATGTGTAACAGTTTATCTTCAGACTGGACAGAAGAGAAATGATCACAGCACTGTTTATGGTTGGTTCACCGAGAAAAATGCAATGCAGACGTTGTAACCAATGACATAGATTACGATGCCTCTATTCCTCATTTGGGGAAAAAAGATCCCCTCCAGTTAGTAGAGGACATGCTAATATGCTGAAATGATTCATTTAAAAAAGATATTGCAGTTGCTATACTAGTAACTATACTGAAGTGTTGCTGTAGCATGGATAACAAAAGTAATTAATTATCTGGTTTCCACAGGTGGGAATCATAGCTCTAAAACACAGACACAAGTGCTACACTTCAGCTATACTGTAATTATAGCACACATTAGCAATTATCATAATGGTATCGAGGCGTATATATTTATATACCATCCTTATCTTTACTTGGTACTTTTCTGACACATTCTATTATGCACAGCAGCTGTCTTTGACCAGATATCAAAACATTTTATTATTCTGCCCAAACATTTATGTCCAACAATGCAATGGTTGTAGCCCCCTCAACGCATATGTGTTGTGTCAGTCATTTTGTGTCCTTGCCCCTGAAAGATTTGGTAGTTGCAATGCTACCCCAATAGTGGATACAGGGGAAGGAGCGTATCAGTTAATCTTGTCAGCCACTGAGAGCTGCATCACGCTGTGGTTTGTGCCACTCGATCACCTCTCCACGGCCCCCCATCGCCTTAATCAGTGAAATTGCCCCTTGAAATCACAGCTAATTAATGCCGAAGGGCTCTGGCGGTAGCCAAGTGCTTTTGCACCTGCTGTTGACAGGCATTGGGTTCCATAAGCAGTAAAAAGCACTTATGGGAATACGGAGCTGCTCGGGGACGCATCAGTGTAATTGGGGGTGATTTCTCGGCGACGCATATTGGGCAGCTGGGCTGGCCGCGGACACAAACGAAATTCGAGCAGACGTGCACTGGCAGAGACGGATCAGTTGGCGTGTGCGTTCGTTTGCAAAGTTTATGAAGTTGCGGCAAGTTTCTAAAAACAAAACAGAACATAGTTTCCAGACCTCTTCGTCATTAAATAATCATGAGCACGTTTGGGGAAAAGATTGTCAGACTGAGTTAAGTTTGTGATGCCCCCTGTTTCTCTCTCATCTCTGGTATGTGTGATGGTGTGTGTACTCTACATTTATCCTCGGCCGAGGTGGGTTTGGGAGGCGGGCAAGGGGGTTGATTTTCTCTTCTTGGAAGGGTAGCGAAGACTAAAGACAAAGTACAAAGCAACCCACATCAAATAAGAGAGTGAGCGACCAAACAAACAAAATGCTTTTTAAAATGTCAAATCCAATTGAATACAAGCATTGTAATAAACAAATTGTTTATTTAGAGTCTGAGAAAACCACAGAGGTAACAGTAAGGCATAAAAATATCAAACTCACTGTACTGGCTGTGCTAATGACAGCTTTGTATATGCTGCAAAAACACATAAAAATGTCATCTGAATAATAAACAAACATTAACAACTGGGTGCAGCTAAAAAGAGAGGGAACATTTTAGTCACATCACTGAGTAAAATAGTGCACTACTGGATTAATTAATCCAAAGTTTTTTGTAATGTAACTGTATTTGAATTGATTTTTGAAGAGGTAAATGAATGTTAGTCATTAATATGAAACTATTAAAAATAATATAAAATTTTAAGATATGACATATTTTTAGAATTTTAGCAATTCCAAGATATTATGTACTTTTGTAACATCAAACTGGGCTGGTTCTTTAAGGATTCTTCAATGTTATGGTCAGAATCTCCACATCCATGTCACTAAGCAGTTGTGTTCGATTATATGAGAGCAATTAGCCTGGGAAGGACATTCTGCCCCAGAGTAGAACAATACCTTTGTGAGCTTGTGGATGGGAATTATGGGAGACTGGAATTTCCCAGGTTTCTCTGTTACCTAAGAATGTAAAACAGGTAGTTGTGCAGGAATGTCAATCATGCATGACACAGGCACAGCTGCAGCATGCTAACATGTGTCACGCCTCTTAGAGAGTGGGGCCCATCATGCTACAAGAGGTGTTACGGCAGCTCAAATGGACGCATGATCGTAATTTGTAGTGACATGGTTATTGACAAGTGCAACAGTGGAAATGGTCTGGCCAGGAGGCTGAGAGCATCAATGGACATCATGACAGAGAAATAGCATCCCTTGAGCTGTGTTTCTGAGGCAGGAAAGAGGTGGGTAAGGGAAATAGCAGTGCAGGTCGATAAGAATTAGACCCAATGAGACACTGTGGCTTAAAGGTTAGGAAGCTGGACTTGAGCGTGAGGCGGTGCACCACTCTTGAGTAAGGTACCTAACCCACATTACTTAAGTGAATATGCAGAAATGTAAACACTATATAAATCTCTCTAGGTAAAAGTGTCTGTCATGTCTGTCATACAGCAGCTGAAAAGGGAAGGTGAGGAGAACTTTGTAAAATTAATAAAAAAAAGTCCCTCACTTCATGTAGCACTCAATGAAGGCAACTGGAGCATGTGGTGATCAATATTTCAGTTTGGCCAAATCAATCAGGGATGGATTAATGAATTACTGCTGTTGGCAGGCACAGCGGGGAAGGTGACTAATTTTTCAGAGGACTAGACTTTTTTTAGGGCTAAAGAGAACCACATGTATCTCTTAGCATGCAGAGTGGTATCTCATGTCACTTGTGTACGAGTACGAAACAAGTGGACCCATTGACACGATAGGGAATATTAGTAGACTATCTAATATGTACCTTCTGATACAGTACTGGCTCCTGGTATAGTGAAGTACTTCACAGGATGGCAATGAAAAAGTGAAACTGAGAGTTTTTCGGCCAACACAGGTGATTTCAAGTCATTCAGAGGAATGAACTCAAGAATTTTGGGAGGTGAGTTTTCATCGTTTTTGTCAACAGGCAGAGAAATAAAGAATTTGGGGAGGTGAGATTTTTGCCATTGTTGTCGACCGAGCTTACGTTTTCTTCAGCCTTGGGGTGCAAGAGACCCTGGCGTTGTCTGCCCTTTAATTAATTCCTGGAGAATTCTCTTGTCATATTCACTTACTGCAGGTAATTCTCAGTCATTCCACACACAAAAACAAACCGTTTTGCGAAGAAACATTTGAAAGTTTGACATTTTTTTCAACCATGGAGCTTACATTTTTTTCAGCTTTGGGCTGCAAAAGTCCCCCTGTGTTTTCTGCCCTTCAAGAAAATTCTAGTGAATAATTTTGGAGTATTCACTGAATGCAGGTGATTCCCAGTCATTCTGAGCCGCAAAATCATGCATTTTGCAAAGTTAGATTGTTGTCTTTTTTTCCAACCACAGACCTTATGTTTCTATCAGCTTTGGGCTGCAACAGGCCACCAGTGTTTTCTGCCCTTTAAAAAATTTCTGGTGATTTCTTTGTCATATTCACTTAATGAAAGTAATTCCAAGTCATTCTAAGCAGAAAAATCAACAGTTATATGAGGTGAGATTTTTGCCATTTTTTTCGACTGTGGACCTTGCCTTTTTTTTGAGATTTGGGATTCAAACAGGGCCCCTCGCATTTTCTGCCCTTTAAGTCATTTCTGGTGAATTCTTTTGTCATATTCACTTAATTCAGGTGACTCCAAGTCATTCTAAGCAGAAAAATCATGGATTTTGTGAGGTGAGATTTTTGCCATTTTTTTCACCCGCGGACCTTACGTTTTTTTCAGATTTGGGGTTCAACAGGCCCCTCGCATTTTCTGCCCTTTAAGTCATTTCTGGTGAATTCTTTTGTCATATTCACTTAATTCAGGTGACTCCAAGTCATTCTAAGCAGAAAAATCATGGATTTTGTGAGGTGAGATTTTTGCCATTTTTTTCACCCGTGGACCTTACGTTTTTTCAGTTTCCTGGTTCAGCAGGCCCCTCGCATTTTCTGACCTGAAAGTCATTTCTGGTGAATTCTTATGTCATATTCACTTAATTCAGGTGACTCCAAGTCATTCTAAGCAGAAAAATCATGGATTTTGTGAGGTGAGATTTTGCCATTTTTTTCACCCGCGGACCTTACGTTTTTTTCAGTTTCCTGGTTCAGCAGGCCCCTCGCATTTTCTGCCCTTTAAGTCATTTCTGGTGAATTCTTTTGTCATATTCACTTAATTCAGGTGACTCCAAGTCATTCTAAGCAGAAAAATCATGGATTTTGCGAGGTGAGATTTTTAGCCATTTTTTCACCCGCGGACCTTACTTTTTTTTTTTTCAGATTTGGGGTTCAACAGGCCCCTCGCATTTTCTGCCCTTTAAGTCATTTCTGGTGAATTCTTTTGTCATATTCACTTAATTCAGGTGACTCCAAGTCATTCTAAGCAGAAAAATCATGGATTTTTGCGAAGGTGAGATTTTTGCCATTTTTTTCACCCGCGGACCTTACGTTTTTTCAGATTTGGGGTTCAACAGGCCCTCGCATTTTCTGCCCTTTAAGTCATTTCTGGTGAATTCTTTTGTCATATTCACTTAATTCAGGTGACTCCAAGTCATTCTAAGCAGAAAAATCATGGATTTTCGAGGTGAGATTTTTGCCATTTTTTTCACCCGCGGACCTTACGTTTTTTTCAGTTTTCTGGTTCAGCAGGCCCCTCGCATTTTCTGCCCTTTAAGTCATTTCTGGTGAATTCTTTTGTCATATTCACTTAATTCAGGTGACTCCAAGTCATTCTAAGCAGAAAAATCATGGATTTTGCGAGGTGAGATTTTGCCATTTTTTTCACCCGCGGACCTTACGTTTTTTCAGATTTGGGGTTCAACAGGCCCCTCGCATTTTCTGCCCTTAAGTCATTTCTGGTGAATTCTTTTGTCATATTCACTTAATTCAGGTGACTCCAAGTCATTCTAAGCAGAAAAATCATGGATTTTGTGAGGTGAGATTTTTGCCATTTTTTCACCCGCGGACCTTACGTTTTTTTCAGATTTGGGGTTCAACAGGCCCCTCGCATTTTCTGCCCTTTAAGTCATTTCTGGTGAATTCTTTTGTCATATTCACTTAATTCAGGTGACTCCAAGTCATTCTAAGCAGAAAAATCATGGATTTTTGAGGTGAGATTTTTGCCATTTTTTTTCACCCGCGGACCTTACGTTTTTTCAGATTTCTGGTTCAACAGGCCCCTCGCATTTTCTGCCCTTTAAGTCATTTCTGGTGAATTCTTTTGTCATATTCACTTAATTCAGGTGACTCCAAGTCATTCTAAGCAGAAAAATCATGGATTTTTTGAGGTGAGATTTTTGCCATTTTTTTTCACCCGCGGACCTTACGTTTTTTTTCAGATTTCTGGTTCAACAGGCCCCTCGCATTTTCTGCCCTTTAAGTCATTTCTGGTGAATTCTTTTGTCATATTCACTTAATTCAGGTGACTCCAAGTCATTCTAAGCAGAAAAATCATGGATTTTGCGAGGTGAGATTTTTGCCATTTTTTTCCCGACGGACCTTACGTTTTTTCAGATTTGGGGTTCAACAGCCCCTCGCATTTTCTGCCCTTTAAGTCATTTCTGGTGAATTCTTTTGTCATATTCACTTAATTCAGGTGACTCCAAGTCATTCTAAGCAGAAAAATCATGGATTTTGTGAGGTGAGATTTTGCCATTTTTTCACCCGCGGACCTTACGTTTTTTTCAGATTTTGGGTTCAACAGGCCCCTCGCATTTTCTGCCCTTTAAGTCATTTCTGGTGAATTCTTTTGTCATATTCACTTAATTCAGGTGACTCCAAGTCATTCTAAGCAGAAAAATCATGGATTTTTGAGGTGAGATTTTGCCATTTTTTTCACCCGTGGACCTTACGTTTTTTCAGTTTTGGGGTTCAACAGGCCCCCTCGCATTTTCTGCCTTTAAGTCATTTCTGGTGAATTCTTTTGTCATATTCACTTAATTCAGGTGACTCCAAGTCATTCTAAGCAGAAAAATCATGGATTTTGCGAGGTGAGATTTTTGCCATTTTTTTCACCCACGGACCTTACGTTTTTTTCAGATTGGGGTTCAACAGGCCCTCGCATTTTCTGCCCTTTAAGTCATTTCTGGTGAATTCTTTTGTCATATTCACTTAATTCAGGTGACTCCAAGTCATTCTAAGCAGAAAAATCATGGATTTTTGAGGTGAGATTTTTGCCATTTTTTCCCCCGCGGACCTTACGTTTTTTTTTTCAGATTTGGGTTCAACAGGCCCCCGCATTTTCTGCCCTTTAAGTCATTTCTGGTGAATTCTTTTGTCATATTCACTTAATTCAGGTGACTCCAAGTCATTCTAAGCAGAAAAATCATGGATTTTTGTGAGGTGAGATTTTTGCCATTTTTTTCACCCGCGGACCTTACGTTTTTTTCAAATTTTCCGGTTCAACAGGCCCCCGCATTTTCTGCCCTTAAAGTCATTTCTGGTGAATTCTTTTGTCATATTCACTTAATTCAGGTGACTCCAAGTCATTCTAAGCAGAAAAATCATGGATTTTGCGAGGTGAGATTTTGCCATTTTTTCACCCGCGGACCTTACGTTTTTTCAGATTTGGGGTTCAACAGGCCCTTCGCATTTTCTGCCCTTTAAGTCATTTCTGGTGAATTCTTTTGTCATATTCACTTAATTCAGGTGACTCCAAGTCATTCTAAGCAGAAAAATCATGGATTTTGTGAGGTGAGATTTTAGCCATTTTTTTCACCCGCGGACCTTACGTTTTTTCAGATTTGGGGTTCAACAGGCCCTCGCATTTTCTGCCCTTTAAGTCATTTCTGGTGAATTCTTTTGTCATATTCACTTAATTCAGGTGACTCCAAGTCATTCTAAGCAGAAAAATCATGGATTTTGTGAGATGAGATTTTGCCATTTTTTCACCCGCGGACCTTACGTTTTTTCAGATTTCCTGGTTCAACAGGCCCCTCGCATTTTCTGCCCTTTAAGTCATTTCTGGTGAATTCTTTTGTCATATTCACTTAATTCAGGTGACTCCAAGTCATTCTAAGCAGAAAAATCATGGATTTTGTGAGGTGAGATTTTTGCCATTTTTTTAACCCGCGGACCTTACGTTTTTTTCAGTTTTCTGGTTCAACAGGCCCCTCGCATTTTCTGCCCTTTAAGTCATTTCTGGTGAATTCTTTTGTCATATTCACTTAATTCAGGTGACTCCAAGTCATTCTAAGCAGAAAAATCATGGATTTTGTGAGGTGAGAGATTTTTGCCATTTTTTCACCCGCGGACCTTACGTTTTTTTCAGATTTGGGGTTCAACAGGCCCTCGCATTTTTCTGCCCTTTAAGTCATTTCTGGTGAATTCTTTTGTCATATTCACTTAATTCAGGTGACTCCAAGTCATTCTAAGCAGAAAAATCATGGATTTTGTGAGGTGAGATTTTGCCATTTTTTCACCCGCGGACCTTACGTTTTTTCAGATTTGGGGTTCAACAGGCCCCCTCGCATTTTCTGCCCTTTGAAAGTCATTTCTGGTGAATTCTTTTGTCATATTCACTTAATTCAGGTGACTCCAAGTCATTCTAAGCAGAAAAATCATGGATTTTGTGAGGTGAGATTTTGCCATTTTTTCACCCCGCGGACCTTACGTTTTTTCAGATTTGGGGTTCAACAGGCCCCCGCATTTTCTGCCCTTTAAGTCATTTCTGGTGAATTCTTTTGTCATATTCACTTAATTCAGGTGACTCCAAGTCATTCTAAGCAGAAAAATCATGGATTTTTGAGGTGAGATTTTTGCCATTTTTTCACCCGCGGACCTTACGTTTTTTTCAGATTTGGGGTTCAACAGGCCCCTCGCATTTTCTGCCCTTTAAGTCATTTCTGGTGAATTCTTTTGTCATATTCACTTAATTCAGGTGACTCCAAGTCATTCTAAGCAGAAAAATCATGGATTTTGCGACAGGTGAGATTTTGCCATTTTTTCACCCCGCGGACCTTACGTTTTTTCAGATTTGGGGTTCAACAGCCCCCGCATTTTCTGCCCTTTAAGTCATTTCTGGTGAATTCTTTTGTCATATTCACTTAATTCAGGTGACTCCAAGTCATTCTAAGCAGAAAAATCATGGATTTTTTTGTGAGGTGATTTTTGCCATTTTTTCACCCGCGGACCTTACGTTTTTTTTTTCAGATTTGCGGTTCAACAGGCCCTCGCGTTTTCTGCCCTTTAAGTCATTTCTGGTGAATTCTTTTGTCATATTCACTTAATTCAGGTGACTCCAAGTCATTCTAAGCAGAAAAATCATGGATTTTGCGGTGAGATTTTTGCCATTTTTTTAACCCGCGGACCTTACGTTTTTTTCAGATTTCGGGTTCAACAGGCCCCTCGCATTTTCTGCCCTTTAAGTCATTTCTGGTGAATTCTTTTGTCATATTCACTTAATTCAGGTGACTCCAAGTCATTCTAAGCAGAAAAATCATGGATTTCTAGAGGTGAGATTTTTGCCATTTTTTTCACCCGCGGACCTACGTTTTTTTCAGATTTGGGTTCAACAGGCCCCTCGCATTTTCTGCCCTTTAAGTCATTTCTGGTGAATTCTTTTGTCATATTCACTTAATTCAGGTGACTCCAAGTCATTCTAAGCAGAAAAATCATGGATTTTTGAGGTGAGATTTTTGCCATTTTTTAACCCCGCGGACCTTTACGTTTTTTCAGATTTGGGGTTCAACAGGCCCCTCGCATTTTCTGCCTTTAAGTCATTTCTGGTGAATTCTTTTGTCATATTCACTTAATTCAGGTGACTCCAAGTCATTCTAAGCAGAAAAATCATGGATTTTGCGGTGAGATTTTTGCCATTTTTTTTTCACCCGCGGACCTTACGTTTTTTTCAGATTTGGGTTCAACAGGCCCCTCGCATTTTCTGCCCTTTAAGTCATTTCTGGTGAATTCTTTTGTCATATTCACTTAATTCAGGTGACTCCAAGTCATTCTAAGCAGAAAAAAATCATGGATTTTCTGAGGTGAGATTTTGCCATTTTTTTAACCCGCGGACCTTACGTTTTTTCAGATTGCGGGTTCAACAGGCCCCTCGCATTTTCTGCCCTTTAAGTCATTTCTGGTGAATTCTTTTGTCATATTCACTTAATTCAGGTGACTCCAAGTCATTCTAAGCAGAAAAATCATGGATTTTGCGAGGTGAGATTTTTGCCATTTTTTTCACCCGCGGACCTTACGTTTTTTTCAGTTTTCTGGTTCAGCAGGCCCCCGCATTTTCTGCCCTTTAAGTCATTTCTGGTGAATTCTTTTGTCATATTCACTTAATTCAGGTGACTCCAAGTCATTCTAAGCAGAAAAATCATGGATTTTTGAGGTGAGATTTTGCCATTTTTTTAACCGGACCTTTACGTTTTTTTTTTCAGATTTTCCGGTTCAACAGGCCCCGCGTTTTCTGCCCTTTAAGTCATTTCTGGTGAATTCTTTTGTCATATTCACTTAATTCAGGTGACTCCAAGTAATTCTAAGCAAAAAAATCATGGATTTTGCGAGGTGAGATTTTTGCCATTTTTTTCACCCGGACCTTACGTTTTTTCAGATTTGCGGTTCAACAGGCCCCTCGCGTTTTCTGCCCTTTAAGTCATTTCTGGTGAATTCTTTTGTCATATTCACTTAATTCAGGTGACTCCAAGTCATTCTAAGCAGAAAAATCATGGATTTCTAGAGGTGAGATTTTTGCCATTTTTTTCACCCGCGGACCTTACGTTTTTTCAGATTTGGGTTCAACAGGCCCCTCGCATTTTCTGCCCTTTAAGTCATTTCTGGTGAATTCTTTTGTCATATTCACTTAATTCAGGTGACTCCAAGTCATTCTAAGCAGAAAAAAATCATGGATTTTTTGCGAGGTGAGATTTTTGCCATTTTTTCACCCGCGGACCTTACGTTTTTTCAGATTTCTGGTTCAACAGGCCCTCGCATTTTCTGCCCTTTAAGTCATTTCTGGTGAATTTTTTTCATATTCACTTAATTCAGGTGACTCCAAGTCATTCTAAGCAGAAAAATCATGGATTTTGCGAGGTGAGATTTTTTGCCATTTTTTCACCCGCGGACCTTACGTTTTTTTCAGATTTGGGGTTCAACAGGCCCCTCGCATTTTCTGCCCTTTAAGTCATTTCTGGTGAATTTTTTGTCATATTCACTTAATTCAGGTGATTCCAAGTCATTCTAAGCAGAAAAATCATGGATTTTTGTGAGGTGAGATTTTGCCATTTTTTTCACCCGCGGACCTTACGTTTTTTTCAGTTTTTGGGTTCAACAGCCCCTCGCATTTTCTGCCCTTTAAGTCATTTCTGGTGAATTCTTTTGTCATATTCACTTAATTCAGGTGATTCCAAGTCATTCTAAGCAGAAAAATCATGGATTTTGCGACAGGTGAGATTTTTGCCATTTTTTCACCCGCGGACCTTACGTTTTTTCAGATTTGGGGTTCAACAGGCCCCTCGCATTTTCTGCCCTTTAAGTCATTTCTGGTGAATTCTTTTGTCATATTCACTTAATTCAGGTGACTCCAAGTCATTCTAAGCAGAAAAATCATGGATTTTGCGACAGGTGAGATTTTTGCCATTTTTTCACCCGCGGACCTTACGTTTTTTCAGATTTGCGGTTCAACAGGCCCCCCGCATTTTCTGCCCTTTAAGTCATTTCTGGTGAATTCTTTTGTCATATTCACTTAATTCAGGTGATTCCAAGTCATTCTAAGCAGAAAAATCATGGATTTTGCGAGGTGAGATTTTTGCCATTTTTTTACCCGCGGACCTTACGTTTTTTTTTCAGATTTGGTTCAACAGGCCCCCCGCGTTTTCTGCCCTTTAAGTCATTTCTGGTGAATTCTTTTGTCATATTCACTTAATTCAGGTGATTCCAAGTCATTCTAAGCAGAAAAATCATGGATTTTGCGAGGTGAGATTTTTGCCATTTTTTTCACCCGCGGACCTTACGTTTTTTTTTTTCAGATTTGGGTTCAACAGGCCCCTCGCATTTTCTGCCCTTTAAGTCATTTCTGGTGAATTCTTTTGTCATATTCACTTAATTCAGGTGATTCCAAGTCATTCTAAGCAGAAAAATCATGGATTTTGTGAGGTGAGATTTTTGCCATTTTTTTCACCCGCGGACCTTATTTTTTTTTTTCAGATTTGGGTTCAACAGGCCCCCGCGTTTTCTGCCCTTTAAGTCATTTCTGGTGAATTCTTTTGTCATATTCACTTAATTCAGGTGACTCCAAGTCATTCTAAGCAGAAAAATCATGGATTTTTTGAGGTGAGATTTTTGCCATTTTTTTCACCCGCGGACCTTACGTTTTTTTCAGATTTGGGTTCAACAGGCCCCTCGCATTTTCTGCCCTTTAAGTCATTTCTGGTGAATTCTTTTGTCATATTCACTTAATTCAGGTGACTCCAAGTCATTCTAAGCAGAAAAATCATGGATTTTGTGAGGTGAGATTTTGCCATTTTTTCACCCGCGGACCTTACGTTTTTTCAGATTTGGGTTCAACAGGCCCCTCGCATTTTCTGCCCTTTAAGTCATTTCTGGTGAATTCTTTTGTCATATTCACTTAATTCAGGTCATTCCAAGTCATTCTAAGCAGAAAAATCATGGATTTTTTTGCGTGAGAGATTTTTGCCATTTTTTACCCCGCGGACCTTACGTTTTTTTCAGATTTGGGTTCAACAGGCCCCTCGCATTTTCTGCCCTTTAAGTCATTTCTGGTGAATTCTTTTGTCATATTCACTTAATTCAGGTGACTCCAAGTCATTCTAAGCAGAAAAATCATGGATTTTGTGAGGTGAGATTTTTGCCATTTTTTTCACCCGCGGACCTTACGTTTTTTTCAGATTTGGGGTTCAACAGGCCCTTCGCATTTTCTGCCCTTTAAGTCATTTCTGGTGAATTCTTTTGTCATATTCACTTAATTCAGGTGATTCCAAGTCATTCTAAGCAGAAAAATCATGGATTTTTGAGGTGAGATTTTTGCCATTTTTTCACCCGCGGACCTTACGTTTTTTTCAGATTTGGGGTTCAACAGGCCCCTCGCATTTTCTGCCCTTTAAGTCATTTCTGGTGAATTCTTTTGTCATATTCACTTAATTCAGGTGACTCCAAGTCATTCTAAGCAGAAAAATCATGGATTTTGCGGTGAGATTTTTGCCATTTTTTCACCCGCGGACCTTACGTTTTTTCAGATTTGGGTTCAACAGGCCCTCGCATTTTCTGCCCTTTAAGTCATTTCTGGTGAATTCTTTTGTCATATTCACTTAATTCAGGTGACTCCAAGTCATTCTAAGCAGAAAAATCATGGATTTTGTGAGGTGAGATTTTTGCCATTTTTTTCACCCGCGGACCTTACGTTTTTTTCAGTTTTCTGGTTCAACAGGCCCCTCGCATTTTCTGCCCTTTAAGTCATTTCTGGTGAATTCTTTTGTCATATTCACTTAATTCAGGTGACTCCAAGTCATTCTAAGCAGAAAAATCATGGATTTTGTGAGGTGAGATTTTTGCCATTTTTTCACCCGCGGACCTTACTTTTTTCAGATTTTTGGGTTCAACAGGCCCTCGCATTTTCTGCCCTTTAAGTCATTTCTGGTGAATTCTTTTGTCATATTCACTTAATTCAGGTGACTCCAAGTCATTCTAAGCAGAAAAATCATGGATTTTGCGAGGTGAGATTTTTGCCATTTTTTTCACCCGCGGACCTTACGTTTTTTCAGATTTCTGGTTCAACAGGCCCCTCGCATTTTCTGCCCTTTAAGTCATTTCTGGTGAATTCTTTTGTCATATTCACTTAATTCAGGTGACTCCAAGTCATTCTAAGCAGAAAAATCATGGATTTTGCGAGGTGAGATTTTTGCCATTTTTTTCACCCGCGGACCTTACGTTTTTTTCAGATTTCGGGTTCAACAGGCCCCGCATTTTCTGCCCTTTAAGTCATTTCTGGTGAATTCTTTTGTCATATTCACTTAATTCAGGTGACTCCAAGTCATTCTAAGCAGAAAAATCATGGATTTTGTGAGGTGAGATTTTGCCATTTTTTTCACCCGCGGACCTTACGTTTTTTTCAGATTTCGGGTTCAACAGGCCGCTCGCATTTTCTGACCTAAAAGTCATTTCTGGTGAATTCTTTTTTCATATTCACTTAATTCAGGTGACTCCAAGTCATTCTAAGCAGAAAAATCATGGATTTTGTGAGGTGAGATTTTTGCCATTTTTTTCACCCGCGGACCTTACGTTTTTTTCAGATTTGGGTTCAACAGGCCCCTCGCATTTTCTGCCCTTTAAGTCATTTCTGGTGAATTCTTTTGTCATATTCACTTAATTCAGGTGACTCCAAGTCATTCTAAGCAGAAAAATCATGGATTTTGCGAGGTGAGATTTTTGCCATTTTTTTCACCCGCGGACCTTACGTTTTTTTCAGATTTGCGGTTCAACAGGCCCCTCGCATTTTCTGCCCTTTAAGTCATTTCTGGTGAATTCTTTTGTCATATTCACTTAATTCAGGTGATTCCAAGTCATTCTAAGCAGAAAAATCATGGATTTTTGTGACAATTTTTGCCATTTTTTCACCCGCGGACCTTACGTTTTTTCAGATTTCGGGTTCAACAGGCCCCGCATTTTCTGCCCTTTAAGTCATTTCTGGTGAATTCTTTTGTCATATTCACTTAATTCAGGTGACTCCTGTCATTCTAAGCAGAAAAATCATGGATTTTTTGCGAGGTGAGATTTTTGCCATTTTTTTCACCCGCGGACCTTACGTTTTTTCAGATTTGGGGTTCAACAGGCCCCAGCGTTTTCTGCCCTTTAAGTCATTTCTGGTGAATTCTTTTGTCATATTCACTTAATTCAGGTGATTCCAAGTCATTCTAAGCAGAAAAATCATGGATTTTGTGACATGAGATTTTTGCCATTTTTTCACCCGCGGACCTTACGTTTTTTTCAGATTTGGGTTCAACAGGCCCCTCGCATTTTCTGCCCTTTAAGTCATTTCTGGTGAATTCTTTTGTCATATTCACTTAATTCAGGTGACTCCACATCATTCTAAGCAGAAAAATCATGGATTTTGTGAGGTGAGATTTTTGCCATTTTTTTCACCCGCGGACCTTACGTTTTTTTCAGATTTGGGGTTCAACAGGCCCCTCGCATTTTCTGCCCTTTAAGTCATTTCTGGTGAATTCTTTTGTCATATTCACTTAATTCAGGTGATTCCAAGTCATTCTAAGCAGAAAAATCATGGATTTTGTGAGGTGAGATTTTGCCATTTTTTTCACCCGCGGACCTTACGTTTTTTTCAGATTTGGGGTTCAACAGGCCCTCGCATTTTCTGCCCTTTAAGTCATTTCTGGTGAATTCTTTTGTCATATTCACTTAATTCAGGTGACTCCAAGTCATTCTAAGCAGAAAAATCATGGATTTTGTGAGGTGAGATTTTTGCCATTTTTTCACCCGCGGACCTTACGTTTTTTTCAGTTTTCTGGTTCAACAGGCCCCTCGCATTTTCTGCCCTTTAAGTCATTTCTGGTGAATTCTTTTGTCATATTCACTTAATTCAGGTGATTCCAAGTCATTCTAAGCAGAAAAATCATGGATTTTGTGAGGTGAGATTTTTGCCATTTTTTCACCCGCGGACCTTATTTTTTTTTTCAGATTTGGGTTCAACAGGCCCCGCATTTTCTGCCCTTTAAGTCATTTCTGGTGAATTCTTTTGTCATATTCACTTAATTCAGGTGACTCCAAGTCATTCTAAGCAGAAAAATCATGGATTTTGTGAGGTGAGATTTTTGCCATTTTTTTAACCCGCGGACCTTACGTTTTTTCAGTTTTCTGGTTCAACAGGCCCCTCGCATTTTCTGCCCTTTAAGTCATTTCTGGTGAATTCTTTTGTCATATTCACTTAATTCAGGTGATTCCAAGTCATTCTAAGCAGAAAAATCATGGATTTTGCGAGGTGATGAGATTTTTGCCATTTTTTTCACCCGCGGACCTTACGTTTTTTCAGATTTGGGTTCAACAGGCCCCGCGTTTTCTGCCCTTTAAGTCATTTCTGGTGAATTCTTTTGTCATATTCACTTAATTCAGGTGATTCCAAGTCATTCTAAGCAGAAAAATCATGGATTTTGTGAGGTGAGATTTTTGCCATTTTTTTCACCCGCGGACCTTACGTTTTTTTCAGATTTGGGGTTCAACAGGCCCCTCGCATTTTCTGCCCTTTAAGTCATTTCTGGTGAATTCTTTTGTCATATTCACTTAATTCAGGTCACTCCAAGTCATTCTAAGCAGAAAAATCATGGATTTTGCGAGGTGAGATTTTTGCCATTTTTTTCACCCGCGGACCTTACGTTTTTTTCAGATTTGGGGTTCAACAGGCCCCCGCGTTTTCTGCCCTTTAAGTCATTTCTGGTGAATTCTTTTGTCATATTCACTTAATTCAGGTGATTCCAAGTCATTCTAAGCAGAAAAATCATGGATTTTGTGAGGTGAGATTTTTGCCATTTTTTCACCCGCGGACCTTACGTTTTTTTCAGATTTGGGGTTCAACAGGCCCTCGCATTTTCTGCCCTTTAAGTCATTTCTGGTGAATTCTTGTCATATTCACTTAATTCAGGTGACTCCAAGTCATTCTAAGCAGAAAAATCATGGATTTTGCGACTTGAGATTTTTGCCATTTTTTTCACCCGCGGACCTTACGTTTTTTCAGATTTGCGGTTCAACAGGCCCTCGCATTTTCTGCCCTTTAAGTCATTTCTGGTGAATTCTTTTGTCATATTCACTTAATTCAGGTGACTCCAAGTCATTCTAAGCAGAAAAATCACTTTTTTTTGTGAGGTGAGATTTTGCCATTTTTTCACCCGCGGACCTTACGTTTTTTCAGATTTGGGGTTCAACAGGCCCCCTCGCATTTTCTGCCCTTTAAGTCATTTCTGGTGAATTCTTTTGTCATATTCACTTAATTCAGGTGACTCCAAGTCATTCTAAGCAGAAAAATCATGGATTTTGTGAGGTGAGATTTTTGCCATTTTTTTCACCCGCGGACCTTACGTTTTTTCAGATTTTCGGTTCAACAGGCCCCTCGCATTTTCTGCCCTTTAAGTCATTTCTGGTGAATTCTTTTGTCATATTCACTTAATTCAGGTGATTCCAAGTCATTCTAAGCAGAAAAATCATGGATTTTTGAGGTGAGATTTTTGCCATTTTTTTCACCCGCGGACCTTACGTTTTTTTTTTCAGATTTGGGGTTCAACAGGCCCCTCGCATTTTCTGCCCTTTAAGTCATTTCTGGTGAATTCTTTTGTCATATTCACTTAATTCAGGTGATTCCAAGTCATTCTAAGCAGAAAAATCATGGATTTTGCGAGGTGAGATTTTTGCCATTTTTTTAACCCGCGGACCTTACGTTTTTTCAGTTTTTCCGGTTCAACAGGCCCTCGCATTTTCTGCCCTTTAAGTCATTTCTGGTGAATTCTTTTGTCATATTCACTTAATTCAGGTGATTCCAAGTCATTCTAAGCAGAAAAATCATGGATTTTTGCGGTGAGATTTTTGCCATTTTTTTCACCCGCGGACCTTACGTTTTTTTCAGATTTGGGTTCAACAGGCCCCCGCATTTTCTGCCCTATAAGTCATTTCTGGTGAATTCTTTTGTCATATTCACTTAATTCAGGTGACTCCAAGTCATTCTAAGCAGAAAAATCATGGATTTTGTGAGGTGAGATTTTTGCCATTTTTTTCACCCGCGGACCTTACGTTTTTTCAGATTTCGGGTTCAACAGGCCGCTCGCATTTTCTGACCTAAATGTCATTTCTGGTGAATTCTTTTGTCATATTCACTTAATTCAGGTGACTCCAAGTCATTCTAAGCAGAAAAATCATGGATTTTGTGAGGTGAGATTTTTGCCATTTTTTCACCCGCGGACCTTATTTTTTTTTTTTCAGATTTGGGTTCAACAGGCCCCTCACATTTTCTGCCCTTTAAGTCATTTCTGGTGAATTCTTTTGTCATATTCACTTAATTCAGGTGACTCCAAGTCATTCTAAGCAGAAAAATCATGGATTTTGCGAGGTGAGATTTTTGCCATTTTTTTCACCCGCGGACCTTACGTTTTTTCAGATTTTCGGTTCAACAGGCCCCTCGCATTTTCTGCCCTTTAAGTCATTTCTGGTGAATTCTTTTGTCATATTCACTTAATTCAGGTGACTCCAAGTCATTCTAAGCAGAAAAATCATGGATTTTGTGAGGTGAGATTTTTGCCATTTTTTTCACCCGCGGACCTTACGTTTTTTTTTTCAGATTTCGGGTTCAACAGGCCCCTCGCATTTTCTGCCCTTTAAGTCATTTCTGGTGAATTCTTTTGTCATATTCACTTAATTCAGGTCATTCCTGTCATTCTAAGCAGAAAAATCATGGATTTTGTGAGGTGAGATTTTTGCCATTTTTTTCACCCGCGGACCTTACGTTTTTTTTTCAGATTTCGGGTTCAACAGGCCCCTCGCATTTTCTGCCCTTTAAGTCATTTCTGGTGAATTCTTTTGTCATATTCACTTAATTCAGGTGATTCCCTGTCATTCTAAGCAGAAAAATCATGGATTTTTGTGAGGTGAGATTTTTGCCATTTTTTCACCCGCGGACCTTACGTTTTTTCAGATTTGGGGTTCAACAGGCCCCGCATTTTCTGCCCTTTAAGTCATTTCTGGTGAATTCTTTTGTCATATTCACTTAATTCAGGTGATTCCAAGTCATTCTAAGCAGAAAAATCATGGATTTTGTGACATGAGATTTTTTGCCATTTTTTTCACCCGCGGACCTTACGTTTTTTCAGATTTGGGTTCAACAGGCCCCGCGTTTTCTGCCCTTTAAGTCATTTCTGGTGAATTCTTTTGTCATATTCACTTAATTCAGGTGATTCCAAGTCATTCTAAGCAGAAAAATCATGGATTTTTGAGGTGAGATTTTTGCCATTTTTTTCACCCGCGGACCTTACGTTTTTTTCAGATTTGCGGTTCAACAGGCCCTCGCATTTTCTGCCCTTTAAGTCATTTCTGGTGAATTCTTTTGTCATATTCACTTAATTCAGGTGATTCCAAGTCATTCTAAGCAGAAAAATCATGGATTTTGTGAGGTGAGATTTTTGCCATTTTTTCACCCCGCGGACCTTACGTTTTTTTCAGATTTTGGGGTTCAACAGGCCCTCGCATTTTCTGCCCTTTAAGTCATTTCTGGTGAATTCTTTTGTCATATTCACTTAATTCAGGTGATTCCAAGTCATTCTAAGCAGAAAAATCATGGATTTTGTGAGGTGAGATTTTTGCCATTTTTTTCACCCGCGGACCTTACGTTTTTTCAGATTTCTGGTTCAACAGGCCCCGCATTTTCTGCCCTTTAAGTCATTTCTGGTGAATTCTTTTGTCATATTCACTTAATTCAGGTGACTCCAAGTCATTCTAAGCAGAAAAATCATGGATTTTTGCGGTGAGATTTTTGCCATTTTTTCACCCCGCGGACCTTACGTTTTTTTCAGATTTCGGGTTCAACAGGCCCTCGCATTTTCTGCCCTTTAAGTCATTTCTGGTGAATTTTTTGTCATATTCACTTAATTCAGGTGACATTCCAAGTCATTCTAAGCAGAAAAATCATGGATTTTGTGAGGTGAGATTTTTGCCATTTTTTTTAACCCGCGGACCTTACGTTTTTTCAGTTTTCTGGTTCAACAGGCCCCTCGCATTTTCTGACCTAAAAGTCATTTCTGGTGAATTCTTTTGTCATATTCACTTAATTCAGGTGATTCCAAGTCATTCTAAGCAGAAAAATCATGGATTTTGCGAGGTGAGATTTTGCCATTTTTTCACCCGCGGACCTTACGTTTTTTCAGATTTGGGTTCAACAGGCCCCTCGCATTTTCTGCCCTTTAAGTCATTTCTGGTGAATTCTTTTGTCATATTCACTTAATTCAGGTCATTCCAAGTCATTCTAAGCAGAAAAATCATGGATTTTTGCGGTGAGATTTTTGCCATTTTTTCACCCGCGGACCTTACGTTTTTTCAGATTTTCGGGTTCAACAGGCCCCAGCGCATTTTCTGCCCTTTAAGTCATTTCTGGTGAATTCTTTTGTCATATTCACTTAATCAGGTGACTCCAAGTCATTCTAAGCAGAAAAATCATGGATTTTGTGAGGTGAGATTTTTGCCATTTTTTTCACCCGGACCTTACGTTTTTTCAGATTTGGGTTCAACAGGCCCCTCGCATTTTCTGCCCTTTAAGTCATTTCTGGTGAATTCTTTTGTCATATTCACTTAATTCAGGTGACTCCAAGTCATTCTAAGCAGAAAAATCATGGATTTTGCGACATGAGATTTTTTCCATTTTTTAACCCGCGGACCTTACGTTTTTTTTTTCAGATTTGGGGTTCAACAGGCCCCCGCATTTTCTGCCCTTTAAGTCATTTCTGGTGAATTCTTTTGTCATATTCACTTAATTCAGGTGATTCCAAGTCATTCTAAGCAGAAAAATCATGGATTTTTGCGAGGTGAGATTTTTGCCATTTTTTTCACCCGCGGACCTTACGTTTTTTTCAGATTTGGGTTCAACAGGCCGCTCGCATTTTCTGCCCTTTAAGTCATTTCTGGTGAATTCTTTTGTCATATTCACTTAATTCAGGTGATTCCAAGTCATTCTAAGCAGAAAAATCATGGATTTTGCGAGGTGAGATTTTTGCCATTTTTTTAACCCGCGGACCTTACGTTTTTTTCAGATTTGGGGTTCAACAGGCCCTCGCATTTTCTGCCCTTTAAGTCATTTCTGGTGAATTCTTTTGTCATATTCACTTAATTCAGGTGACTCCAAGTCATTCTAAGCAGAAAAATCATGGATTTTGTGAGGTGAGATTTTTGCCATTTTTTTCACCCCGCGGACCTTACGTTTTTTCAGATTTGGGGTTCAACAGGCCCCGCGTTTTCTGCCCTTTAAGTCATTTCTGGTGAATTCTTTTGTCATATTCACTTAATTCAGGTGATTCCAAGTCATTCTAAGCAGAAAAATCATGGATTTTGCGAGGTGAGATTTTTGCCATTTTTTCACCCGCGGACCTTACGTTTTTTCAGATTTTTCTGGTTCAACAGGCCCCCGCATTTTCTGCCCTTTAAGTCATTTCTGGTGAATTCTTTTGTCATATTCACTTAATTCAGGTGATTCCAAGTCATTCTAAGCAGAAAAATCATGGATTTTGTGAGGTGAGATTTTTGCCATTTTTTTCACCCGCGGACCTTACGTTTTTTTTTCAGATTTCGGGTTCAACAGGCCCCTCGCATTTTCTGCCCTTTAAGTCATTTCTGGTGAATTCTTTTGTCATATTCACTTAATTCAGGTGATTCCAAGTCATTCTAAGCAGAAAAATCATGGATTTTGCGAGGTGAGATTTTTGCCATTTTTTTAACCCGCGGACCTTATTTTTTTTTTTCAGTTTTCTGGTTCAACAGGCCCCGCATTTTCTGCCCTAAGTCATTTCTGGTGAATTCTTTTGTCATATTCACTTAATTCAGGTGATTCCAAGTCATTCTAAGCAGAAAAATCATGGATTTTTGCGAGGTGAGATTTTTGCCATTTTTTCACCCCGGACCTTACGTTTTTTCAGATTTGGGTTCAACAGGCCCCTCGTTTTCTGCCCTTTAAGTCATTTCTGGTGAATTCTTTTGTCATATTCACTTAATTCAGGTGATTCCAAGTCATTCTAAGCAGAAAAATCATGGATTTTGTGAGGTGAGATTTTTGCCATTTTTTTCACACCCGCGGACCTTACGTTTTTTCAGATTTGGGTTCAACAGGCCCCTCGCATTTTCTGCCCTTTAAGTCATTTCTGGTGAATTCTTTTGTCATATTCACTTAATTCAGGTGACATTCCAAGTCATTCTAAGCAGAAAAATCATGGATTTTGTGAGGTGAGATTTTTGCCATTTTTTTCACCCGCGGACCTTACGTTTTTTCAGATTTCGGGTTCAACAGGCCCCTCGCATTTTCTGCCCTTTCAGTCATTTCTGGTGAATTCTTTTGTCATATTTACTTAATTCAGGTGATTCCAAGTCATTCTAAGCAGAAAAATCATGGATTTTTGCGAGGTGAGATTTTGCCATTTTTTCACCCGCGGACCTTACGTTTTTTTCAATTTTCCGGTTCAGCAGGGCCCTCGCATTTTCTGCCCTTTAAGTCATTTCTGGTGAATTCTTTTGTCATATTCACTTAATTCAGGTGACTCCAAGTCATTCTAAGCAGAAAAATCATGGATTTTGTGACATGAGATTTTTGCCATTTTTTTAACCCGCGGACCTTACGTTTTTTTTTTTCAGATTTGGGGTTCAACAGGCCCCGCATTTTCTGCCCTTTAAGTCATTTCTGGTGAATTCTTTTGTCATATTCACTTAATTCAGGTCATTCCTGTCATTCTAAGCAGAAAAATCATGGATTTTTGCGACATGAGATTTTTGCCATTTTTTTCACCCGCGGACCTTACGTTTTTTCAGATTTGGGGTTCAACAGGCCCCGCATTTTCTGCCCTTTAAGTCATTTCTGGTGAATTCTTTTGTCATATTCACTTAATTCAGGTGATTCCAAGTCATTCTAAGCAGAAAAATCATGGATTTTTGCGGTGAGATTTTTGCCATTTTTTTAACCCAGCGGACCTTACGTTTTTTTCAGATTTGGGTTCAACAGGCCCTCGCATTTTCTGCCCTTTAAGTCATTTCTGGTGAATTCTTTTGTCATATTCACTTAATTCAGGTGATTCCAAGTCATTCTAAGCAGAAAAATCATGGATTTTGCGAGGTGAGATTTTGCCATTTTTTTCACCCGTGGACCTTACGTTTTTTCAGATTTCGGGTTCAACAGGCCCCTCGCATTTTCTGCCCTTTAAGTCATTTCTGGTGAATTCTTTTGTCATATTCACTTAATTCAGGTGACTCCAAGTCATTCTAAGCAGAAAAATCATGGATTTTGTGAGGTGAGATTTTTGCCATTTTTTCACCCGCGGACCTTACGTTTTTTTCAGATTTGGGGTTCAACAGGCCCTCGCATTTTCTGCCCTTTAAGTCATTTCTGGTGAATTCTTTTGTCATATTCACTTAATTCAGGTGACTCCAAGTCATTCTAAGCAGAAAAATCATGGATTTTGTGAGGTGAGATTTTTGCCATTTTTCTAACCCGCGGACCTTACGTTTTTTTCAGTTTTCTGGTTCAACAGGCCCCTCGCATTTTCTGCCCTTTAAGTCATTTCTGGTGAATTCTTTTGTCATATTCACTTAATTCAGGTGACTCCAAGTCATTCTAAGCAGAAAAATCATGGATTTTGTGAGATTTTTGCCATTTTTTTCACCCGCGGACCTTACGTTTTTTCCAGATTTCGGGTTCAACAGGCCCCCGCATTTTCTGCCCTTTAAGTCATTTCTGGTGAATTCTTTTGTCATATTCACTTAATTCAGGTGACTCCAAGTCATTCTAAGCAGAAAAATCATGGATTTTGTGAGGTGAGATTTTTGCCATTTTTTTCACCCGCGGACCTTACGTTTTTTCAGATTTGGGTTCAACAGGCCCCCGCATTTTCTGCCCTTTAAGTCATTTCTGGTGAATTCTTTTGTCATATTCACTTAATTCAGGTGACTCCAAGTCATTCTAAGCAGAAAAATCATGGATTTTGCGAGGTGAGATTTTTGCCATTTTTTCACCCGCGGACCTTACGTTTTTTTTCAGATTTTGGGTTCAACAGGCCCCTCGCATTTTCTGCCCTTTAAGTCATTTCTGGTGAATTCTTTTGTCATATTCACTTAATTCAGGTGATTCCAAGTCATTCTAAGCAGAAAAATCATGGATTTTGTGCGACATGAGGTGAGATTTTTGCCATTTTTTTCACCCGCGGACCTTACGTTTTTTTCAGATTTGGGGTTCAACAGGCCCCTCGCATTTTCTGCCCTTTAAGTCATTTCTGGTGAATTCTTTTGTCATATTCACTTAATTCAGGTCATTCCAAGTCATTCTAAGCAGAAAAATCATGGATTTTGCGAGGTGAGATTTTTGCCATTTTTTTCACCCGCGGACCTTACGTTTTTTTCAGATTTGGGTTCAACAGGCCCCTCGCATTTTCTGCCCTTTAAGTCATTTCTGGTGAATTCTTTTGTCATATTCACTTAATTCAGGTGACTCCAAGTCATTCTAAGCAGAAAAATCATGGATTTTGTGAGGTGAGATTTTTGCCATTTTTTCACCCCGGACCTTACGTTTTTTCAGATTTGGGGTTCAACAGGCCCCTCGCATTTTCTGCCCTTTAAGTCATTTCTGGTGAATTCTTTTGTCATATTCACTTAATTCAGGTGACTCCAAGTCATTCTAAGCAGAAAAATCATGGATTTTGTGAGGTGAGATTTTTGCCATTTTTTCACCCGCGGACCTTACGTTTTTTCAGATTTGGGGTTCAACAGGCCCCCGCATTTTCTGCCCTTTAAGTCATTTCTGGTGAATTCTTTTGTCATATTCACTTAATTCAGGTGATTCCAAGTCATTCTAAGCAGAAAAATCATGGATTTTTGTGAGGTGAGATTTTTGCCATTTTTTCACCCGCGGACCTTACGTTTTTTTCAGATTTGGGGTTCAACAGGCCCCTCGCATTTTCTGCCCTTTAAGTCATTTCTGGTGAATTCTTTTGTCATATTCACTTAATTCAGGTGATTCCAAGTCATTCTAAGCAGAAAAATCATGGATTTTTGAGGTGAGATTTTTGCCATTTTTTTAACCCGCGGACCTTACGTTTTTTTTCAGATTTGGGTTCAACAGGCCCCTCGCGTTTTCTGCCCTTTAAGTCATTTCTGGTGAATTCTTTTGTCATATTCACTTAATTCAGGTGATTCCAAGTCATTCTAAGCAGAAAAATCATGGATTTTGTGAGGTGAGATTTTTGCCATTTTTTTTAACCCGCGGACCTTACGTTTTTTCAGATTTGCGGTTCAACAGGCCCCTCGCATTTTCTGCCCTTTAAGTCATTTCTGGTGAATTCTTTTGTCATATTCACTTAATTCAGGTGATTCCAAGTCATTCTAAGCAGAAAAATCATGGATTTTGCGACAGGTGAGATTTTTGCCATTTTTTTCACCCGCGGACCTTACGTTTTTTTCAGATTTCTGGTTCAACAGGCCCCCGCGTTTTCTGCCCTTTAAGTCATTTCTGGTGAATTCTTTTGTCATATTCACTTAATTCAGGTGACTCCAAGTCATTCTAAGCAGAAAAATCATGGATTTTGCGAGGTGAGATTTTTGCCATTTTTTTCACCCCGGACCTTACCTTTTTTTTTCAGATTTGGGGTTCAACAGGCCCCGCATTTTCTGCCCTTTAAGTCATTTCTGGTGAATTCTTTTGTCATATTCACTTAATTCAGGTGACTCCAAGTCATTCTAAGCAGAAAAATCATGGATTTTTGAGGTGAGATTTTTGCCATTTTTTCACCCCGGACTTACGTTTTTTCAGATTTGGGTTCAACAGGCCCCTCGCATTTTCTGCCCTTTAAGTCATTTCTGGTGAATTCTTTTGTCATATTCACTTAATTCAGGTGATTCCAAGTCATTCTAAGCAGAAAAATCATGGATTTTGCGAGGTGAGATTTTTGCCATTTTTTCACCCGCGGACCTTACGTTTTTTTCAGATTTGCGGGTTCAACAGGCCCCCGCATTTTCTGCCCTTTAAGTCATTTCTGGTGAATTCTTTTGTCATATTCACTTAATTCAGGTGACATTCCAAGTCATTCTAAGCAGAAAAATCATGGATTTTGTGAGGTGAGATTTTTTTGCCATTTTTTAACCCGCGGACCTTACGTTTTTTCAGATTTGCGGTTCAACAGCAGGCCCTCGCATTTTCTGCCCTTTAAGTCATTTCTGGTGAATTCTTTTGTCATATTCACTTAATTCAGGTGACTCCAAGTCATTCTAAGCAGAAAAATCATGGATTTTGTGAGGTGAGATTTTTGCCATTTTTTTCACCCGCGGACCTTACGTTTTTTTCAGATTTGGGTTCAGCAGGGCCCTCGCATTTTCTGCCCTTTAAGTCATTTCTGGTGAATTCTTTTGTCATATTCACTTAATTCAGGTGACTCCAAGTCATTCTAAGCAGAAAAATCATGGATTTTGCGAGGTGAGATTTTTGCCATTTTTTCACCCGCGGACCTTACGTTTTTTCAGATTTGGGGTTCAACAGGCCCCTCGCATTTTCTGCCCTTTAAGTCATTTCTGGTGAATTCTTTTGTCATATTCACTTAATTCAGGTGACTCCAAGTCATTCAGCAAAAATCATGGATTTTGCGAGGTGAGATTTTTTGCCATTTTTTTCACCCGCGGACCTTACGTTTTTTCAGATTTGGGGTTCAACAGGCCCCCGCATTTTCTGCCCTTTAAGTCATTTCTGGTGAATTCTTTTGTCATATTCACTTAATTCAGGTGATTCCAAGTCATTCTAAGCAGAAAAATCATGGATTTTGTGAGGTGAGATTTTTGCCATTTTTTTCACCCGCGGACCTTACGTTTTTTTCAGATTTGGGGTTCAACAGGCCCCTCGCATTTTCTGCCCTTTAAGTCATTTCTGGTGAATTCTTTTGTCATATTCACTTAATTCAGGTGACTCCAAGTCATTCTAAGCAGAAAAATCATGGATTTTCGAGGTGAGATTTTTGCCATTTTTTCACCCGCGGACCTTACGTTTTTTCAGATTTGGGGTTCACAGGCCCTCGCATTTTCTGCCCTTTAAGTCATTTCTGGTGAATTCTTTTGTCATATTCACTTAATTCAGGTGACTCCAAGTCATTCTAAGCAGAAAAATCATGGATTTTGTGAGGTGAGATTTTTGCCATTTTTTTCACCCGCGGACCTTACGTTTTTTTCAGTTTTCTGGTTCAGCAGGCCCCTCGTTTTCTGCCCTTTAAGTCATTTCTGGTGAATTCTTTTGTCATATTCACTTAATTCAGGTGACTCCAAGTCATTCTAAGCAGAAAAATCATGGATTTTGTGAGGTGAGATTTTAGCCATTTTTTCACCCGCGGACCTTACGTTTTTTTCAGATTTGGGTTCAACAGGCCCTCGCATTTTCTGCCCTTTAAGTCATTTCTGGTGAATTCTTTTGTCATATTCACTTAATTCAGGTGACTCCAAGTCATTCTAAGCAGAAAAATCATGGATTTTGTGAGGTGAGATTTTTGCCATTTTTTTAACCCGCGGACCTTACGTTTTTTCAGATTTTCTGGTTCAGCAGGCCCCTCGCATTTTCTGCCCTTTAAGTCATTTCTGGTGAATTCTTTTGTCATATTCACTTAATTCAGGTGACTCCAAGTCATTCTAAGCAGAAAAATCATGGATTTTGCGAGGTGAGATTTTTGCCATTTTTTCACCCGCGGACCTTACGTTTTTTTCAGATTTGGGGTTCAACAGGCCCCCGCATTTTCTGCCCTTTAAGTCATTTCTGGTGAATTCTTTTGTCATATTCACTTAATTCAGGTGACTCCAAGTCATTCTAAGCAGAAAAATCATGGATTTTGTGAGGTGAGATTTTTGCCATTTTTTTCACCCGCGGACCTACGTTTTTTCAGATTTGCGGTTCAACAGGCCCCGCGTTTTCTGCCCTTTAAGTCATTTCTGGTGAATTCTTTTGTCATATTCACTTAATTCAGGTGACTCCAAGTCATTCTAAGCAGAAAAATCATGGATTTTGCGAGGTGAGATTTTGCCATTTTTTTCACCCGCGGACCTTACGTCATTTTTTTTTCAGATTTTCTGGTTCAACAGGCCCCTCGCATTTTCTGCCCTTTAAGTCATTTCTGGTGAATTCTTTTGTCATATTCACTTAATTCAGGTGACTCCAAGTCATTCTAAGCAGAAAAATCATGGATTTTGTGAGGTGAGATTTTTGCCATTTTTTTTTCACCCGCGGACCTTACGTTTTTTCAGTTTTCTGGTTCAACAGGCCCCCGCATTTTCTGCCCTTTAAGTCATTTCTGGTGAATTCTTTTTTCATATTCACTTAATTCAGGTGACTCCAAGTCATTCTAAGCAGAAAAATCATGGATTTTGTGAGGTGAGATTTTTGCCATTTTTCCAACCCGCGGACCTTACGTTTTTTCAGATTTGGGGTTCAACAGGCCCCGCATTTTCTGCCCTTTAAGTCATTTCTGGTGAATTCTTTTGTCATATTCACTTAATTCAGGTGACTCCAAGTCATTCTAAGCAGAAAATCATGGATTTTGTGAGGTGAGATTTTTGCCATTTTTTTCACCCCGGACCTTACGTTTTTTCAGTTTTGCGGTTCAGCAGGCCCCTCGCATTTTCTGCCCTTTAAGTCATTTCTGGTGAATTCTTTTGTCATATTCACTTAATTCAGGTGACTCCAAGTCATTCTAAGCAGAAAAATCATGGATTTTTTTGAGGTGAGATTTTTGCCATTTTTTTCACCCGCGGACCTTACGTTTTTTCAGATTTGGGGTTCAACAGGCCCCCTCGCATTTTCTGCCCTTTCAGTCATTTCTGGTGAATTCTTTTGTCATATTCACTTAATTCAGGTGACTCCAAGTCATTCTAAGCAGAAAAATCATGGATTTTGTGAGGTGAGATTTTTGCCATTTTTTTCACCCGCGGACCTTACGTTTTTTCAGATTTGGGGTTCAACAGGCCCCTCGCATTTTCTGCCCTTTAAGTCATTTCTGGTGAATTCTTTTGTCATATTCACTTAATTCAGGTGACTCCAAGTCATTCTAAGCAGAAAAAAATCATGGATTTTGTGAGGTGAGATTTTTGCCATTTTTTCACCCGCGGACCTTACGTTTTTTTCAGATTTGGGGTTCAACAGGCCCCTCGCATTTTCTGCCCTTTAAGTCATTTCTGGTGAATTCTTTTGTCATATTCACTTAATTCAGGTGACTCCAAGTCATTCTAAGCAGAAAAATCATGGATTTTGCGAGGTGAGATTTTTGCCATTTTTTTCACCCGCGGACCTTACGTTTTTTTCAGATTTGGGGTTCAACAGGCCCCTCGCATTTTCTGCCCTTTAAAGTCATTTCTGGTGAATTCTTTTGTCATATTCACTTAATTCAGGTGACTCCAAGTCATTCTAAGCAGAAAAATCATGGATTTTGTGAGGTGAGATTTTTTGCCATTTTTTTCACCCGCGGACCTTACGTTTTTTCAGATTTGGGGTTCAACAGGCCCCTCGCATTTTCTGCCCTTTAAGTCATTTCTGGTGAATTCTTTTGTCATATTCACTTAATTCAGGTGACTCCAAGTCATTCTAAGCAGAAAAATCATGGATTTTGCGAGGTGAGATTTTTGCCATTTTTTCACCCGCGGACCTTACGTTTTTTTTTCAGATTTGGGGTTCAACAGGCCCCTCGCATTTTCTGCCCTTTCAGTCATTTCTGGTGAATTCTTTTGTCATATTCACTTAATTAAGTCATTTCTAAGCAGAAAAATTGAGATTTTTTCATTTTTTAACCCGCGGATATTTTTTAAGATTTCAGGTCAACACTCCAAGTCATTTTCTGCCCAGAAAAATCTTTTGGATTCCAAGTCATTCTAAGCAGAAAAATCATGGATTTTTGAGGTGAGATTTTTGCCATTTTTTCACCCGCGGACCTTACGTTTTTTTCAGATTTGGGTTCAACAGGCCCCTCGCATTTTCTGCCCTTTAAGTCATTTCTGGTGAATTCTTTTGTCATATTCACTTAATTCAGGTGACTCCAAGTCATTCTAAGCAGAAAAATCATGGATTTTGTGAGGTGAGATTTTTGCCATTTTTTTCACCCGCGGACCTTACGTTTTTTTAGTTTTTGCGGTTCAACAGGCCCCTCGCATTTTCTGCCCTTTAAGTCATTTCTGGTGAATTCTTTTGTCATATTCACTTAATTCAGGTGACTCCAAGTCATTCTAAGCAGAAAAATCATGGATTTTGTGAGGTGAGATTTTTGCCATTTTTTTCACCCGCGGACCTTACGTTTTTTTTTTCAGATTTGGGTTCAACAGGCCCCTCGCATTTTCTGCCCTTTAAGTCATTTCTGGTGAATTCTTTTGTCATATTCACTTAATTCAGGTGACTCCAAGTCATTCTAAGCAGAAAAATCATGGATTTTGTGAGGTGAGATTTTGCCATTTTTTTCACCCGCGGACCTTACGTTTTTTCAGATTTTCGGTTCAACAGGCCCCTCGCATTTTCTGCCCTTTAAGTCATTTCTGGTGAATTCTTTTGTCATATTCACTTAATTCAGGTGACTCCAAGTCATTCTAAGCAGAAAAATCATGGATTTTGTGAGGTGAGATTTTTGCCATTTTTTTCACCCGCGGACCTTACGTTTTTTTCAGTTTTCTGGTTCAACAGGCCCCTCGCATTTTCTGCCCTTTAAGTCATTTCTGGTGAATTCTTTTGTCATATTCACTTAATTCAGGTGACTCCAAGTCATTCTAAGCAGAAAAATCATGGATTTTGTGAGGTGAGATTTTTGCCATTTTTTTCACCCGCGGACCTTACGTTTTTTTCAGATTTGGGGTTCAACAGGCCCCTCGCATTTTCTGCCCTTTAAGTCATTTCTGGTGAATTCTTTTGTCATATTCACTTAATTCAGGTGACTCCAAGTCATTCTAAGCAGAAAAATCATGGATTTTGTGAGGTGAGATTTTTGCCATTTTTTCACCCGCGGACCTTACGTTTTTTTTTCAGATTTCTGGTTCAACAGGCCCCTCGCATTTTCTGCCCTTTAAGTCATTTCTGGTGAATTCTTTTGTCATATTCACTTAATTCAGGTGACTCCAAGTCATTCTAAGCAGAAAAATCATGGATTTTGTGAGGTGAGATTTTTGCCATTTTTTTCACCCGCGGACCTTACGTTTTTTTCAGATTTGGGGTTCACAGGCCCTCGCATTTTCTGCCCTTTAAGTCATTTCTGGTGAATTCTTTTGTCATATTCACTTAATTCAGGTGACTCCAAGTCATTCTAAGCAGAAAAATCATGGATTTTGTGAGGTGAGATTTTTGCCATTTTTTTCACCCGCGGACCTTACGTTTTTTCAGTTTTTGGTTCAACAGGCCCCGCATTTTCTGCCCTTTAAGTCATTTCTGGTGAATTCTTTTGTCATATTCACTTAATTCAGGTGACTCCAAGTCATTCTAAGCAGAAAAATCATGGATTTTTGCGGTGAGATTTTTGCCATTTTTTCACCCGCGGACCTTACGTTTTTTTTCAGATTTGGGGTTCAACAGGCCCCTCGCATTTTCTGCCCTTTAAGTCATTTCTGGTGAATTCTTTTGTCATATTCACTTAATTCAGGTGACTCCAAGTCATTCTAAGCAGAAAAATCATGGATTTTGAGGTGAGATTTTTGCCATTTTTTTCACCCGCGGACCTTACGTTTTTTTCAGATTTGGGGTTCAACAGGCCCTCGCATTTTCTGCCCTTTAAGTCATTTCTGGTGAATTCTTTTGTCATATTCACTTAATTCAGGTGACTCCAAGTCATTCTAAGCAGAAAAATCATGGATTTTGTGAGGTGAGATTTTTGCCATTTTTTTCACCCGCGGACCTTACGTTTTTTCAGATTTGGGGTTCAACAGGCCCCTCGCATTTTCTGCCCTTTAAGTCATTTCTGGTGAATTCTTTTGTCATATTCACTTAATTCAGGTGACTCCAAGTCATTCTAAGCAGAAAAATCATGGATTTTGTGAGGTGAGATTTTTGCCATTTTTTCACCCGCGGACCTTACGTTTTTTCAGATTTGGGTTCAACAGGCCCCTCGCATTTTCTGCCCTTTAAGTCATTTCTGGTGAATTCTTTTGTCATATTCACTTAATTCAGGTGACTCCAAGTCATTCTAAGCAGAAAAATCATGGATTTTGTGAGGTGAGATTTTTGCCATTTTTTTAACCCGCGGACCTTACGTTTTTTCAGATTTCGGGTTCAACAGCCCCCCTCGCATTTTCTGCCCTTTAAGTCATTTCTGGTGAATTCTTTTGTCATATTCACTTAATTCAGGTGACTCCAAGTCATTCTAAGCAGAAAAATCATGGATTTTGCGAGGTGAGATTTTTGCCATTTTTTTCACCCGCGGACCTTACGTTTTTTCAGATTTGGGGTTCAACAGCCCCTCGCATTTTCTGCCCTTTAAGTCATTTCTGGTGAATTATTTTAATGTCATGTTCACTTAATTCAGGTGACTCCAAGTCATTCTAAGCAGAAGAATCATGGATTTTGTGAGGTGAGATTTTTGCCATTTTTTTTTCACCCTGGACCTTACGTTTTTTTCAGATTTGGGTTCAACAGCCCCTCGCATTTTCTGCCCTTTAAGTCATTTCTGGTGAATTCTTTTGTCATATTCACTTAATTCAGGTGACTCCAAGTCATTCTAAGCAGAAAAATCATGGATTTTGTGAGGTGAGATTTTTGCCATTTTTTCACCCGCGGACCTTACGTTTTTTCAGATTTGGGTTCAACAGGCCCCTCGTTTTCTGCCCTTTAAGTCATTTCTGGTGAATTCTTTTGTCATATTCACTTAATTCAGGTGACTCCAAGTCATTCTAAGCATAAAAACCATGGATTTTGCGAGGTGAGATTTTTGCCATTTTTTTCACCCGCGGACCTTACGTTTTTTCAGATTTCGGGTTCAACAGGCCCCTCGCATTTTCTGCCCTTTAAGTCATTTCTGGTGAATTCTTTTGTCATATTCACTTAATTCAGGTGACTCCAAGTCATTCTAAGCAGAAAAATCATGGATTTTGTGGTGAGATTTTTGCCATTTTTTTCACCCGCGGACCTTACGTTTTTTCAGATTTGGGGTTCAACAGGCCGCTCGCATTTTCTGACCTAAAGTCATTTCTGGTGAATTCTTTTGTCATATTCACTTAATTCAGGTGACTCCAAGTCATTCTAAGCAGAAAAATCATGGATTTTTGAGATGAGATTTTTGCCATTTTTTTTTCACCTGCGGACCTTACGCGTTTTTTTCAGATTTTCTGGTTCAACAGGCCCCCTCGCATTTTCTGACCTAAAAGTCATTTCTGGTGAATTCTTTTGTCATATTCACTTAATTCAGGTGACTCCAAGTCATTCTAAGCAGAAAAATCATGGATTTTGTGAGGTGAGATTTTTGCCATTTTTTTCACCCGCGGACCTTACGTTTTTTCAGATTTGGGGTTCAACAGGCCCCTCGCATTTTCTGCCCTTTAAGTCATTTCTGGTGAATTCTTTTGTCATATTCACTTAATTCAGGTGACTCCAAGTCATTCTAAGCAGAAAAATCATGGATTTTTGTGAGGTGAGATTTTTGCCATTTTTTTCACCGCGGACCTTACGTTTTTTTCAGATTTGGGGTTCAACAGGCCCTCGCATTTTCTGCCCTTTAAGTCATTTCTGGTGAATTCTTTTGTCATATTCACTTAATTCAGGTGACTCCAAGTCATTCTAAGCAGAAAAATCATGGATTTTTGAGGTGAGATTTTTTGCCATTTTTTTCACCCGCGGACCTTACGTTTTTTCAGATTTCTGGTTCAACAGGCCCCTCGCATTTTCTGCCCTTTAAGTCATTTCTGGTGAATTCTTTTGTCATATTCACTTAATTCAGGTGACTCCAAGTCATTCTAAGCAGAAAAATCATGGATTTTTGAGGTGAGATTTTTGCCATTTTTTTCACCCAGCGGACCTTACGTTTTTTTCAGATTTGGGGTTCAACAGGCCCCCGCATTTTCTGCCCTTTAAGTCATTTCTGGTGAATTCTTTTGTCATATTCACTTAATTCAGGTGACTCCAAGTCATTCTAAGCAGAAAAATCATGGATTTTGTGAGGTGAGATTTTAGCCATTTTTTTCACCCGGACCTTACGTTTTTTCAGATTTCCTGGTTCAACAGGCCCCCGCATTTTCTGCCCTTTAGGTCATTTCTGGTGAATTCTTTTGTCATATTCACTTAATTCAGGTGACTCCAAGTCATTCTAAGCAGAAAAATCATGGATTTTGTGAGGTGAGATTTTGCCATTTTTTTCACCCGCGGACCTTACGTTTTTTTCAGATTTGGGGTTCAACAGGCCGCTCGCATTTTCTGACCTAAAAGTCATTTCTGGTGAATTCTTTTGTCATATTCACTTAATTCAGGTGACTCCAAGTCATTCTAAGCAGAAAAATCATGGATTTTGTGAGGTGAGATTTTTGCCATTTTTTCACCCGCGGACCTTACGTTTTTTTTTGGTTCAACAGGCCCCTCGCATTTTCTGCCCTTTAAGTCATTTCTGGTGAATTCTTTTGTCATATTCACTTAATTCAGGTGACTCCAAGTCATTCTAAGCAGAAAAATCATGGATTTTTGAGGTGAGATTTTGCCATTTTTTTAACCCGCGGACCTTACGTTTTTTTCAGATTTGGGTTCAACAGGCCCCGCATTTTCTGACCTAAATGTCATTTCTGGTGAATTCTTATGTCATATTCACTTAATTCAGGTGACTCCAAGTCATTCTAAGCAGAAAAATCATGGATTTTGTGAGGTGAGATTTTTGCCATTTTTTTCACCCGCGGACCTTACGTTTTTTCAGATTTGGGGTTCAACAGGCCCCTCGCATTTTCTGCCCTTTAAGTCATTTCTGGTGAATTCTTTTGTCATATTCACTTAATTCAGGTGACTCCAAGTCATTCTAAGCAGAAAAATCATGGATTTTGCGAGGTGAGATTTTTGCCATTTTTTCACCCGCGGACCTTACGTTTTTTTCAGTTTTCTGGTTCAACAGGCCCCTCGCATTTTCTGCCCTTTAAGTCATTTCTGGTGAATTCTTTTGTCATATTCACTTAATTCAGGTGACTCCAAGTCATTCTAAGCAGAAAAATCATGGATTTTGCGAGGTGAGATTTTGCCATTTTTTTCACCCCGGACCTTACGTTTTTTCAGTTTTCTGGTTCAACAGGCCGCTCGCATTTTCTGACCTAAAAGTCATTTCTGGTGAATTCTTTTGTCATATTCACTTAATTCAGGTGACTCCAAGTCATTCTAAGCAGAAAAATCATGGATTTTGTGAGGTGAGATTTTTTGCCATTTTTTCACCCGCGGACCTTACGTTTTTTCAGATTTGGGTTCAACAGGCCCCGCATTTTTTCTGCCCTTTAAGTCATTTCTGGTGAATTCTTTTGTCATATTCACTTAATTCAGGTGACTCCAAGTCATTCTAAGCAGAAAAATCATGGATTTTGTGAGGTGAGATTTTTGCCATTTTTTTCACCCGCGGACCTTACGTTTTTTCAGATTTTGGGGTTCAACAGCCCCTCGCATTTTCTGCCCTTTAAGTCATTTCTGGTGAATTCTTTTGTCATATTCACTTAATTCAGGTGACTCCAAGTCATTCTAAGCAGAAAAATCATGGATTTTGTGAGGTGAGATTTTGCCATTTTTTTCACCCGCGGACCTTACGTTTTTTTCAGTTTTTCGGTTCAGCAGGCCCTCGCATTTTCTGCCCTTTAAGTCATTTCTGGTGAATTCTTTTGTCATATTCACTTAATTCAGGTGACTCCAAGTCATTCTAAGCAGAAAAATCATGGATTTTGTGAGGTGAGATTTTTGCCATTTTTTTCACCCGCGGACCTTACGTTTTTTTCAGATTTCCGGTTCAACAGGCCCCTCGCATTTTCTGCCCTTTAAGTCATTTCTGGTGAATTCTTTTGTCATATTCACTTAATTCAGGTGACTCCAAGTCATTCTAAGCAAAAAAATCATGGATTTTGCGAGGTGAGATTTTTGCCATTTTTTTCACCCGCGGACCTTACGTTTTTTTCAGATTTCCTGGTTCAGCAGGCCCTCGCATTTTCTGCCCTTTAAGTCATTTCTGGTGAATTCTTTTGTCATATTCACTTAATTCAGGTGACTCCAAGTCATTCTAAGCAGAAAAATCATGGATTTTGTGAGGTGAGATTTTTGCCATTTTTTCACCCGCGGACCTTACGTTTTTTTCAGATTTGGGGTTCAACAGGCCCCTCGCATTTTCTGCCCTTTAAGTCATTTCTGGTGAATTCTTTTGTCATATTCACTTAATTCAGGTGACTCCAAGTCATTCTAAGCAGAAAAATCATGGATTTTTGTGAGGTGAGATTTTTGCCATTTTTTTCACCCGCGGACCTTACGTTTTTTTCAGTTTTCTGGTTCAACAGGCCGCTCGCATTTTCTGACCTAAAAGTCATTTCTGGTGAATTCTTTTGTCATATTCACTTAATTCAGGTGACTCCAAGTCATTCTAAGCAGAAAAATCATGGATTTTGTGAGGTGAGATTTTGCCATTTTTTTCACCCGCGGACCTTACGTTTTTTTCAGATTTGGGGTTCAACAGGCCCCTCGCATTTTCTGCCCTTTAAGTCATTTCTGGTGAATTCTTTTGTCATATTCACTTAATTCAGGTGACTCCAAGTCATTCTAAGCAGAAAAATCATGGATTTTGTGAGGTGAGATTTTTTGCCATTTTTTCACCCGCGGACCTTACGTTTTTTTCAGATTTGGGTTCAACAGGCCCCTCGCATTTTCTGCCCTTTA